>JARQOD010000001.1:392162846-392288114 GCA_033576555.1 Oophaga sylvatica
CCTGGCCCCCGAGTTACCTGAAAGTGAAGAAAACGATTTTTAATTAAAATCCCCCAAGGGCGTTCCGCCGTCCGTTCGGGTCAGATGGCGTCGGGTTTCCGGGCCTCCCATCTTGTGACGAAGCCGGCGTGTTTCTTTCTGTCCCGTCGCGGCTCATGCGCAGCGCACTGCTCTGCCCTGGTGAGGGCAGAGCAGAGTGCTATAGTGGGGCAGGCCCGGGAAAGGTCACAGAGGTCCGGCGCCTGCGCACTGTAAAAGAAAGATTTTTTTGCAGAGTCGAAAGTAAGAAAAGGTCGAATCTAAGAGATGTTTTTGAGTGGAGAGATAACAAGAGCGAGCCAGTGATCGGATGTGGGGGTGAATGAAAGTTTGGAATAAATTTATGACCCAAGACAGCGGGCATGTTGCTGGGGATAATGGTGGAACCACACACGGAGATGCAATGTCAGGCAAGGGTAGGTTAGTAGAGGAGAAACACGAGGAGTTCCGTTTTTGACAGGTTCAGTTTCAATAGAGGGAGGACATGATGTTGGAGACAGGGGTAAGACAATCACTGTGTTTTCTAAAAATTCAGGTGTGATATCAGGAAAGAAGTATAAAATTTGGGGTGTCATCAGCATAGAGATGGTACTGGAAACCAAATTTACTGATTTTTTGTCCAATGGGCAGTGTACAAAGAGAAGAGAGGGGCCTAAGACTGATCCTTGAGGAACCCCAACAGTAAAGGGGAAGATGAGAGAAGGAGGAACCAGCAAAAGATACAGTGAAGGAACGGTCAGAGAGATAGGAGGAGAACCAGGAAGAACGGTGTCCTTGAGGCCGATGGAGTGGAGATAGTGAGGAGGAGCTGATTGTCCACAGTGTCGAATGCTGCGGAGAGATCCAAGAGAATTAGCATGGAGTAGTGAACATTAGATTTAGCAGTCAGTAGATCATTAGAGACTTTAGTGAGGGCAGTTTCAGTAAAGTGTAAAGAGCGGAAGCCAGATTGAAGAGGGTCCAGAAGAGAGTTATCTGAGAGATAGCGGATAAGACGGGTGTGGACCAGGTGTTCCAGGAGTTTAGAGATGAAGGGAAGATTAGAGACAGGTCTATAGTTAGCGGCACAGTTTTGGTCGAGGGATGATTTTTTAAGTAATGGATGTATGATGGCATGTTTAAATGAGGAGGGAAAGATACCGGAAGAGAGAGAGAGGTTGAATATGTTTGTTAGGTGAGAAGTGACAGCAAGGGAAAGGGACTGGAGGAGACGTGACGGAATGGGGTCACTGATGCAAGTGGTTGTGCGAGAAGATGCAAGGAGCCTGATTACTTCTTCTGTGACAGGTTCAAAATTCAGAGGATGGAGGAGCTAGGTGAGGAGGAGGAAGGAGGGCTGGGTGAGGAGGAGGATGGAGGGGCTGGGTGAGGAGGAGGATGGAGGGGCTGGGTGAGGAGGAGGATGGAGGGGCTGGGTGAGGAGGATGAAGGGGCTGGGTGAGGAGGATGGAGGGGCTGGATGAGGAGGATGGAGGGGCTGGGTGAGGAGGAGGATGGAGGGGCTGGGGATGGAGGAGGGATGGAGGAGCTGGGTGAGGAGGAGGATGGAGGGGCTGGGTGAGGAGGAGGATGGAGGAGCTGGGTGAGGAGGAGGATGGAGGTGCTGGGTGAGGAGGAGGATGTAGGGCTGGGTGAGGAGGAGGAGGATGGAATGGCTAGGTGACGAGAATGGAAGGGCTAGGTGATGAGGAGGATTGAGGGGCTGAATTAGGAGGATGGAGGAGTTAAGTGAGAAAGAGGATGATGAAGGGGCTGAGTGAGAAGTATGAGGAGGATGGAGGGGCTGAGTGAGGAGGAGGTGGATGGAGGAGCTGGGTGAGGGGGGGATGGAGGGGTTGGGGAGAAGGTGCTTGTGCATGGGGAGGAATGGTGACATGGTAATTTTGGACTTCATACAATTTTTACAGCAGAATTTGGTGTTTCACACTATTCATTAATTCCACTAATGGTGTGGAATTTTTTTTGCTCATATTTTGATTCCGCCTGGGCACAGACAAAAAACTGACTTTTTATCCAGTGCATGTGACTGGGCCAAAACCCTCACCCCCAGCATTATATGCTGAATATTAGCAGTTTAGGTGCAAAATCAGCAACCAAATCCCCCTCACACCCTGGAGGTGTGAGCAGATGCGAAGTCTTGCTGTGCAGACTAAATAGGGTCACGCTGCATGTAGCGGGCTCTCTTGATCTGCTGTCTCTGGCTTTGTTCTCATAGAATTTCTTGGAGCGTATCTGCTCCAAAATCCTCCTGAAAAACACTCACTGTTCATTTCTATGTGAAGTCCAGTTTGCTGTTCATATGAGGAGTCTTGAGTGTTTTTTTTCCACTTTAGGTTTTGACATAAGAATGTGCTTATAACTTTGAAGTGTCTGCTAATGGATCTGCTCCACACTAGAGACTGATAGATGGTTGCAAAAAAAAAATCCAAAATGCTGTCCGGTAAAGAAGAACCTCTCCACAAAAAGAAATGTCTCCTGGAGCATTTTACACTAGACATTAGGACCTGATCTGTTATTGTCTTTGATCTTTTTTTTCTGGAGTAAAAATTGTTTTGTTAGTGAATTATTGCAAATGTTTAAAATGTCGCAGAATTTTTGTCTCATTTCAGCCCCCTGGTTCAAATGCAAATTGGCCTCAGTTTTTTGCATCCCGTACAGCGAGTGATTCCATAGGGTTTTATCCATGGGACTTATCTGCTCAGAATTTGCTGCACTTTTTTTCTTTTCATGGTAAATTTGCTTTGACCTCCACAGGATACGTTTTCTGTGGGATTCTCCGCAGCATGTGGATGAGATTGCCTAAAATATGCACCCGTTCAGGCAATGGTGGTTCATAGAACACTGGTAAATGTATAAGCAATATTTTTATGTCCCTAGAAGCAATATAACCTCACACTATAACTCATGAAGAAGCTTACATAAAAAACTTCTGAATTTCCAGATAATTATATAGGAAAGATGTGTATCTTCGTACCGTGTTAGCCAGTAGATAGAAAAATATTTAGACTTGAGAGTCCTCAGTGGTTGATACCTTTTAATGGCTAACTGAAAAGATGGTAACAAATTGCAAGCTTTCGAGACTACGCAGGTCTCTTCATCAGCAAAGACTAAAACAAAAACTGAAGAATCACATATTTATACACAAGAGGACACAGGAATAATGCAATAGGTAAGACATGTGACGTGAAGCAGAACTGTCATTATGGCAGAGGGATGAACATAAATATGACTAGTTCATAGATAAGGAGTGAAAGTTTTATTACCCTCTGATTGGGGTCTGGTATTGTGTTGTGATGACCCTAAAAGGTCAGGGAAGCAGATTCCTTAATTGTTGTACAAAGACATAAAACTCTGGGATATATTCATCCCAGCACTAAGAGTGTCAAAGGTCATCATAAGTTTATATTCCCAGACTTTTCTATCCTTCTCAGATTTGAAGTTAGATTTTAATACCAGTAATTCCATATCCGTCATGCTATGACCGGGCATACAAAAGTGTTTTGCCACAGGTAAATCCATTCTCCTTTCTCTTATTGTGTGGCGATGAGAATTCATCCTTGTTCTCAGTTTTTGCCCGGTCCCCCCACATACAGACCCCAGTTGGACATTTAGTACATATAATTAGGTACACCACATTAGATGTGATGCAGCTGAAAGTACCTGGTATCTTGTAGTCCTGATGGGAGTTGGGGATCTTTATCTTGTCCGTGGTCCTTATAGATGTACAGGTTTTGCATTTCTTTTGTTTGCAAGGAAAGGTACCTGCAGCTGTTGGGGAGGACAGGGAGCTTCTGACAATGATGCTTCTTAGATTTGGGGCTGCCTAAAGCATAGTAGTGGGGGGTCTGGAAATATGGATTGTAATCGGGCATCTTTTTGTAGTAAAGGTTGTAGTTTCCGTGCAGCTCCCCTTAAATAGAGACATCCCTGTATCAGAAGCCAATCGACCGTCCAACATATCTTAAATGGGACAGTTTCCATCCAAAACACATAAAAAACTCTATTGTCTACAGCCAAGCCATCAGATACAACCGTATATGTTCCAACCCCATGGATAGAGATGAACACCTTGGTCGCCTCAGAAAGACTTTTTGAACCAGGGCTACCATCCAAGAACAATTGAAAACCAAATTACAAGAGCCACCAGAATATCAAGGAATCACCTGCTACATTACAAAGAAGAAAATAACCGGGTGCCTCTAGTGGTCACCTACAATCCAAGTCTGGAGATGCTAAGGGGAGCTGCATGGAAACTACAACCTTTACTACAAAAAGATGCCCGATTACAATCCATATTTCCAGACCCCCCACTACTATGCTTTAGGCAGCCCCCAAATCTAAGAAGCATCATTGTCAGAAGCTCCCTGTCCTCCCCAACAGCTGCAGGTACCTTTACTTGCAAACAAAAGAAATGCAAAACCTGTACATCTATAAGGACCACGGACAAGATAAAGATCCCCAACTCCCATCAGGACTACAAGATACCAGGTACTTTCAGCTGCATCACATCTAATGTGGTGTACCTAATTATATGTACTAAATGTCCAACTGGGGGTCTGTATGTGGGGGAGACCGGGCAAAAACTGAGAACAAGGATGAATTCTCATCGCCACACAATAAGAGAAAGGAGAATGGATTTACCTGTGGCAAAACACTTTTGTATGCCCGGTCATAGCATGACGGATATGGAATTACTGGTATTAAAATCTAACTTCAAATCTGAGAAGGATAGAAAAGTCTGGGAATATAAACTTATGATGACCTTTGACACTCTTAGTGCTGGGATGAATATATCCCAGAGTTTTATGTCTTTGTACAACAATTAAGGAATCTGCTTCCCTGACCTTTTAGGGTCATCACAACACAATACCAGACCCCAATCAGAGGGTAATAAAACTTTCACTCCTTATCTATGAACTAGTCATATTTATGTTCATCCCTCTGCCATAATGACAGTTCTGCTTCACGTCACATGTCTTACCTATTGCATTATTCCTGTGTCCTCTTGTGTATAAATATGTGATTCTTCAGTTTTTGTTTTAGTCTTTGCCTGATGAAGAGACCTGCGTAGTCTCGAAAGCTTGCAATTTGTTACCATCTTTTCAGTTAGCCATTAAAAGGTATCAACCACTGAGGACTCTCAAGTCTAAATATTTTTCAGATAATTATAAGCACCATATTAAAGCTGAGAATCAGAGCCATAATTGTTCAGCCTGGTAGCCGGGATGTGGGGGCTTTATCTCAACCTTCTGGTCCTGGTCGCTTTGCTGTGCCGCACCAAGCTTTAGGCCAATTATGTCCTATTATTTTCAATCTCTACTCCCCTACCACTTGATTGACCACCTGCAACAGTCAGAACATGATAGGAGTTAAGGCACTGCCACACGACAACGACTTAACCTGGCGAGATCGCTAGTGCGATCGCTATGTGATCGCTAGTTAGATTCCAAACACAACTCATCAGCGATCTGTGATTCCAAACACAACTCATCAGCGATCTGTATAACGACCTCTGCGGTCGTTGGGAAAACCTAGTCCCACCTGCGATGCTGGTGAAGTCGTTCATAAAGGGTGTCACACTCAGCGATTCAGGCTCACCAGCGGGACACCAACGACCAAAAAACGGCTCAGAACGTTCATAAGCGATCTGAGACATCTCAGCAGGGGCCACATCGCTGCTACATGTCACACACAGCTAAGTCGCTAACAGATCGCTACTGCGTCATAAATGGTGATGCAGTAGCGATCTCGTTAGCGATCTCGCTTAGTGTGGCATACCCTTTACAGTTTTGCAACTACTGGAGACTCTCAACTTAGGGAGCACTGTCTTACATTATAACTGTGAGACAGGAGCTATGTAATCATCATCAGTATCTGTGATAGAATATCTACAGGAGGAACAGAAACTCCAATGTGATCGAGTCCTTGCAATTTCACCATATGAGAATTTCTGGTTACCCCTGAGAAGAACATGATGTTAGGTAAATGTCAGTGGGTCCACCTTTTGTGACCCCGTACAGAAGTCTCAAACTAATTTGTTTTTCTTTTACGGACCTCAATCTCTTGACCATTATGAAGCCTGCAACCCACCACTCCTCAATGGAGCCTTTTTTTGTAAAATGTACTTTCAATTTTTCTCTCCATTTGACTACTGTTCCTGTAGACAAGTGCAATAATCACAAAACGAGTCTGTTCTGCTCCTGCATCGATCCCTAGTGTGGGGTTTTCGTGAGTGTCTGTGACCCGGGCAGTCGGTTTTTACTTTTCCCGGTGACGTTCCATTCCCATCCCCCGCCCGGTTCTCATGATAAATAAGCGATTGCTCTGCCCCAGTGATAAGCGGCTGCCGCGGTGCTGTGGAACGTTTCTTGCCGGAGTCTCAGGTATAATGATCGGTGTTGTCTGGACTCGAGGCTACTCTCGTTCTCCAGCCCCGGATTTGTGCTGCTCGTCAGCAGATGGCAGAGACAGAAATCAACACTCAATGTTCTTACGCTGCTGACGCCTGGACCTGGAAGAAGCCAAGTGGGATTGATTTCCTCATCAGCGGTGGAAAATATCGGCAGAAGCAGATGTTGTTTATTAATAACGTCAGTCTGTAGCCATCTACATGGCGTTAATAATGCAGCGCCTCCGCTACCTGCCCCAAACTCCGCTGTGATTGATTCAGCTGCTGTTTCAGGATTACTTGCTGCTTAAGTATAAAAAATAAAAAATCACCTTGCCAATTTCTCTTGTGCCAAAACAAGGTAATCATTCACAATACCAATTTGAGGTTTCTGCTTTTTGCAAAGTCACTGGCTGGCCCTAGCCTAAATCTCCAGATAATACTCCTTTAACCTTTTAAAAGGAATGTCCACCCAGTTATTTTTCTTGTAAAAGAAGGCCCAGAATGCTTTAAAAAAAATTCTACCGATCAGCCCTGATCCTCTGCTAATGCGGTCTGGCCCTCCTGCCAGCCTCCACGCTTCCTTTTCTGGCACAATGGTCATGTGATCTACTACAGCCTATCAATAGTGCATTGATCACCCTTGCAGCCAGTGATTATCTGCAGTGGTCACATGCCCATTCATCCAGAAGAGGAAGCAAGGGGTCGGGCACTGTAAGAAGAGGAACAGCACAGATTAAGTATAAAATTAGAACACCCTGTGTGTTGGCTTTTTGGTTCGGGATTGATGGAGGAGAGTGGCAAAGTGCTGCCTGAAAGATTCACTATAATTTACCCCAGAAAGTGGCCTAAATGATGGCACAAATAAAGTTTGGCTCAGACTCTGGTGTGATCCTACTAATTACCATAATTTACCGCATCTTACAAAGGGGCTATTCTCTAACACTGGTGTCTGAAATGACAATCTAATGTGTTAGAAGATGAACGAGCCCTTAAAGAATGGAGCACATTTTTAATGCACAGAACCTGTGTCTTGCATATTTGGTCCATAAATCATTTTCTCGTTTTACAGGAGTGCGGCTTCCCAGCAGAGTAGTCATGGCAAGTGGACTTTATCCAGCAGTGAAGATGAGTCCGAGGATCTGGGGACGTCTTCTACCTCAGCACCGAAGGTGCAAGCCAGAGCCAGTCCACAACCTCAGCACCCCTGCTCTGACGCCAGGAAGGAATCCTACAAGAGGAAGTCCAATCCTCTAAAGTTCAAGGAGATCTCTGGTAAGGAGCCATCACCAGCCAAGAAGCCAAAAGTGGACAGAGAGGATGTAGGTTGGCGTCTGTCAAGCAGTGAGGACGAGTCAAAGCCAGAAAAAACTGTAGAGTCAGAGAGAGATGGGGCGTTTTATAACAAGCATGCGCCAAAGCTGCAGGAGGAAAGTGTCCATGACCAATATAGGACCCCTAGTGACGCTCAGGACCCCTGGGACGTGCTGCAGGCTGGCGAGCCTTTCCGCTTTTATTTGACCAAAGTCACAGGAATAAAGCCCAAATACAACACGGGAGCGCTCCACATTAAAGGTGAGTTGCTGCCGCGAATATCAACTCCTTGCCTAAAAGGGCCTGCCAGAATTATGCCGGCACCCTGGCTCCTCTCTGCCGGAATGATGCCAGTGCCCTGGGTCCTCCTTGCTGGGATGATGTCGGCGCCCTGGGTCCTTCTAGCTGGGGTGATGCCGGTGCCCTGGGTCCTCTCCTTGCTGAGGTGATGCCGGCACCCTGTGTCCTCTCTATATGTCAAGATGATGCCGGCGCCCTGGGTTCTCTCTCTGCCAGGATGATGCCGGCGTCCTGGGTTCTCCTTGCTGGGGTGATGCCGGTGTCCTTTGCCAGGATGATGCTGGCGCCCTGGGTGTTGCTTGCTAGGCTGATGCCAACTCCTGGGTCCTCTTCTCTGGGGTGATGCTGGTGCTCTTGGTCTTTTCTCTGCCAGGATGATGCCGGCTCCCTGGGTCCTCTCTCTACCAGGATGTTGCCGGCTCCCTGAGCCCTTATTGCTGGAGTGATGCTGGCACCCTGGGTCCTCCTTTCTGGGGTGAGGTGATGCCGGCGCTCTTGGTCTTTTCTCTGCCAGGATGATGCCGGCACCCTTGGTCCTCTTTCTGCCAGGATGATGCTGGCACTCTGCGTCCTCTCTGCCAGGATGATGCCGGCACCCTGTGTCCTCTCTCTGCCAGGATGGTGCCGGCACCCTAGGTCCTCTCTCTGCCAGGATGGTGCTGGCACCCTGGGTCCTCTCTGCCAGATTGATGCCGGCGCCTGGCATCCCTCCCCCACCCACGGGGTGTGGTTTGAGTGCCTGGTGTGTGTCCATGTTACACGCTTGAAGGTATATCCTGCATTCCCCATGATTTTATACTTCAGTCATCTTTCTGTATTGGCAGATATCCTGTCTCCGCTCTTTGGGACTTTGGTGTCTTCAGTACAGGTGAGTCCCTATTATAGCCGGGCAGGTATACAGAAGAGCAGGGTATATCTGTTATATCAGGGTGAAATACACTGATATTACCGGTGCAGAGCCTTATCCCTGGCCTTAATATTCTGCCTTCCATTTCACCCTCTTCCTGGTATTACATGTGCCCTTTGTTAGTATCCTGCTGCAGTTCCGTCCCCTTCCTCCCTGCCGCATACTTGCTGTAATTCTGCTGACATATTTTGGGGACAGTTTCAGTGATGATAATACGTCATACACACGCCGCTGTCGTCTTCACCTTAATTATACCTTTTTATTTTGCAAGTTTAACTACTGTATCGATGTGCCCTGGCTGCTGACGCAGTACCCGAAGGAATTTCGGTGAGCCCTTCATGTTATCCATTTGTTTTGGACATTTTAAAAATGACTAAAGTATCTGTTTCTTGTCACTGACAGCAAGCAGTGTGGGCTCAGACATTTAGTTTTCACCTTGGTCTCTTGTATCATTTCGACAGGAATAAACCATTGTTGATTGTCCATGGTGAGAAGCGGGAATCCAAAGCTCGGCTGCATGAAGATGCTCATCCCTACGAGAACGTCCGGCTCTGCCAGGTGTCTGCTCCGTTATTACACATATATTGCTTTAGTGAAATGCCTGGGCAGTCGGTGAGGGGGCAGCTATCTTCGGCCTCATCATCGCCTGGGCTGTCAGTGACAGGAGACACTGATATACTCCCGTGTGACCACTAGAGGGCGCTGCACTGTCACTATTGCTTAACGCCGTGCACGTCCTCTCTGGCTTCTCCATAGCCGTGTCACCTCTGTAAATCCACAGGCAGTAGTTCTGGTTACATACAGTGAGTATGGAAAGTATTCAGACCCCTTTAAATTTTTCACTATTTGTTTCATTGCAGCCATTTGGTAAATTCAAAAAAGTTCATTTTTTTCTCATTAATCTACACTCTGCACCCCATCTTGACTGAAAAAAACAGAAATGTAGAATTTTTTGCATATTTATTAAAAAAGAAAAACTGAAATGTCACATGGTCATAAGTATTCAGACCCTTTGCTCAGACACTCATATTTACGTCACATGCTGTCCATTTCCTTGTGATCCTCCTTGAGATGGTTCCACTCCTTCATTGGAGTCCAGCCATGTTTACAAATCAAGTCCTATCAGTTTATTTAAAGGCTCACACCTGTCTATAGAAGACCTCACAGCTCACAGTGCATGTCAGACCAAATGAGAATCATGAGGTCAAAGGAACTGGCCAAGGAGCTCAGAGACAGAATTGTGGCAAGGCACAGATCTGGCCAAGGTTACAAAAGAATTTCTGCAGTACTCAAGGTTCCTAAGAGCACAGTGGCCTGCATAATCCTTAAAAGGAATCTGTCACCCCCATTTTTCGTATATAAGATGCGGCCACCGGCATTAGGGGCTTATCTACAACATTCTGTAATGCTGTAGATAAGCCCCGATGTAACCTGAAAGATAAGAAAAACGAGTTATATTATACTCACCCGGGGGTCCGGTCCAATTGGTGTCGCGGTCCGGGTCCGGCGCCTCCCATCTTCTAGCGATGACCTCCTCCTCCTTGCTTCTTTCGCTCTCCTGCGCAGGCGTACTTTATCTGCCCTGTTGAGGGCAGAGCAAAGTACTGCAGTGCGCAGGCCCTGGGCCTCTCTGACCTTTCCGGCGCCATCGCTCTGCAGTACTCTGCTCTGCCCTCAACAGGGCAGATAAAGTACGCCTGCGCAGGAGCGCGACAGAAGCAAGGAGGAGGACGTCATCGCTAGAAGATGGGAGGACCCAGACCGCGACGCCCATCGGACCGGACCGCCCCCCCGGGTGAGTATAATATAACTCGTTTTTCTTATCTTTCAGGTTACATCGGGGGCTTATCTACAGCATTACAGAATGCTGTAGATAAGCCCCTGATGGCGGTGGCCACAGCTTATATACGAAAAATGGGGTGACAGGTTCCCTTTAAATGGAAGAAGTTTGGGACCACCAGAAGTCTTCCTAGACCTGGCCGTCCGTCCAATCTGAAGAACCCCAAGATACTGTGACGGGGCTCAACAGATGCAGTAAGGAGATGGAAGAAAGTTCCACAAAGTCAACTATCACTGCAGCCCTCCACCAGTCGGGCCTTTATGGCAGAGTGGCCCGACGGAAGCCTCTTCTCACTGCCAGACATATGAAAGCCCACATAGAGTTTGCTATAAAACACATGAAGGACTCCCAGACTATGAGAAATAAGATTCTCTGGTCTGATGAGACGAAGATAGAACTTTTTGGTGATAATTCTAAGCAATATGTGTGGAGAAAACCAGGCACTGCTCATCACCTGCCCAGTACAATCCCAACAGTGAAACGTGGTGGCAGCATCATGCTTTGGGGGTGTTTTTCAGCTGCAGGGACAGGACGACTGGTTGCAATTGAAGGAAACATGAATGTGGCTAAGTAGAGAAATATCCTCGATGAAAACCTCTTCCAGAGTGCTCTGGACCTCAGACTTGGCTGAAGGTTCACCTTCCAACAAGACCATGACCCTAAACACACAGCTAAAATATCAAAGGAGTGGCTTCAGAACAACTCTGTGACCATTCTTGACTGGCCCTACCAGAGCCCTGACCTAAACCTAATTGAGCATCTCTGGAGAGACCTGAAAATAGCTGTCCACCATCGTTCACCATCCAACCTGACAGAACTGGAGAGGATCCGCAAGGAAGAATCGCAGAGGATCCCCAAATCCAGGTGTGAAAAACTTGTTGCATCATTCCCAAGAAGACTCATGGCTGTACTAGCTCAAAAGGTTGATTCTACTCAATACAGTTTTTTCTTTTTTAAAAAATTAGCAAAAATGTCTACATTTCTGTTGTTTTTTCAGTCAAGATGGGGGGCAGAGTGTACATTAACCCCCAAGGGTGGTTTGCACTTTAATGACCGGGTCAATTTTTACAATTCTGACCACTGTCTCTTTATGAGGTTATAACTCTGGAACGCTTCAACGGATCTTCGTGATTCTGAGATTGTTTTCTCGTGACATATTGTAATTCATGATAGTGTTAAAATTTATTCGATATAACTTGCGTTTATTTATGGAAATATGGTGAAAATTTTGTAATTCTCAAACTTTGAATTTTTATGCCCTTAAAACAGAGAAATATGTCACATAAAATAGTTACTAAATAACATTTCCCACATGTCTACTTTACATCAGCACAATTTTGGAACCCACATTTTTTTTTGTTAGGAAATTATAAGGGTTAAAATTTGACCAGTGATTTCTCATTTTTACAACAAAATGTACAAAACCATTTTTTTAGGGACCACCTCACATTTGAAGTCACTTTGAGGGGTCTATATGGCAGAAAATACCCAAAAGTGACACCATTCTAAAAAACTGCACCCCCTCAAGGTACTCAAAACCACATTCAAGAAGTTTATTAACCCTTCTGGTGCTTCACAGGAGCTGAAGCAACGTGGAAGGAAAAAATTAACATTTAACTTTTTAGTCAGAAAAATTATCTTTTACAAACAATTTTTCTCCTTCGCCTCATTGGGGGACACACTACCATGGGTGTTATGCTGCTGCACTAGGAGGACACTAAGCAAAATATAATAAAGAATTAACTCCTCTGCAGTATACACCCTCTGCTGGCTCTCTCGTGAACCAGTTCTTGCTTAGTGTCTTTAGGAGGCACTAAGGTCTGATTTCAGACCCAGACTTTTGTTATCTTTTAATTTTTAGTTTTTAATTTTATTTTTAAATTTTTCTCAGATAGAGGGCGACGGGGCCTTTTAGGGACCCGATCTCCCTAAAACTTCAACAGGCGGCAACGCGGAGCATTATCTCCCCTTATCCCCTCTTGCAACCTGATTCGGCCTGGGCTCTTAGGGGCGACGGATCCTTCAATGGGTCCGCTGTCCCCACACCAACAACGGACGGGCACGTGGGGTGTCGCCCCCACATACCCCCTTCCGGAGCCAGATCCGCAACATGGGAACTCAGAGCACGCAATTTTTTTCTCTCTACCTCCCTAATAAAGGGATGGTAGATTGAGACAATGACTGGTGCCAGGGAGTAAATAACCCCTCTCCACCCCCCTATCAAGGGGTTGGTGGATTGAGGACTACAGTGTGGCTAATGCTCTGCTTTTTACTGCGATGAGAATACCTGCACTCCCGACTCTGCTACATCGTGAGTACTTGGACCCCTGGGTCCTATCCGGACCCGTGCGACTTTCAGCAACTCCGGCCGCTGCGGCCCTCCTCTTATATAGCCGCGACCGGCTACCGCGGCCGTCACGGATGTGACCATGACTACTGCAGCATCTCTAGCTCCGCCGCCGTTGCGTCGCTGCGACCGCGGTCTTTAATTTAACCAACACCGCCGCAACTACCGCGGCTGTCTCGGACGGGACCGTCTCCACCGCAGCCGTCGCTGCGGCCACGGCCTTTAATTTAGCCCCCGGCTTCTGTAGCCAGTTAGGCCCAACTCCACCTATGTCCCGGCCTGGCCCGCCCTTTTCGGCCGATCCCGCCTCTCCAATGCTTGGGCCTCTATAGAGCGGGGTGGGGACAGCCTTTGCTCCGCCCGCTGTCTCCCCTCCCCTTCCCACCTCCTTGTTCATGCCCACTGGTTCTGGCGCTTCTCGCAACCCACGAGAAGCGCCAATTCTACTATCAGATCTCACTTCCTGGCGCGTCTTTCACAGGAAGTTTGTGGGGAACGCCATTTTTCCCTCTTCATGGTGCAAGCACTTCTCCGGTGGCACGCTGGACCTGGGTAAAAGTAGCCACAGTAATGCAGGTACACTCTGCTTATCTTCGCTGTAGGCATCATCCCCTCAGCTGCAGGCATCATCCTCTCAGCTGCGCTCTCCCTGCTGACCATACGGCAGGCAATGCCGGTAACCCTTTTTAGCAGCTCGTCGCAGACTAATATATAAAAAAATATTATATATATATATACAGTTATATGAAAAAGTTTGGGCACCCCTATTAATATTAAGCTTAATGTTTTATAAAAAAAAATTGGTGTTTTTGCAACAGCTATTTGAGTTTGATATATCTAATAACTATTGGACACTAATGTTTCTGCCTTGAAATGAGATTTATTGTACTAACAGAACATGTGCAATCTGCATTCAAACAAAATTTGACAGGTGCATAAGTATGGGCATCTCAACAGAAAAGTGACATTAATATTTAGTAGATCCTCCTTTTGCAAAAATAACAGCCTCAAGTCGCTTCCTGTAGCTTTTAATGAGTTCCTGGATCCTGGATGAAGGTATTTTTGACCATTCCTCTTTACAAAACAATTCCAGTTCAGTTAAGTTTGATGGTCGCCGAGCATGGACAGCCCTCTTCAAATGATCCCACAGATGTTCAATGATATTGAGGTCTGGGGACTGGGATGGCCATTCCAGAACATTGTAATTGTTCCTCTGCATGAATGCCTGAGTAGATTTGGAGCGGTGTTTTGGATCATTGTCTTGCTGAAAGATCCATCCCCTGCGTAACTTCAACTTTGTCACTGATTCTTGAACATTATTGTCAAGAATCTGCTGATACTGAGTGGAATCCATGCGTCCCTCAACTTTAACAAGATTCCCGGTGCCGGCATTGGCCACACAGCCCAAAGCATGATGAAACCTCCACCAAATTTTACTGTGGGTAGCAAGTGTTTTTCTTGGAATGCTGTGTTTTTTTGACGCCATGCATAACTCCTTTTTGTATGACCAAACAACTCAATCTTGGTTTCATCAGTCCTCAGGACCGTCTTCCAAAAAGAAATTGGCTTCTCCAAATGTGCTTTTGCATACCTCAGCCGACTCTGATTGTGGCGTGCTTGCAGAAACGGCTTCTTTCGCATCACTCTCCCATACAGCTTCTCCTTGTGCAAAGTGCGTTGTATAGTTGACCGATGCACAGTGACACCATCTGCAGCAAGTTGATGCTGCAGCTCTCTGGAGGTGGTCTGAGGATTGTCCTTGACTGATCTCACATTCTTCTTCTCTGCCTTTCTGATGTTTTTCTTGGCCTGCCACTTGTGGCCTTATCAAGAACTGTCCCTGTGTTCTTCCATTTACTTACTATGTTCCTCACAGTGGAAATTGACAGGTTAAATCTCTGAGACAGCTTTTTATATCCTTCCCCTGAACAACTTTGTTGAATAATCTTTGTTTTCAGATCATTTGACAGTTGTTTTGAGGAGCCCATGATGCCACTCTTCAGAGGAGATTCAAACAGGAGAACAACTTGCAAGTGGCCACTTTAAGTAGCTTTTCTCATGATTGCATACACCTGGCTATGAAGTTCAAAGCTCAATGAGGTTACAAAACCAAAAAAAGTGCTTTAGTAAGTCAGTAAAAAGTAGGTAGGAGTATTTAAAACAAGAAAATGATAAGGGTGGCCATACTTATGCACCTGTCAAATTTTGTTTGAATGCAGATTGCACATGTTCTGCTAGTACAATAAACCTCATTTCAAGGCAGAAACATTACTGTGTCCAATAGTTATTAGATATATCAAACTGAAATAGCTGTTGCAAAAACACCAATTTTTATAAAACATTAAGCTTAAGATTAATAGGGGTGCCCAAACTTTTTCATATAACTATATATTACATTATGTCTCAAGCAAAGGCTAATAAGAAGGCGGATAAGACGCACACGGTGCTATATGCCTCATGTACCGCATGCAACGTTTCCCTACCACGGAAACATCCCACTCCTCTCTGTGCGGACTTTGAAGCCTCAGGGCCTCAAGAGCCTCACGCTACTGTCGAGCGAAGCGATGCAAGTCCCCCTGAGTGGCTTGTCCCCCTGAGTGGGCTGCTTCTTTGGCGCAATCTGTGGCTTCTCTCGCAAAGGCCATAGAATCCTTTCATGGCCCCTCCGCCAGCCAAGGCGTCCCCTTACCTCCTGTAGCGGGTCCTTCAGCCACACAAGACTTTCCCGTGGACAAGGTTCCAGCGGCGACGGAAGATACGCATCCTTCTAGGAAACGTCCCCGGGACACGTCCTCACGGAATTCCGATGCTTCAGCATCCGCTAGCTCTGCGTCTCGCTCCCCTTCTCCAAGGGTTGGCAGTGAGCATGACTCAGAATACGAGTCTGATGTGGCCCCAGACCCAAACTCCCCTGAGTTCCAGGAGTCTATAGATTCTCTCACAGAAGCGGTTAATCACATTTTGGAAATAGACGAAAAACCCGGTACTAATCCAGACCACTCAGTGTCTTTTAAGCGAACAAAACGGCCACATAGGGTTTTCGGTAACCATCATGAGTTTACTGACATCCTTAAGAGGCATAGAAGTCGCCCAGATAAGCGATTCTCGGGTCTAAAGCCGTTAGAAACACAGTACCCTTTTGCATCTACTCTGAGACAGGAGTGGACTGAATCCCCTGCAGTAGATCCACCCATATCAAGACTCGCGTCAAGAACCCTTCTGTCCCTGACAGATGGATCTTCCATTAAAAATCCCACTGATCGGCAGACTGACTGCATGGCCAAGTCAGTCTTCGAGGCTGCTGGAGCCACCTTATTCCCTTCATTCGCCACCACGTGGGTAGCTAGAGCTATGGTAGCCTGGGCAGAGGCCATAGTGAAAGCCAGTAGGAATAATAGCCTGCCATCCGAGGTGACTAGTCTCGCCTATCTGATCGCCCAGGCTGGAGATTACGTAGTTCATGCTTCTCTGGATGCGGCTAATTGCGCCGCACTTGCAGCCTCCAACGCTGTTACCATCAGAAGAGCATTGTGGCTGTGGGAATGGCGGGAGGATTGTGCGTCAAAGAAATCCTTGACTTCCATTCCCTATCAGCATGGGCGTTTGTTTGGAGATAAACTTGATCAGATTATCTCGGATACTACTGGGGCAAAAGCTAATTTCTCCCTCAACGTAGGCAGAGTCGACCCTTTCGGAGCCAATTTCAGACTCGCTTCCGCCCTTTTCGCAGCTCCACAGGCTGGTCATCCTCAACCTCTTCCGCTAGTGCATCACGCCCCCCACGCAGGGCCAGAGGTTCACAACCTTCATTTAAACCTTCTAACTCCTGGAGAAACAGATCACCTCGCTCCAGACCCAAGAACGGCCCTTCCCGCAAATTCTCTTCTCAATGACTTTTTGCCGTGTCTGGAAGACACAGGCATGGTAGACGGCCGCCTGTATTTGTTTCGCCAAGTGTGGCTGATGGTCGTTCACGACCGATGGGTCAGAGATCTCGTGTCTTCCGGATACTAGATCGAGTTCTCGTCTCCTCCTCCAACGCGCTTCTTTCAGTCCCGTCTTCCAAGATCCAAGGCGCTTGCAGCTCCCTTTTACCAGGCTATATATGCCCTCCGCAACAGCGCCGTCATCGTTCCGGTTGCCCCCACAGAATGGTTCAAGGGTTTTTACTCAAACCTGTTCGTGCTTCCAAAGAAGGACGGAACCATGCGTCCAATCCTAGACCTAAAACTGCTTCAGGATGGAGTCCCTCCGTTCCGTCATCGCCTCTCTAGAAAAAGGGGAATACCTTGCTTCAATCGACATCAAGGACGCAGATCTCCACATTCCAATCTTCGAAAATCATCAAAGATTCCAACGCTTTGCAGTTGGAGACGAACATTTTCAATTCACTGCTCTGCCATTCGGCCTGGCCACAGCCCCCAGAGTATTCACAAAGGTCATGGCTGCCGTCATGTCTATTCTACACTCTCTGGGTGTCGTGGTTCTACCTTACCTGGACGATCTCGTCAAGGGTCCATCCTATTGGGCTTGTGCGGAAAGCGTCAGTGTCGCCGTCGACACTCTATCCCGCCTAGGTTGGCTGGTAAACCTGGAAAAATCTTCCCCAGTCCCATCCCAACAAATTTCTTTTCTGGGGATGATCTTAGACACCTCCCGAGGGTTGGTAATTCTCCCTCTGGACAAGATTTCCTCTCTAACCCGAGCAGCCAAATCTCTATCTCTGGCCCGCCCTCACTCCCTTCGGTTCGCCATGCAGGTCCTGGGCAAAATGGTGGCATCCATCGAGGCAGTATAATTTGCCCAATTTCACCTCCGTCCTCTCCAGCAGGCCTTGATCTCAGCCTGGAACAAGAATCCAGCCTCCTTAAGTCGCCGTTTTCTCCTGCCACCCAGAATCAGACGGTCTCTAATGTGGTGGGCTGCAACTTCGTCATTGATCAGGGAAGGTTCTTTCTCCCTGTGCACTGGCTGGTAGTGACCACCGATGCCAGCCTACTCGGATGGGGTGCGATCTTTCGTCACCACACGGCTCAGGGACGATGGTCCACGAAGGAAGCCAGCCTTCCGATCAATATTCTCGAGATCCGAGCGATAAGGCTGGCTCTTCATCATTTCCATCATCTTTTGGCCGGACGTCCCGTCCAGATCCAGTCAGACAACGCCACGGCTATGGCGTACATCAATCGCCAGGGAGGCACGCGAAGCAGAAATGCCATGATCGAAGTAACACACATTTTGCAATGGGCCGAGACAAATCATTCGCTCATCTCGGCAGTTCATATTCCGGGAGTAGAGAATTGGGAGGCGGACTTTCTCAGCCGCCAGGGCATAGCCTCAGGAGAATGGTCTCTTCACTCGGAAGTCTTTCATCAAATTTGCCAGCGTTGGGGCACTCCAGATGTGGATCTCATGGCCTCCAGCTGAACGCCAAGGTTCCGACATTTGTAGCCCGATCCCGAGATCCGTCAGCCATCGGCTCGGATGCGCTAGTTCTCCCATAGGGCCAATTTCATCTCCCTTATCTCTTTCCACCACTTCCGCTGATCCCAAGGGTCATCCAGAAGATCAAAGCGGAAGGCATTCTGGTGATCCTTGTCGCTCCGGACTGGCCACGCCGAGCTTGGTATGCGGAGCTAGTACATCTCCTCGCCGACGTCCCTGGCAGTTACCGGATCGTCCGGATTTACTATCCCAGGGCCAATTTGCCACCAGAACTCGAGAGTGCTGATTTTAACGGCCTGGCCATTGAATCCTGGATCCTAAACCTAGCAGGTTTCTCGGGTCCAGTGGCATCTACCATGATTAACGCTAGGAAGCCTGTTTCCATGCGTATTTACCATCGCACTTGGAGAATTTTTTTCTCATGGTGCAAAGATAAGGGTCGTTCCCCGTTGGTGTTTTCCATTCCCTGCATTCTGGAATTTCTTCAAGCAGGATTGGATTCGGGTCTAGCCCTAGCCTCTCTGAAGGGCCAGATCTCCGCGCTATCTGTCCTTTTCCAGCAACGGATAGCTTCCAAGCTACAGGTCAAGACTTTCATGCAGGGAGTTTCGCATCTTGTTCCTCCTTTAAAAATGCCCTTGGAACCTTGGGACCTTAACTTGGTCCTCAGTGCACTACAAGAGACCCCCTTCGAGCCGTTACAAGACGTTTGTTTCTCTCTCCTCTCTTGGAAAATTGCCTTTCTTGTGGCAATAACATCCATCAGATGCGTCTCGGAGCTGGCGGCTTTGTCGTGCAAACCTCCGTTTCTGATTTTTTACCAAGACAAGGTGGTGCTCAGGACGTCCCTGTCCTTCTTGCCTAAAATCGTCTTGGCTTTTCATCTCAATGAAGACATAGTTCTGCCTCGTTCTGTCCGGCTCTGGTCCATCGTACTGAGAAAGCTCTTCACACTTTGGATTTGGTGAGGGCTCTCAGAAGGTACATTTCCAGAACAGCATCTTTTCGCAAATCTGATGCCCTTTTTGTGCTTCCGGAGGGACACAGAAAAGGTTTGCCTGCCTCTAAGGCTACAATAGCCAGATGGATTCGCTCAGCAGTCCAAGAATCTTACTGCGTCAAAGGTCAGCCTATCCCGGCTGGGATTAAGGCTCACTCCACTCGGTCAGTGGGGGCCTCTTGGGCCATCTGGCACCAAGCTTCCGCACAGCAAGTGTGCAAAGCCGCGACTTGGTCCAGCCTTCACACGTTTGTTAAGCATTACAATATTCATGCTCAAGCCTCAGCATCAGATGCGGCCCTCGGCAGACAGATTCTGCAGTCGGCAGTCTCGCATCTGTAGGTCCCTTCAATCGCTTATTCCTTTAAGCATTTGGGTGCGCAAGGTTTCACCTGTTGTGATGTTTTTTCCCACCCAGGACTGCTTTAGGATGTCCCATGGTAGTGTGTCCCCCAATGAGGCGAAGGAGAAACAGGGATTTTTGTGTGTACTCACCGTAAAATCCTTTTCTCCGAGCCAATCATTGGGGGACACAGCACCCACCCTGTTAGCCTATTGGCTTGTAGTCTAGTTTGGTTTTGACGTATTGCAATTCTGTTTGTGAATTCTGTTTGTGAGCTCCTACTGCTTTGGCACCGAACTGGTTCACGAGAGAGCCAGCAGAGGGTGTATACTGCGGAGGAGGAGTTAATTCTTTATTATATTTTGCTTAGTGTCCTCCTAGTGGCAGCAGAATAACACCCATGGTAGTGTGTCCCCCAATGATTGGCTTGAAGAAAACTATGTGGGAGAAAACTACTGTGTGTGCACATGTCAGGGCTCGGAATAGAAGTAGTGACGTTTTGTAATGCAGACTTTGATGGAATGGTCTGCGAGTGTCATGTCGCATTTGGAGAGCCCCTGATGTGCCTGAACAGTGGAAACCCCCCACAAGTGACCCCATTTTGGAAGCTAGACCCCCAAAGGAACTTATCTAGATGTATGGTGAGCACTTTGAACCCCCAAGTGCTTCACAGAAGTTTATAACTCCCAGGCGTGAAAATAAAAAAATCATATTTTTTCCACAAACATGATCTTTTGGTCCCCAGTTTTTATTTTCCCAAGGGTAACAGGAGAAATTGGACACCAAAAGTTGTTGTTCAATTTGTCCTGAGTACGCTGATACCCTATATGTGGGAGAAAACTACTGTATGGGCACACGTCGGGGCTCGGAAGGGAAGTAGTGACGTTTTCCATTGCAGGTTTTGATGGAATGGTCTGCGGGCGTCATGTCGCGTTTGGAGAGCCCCTGATGTGCCTAAACAGTGGAAACCCCCACAAGTGACCCCATTTTGGAAACTAGGCCCCCCCCCAGGAACTTATCTAGATGTGTGGTGAGAACTTTGAACCCCCAAGTGCTTCACAGAAGTTTATAACGTAGAGCCATAAAAATAAAAAATCATATTTTTTTCCACAAAAATGATATTTTCTCCCCCAATTTTTTATTTTCCCAAGGGCAACAGAAGAAATTAGACCCCAAGAGTTATTGTGCTATTTGTACTGAGTACGCTGATACCCCATATGTGGGGTTAAACTACTGTTTGGGCGCATGGCAGAGCTCTGAAGGGAAGGAGCACCATTTGACTTTTTCAACGCAGAATTGGCTGGAATTGAGATCAGACGCCATGTCACGTTTGGAGAGCCCCTGATGTGCCTAAACAGTGGAAACCCCTCAATTCTAACTCCAACCCTAACCCCAACACACCCCTAACCCTAATCCCAACTTTAACGATAAACCTAACCCTAACACAACCCTAACTTTAGCCCAGCCCTAACTTTAACCCCAACCCTAACCCTAATGGGAAAATGGAAATTAATACATTTTATACATTTTATTATTTTTCCCTAACTAAGGGGGTGATAAATAGGGGTTTGATTTACTATTTGTAACGGGTTTTTATGTTTGGCAGCTGTCACACACTAAAAGATGCTTTTTATTGCAAAAATTAGTTTTTGCATCACCACATTTTGAGCGCTATAATTTTTCCATATTTTGACCCAGAGTCATGTGAGGTCTTATTTTTTGCGGGACGAGTTGACGTTTTTATTGATACCATTTTTGGGCACATGACATTTTTTGGTCGCTTTTTATTATGATTTTTGGGAGGCAGAATGAATAAAAACCAGTAATTAGTGAATTTCTTTTGGCGGGGTGTGTTTATACTGTTCCGCATGTGGTAAAATTGATAAAGCAGTTTTATTCTTCGGGTTAGTACGATTAAAGCGATACCTCATTTATATCATTTTTTTGTGTTTTGTTGCTTTTATACAATAAAAACAGTTATATATAAAAAATAATTATTTTTGCATCGCTTTATTCTGCAAGCTATAAATTTTTAATTTTTTCGCTGATGATGCTGTATGGCGGCTCGTTTTTTGCGGGACAAGATTTCAGCGGTACCATGATTATTTATATCCGTCTTTTTGATCGCGTGTTATTCCACGTTTTGTTCGGCGTTATGATAAAGCATTGTTTTGTTGCCTTGTTTTTTTTTCTTTTTTTTTAAGGGGTTCACTAAAGGGGTTAACTAGTGTGACAGTTTTATAGGGCGGGTCGTTACGGACGCGGCGATACTAAATATGTGTACTTTTTATTGTTTTTTCTTTTTTTTATTTACTCTGTCAGACCAGCGATCTCACTGGCACTGCAGGAGGCTTTCTCAGTGCCAGCTCTCAGCAGGCACTAAGAAGCCACCTCCCTGCAGGACCCGGAAGGACCCCGTGGCCATCTTGGATCCGGGGTCCTGCAAGGAGGAGGCCTTCGTAACAACGAGATCACATCGCGCTGTTCTGAGGGTCTCAGGGAAGCACGCAGGGAGCCCCCTCCCTGCGCGATGCTTCCCTATGCCGCCGGAACACTGCGATCATGTTTGATCGCAGTGTGCCGGGGGTTAAAGTGCCAGGAGCATTCCGTGACCGCTCCTGGCACTTAGTTCCTGGTGTCAGCTGTGATAATCAGCATATGACGTACTTTTCCGTGCTTGGGAATTAAGTCCCAGTTCACATTGACGGATTAGTACGTCAGATGGAAGAAAGGGGTTAATGAGAAAAAAATGAACTGTTTTGAATTTACCAAATGGCTGCAATGAAGCAAAGAGTGAAAAATTTAAAGGGGTCTGAATACTTTCGGTACCCACTGAATGTCGGCGTCCCAGAAAATCTGGTCCTCCAGCTCCTTTCCAAGATTTCCAGATTAATTGTAGTTTTTTTCTGTAAATTTACTAACAGGTTGTTCCTTTCGTAGGCCCGGCTGGATATGGCGTTCGGGACTCACCACACGTAAGTGATGCACACACATATAGAGTGCCCCAGTAGCAACATAGACTGCAATATGGCGTCACCCATGGGCCTCACGAAATTAAGAACCCAGTGCGCAAGCCATAGAGCGGGATTGCTGCAGCAGCATGGTGGGAGTTGTAGTTTTTTGTAACATCTGAGGAGCCTCAGGGCATCTGCTGTAAGATCTCCTGTTCCCCGGGAAAAGTAGTCAGATGTTTCCATCCATCCGGGTAAGCAGGGCATGCTGAGTGTAGTAGTTCTGCAGCCACTACAGAACACTGTCTTGGAGAGCGATGCTGTCAGGTGTCCTTCTATCCCCTAGAAGCTGAATTCAGATTTAGGCGTGCCTGTGGGATGTCAGAGCTTGCTGGGAGTGGTTGTTCTGCAGCCAGTAGTAAATCACGGTTTAGAGAGCGCTGCTGTCAGGTGTCCTGGGTCCCTGGAGATACAGTTGAAATCAGATGTTTACATACACTATATATAAAGACACATTTGCAGGTTTTTATCAATATCTGACATGAAATCAGAATAAACCTTTCCCGTTTTAGGTCAATTAGGATTACCATAATTATTAATATTTACCAAATCCCAGAATGATGAGACAGAGAATATTTTAAGGCATTTTTATTACTTACTGCAAAGTCAAAAGTTTCCATCCATTTCATTAGTATTTGATACCATTACCCTTAAACGGAATTGACTTGGGTCAGACGTTTGGGATATCCTTCCACAAGCTTCTCACAGTAGTTGGTCAGAATTTGGGCCCATTCCTCCTGACAAACCTGGTGTAACTGATACAGGTTTGTAGGTCGTCTTGCTCGCATCGGCCTTTTCAGGTTTGCCCATAAATTTACAATACGATTGAGATCAGGGCTTTGTGATGGCCGCTCCAAAATATTGACTTTGTTATAATTCAGCCACTTTGTTACCATTTTGGCAGTATGCTTCGGGTCATTATCCATTTGGAAGACTCATTTCTATCCAAGCTTTAACTTCCTGGCTGAACTCTTGAGATGTTGCTTCAGTATTGCCACATAATCTACTTTTCTCATGCTGCCATCTATTTTGTGAAGTGCACCAGTCCCTACTGCAGCAAAACAACCCCACAACATGATGCTGCCACCCCCGTGTTTCACAGTTGGGATGGTGTTCTTAGGCTTCCAAGGTTCTACGTTTTACCTCCAAACTTAATGATGGTCATTATGGCCAAAAAGTTCAATTTTAGTTTCATCAGACCACAGGACATGTCTCCAAAAATTAAGGTCTTTGTTCCTGTGTGCATTTGTAAACATTAATCTGGCTTTGTTTCTTTTGGTTTCTATGGCTTCTTCCTGGCAGAGTGGCCAGGATACAGTATTTGTTTCACTGTGAATATTGACACAATCTTACCAGCTTTTGCCATCATCTTCATAAGGTCTTTTGCTTTTGTCTTTGGGTTGATATGCACATGTTGGACCAAAGCACGTTCATCTCTGGGACACAGAACTCGTCTCCTTCCTGAGCGGTATGATGGCTGGACATTCCCATCTTGTTTGTACTTGCGTATAATTGTTTGTACAGATGAACGAGGCACCTTCAGGTATCTTGAAATTGTACCCAAGGATGAGCCAGACTTGTACAAGTCCACAGTTCTCTTCCTGATATCTTGGCTGATTTCTTTACACTTTCCCATGATGCTAAACAAAGAAGCAGTGTGTTTCAGGTGTGCATTAAAATTCTCTCTCTCTCATTATTCTGGCAGTTGGCAAATATTAATAAATATGGTAATCGTAATTGACCTAAAACGGGAAATGTTTATTCTGATTTCATGTCAGATATTGAGAAAAACATGAATGTGTCCTTTTATATAGTGTATGAAAACTTTTGGTTTCAACTGTAGATTCCGATTTCGGAGTCCCTGTGTGACCAGAGGGCACAGGCAGTGGAGGACCTCACAGATGATGTCATTGCGCCATGTTGTCTTCAGTTTCCAACCAGCCGTCCAACTAGGGGCCCGGCACCATTGTGCGCGGCTCGCTCTGATGCAGGCCCACAGTATTATAATGTTTTCTGTGACTTCTGCAGGGATTGTTTAGTCTTGTTACAACACACTGCTTGCTGTCAATGAATGGAAACTAACCTGCCATAAGCCAGTGCTCATAGCTGAGGGTTTGCTTCCATTGTGTCCAGTCTCCTGGGAGATAAATAAGCAGCAGAGGTCCCGGCCCTGTGGTGGTTCGCTACAATGTGTCAGTCTGCAGGGCTCTGCTCTTAAAAAATTGTCTACACTGGACACAAGGTAACAAACCCTCAGCAGTGATGTCACTGTATTTGATGAAACCAGCAACTTCTCAAAGGGGCTTTGCAACTTCTCTTCACAATTGTGAGTTGTGTCAGGGATAATCGAATGTTTCTCGTTTCTTAAAGGAAAATGATGCTGCTCTTATACGAGGAAGGTCTGCGGGTCGTCATCCACACGAGTAACCTGATCCGTGACGACTGGCACCAGAAGACCCAGGGGTAAGAACAACCCGAAATCCAGAAATGCTAACTGTGACCGGCTATACACAGCGGCATCTCATAATCCGGACATACTGATAATCTGACATGCAGTATTCTGGCTGTAGATCGATGATTAAGGTATAAGGTGTGTGGTCTCATGTCTTAGCACGTCATTATATTATATCGTGGTGTTATCACGGAGGGGGGCCAACAACCTCTCAGGCTACGTCCCCACCGTCCGTAATCGGCAGCGCTTTGGGAGCAGCACATATCTGCTGTGTCCAAAACGCTGTCGGCTTTTGAATGCAGGTGATTCCGCATGTGTTCGTTGAATACATTGTATTTGTATGGGTGAGATTTCTCTTGCAGAGACTCAGATCTCTGCAAGATAAATTGACATGTTGAGGTGTGGACAGACACGCCACATGTCCATCTCCGCAGGTAAGCCGCTGGCGTCGGTGCACGAATAGTGGGCATGGGAGTTCTTGAAATCCCATCCACTATGCTGTAACATCTGGATGCTGCGGGTTGAATGCTGCACAAGTACGCTGTGTCCAACCCACAGCGTTTACTGAACCGTGGGAACATACCCTCACACTATGTACAAGCAGGTTGTCAACAGTCATAAAGAACTGCAGTGTAGTATCAGGAGCAGCGAGCGTCTGACATTACTCCAGAGCGTCTGTTATATCTTGTGTCCGCCTCGCCTCCTGCTATTGTCCTTTCAGCAGTGTCTTCAATCACATCACTCACTTCTGACTCTTTCTTTTGTCTCCGGCTTCCCGGTGACCGAGCTGCACAACGTGACATTATATCTACCTGCCATTGTGTTATGTCCTGCCACTCCGCCCCGGGGTACTATAGTGTATGGAAGGATCGGCAAATATCAGGGTATCTGGAAGGTTATAGTTACAGATATGTGGCATTGTCAATGATGTCATCGCTGATCTCTGGTGGTGGATAGGCGACATTCTCAGTGATGTCACCACTGATCTCTAGTGATGGATAGGAGGCATTCTCAGTGATGTCACTGCTGATCTCTGGTGATGGATAGGTGGCATTCTCAGTGATGTCACCGCTGATCTCTAGTGATGGATAGGAGGCATTCTCGGTGATGTCACCGCTGATCTCTGGTGATGGATAGGAGACATTCTCAGTGATGTCACCGCTGATCTCTGGTGATGGATAGGCGACATTCTCAGTGATGTCACTGCTAATCTCTAGTGATGGATAGGAGGCATTCTCAGTGATGTCACCTCACCGCCGATCTCTAGTGATGGATAGGAGGCATTCTCAGTGCTGTCACAGCTGATCTCTAGTGATGGATAGGAGGCATTCTCAGTGATATCACCGCTGATCTCTAGTGATAGATAGGCGGCATTCTCAGTGATGTCACCGCTGATATCTAGTGATGGATAGGAGGCATTCTCAGTGATGTCACCGCTGATCTCTGGTGATGGATAGGAGGCATTCTCAGTGATGTCACAGCTGATCTCTAGTAATAGATCGGATGCATTCTCCGTGATGTCACCGCTGATCTCTAGTGATGGATAGGCGGCATTCTCAGTGATGTCACCGTTGATCTCTAGTGATGGATAGGCGACATTCTCTGTGATGTCACCGCTGATCTCTAGTAATGGGTAGGAGGCATTCTCAGTGATGTCACCGCTGATCTCTAGTGATGGATAGGCGGCATTCTCAGTGATGTCACCGTTGATCTCTAGTGATGGATAGGCGACATTCTCAGTGATGTCACAGCTGATCTCTAGTAATGGGTAGGAGGCATTCTCAGTGATGTCACAGCTAATCTCTAGTAATGGGTAGGAGACATTCTCAGTGATGTCACCGCTGATCTCTAGTGATGGGTAGGCGGCATTCTCAGTGATGTCACAGCTAATCTCTAGTAATGGGTAGGAGGCATTCTCAGTGATGTCACCGCTGACATCTAGTGATGGGTAGGCGGCATTCTCAGTGATGTCACAGCTAATCTCTAGTAATGGTTAGGAGGCATTCTCAGTGATGTCACCGCTGATCTCTAGTGATGGATAGGAGGCATTCTCAGTGATGTCACAGCTAATCTCTAGTGATGGATAGGCGGCATTCTTAGTGATGTCACCGCTGATCTCTAGTGATGGATAGGAGGCATTCTCAGTGATGTCACAGCTGATCTCTAGTGATGGATAGGCGGCATTCTCAGTGATGTCACCGTTGATCTCTAGTGATGGATAGGCGACATTCTCAGTGATGTCACAGCTGATCTCTAGTAATGGGTAGGAGGCATTCTCAGTGATGTCACCCCTGATCTCTAGTGATGGGTAGGCGGCATTCTCAGTGATGTCACAGCTAATCTCTAGTAATGGGTAGGAGACATTCTCAGTGATGTCACCGCTGATCTCTACTGATGGATAGGCGGCATTCTCAGTGATGTCACAGCTAATCTCTAGTAATGGGTAGGAGGCATTCTCAGTGATGTCACCGCTGACATCTAGTGATGGGTAGGCGGCATTCTCAGTGATGTCACAGCTAATCTCTAGTAATGGTTAGGAGGCATTCTCAGTGATGTCACCGCTGATCTCTAGTGATGGATAGGAGGCATTCTCAGTGATGTCACAGTAATCTCTAGTGATGGATAGGTGGCATTCTCAGTGATGTCACGCTATCTCTAGTGATGGATAGGTGGCATTCTCAGTATGTCACCGCTGATCTCTAGTGATGGATGGCGGTCATTCTCAGTGATGTCACCGCTGATCTCTAGTGATATGAGGCATTCTCATGATGTCACGCTGATCTCTAGTAATGGATAGGGGAATTCTCAGTGATGTCACCGTGATCTCTAGTGTATGTAGGCGAATTCTCAATGATGTCACAGCTGATCTCTAGTAATGGATAGGAGGAATTCTCAGTGATGTCACCGCTGATCTCTAGTGATGGGTAGGCGCATTCTCAGTGATGTCACGCTAATCTCTATAATGGGATAGGGACATTCTCAGTGATATCACTGCTGATCCTAGTATGGATAGGCGACATTCTCAGTGATCTCACAGCTGATCTCTAGTATGGATAGGAGGCATTCTCAGTGATGTCACCGCTGATCTCTATGATGGATAGGGGTCATTCTCAGTGATGTCACCGCTGATCTCTAATAATGGATAGGCGACATTCTCAGTGATATCACGCTGATCCTAGTTATGGATAGGGGCATTCTCAGTGATGTCACAGCTGATCTCTAGTGATGAATAGGAGGCATTCTCAGTGATATCACCGCTGATCTCTACTGATGGATAGGAGGCATTCTCAGTGATGTCACGCTAATCTCTAGTATGAGAGGAGGCATTCTTCAGTGATGTCACCGCTGACATCTAGTGATGGTAGGGGCATTCTCAGTGATGTCACCAGCTGATCTCTAGTGAAATGAGGAGGCATTCTCAGTGATGTCACCGCTGATCTCTACTGATGGATAGGAGGCATTCTCAGTGATGTCACAGCTAATCTCTAGTAATGGTAGGAGGCATTCTCAGTGATGTCACCGCTGACATCTAGTGATGGGTAGGAGGCATTCTCAGTGAATGTCACAGCTGATCTCTAGTAATGGTGGAGGTATTCTCAGTGATGTCACCGCTGATCTCTAGTGATGATAGGAGGCATTCTCAGTGATGTCACAGCTATCTCTAGTGATGGATAGGTGGCATTCTCAGTGATGTCACCGCTGATCTCTTATGTGAGGGTATAAAGATTCTCAGTAATGTCACCGCTGATCTCTAGTGATGGATGGAGGTATTCTCAGTGATGTCACCGCTGATCTCTAGTGATGAATAGGAGGCATTCTCAGTGATGTCACCGCTGATCTCTAGTGATGGATAGGCGGCATTCTCAGTGATGTCACCGTTGATCTCTAGTGATGTGTAGGCGGTATTCTCAATGATGTCACAGCTAATCTCTAGTAATGGATAGGAGGAATTCTCAGTGATGTCACCGCTGATCTCTAGTGATGGGTAGGCAGCATTCTCAGTGATGTCACAGCTAATCTCTAGTAATGGGTAGGAGGCATTCTCAGTGATGTCACCGCTGATCTCTAGTGATGGATAGGCGACATTCTCAGTGATGTCACAGCTGATCTCTAGTAATGGGTAGGAGGCATTCTCAGTGATGTCACCGCTGATCTCTAGTGATGGATAGGCGGCATTCTCAGTGATATCACTGCTGATCCCTAGTTATGGATAGGCGGCATTCTCAGTGATGTCACTGCTGATCTCTAGTGATGTATAGACGACATTCTCAGTGATGTCACTGCTGATCTCTAGTGATGGATAGGAGGCATTCTCAGTGATCTCACAACTGATCTCTAGTGATGGATAGGAGGCATTCTTAGTGATGTCACCGCTGATCTCTAGTGATGGGTGGGCGGCATTGTCAGTGATGTCACAGGTAATCTCTAGTAATAGATAGGGGGCATTCTCAGTTAATGGACATCCCCTTTAATTAAAATTATACAGAAATTTCTGTAGTTTCCAATCTAATCACCTATTCTATCCCTGTTTTCATGATCTCTTCTTGCTTTTAATGAATGAACTCCTTTTTTTTTATTTTATTAAGCTCATACAGCTGATGACCGTGTTACAATGTGTCAGTGAAGACAATCCTATGTGGAGCCCAACGGTACAGCAGCACATTTCAGCAGCAGATGGAAGGAAGGGAGACACAGTCATTACTAGTGGGTAGGCGGAGCCCACACAGGATAGAACACCTCAGATTAAAAAAGTGTTGACCGGCCCCTCCAGCTTGGGCTCCTCCTACTCCAGTTCTCCAGTCTAAAATTTGAGGTCATAGAGGATAGTCGCTGCAGGAGCAGCTCCTCAGAAAAATTTTTATTTTTATCGGACAGAGACTTGGACCCCCGTGGTTTTGAGGTCTCAGGGGTCTCAGCGCTGCTGGACCCCACCCCTCCCTTGGCGGATCTGTATTACCCTTTAAGGTGGTCCCTGCAGAACCCTGCCACGCTTCTGGGGTCACTGCGTTCCCCGCCCTGGGGGGAAGCTATGGGCATAGTGCCACAAATCCCTGGGGGTCCCTGTGGCGCTCAGCTGGGTGAGTACTCTGCATTTTTAATGTGTGTTGAGTGCTTCAGCGGCTGCTGCGGCAGCCGCTGCTACATGTATCATGTTGGTGACTGGTGTTTTTTGTCCGCAGGTGGATGCCTGCAGGACATGGGAAGCGGGGCAGGAGCGGAGAGCGGAGGAGTTCGCGCGCGTTTTTTTGAAGCCGGCGGGGGGCGTGGCTTCGCGCTTTCCCGGTCTTCTCGGGCAGGAAGCGCTCTGAGCGCGCGATTTCTCCTGCCTCTCCTCTTCCGGCTTCTCTCCTCACAGCGCGGCGGCCATTACTGAGGCTTCCTCGGGCTCCTCACTCTCCTCTCCTCCCGACAGACCGAAGGAACACAGTACCGCGGCCAGCTGGGTGAGTCGCTTCTGTCTGTCAGGGCAGAAGCTTAACTCCCTCACCCCCACAGCGCAGGGCACCTTTCTGAGGCACAATTAGGTGGCAGATCGCGCGGTCCTGCAGCTGTGGCCTCATATAGAGGCCTTTTTTTGTCTGGTGCTCGCACACCCTTTCATTTAAAAGAGGTTGTGGGGAGTCTGGACATTAACCCCTAACAGGCGGTTAACCCTTAATTGAGGGACAGCTGGGGTTGCTCTCCCTTTAAGAGCTTTAACCCTTCAGCGTTCTTTTTTCGTCCACTTAAGAAACCACACTGTTCTAGTTACTGACAGGTTTAACCTGCTATATACTGTGTGAGGGCATGTCAGAACAGGGTCCATGAGGTGCGGACCGTCTCCCAGATCCGCTACAGGATCAGTCTCACATATCTGACATGCAGACTTCGACGGCGTCAAGCGCAGCGGTCGGAGGTTTCAGTGATGTCAAAATGGAGGCCCTCACTCGTTCTATTGATGGCCTTTCTGACCTTCTAGGTTATTGGGTGTCAGCTAGATCCTCTCATGGCAGGAAGCGTCACAGGCCGGTGCCATCCTTCCTGCGTAGCGACTCGGAGATCTCTGGTATGGAGGGTTCCCCTTCAAGCTCGGATGGGGAGATGTCCGAGTCGGATAAGGAGGATCGGCAGGGACACTCTGCCTCTCTTTTGGGCCGTACAGAGGCTTTTATTGGAGCCATGAGGGAGGCGTTACAGTTACCGGAGGAGGTAACTAGACGTCCTGGTAAGTCGGCCCGGATGTTTCAGGAGTCGCATAGGTCGCGATCAGCATTACCATCTCTGGATGAGCTTAATGGGGCAGTGGAGAAGGAACGCCTGTGTCCAGATAAACGTTTTCAGGGGACACGGTTTTTTGAGACGCTGTATCCGTGTTCGACGGAGTTGATTGATAATTGGATTCCTTCTCCTGAAGTGGATGTTCCTTTATCCCAGCTTAGCAAATCCTCATTACTTCCTGTTAAAGGGAAGGCGAGTCTGCAGGATCCGCTGGACAGAAAAACGGAGATGGCGGCGAAATCCATCTACGAGGCTGCGGGTCATGGATTCAGAGCAGTACTAGGGTCCATGTGTGCTTGTAAAGCTTCCCTGAGCTGGTTGGACCGTCTACGGACGGCGTGGCAAGATGGATCTCCACTATCAGAGGTAGATGGGCTTTTCAAGTTGTTGGAGGATGCAGCCCGATATGGCAGTGATGCAGGTTTGGATACTGCGTCACTGCTGTCCAGGGCGCAATCCTCGGCGGTCACAGTCAGGAGAACACTGTGGCTTAGACAGTGGACCGGGGACGCGGTTTACAAGCAAGGTTTGCTATCTTTAGCTTACAAGGGTGGTCAGCTATTTGGATCTGACCTCACGGAGCTGATTGTCAAGGCAAAAGGCAAAAGAGCTGTGACTTCTGCGTCTGGCAGGCCTAGTGCCGGTAATAGTCGGCGGTCCTTTCGGTCCAGGGGACGGTTCGGTCAGCCCTCTTGGGGATCGGGTCGTCCATCTTTTTCGGGAAAAAAGACCTCTCAGAAATCCCGCACTCCCTGGAAACAGAGTTTCCGTCAAGACAAGCGGGAAGCTGACAAAAAGCCCGCTAAGGCGGACTGACGCCAGGGTCTCACTCGAGGGCTCTCGAGTGGGAGGTCACCTGCTCCAATTCGAATCGACTTGGGCTTCCCGTGTTTCGGACGCCTGGGTGACGCGGGTTATGTTGGCAGGCTACTTCATAGAGTTCTTTCTCGACCCCCGGACAGTTTTTGTCAATCTCGCGTTCCGTCAGAGCCCGAGCTATTTGCCGCTCTACTGCGGGAGGTCGATTCCCTTCTGCAGAAGGGTGTGGTGGTACCGGTTCCGCCGGAGGACCGGGGAAGAGGGTTTTATTCCAACCTCTTTGTGGTCCCCAAAAAGGAGGACAAATTTCGCCCCATTCTGGATCTCAAAAGATTGAATCGGCATGTCGGCACCCGGAAATTCCGCATGGAGTCTCTTCACTCGGTGGTGGCGGCCCTGTCGCAGAACGACTTTTTGGTGTCCATCGACATTCGCGACGCTTATTTGCATGTTCCCGTCGGAAGGGCCCACCAACGTTTCCTTCGTTTTGCCATAGGTCAGGACCATTACCAGTTTGTGGCCCTGCCATTCGGGTTGGCCTCAGCGCCCAGAGTTTTTACAAAAATTCTGGCACCTCTCATGGCGATCCTTCGAAGACAGGGGGTTACGATTCTTCCCTATCTGGACGACCTTTTGATTGTGGCGTCCTCGAAGGAGGAGGCGGTGACGGCTCGCAATGAGGACTTCGGGTGGCTGGTCAATTGGGAGAAGTCGTCTCTGGAGCCGTCGCAGTCGATCCTGTTTTTGGGGATGCATTTCGACACGGTACGAGCAGTGGTGTCCCTGCCTCCAGACAAGCAAGCAGGTCTTCTTCGACATGTACAGGTTATGAAGTCTTCGACAGCAATGTCCCTTCGAAGGTGATGCGCCTTCTGGGTTTGATGGTGGCGTCGATGGAGGCACTTCCGTTTGCCCAATTTCATTCCAGGGCTCTCCAAATGCTCATTTTGAACCGTTGGGATCGATCGCAGGCTTCACTGGATTGCAGTGTCATCATCTCCCACAGGGTGCGAGAGTCTCTAGGATGGTGGTTACGTCCGGAAGCGTTATCCCTGGGGAAGTCCTTCCTCCCTCGAGGTGGTCGGTCATAGCCCCCGATGCCAGCCTGACGGGCTGGGGGGGTGTCTGGAACGATCTCTGGATTCAGGGAGTATGGTCGTCGGAAGAGTCTATCCTGCCGATCAACATCCTGGAATTGAGGGCAATTTTCCTTTGCCTCCAACACTGGACGGTCCCTTTAAGCGGTCTACCAGTCCGAGTGCAGACGGACAACGCGACGGCGGTCGCGTATATCAACCATCAAGGTGGGACGAGGAGCTTCAGGCTCATGATGGAGGTGTCTCGGATCCTGGTATGGGCCGAGGCCAGGGTGCCAGCCATCTCTGCGATTCACATTCCTGGAGTTCAGAATGTCACGGCGGACTTCCTCAGTCGCGAAAAGATGGATCCCGGAGAATGGAGTCTTCATCCGGAAATTTTTGCACTGCTGTGCTCCCGTTGGGGAACTCCCCAAGTGGATTTGATGGCATCCAGGTTCAATGCCAAGTTACCGACGTTCATGTCCAGGTACAAGGACCCGAAGGCTGTGGCGGTGGATGCTCTGGTGGCTCCTTGGGACCAATTCGAGCTAATCTATGTGTTCCCGCCGATATCATTGCTTCCTCTGGTGTTGCGTCGGATCAGAATGGAGAGAGTCCCGGCTATGTTGATAGCCCCGGATTGGCCAAGGAGGACGTGGTTCTCGACACTGGTGTCGCTTCTGGCAGCGCCTCCTCTTCCACTCCCTCTTTGCCCGGACCTGTTAACTCAAGGGCCCGTTCGCCATCCGGACCTGAAGTCTCTGCGTTTGACGGCGTGGCTCTTGAGACCGAAATCTTGACCCGTCAAGGTTTTTCAGCCGAAGTCATTGCCACTCTGCGGGCTGCCAGAGGTCCGGCTACTACTAGGATTTATCACAAGACTTGGGAAGCCTTCTTTTCGTGGTGTTCGGGTTCTTCAAGGAACCCGAGGATTTTTTCCATTCCCAATTTGTTGGCCTTTTTGCAGTACGGGCTGGACAAGGGCTTGGCAGTTAGCACTCTGAAGGGGCAGGTTTCTGCTCTGTCCTTGCTGTTTCGGAAGGCTATCGCTTCGCGTAGGGACGTACGTTCCTTTTTTCGCGGAGTAAACCGTCAGTTTCCGCCGCGGAAGGCGTTTGTGTCTCCTTGGCGGCTCAATCTTGTCTTGGAGGCTCTTCAGCATGGGCCTTTTGAGCCTATGGACTCTGTTAGCCTTTCTTTGCTCTCTTGGAAGGTTGCCTTACTAGTGGCGGTCACTTCTTTGAGAAGGGTTTCTGAGTTGGCGGCTCTTTCTTGCTCGCCACCTTTTCTGGAGTTTCACCCGGATCGCGTAGTGCTTCGCACTCGGGGTGACTTTTTACCTAAGGTGGTGTCACAATTTCATGTTAACCAGGATATTGTGTTGCCCTCGCTCTGTCCGGAGCCGAGGAATGCGAAGGAACGGGCTTTGCACACTTTGGATTTAGTGCGGGTTTTGAAGTTCTATTTGTCTATTACTCAAAGTTTTCGGAAGTCGGATTCTCTGTTTGTGATTCCAGCAGGTCGTCGACGTGGTCAACGAGCTTCCAAGGACTCTATAGCTTGTTTGATTCGGTCTGCCATTTTAGAGGCTTACCGACTCAAGGGCGAACCTTGCCCGATTAAGATTCGAGCTCACTCCACGAGGGCTGTGGGTTCATCGTGGGCCTTTCATCAAGGGGCCTCGGCAGCTCAGCTCTGCCGGGCGGCGACCTGGCGCTCCGTCCACACGTTTACGAAATTTTATAAGGTGGACGTCAGTGCTTCCGCTGATGCGGCCTTAGGACGTAGGGTCCTGCAGGCGGCTGTAGTTTAAAGTTCTTGTTAACTTGTGTTTAGCGCTGGTTGCGTATTTATCTAAGTTGTTGGGATTCTGCCTCTGTTGGTTTTTTGCCCACCCTTAATTTCTGGACTGCTTTGGGACGTCCCACTAGTAATGACTGTGTCTCCCTTCCTTCCATCTGCTGCTGAAAGACGGATTTTGGTAAGACCTTACCTGTAAAATCCTTTTCAGCGAAGGAAGGAAGGGAGACACAGATCCCTCCCATGGCAGAAGTGTGTTGTTGTGTTTTCAGATGCGGCGTGACCCTTCTCTGATAGCGATTATCTGGGCTGAGGTCGGCGCGCTAAGGCTCTGTTCCAGCATTGCCAGCTCATCGCAGTGGTCAGGTTCAGTGAGTAGTACCTGGGACTGTGTGGTTTTTTTCTGTTATAGGCATAGCCTGTCTTTTTGTTTTTTCTCTGAAGTTCTTCAGAAGGGGTTATGTTGCTCCGCTGGTGGTATTTGCTCTTCCTTAGCTTGTGTACGGACTGGAGAACTGGAGTAGGAGGAGCCCAAGCTGGAGGGGCCGGTCAACACTTTTTTAATCTGAGGTGTTCTATCCTGTGTGGGCTCCGCCTACCCACTAGTAATGACTGTGTCTCCCTTCCTTCCTTCGCTGAAAAGGATTTTACAGGTAAGGTCTTACCAAAATCCGTCTATCTCTCCTGTTCTGGATCCCGGGCTTGTCGCCCACCCTGATACATTGTAACGAACACATCAGTTATATGATCTGATTTAGTTGTCAACTTCTGCATGTAACCCAGAATGTTCCTCTACGCCAGGGTTCCCCAACTCCAGTCCTCAAGGCCCACCAACAGGTCATGTTTTCAGGATTTCCTTAGTATTGCCAAGGTGATAATTGCATCACCTGTGCAATACAGAGGAAATCCTGAAAACATGACCTGTTGGTGGGCCTTGAGGACTGGAGTTGGGGAACCCTGCTATAGACGCTGACAGGCAGCAGAGATGTTACAATATCTGGCAATCCCATAACAATTCTATGTTAGATGCGGCAGATCTTTCCATTATCCGGTGGTGCAGCTCTGTTTAGGTGATACAGGCCGGCTTCTCTCCACGTTCCCGGTGTACGTCTGCCCCCACCTCATTACCTCCTTTCTTCCTCTGCCCCAGGATCTGGCTGAGTCCTCTATACCCCAGGCTGCCAGAAGGATCCTCCTCATTAGCTGGTGAATCAAAAACCAACTTCAGGTCCGACTTGGTGTCATATCTGTCCTCGTACAACTCTCCGAGCCTTAAGGAATGGATAGATATCATTAAGCAGCACGATTTATCCGAGACCAGGTCTGTACTCACTGGCTTTATATAAGGGGGCAGGGCTGGTATATTGTCCTCAGGTAGCAAACCTATTCACTGGGGACACGGCTTCACGTTGTCCATGACCAGACTGATGTCATTACATAGCAAAACAGTCATGGTAATCCTCGCATACGATACTTATCATAAGTGGGTCACTTACCATGGTTGTTTTCTTCCAAAATTAGCACCACCCCTATTCACAGGTTATTCCTGGAATTGCATCTGAACCTCATTAATTTATTGAACTCCTAGACACACGAGGCACTGTTTCTGAAAAGAAGTCAGACATTTTTTTTTAATTCTGCACATCCCCTTTAAGCACAGGGTTTGGCTCGGTTTTGGGCACTGTAGAGCTAATTTTTGCACGGCATTCATAGAAGAATGCATGAAGATGCGCCAAATTTATTGACACGTGCTCTTGTGAATGAATTTTTGCATCTTTCTGCCCCCCCCCCCCGTGCACCATCACGTGAAATGGACTCCAGACGGGCCGGCGGACATTACTGTTGTAATTTAACTTTCTCGATCTCTTCATTGGGGGACACAGGAACCATGGGTGTATGCTGCTGCCACTAGGAGGCTGACACTATGCATATTAAAAAAGGTTGGATCCTCCTCTGCAGTATACACCCCACCGACTGGCATCAGCTAATCAGTTTTAGCTTAGTGTCAGTAGGAGGTGGACACGTGTATCTACCTAATGTGCGTCGTTCCTTTTCAGGTATTTTCCGGAGGGATACAGTGTGAACAGTCACTACTGTACTCCCACACAGAGACTATGAGTACGGCGTGTACTGCTACCCCGTATCCTCATACGTCTGCTCCCTCGGCAGGACCCCAAAGCAGATCCCTAACACGGACGTGTGTTTAGGTGATCTGGAAAAGGAAATAAGACCCGGGCCTGCCTCCGTCTCTCACCCTCTCGCCCAGCAGAGCCTGTCGGTTGAGGAGACACGGACGTCCTTCAACCAGAGGCCGGACTTCCGACTTTAGTCAGAGGTACTGTCGCTCTTTCCCCCTAGACAGAAAAGAAGACTTTTTAAAAAAAAAAAAAAAAAAGATTTTTTAGCAGGGGGTCCTTGGGAGCGTAAAGGGAAAAGTTAGTGCTCAGGGCGAGTCCTCCTTGCTCCTTTGGGCTCTCCCGGGGAATCAGTGTCAGCACTTGATGGGCCCCGATCTTTTAGGGGTCCCTTGTCTCCTTCTTTGGGGCCACCTTACAGCTCCGGGCGCCTAGTCGCGCCGCTGCGCACCCCTTGCTCCTTTTGAGGGTCCTTGGGGAGCGACCTCCGCGCCGCCCCCCCTCCATCGGCGGCCGCGTCTTCTAATTGAGGCCCCGGCTTCACCTCGGGCCTAGTTCTTGCCGGCTCTGCCCCCCTTCCCTCTAGGCTTTTCTCCCGCCCGTTCTTATTCCCAGCGCTGCTTTAGGCTCCACCCACCTCACCAGCGTTACTGTGGGGCCACCAGATAACGGCGCTTAGCTCCGCCCCCCCTCTTTCTCCACTAGGAGGGGCTTTTACTCAGCAGCGCGCGTTTTTTCCGGGCTGGGTCTTCTGCCAGACACCATCTTCGGCAACTGGAGCTCCTAGACTACCACCTCGTCACAGGACCCAGCGTTCCTCAGGAGCAGCGAATAGAAAACCGTGAGTTGGTCTGCCCTGCAGAGCTGACACTCTCCTCTGTATCCTTCTGTCCCCCAACCTTCTGGCATCAGTTAGTGGGATTGTTTTCACCATGCCTAAGCACAAGGCAGAGCCGCTCGCCATCCACCTTCCACTTCCTCCACTACCCTGGTCAGATACTTTGTGTGCTCTTCTTGTAATGGCAGACTCCCTTCAGGTCAGTCATCTCCCCTCTGCCAGGCCTGCAGCGACCCTACGGTACCCACCCTGGAACCCCTTTCTGTCCCTGGCGGTTCGGAGCCCCCTACCCCGGAGTGGGCTGCTTCTCTTTCACAAAATGTGGCGGACCTCACCAAGGTGTCACAGTCCCTAGTGTCCGTTTTGGACAGATTGCCCCTTTCTACACCCGCAGTCGCCAGCGGGTCACAAGACTCACAGCCCGGTCCTTCCAACTCAGGCCATAAGAGACCTAGATTAGAGCACCGTTCTAGGTCCTCTTCCCGCTCCGTCTCACCAGACGACCTCTCAAGGCGTGATCCCTCTCTAGCGCCCTCCCATCCGGAGTCAGGCGAAGCGTCTTCGGACGCGCTTTCGGAAGATGAGTCGGACCTGGATTCAGAACAGGCATCCAGCATGACGGAAATGGTGCAGAGCCTGATCGTGGCAGTCAAGCAGACCTTAGGCATCAAAGATACCGCTACGGAATCCGCAGATCAGGCGGTTTCGTTTAGACGGTCCAAACCACCTTTCAAGGTCTTTGCCTCACATACTGAGTTCTTCAATATCCTCAAGAAGGAGAGGGAGAATCCGACTAGGCGTTTTCAAAAAGGGAAGCGCCTCGGCATCCTATATCCTTTTTACCCGGATCTTACCACGAACTGGACGATCTCCCCTTCAGTGGATCCACTGGTCCCAGACTGTCCACCAGTACGGTTCTTCCCCTTTCAAATGCGGCTTCCCTCAAGGACACCAACGATAGGATCATAGAATCGCTGGCAAAATCAGCCTTTGAAGCGGCGGCTTCTGCTTTATGCCCGGCCTTTGCCTCAACTTGGGTCTCAAAGGCCTTAGCCCGATGGGCCAAACAGCTCTGCATGGGCATCATGGCTGGAGCCCCTCCGAGAGAGCTGGCGGAGCTTGCAGATCAAATTTCCCATGCTGGCCAATATTTGGTTTCGGCCTCCCTGAACGCCGCGTCTTGCGATGTTCAATTCTGTAGCCATCCGGAGGAATATTTGGCTCAAAGCATGGCAAGCTGATCTTTCTTCAAAGAAGTCGCTCACAGGCCTCCCCTTAAAGGGAGATCGTCTGTTCGGCTCTAGGTTGGATCAGATCATTAAGGAGGCACGAGTTCTCTCCTCCCTCAGTCCAAGCCTCGCAGTCCCGTTCAAAGGCGGCAGTTCCGCTCCTTTCGGCCTTTTTGCAGTTCCCCGGCGTCGGACGATTCCTCAGGTCAGCACAGGCTGCAGAATCGCAAGACCAAGAAGAAGGCTTCCTTCAGGCCCACTCCTTCCTGGCGTTCCCATAACTCCCATGGTAGATCTTCCAGGCCAAGACCTGGCAGATCCTCCTCGGCTTGACTCGGATCCAGAGCCCAGCGTTTCTCCCAGGCCGGGTGGTCGTCTCCTGCTGTTCAGAGGCGTTTGGCTCGACCTGGTGGAAGACGCATGGGTCAGGGAGGTTGTATCCTCTGGATACAAAATAGAGTTCACTTTCCGTCCCCGAGATCGGTTCTTCGTATCCTGCCCCCTAAGGGACCCTTCCTTGGTCCCAAATTTCTTTGTGCCCATCGACTCTCTTCTCAGTTCCGGAGTTATCGTCCCAGTTCCAGGTTCTATTCAAACCTGTTTGTTGTGCGAAAAAGGATGGTGCGGTTCAGCCCATTCTGGCTCTCACGTTGTTGAATAGGAAAGTCCGCCTGCGTCACTTCAGCATGGAGTCCCTTCGCTCAGTTATTTCTTCCATGGAGACGCAGGAATTTCTGTGCTCCATAGACTCTGTCAATCTCCTGGCGGACGCCCCCTGGAGTCTCCCAGACAGGCCAGATCTTCTATCACAGATGTGCGATCTGCCACCCGAGTTCTCGGTCGCTCAATTTGACGACGCTGCTGTTGAGACCGCAGTATTGAGAGCATCCGGGTTCTCCGATCGGGTGATTCGCACCACGATCCAGGCCAGAAAACCGTCGTCCTCTGGATTCTACTACCGAACCTGGAAGGCCTATTTTCGCTGATGTGAGTCTAACGTCACCCCGCCAATGAGGTTGTCTCTCCCAGCTATCTTGGGTTTTTTCTCCAAGCGGTACTGGATTCCGGTCTCTCTCTTGCCACTCTAAAGGGCAGGTGCCAATTTTTTCTATCCTCTTTCAGAAATCCTTGGCATCTCATTCTCAAGTCAAGGCTTTCCTGCAGGGAGTGCCGCATAGGGCTCCCCCGTTACGGAATTGTGTGGACCCCTAGGACCTCAATCTGGTTTTAGAGGTCATGAGGTGTGCTCCCTTTGATCCTCTCAGGAAAGTTCCCATGTCTGTTTTGTCCTGGAAAGTGGCCTTTCTTGTGGCGATCACTTCCATCAGACGGGTTTCAGTGTAGCGGCTCTCTCCTGTCGCCCCCCCTTTCCTGGTTCTTCACCAGGATAAGGTAGTGTTGCGGCTTCCGCCTTCTTTTCTTCCCAAGGTGGTTTCCACTTTTCACTTGAATGAGGATATTGTCCGGCCTTCCTTCTCTTTAACTCCGACTCATTCTCTGGAGCGCTTTTTGAACAGGCTAGGCTTGGTCCGGGCAGTGAGAATCTACCTCTTATGACTGCTTCCTTCAGGAAGTCAGATCTTCTATTCGTCATTCCAGACGGAGCGCGGGAAGGCCTGCCGTCCTCCAAGGCTACGATTGCGCGTTCGATTAGGTCTGCAATATTGGAGGCTTACCGGGTCAAGATCAGAGTGCCCCCCTGGGATTAAGGCTCACTCCACCCGGACAGTAGGCGCCTCCTGGGCGGTTCACCATGGGGCATTCGTCCTACAACTTTGCAAAGCGGCAACCCGCTCTTCCATCCGCACGTTTGCCAAGTTTTACAGGGTCCACGCCTACGCTTCTGCGGACGCCATATTAGGCAGAAGGATCTTGCAGGCGGCATTGGGGACTTTGCCGACCTGAATGGAGTTTCCTGCCTTTTTCTCCCACCCCAGGGACTGCTTTGGGACGTCCCATGGTTCCTGTGTCCCCCAATGAAGCGATCGAGAAAACAAGATTTTGGTTGCTTACCGTAAAATCTGTTTCTCGGAGCGCTCATTGGGGGACACAGCACCCTCCCATATGTTTACAACTCTTGTCCTTTCTTCTGATTGTTTAGGTTATGTTTATGAGTTGTCTGTTTTGTTGTTTGGTTCTGTCATGTTCTTCTCCTACTGCTTTCTCACTAACTGATTAGCTGATGCCAGTCGGTGGGGTGTATACTGCAGAGGAGCCAACCTTTTTTAATATGCATAGTGTCAGCCTCCTAGTGGCAGCAGCATACACCCATGCTTCCTGTGTCCCCCAATGAGCGCTCCGAGAAACAGATTTTACGGTAAGCAACCAAAATCTTGTTTTTTCGGCATAAGTTCTAATGGGTTTTTGAACCGTGCTCGGCCCGATCATTTTTACGTCGGCACAGATGCAATCCATTCTTTTTAGCCTTTTGTCAACACTTTGTCCTGCGATTTTTGTTTAAAAAAAAAATGTTTACAAAGCCATTGGGTGAATGTCAGTTTCTAGATCTTATCCCAGAATTCTGGTGAAAACTGTTACATGAACCGGCACTGATTGTTTTATTCTGGTGATTGTCTATTACAGAGTGTATTTGGTCGGATCAACACCCGGGAGGTTCCAAGGAAATGATAAGGATAAATGGGGACACTTTCGTTTAAGAAAGGTACGTCTCCTGTGTACATGGGTTTTTAGTCACTTCATGTGGTAAGTGTTGTGATCAGACCCTTCTGTAGGACAATTACGGGACTAGGTGGACGTCTTTATCTCTTGCCCAAATCAAACTAATGTTACACTCCACTACTTCATTACTCATTTCTCTCCTTTCTAGATTTTAAGGGAGAAGTGCAGCCCCGTCGCTGGCAGGGAATCTTGGCCCGTCATTGGCCAGTTTTCCAGCATAGGTTCAATGGGGTCCGATCAAAGCAAGTGGCTGCATTCTGAATTCAGCGAGAGTATGAAGACCCTGGGTAAAGGGGTGAAAACTCTGCCACATTCAGAAAACCCCCTGCAACTGGTAAAGTATTTATACTCCAGAGCTGCACTCGCTATTCTGCTGCTGAAGACACATTGTACTTTGCAGGGATGTTTTTGATGGCTGTGCCTTTCCTTGCAGATCTACCCGTCGGTGGATAACGTTCGGACCAGTTTGGAGGGATATCCTGGTGAGTGTCTTCTCCTTCTAGTCTCTAGGACAAGGCAATGATGTAACTCAAGTCCTGCTCCTTTCTCTCTTAACATTTTACCCCAAACCATTCATTTCCATTCTACATGCCCTTTACAAACAGGATGGCAGGTTGCTGCGCCTGCTGGGGACGGATTCTTGTCCGGGGGCCACAGTCGGTGATTGTTCCTCATTCTCTGGACCGGATGTTGGCTACACCCCCTGTGACCATAATCATTACTCCCATGCAGCTCCTCATTTCCAGGCGGATACTTTGTGTTCTCGGCTTCTCTTCATGTTCTCCTGACGTTGTCTTACAGCGGGCGGCTCCTTGCCCTATGGTATCCAGACCGCGCAAAAGCAGCCCTGGCTTCACACCTATTTCCAGTATGTAACACTGAACTATATATCAAATTGGTTCCTTTTTTTGTGTGTTAAACTGAAAATCAGAGCTCTTGAGATTTTTATTGGGGCTTTTTTAGACTCCTATTTCCTGTTCTGTCCTGAAATCCTCATTACTCGGGCACTATCTATTGTAGTGAAGCATCTAATGAGCATGTTCAAATGTCATTGTGTAGGGAGGAGGAGCAGGTGAGCTGTGACATCTACTTTGACTGGTGGATCCTTTATCTGCTTTGTATAAAGGTGTTATCGGTCATTGTAATCCTGGCTCTGATGATAAGGAGTCTGTTGAAAACTTTTCTTGAAAGAGCAGGAAATATGAAGCAGTTGCAGACAGACTGTAATCCATGGATAATGCTGAATTCTCGCACTGACCCTGTTTCTTTTTATTACAGCAAATGGAAGGCAGAAACCTCAGGCCGCAGCAGAGCCATGCCCCACATCAAGACTTACATGCGGGCATCACCGGATTGCCGGGAGCTGGCGTGGTTCCTAGTGTCAAGGTAGAAAGCTGTAATTATATAATATGATACAACCTCATTAGTCACCTATCCCAACCTCACAGATCTGTGTAGATAATGTAATGGATGTCACCTGTAGTCCTATATAACACAACAGCTAACAGTGATAACTCTGAGTACAGATAATGTAATGGATGTCACCTGCAGTCCCATGTAACACCACATATAATGTAGTAGATGTCATCTGTAGTCCCATGTAACACCCCACATAACACAGTGATAACTGTCTTGAGTTACAGATCATGTAGTAGGTGTCACCTGCAGTCCCATGTAACACCACAGATAACACAGTGATCATTCACTCCCATTACTCCAGAAGTCCTCTAGTCAGGCACGTGTTGTGCTAATCCTGACAACAACTCAATCACTTGACACTTGACCTTCCTGCAGTGACTTCTAGGGTTTTCGGCTGGCCAGTACTGCAGCTCAGTTCTTGTTCACATCACACATTGTCCTGACACAAAGCGGATCTATACCGCCTTTATGCCAGCTCTCCTGTACTCAGGAATAGATTTATTTATTTTTGTTTCACTTCCCAAATAAATAGAATAAAGACAATAAATGGCGCCACTGAATGCCGCCAATAATTTCCTGCACCTGCCGAATATCCGGACGTCCCGCCGAACTCTTGTTGAAATCTTTGTAGCTTAACCTCTTAGAGCAAATGTTGCTGGGGTCCTCCTGTATGTAGCAGGCCGTTGTATAGGCTATGTACAGTACTAGGTTATCTCCATTTGCAGAACAAACGATTATTGTTTAGTCCCTTTTCGGGTCTTGAACCTGCAGAGTAAAACAATATAAAAATATTAGCCAATTGTCCTGCAAATAAAGCAACCTACAGCAATGTCAATGGGGAAAATAAAAATGTACAGCTCTCGGAAGAAAGGAAAAAAAAAGGATGCACAGAAAATGGCTCGGATCTTTGCTGCACGCAGATTAATTTAAAGGAACAGTGGCCTCATAAACACAGGACAAATCTGTCATAATCGTGTAACTTAATGTACTTAAGAAATGTACAATGACGTAGCAGAGCTGAGTCTGTTGTGTGGCCCATGTCGGTGAGGATTGTGGACATGCGATGTGTTTTTCTGCCATCACATAGCAGAAGGTCAGAGCTCGATGACACATTGCTGCTCCATAAACTGCATCGTAATACAGCTTTCCTAGACTAGAACAGACTTAAAGGGAAATCTCTAAAGTTACATGCTGGTGACCAAAAGCGGCTCCCCATAGTCTCCAAAATGGCCTAATATAGGATATGGCTCGGGGTCCAAAGTGTTGTTAAAATACTGGGGAATTATCAGCAGTAATGTGATGGTTTGGGTGTAGATTTTTTTTCTGTTGACGCTCCTTTAAGCAGCAGCACGAGGTCCTGTGTACACGGAGGCGTCAGTTGCACTCGGCTGGAGTACGGCTCAGCGGCCCTCATGTATGTGAAGAGTTTGGAGCGGCAAGCAGCGCTTTTATCTCAAGTTTCCATAGCGATGGCAGTGATCCTGCAGTCTTTTATAAAAGCTTCTCATTATGGTTTTTCGTTTTTTAATTGTAAAGGGTAACAAAAAAAAATGCAAAACATCATCCTGCAAATAGTTGGAGCGTGCCGCCATTCACTATCAGGCAGGGGGTCCCACTGGGATGGGATTGCTAGGAGTCCATGACCGAGGTTCGTTTATAAAGCTATATGGTTTTCATGTTGACAATCAGTGGGTGGGCGCCACTTATCTGCGGAGGATTGTGTTTAAGGAAATGCACTTCACAAGTAAATCTGTATAATCACTACACTGCATTACTTATCCTTGTACTATACTCCAGAGCTGCACTCACTATTCTGCTGGTAGTCACTGTGTACATTCATTATATTACTGATCCTGAGTTACCTCCTGTATTATACTCCAGAGCTGCACTCACTATTTATTAACTATTTTGTGCAATATGACTCTCTGATTTAAGGGCATAAGAATTAAAAGTTTGAAAATGTGACCACTATCATGCAGTACAGTCATGGCCAAAAGTTTTGAGAATGACACAAATATTAATTTTTACAAAGTCTACTGCTTCACTTTTTCTAATGGCAATTTGCATATACTCCAGAATGTTATAAAGAGTGATCAGCTTAACAGCAATTACTTGCAAAGTCAATATTTGGCTAGAAAATGAACTTTATCCCCCAAAACACATTTCAACATCATTGCAGCCCTGCCTTAAAAGGACCAACTAACCTCTTTTCAGTGATTGCTCCATTAACACAGGTGTGGGTGTTGATGAGGACATGGCTGGAGATCAATCTGTCATGATTAAGTAAGAATGACACCACTGGACACTTTTAAAAGGAGGCTGGTGCTTGGCATCATTGTTTCTCTTCTGTTACCCATGGTTATCTCTAAAAAAACACGTGCAGTCATCATTGCAATGCACAAAAATGGCCTAACAGGGAAGAGTATCGCAGCTAGAAAGATTGCACCTCAGTCAACAATCTATCGCATCATCAAGAACTTCAAGGAGAGAGGTTCCATTGTTGCCAAAAAGGCTCCAGGGCGTCCAAGAAAGACCAGCAAGCGCCAGGACCGTCTCTTAAAAGTGTTTCAGCTGCGGGATCGGGCTACCAGCAGTGCAGAGCTTGCTCAGGAATGGCAGCAGGCAGGTGTGAGTGCATCTGCACGCACTGTGAGGTGGAGACTCTTGGAGCAAGGCCTGGTCTCAAGGAGGGCAGCAAAGAAGCCACTTCTCTCCAGAAAAAACATCATGGACAGACTGATATTCTGCAAAAGGTACAGGCAGTGGACTGCTGAGGACTGGGGTAAAGTTATTTTCCCTGATGAATCCCCTTTTTGATTGTTTGGGACATCAGGAAAACGCCTCATTTGGAGAAGACAAGGTGAGCGCTACCACCAGTCTTGTCTCATGCCAACTGTTAAGCATCCTGAAACCATTCATGTGTGGGGTTGCTTCTCAGCCAAGGGAATCGGCTCTCTCACAGTCTTGCCTAAAAACACAGCTATGAATAAAGAATGGTACCAGAATGTCCTCCAAGAGCAACTTCTCCCAACCCTCCAAGAGCAGTTTGGCGATCAACAATGCCTTTTCCAGCATGATGGAGCACCTTGCCATAAAGCAAAGGTGATAACTAAATGGATCAGGGAACAAAACATAGAGATTTTGGGTCCATGGCCTGGAAACTCCCCAGATCTTAATCCCATTGAGAACTTGTGGTCAATCATCAAGAGACGGGTGGACAAACAAAAACCTAAAAATTCTGACAAAATGAAAGCATTGATTGTGGAAGAATGGACTGCTATCAGTCAGGATTTGGTCCAGAAGTTGATTGAGAGCATGCCAGTGAGAATTGCAGAGGTCCTGAAGAAGAAGGGTCAACACTGCAAATATTGACTTGCTGCATTAACTCATTCTAACTGTCAATATAAGCTTTTGTTACTCATATGTTTGCAATTCTTATATTTCTGTCTGTGATAAAAACATCTGTCAAACACACATAAAAACCAGAGGGCAGCAGATCATGTGAAAATATAATATTTGTGTCATTCTCAAAACTTTTGGCCATGACTGTACATACATTACATTACTGATCCTGAGTTACATCCTGTACTATACCCCAGAGCTGCACTCACTATTCTGCTGGTAGAGTCACTGTGTACATACATTACATTACTGATCCTGTATTATACTCCAGAGCTGCACTCACTATTCTGGTGCAGTCACTGTGTACATACATTACATTACTGATCCTGAGTTACATCCTATAGGATGGTCCAGAGCTGCACTCACTATTCTGCTGGTAGTCACTGTGTACATACATTACATTACTGATCCGGAGTTACATCGTTTATTATATTCCAGAGCTGCACTCACTATTCTGGTGCAGTCGCTGTGTACATACATTACATTACTGATCCTGTACTGATCCTGAGTTACATCCTGTATTATACTCCAGAGCTGCACTCACTATTTTGCTGGTGCAGTCACTGTGCACATACATTACATTACTGATCCTGAGTTACATCCTGTATTATACTCCAGAGCTGCGCTCACTATTCTGCTGGTGCAGTTACTGTGTACATACATTACGTTACTGATCCTGAGTTACATCCTATATTATACTCCAGAGCTGCACTCACTATTCTGGTGCAGTCACTGTGTACATACATTACATTACTGATCCTGAGTTACATCCTGTATTATACTCCAGAGCTGCACTCACTATTCTGCTGGTGCAGTCACTGTGTACATACATTACATTACTGATCCTGAGTTACATCCTGTATTATACTCCAGAGCTGCACTCACTATTCTGCTGGTGCAGTCACTGTGTACATACATTACTGATCCTGAGTTACATCCTGTATTATACTCCAGAGCTGCACTCACTATTCTGGTGCAGTCACTGTGTACATACATTACATTACTGATCCTGAGTTACATCCTGTATTATACTCCAGAGCTGCACTCACTATTCTGCTGGTGCAGTCACAGTGTACATACTGATCCTGAGTTACATCCTGTATTATACTCCAGAGCTGCACTCACTATTCTGCTGGTGCAGTCACTGTGTACATACATTACATTACTGATCCTGACTTACATCCTGTATTATACTCCAGAGCTGCACTCACTATTCTGCTGGTGCAGTCACAGTGTACATACTGATCCTGAGTTACATCCTGTATTATACTCCAGAGCTGCACTCACTATTCTGCTGGTGCAGTCACAGTGTACATACTGATCCTGAGTTACATCCTGTATTATACTCCAGAGCTGCACTCACTATTCTGCTGGTGCAGTCACAGTGTACATACTGATCCTGAGTTACATCCTGTATTATACTCCAGAGCTGCACTCACTATTCTGCTGGTGCAGTCACTGTGTACATGCATTACATTACTGATCCTGAGTTACATCCTGTATTATACTCCAGAGCTGCACTCACTATTCTGCTGGTGCAGTCACAGTGTACATACTGATCCTGAGTTACATCCTGTATTATACTCCAGAGCTGCACTCACTATTCTGCTGGTGCAGTCACTGTGTACATACATTACTGATCCTGAGTTACATCCTGTATTATACTCCAGAACTGCACTCACTATAATAATGCCAGTCCCCGTTTTTTGTTGGCAGCTTGCGGTGCAGTACTGCAATGAATGTAGTTTGTCCCTTTAAGTGCTGATTTACCTGTGTGGAGAGAAACATTACTTTGTGGGTCTCTAAGCAACAAGCAGCTGATATATCAGCACCGACCTCCAGGGGGTGGAGGGTGTAATGGAGCTGTGGGCGGTTTCTGTGGGACTTTTGCCAGTGGCTGGATTTATATCTGTCCTCATCTTTGCCCCCACCCCACCGCTGATGACATCACGAGGTGCTCGGTGTTACATCAATACATTGTATCACTGTGTAGAGGCTGGACCTGTGTACTCTGCTTCAGCCTTCATGGACTGTGTGGCCTCTGTAGGGCCTCTTTGCAGCCTGCATTGCATTCTTCTCCATGGACCTGCACAGTATCTCCTCTGACATTATCACCCAGCTTTCCCAAGATCTGATATACAGTGGGTGATAGAAGTATTGCATGTCACCATTTTTCTAAGTAAAACTATTTGTAAAGCTGCTATTCACATGAAATTATCACCAGATGTCGGCAACAACCCATCCAAGCCACACAGGAAAGAAATCCCTGTAGATGTCCATAAATTATGTGTAGTAATGAGAAATGACACAGGGAAACGTATTGAACACGTTACCGAAATGTAGTCAATATATAAAAAATCCTTTGTTGGTGATGAAGGTTCAAGATGCCCCGTATGAAGAAACTAGTCGTAAGTGTGGTTTCTGCCCACTCTTCTACACACACCCTCTTCACATCCTTATGGTCCCGTTGGCTCCTATGATCTCTGAGCTTTAGTTTCTTCCATACATTTTCTATTAGATTTAGGTCGGTTGATCTGCTCAGCCCATTGTAGCAGATTTATTTTCTTTCTCTGAAACCAAGTGAGAGTTTCCTCTGCTTTATATTTGGGATCATTGTATTGCTCACATGTCCACCCTCGATTCATCTTCATCATCCTGGTAGATGGCAGCAGATTTTTATCCAGAATGTCTCAAAACATTTCTACGCCCGCGGATCGGTCGCCTCTATAGAAAACCATTGAAAATGCTGACAACACTGTCCGGGGTCTCTCTCTCTCTCTCTCATGAAAATTTCAGCATTTCCGGGTCAAAACTGATCCGTTTTACATCCGTTTTTACACTTTTCTGACGGATCCGCCATTTTCACACTTGGGCGGACGTCACACGACTGAAGTGTGAAAGAGGCCTAAGTTCTTGAGGCGCGAGGAATCCGGTATCACGGTAATGAGGCGTGATTGCGACTTTTCCAGTTGTTTACCCGCAGTCCCAGTAATGCATTGACAAGCGCACCTCCCTCCTCCATCCCTCTCCTGTCACTCGCTGGATTTATTTGGGCCGGAGGACTCGTTTCTCGTCTGTGCGTTTTGTTTTTGCGCTGACAACAAGGCTTGATACAGTTGCATGTAAAGTTTTGGGTTTTATGTGCATAACAATGTTAATATTATTTGCATAGAAGAAATCTCACTTTCAGTTCCCCACCATTTTCAAGATCTCTGCTTGCAGTCAGTGACTGTAAACAGTGTTAAACAAAGAGGCTCAATTCCTATACAGACTAAAAGGAGAGGTCCATTAGACAACATGGATCCCTCGTCCATATCATCATAGGTGATAATTGTAAGATCCCTGGGGTCTGACCGATTGGACCCCCACTATGAGAATAGGGGTCCCAGAGTGAGCATGTGCGGACACAGCACCAGTCACATGTTGTAGATTGTGGTCGCTTGCATTGACCCCATTCATACAGCGCAGTGTTAGCCCACGTTATCAGGATCTGTGGAGGTGCCAGCAGTCAAACTGAGGGATTGTATATTTATGGTCATGCCTCTTAACACTTCTCACAACTGAGGGTTTGTTACAATTGTATCTTGTTTAGACAAATGAATCCCTAATAGTTTGCACTGTATTAGTCTTCAAGCCCCCGTCACACACACTAGCGAGATCGCTGCTGAGTCACTAGTTTTGTGACGCAACAGCGATCTCCCCAGCGATATCGCTGTGTGTGACATTCAGCAACGATCAGCCCCCCTGCTAGGTATCGCTGATTGTCGCTGAATGTCCTGGACATTTTTTTGATCGTTGGTCTCCTGCTGGCCAGCACGCATCGCTGCGTGTGGCAGGCAGGAGACCAGCGATCAGCGCCTGGAAACCCAATGTGTACCTTGGTTACCAGCTCCCTGCACCAGCGGGCTGGTATCCAGCGTACACTGCGGGTAACTAAGCAACGTTACCCGCAGTGTCACTGTCCTGATCGCTGCCTGAGCTGCCTGTTTGGCAGCTCACCAGCGATCATGTAGCGACACACCAGCGATCCTAACAAGTGCATATCGTTGTCGGGATCGCAGGTGTGTCGCTATGTGTGACGGGGCCCTCAGTCACAGTATTATCTATACTGGCGGCAATTATAACAATCCATCAGCTGTGAGAAGTGTTTAGGATTTTCCACTGTTTGATGTAATCGAGAGCTTCCATCCAATTTGTGTTGATTTTCAATATTTGTGTCCTGATGTCGGCTCCAAAGGATGAATCTGCGTCTGCTAAGTCTAATCATAGCAGTGCATTGCGCAGCCATTCCCGGGACTCCACATCGTTCTCAGCCTCTGATACACAGGGATCTATTAAAGGACCTCCACCGCAAAATGCATATTATCAGGAACACAGACTCTGCACCCTGGGGCTATTTTCAGTCATAGCTTACGCAATTGGGCCACTGCTGGGGAACGTGAATTTTACACTGATTTATCTGGAACGAGAGTCAACGTGCTTCATGCCCGTTGCATTGTGCTTTACAGGTTGTCATGTTGTGCATTGACCGCGTCTAATACGTGTGACCTTTCAGCTCTAAGACAATGCAGCGGATGTTGATACACGTTAAGCGGGGGAGGCGGTGACATCACAAGTCATTGACCAGAGGGGCACCGTACGCTGCGCAGGCAGCCCTGTACCTTTTACTGTGCAAAACCTCGCCGCAGCTCTGCTTTTCCACTTTCCTGTGCAGATCCAGGCCTATTGGGCAGCACGGTGGCTCAGTAGTTAACACTGCAGCCTTGCTGCGCTGAGGTCCTGGGTTCAAATCCCACCAAGGACAACATCTGCAAGGAGTTGGTATATTCTCCCCGTGTTTGCATGTGTTTCCTCCAAGTGCTCCAGTTTCCTCCCACATTCCAAAGACACAATTATAGGGAATTTAGATTGTGAGCCCCATCTGGGACAGCGATGATAATGTATGCAAAAACTATAAAGCGCTGCGGAATATGTTAGCGCTATATAAAAATAAAGATTATTATTATTGCCCTAGTCACATCCAGAGCTGCTGACGAAGTTCCTCAGGCTCTAATGACAGAATCAGTGCTCACACTGTGCACAGGACACCAGCAGCTTTGTGATTGCATCTCTGGATGTAAATGTTTGCGGGGTTGTTTTTTATATTGTAGAATGTCAGTGAACTTCTCATTTTGACAGTGTGTTTTTTTTTTCTCCAGTGCAAACCTTTCCAAAGCAGCGTGGGGGTCTCTGGAGAAGAACGGGAGCCAGCTGTTTATCCGCTCCTATGAATTGGGGGTCTTATTCCTGCCATCTGCTTTGTGAGTTTATAACTGGAATACCTACTGTCTATGTTATCTAACACATGTGGATCGGTGCACTGCTGAGGAGGCAAAGAAGTCACTAACACACAAATATAATGCAATTGTAATGTTACTTCTGATCTCTAGTGATGGATAGGAGGCATTCTCAGTGATGTCACCCTGATCTCTAGTGATGGATAGGAGGCATTCTCAGTGATGTCACCGCTGATCTCTAGTGATGGATAGGAGGCATTCTCAGTGATGTCACCAGCTGATCTTAGTGATGGATAGGAGGGCATTCTCAGTGATGTCACATGCTGATCTTAGTGATGGATAGCGCATTCTCAGTGATGTCACTGCTGATCTCTAGTGATGGATAGAGGCATTCTCAGTGATTCACTGCTGATCTCTAGTGATGGATAGGAGGCATTCTCAGTGATGTCACTGCTGATCTCTAGTGATGGATAGGAGGCATTCTCAGTGATGTCACTTCTGATCTCTAGTGATGGATAGGAGTCATTCTCAGTGATGTCACCACTGATCTCTAGTGATGGATAGGAGGCATTCTCAGTGATGTCACCGCTGATCTCTAGTGATGGATAGGAGGCATTCTCAGTGATGTCACCGCTGATCTCTAGTGATGGATAGGAGGCATTCTCAGTGATGTCACCGCTGATCTCTAGTGATGGATAGGAGGCATTCTCAGTGATGTCACCGCTGATCTCTAGTGATGGATAGGAGGCATTCTCAGTGATGTCACCGCTGATCTCTGGTGATGGATAGGCGGCATTCTCAGTGATGTCACCGCTGATCTCTAGTGATGGATAGGAGGCATTCTCAGTGATGTCACCGCTGATCTCTAGTGATGGATAGGAGGCATTCTCAGTGATGTCACCGCTGATCTCTAGTGATGGATAGGAGGCATTCTCGGTGATGTCACCGCTGATCTCTAGTGATGGATACGAAGCTTCTCAGTGATGTCACCGCTGATCTCTAGTGATGGATACGAGGCATTCTCAGTGATGTCACCGCTGATCTCTAGCGATGGATAGGCGGCATTCTCAATGATGTCACCACTGATCTCTAGTGATGGATAGGAGGCATTCTCAGTGATGTCACCGCTGATCTCTAGTGATGGATAGGAGGCATTCTCAGTGATGTCACCGCTGATCTCTAGTGATGGATAGGAGGCATTCTCAGTGATGTCACCAGCTGATCTCTAGTGATGGATAGGGGCATTCTCAGTGATGTCACCGCTGATCTCTAGTGATGGATAGGAGGCATTCTCAGTGATGTCACCGCTGATCTCTAGTGATGGATAGGCGGCACTTCTCAGTGATGTCACCGCTGATCTCTAGTGATGGATAGGAGGCATTCTCAGTGATGTCACCGCTGATCTCTAGTGATGGATAGCGAGCATTCTCAGTGATGTCCAGCTGATCTCTAGTGATGGATAGGAGGCATTCTCAGTGATGTCACCGCTGATCTCTAGTGATGGATAGGAGGCATTCTCAGTGATGTCACCTGATCTCTAGTGATGGATAGGAGGCATTCTCAGTGATGTCACCGCTGATCTCTAGTGATGGATAGGAGGCATTCTCAGTGATGTCACGCTGATCTCTATGATGGATAGGAGGCATTCTCAGTGATGTCACCGCTGATCTCTAGTGATGGATAGGCGGCATTCTCAGTGATGTCACCTGCTGATCTCTAGTGATGGATAGGAGCATTCTCAGTGATGTCACCGCTGATCTCTAGTGATGGATAGGAGCATTTCTCATGTGATGTCACCGCTGATCTCTAGTGATGGATAGGGAAGCATTCTCAGTGATGTCATGCTGATCTCTAGTGATGGATAGGAGCATTCTCAGTGATGTCACCGCTGATCTCTGTGATGGATAGGAGGCATTCTCAGTGATGTCACTGCTGATCTCTAGTGATGGATAGGGCATTCCTCAGTGATGTCACCGCTGATCTCTGTGATGGATAGGAGGCATTCTCATGATGTCACTGCTGATCTCTAGTGATGGATAGGCGGCATCCTCAGTGATGTCATCAGCTGATCTCTAGTGATGGATAGGAGCATTCTCAGTGATGTCACCGCTGATCTCTGTGATGGATAGGAGGCATTCTCAGTGATGTCATAGCTGATCTCTAGTGATGGATAGGAGCATTCTCAGTGATGTCACCGCTGATCTCTGTGATGGATAGGAGGCATTCTCAGTGATGTCACTGCTGATCTCTATGATGGATAGAAGGCATTCTCAGTGATGTCACCGCTGATCTCTGTGATGGATAGGAGCATTCTCAGTGATGTTCCTGCTGATCTCTAGTGATGGATAGGAGGCATTCTCAGTGATGTCACCGCTGATCTCTAGTGATGGATAGGAGACATTCTCAGTGATGTCACTGCTGATCTCTAGTGATGGATAGGAGCATTCTCAGTGATGTCACCCGCATGGATCTCTAGATGTACTGTGATTTTGAGGTAGGCATTCTCAGTGATGTCACCGCTGATCTCTAGTGATGGATAGGAGCATTCTCAGTGATGTCACCGCTGATCTCTAGTGATGGATAGGGGCATTTCATGATGTCACCGCTGATCTCTAGTGATGGATAGAAGCATTCTCAGTGATGTCACGCTGATCTCTAGTGATGGATAGGAGTCATTCTCAGTGATGTCACCGCTGATCTCTGTGATGGATAGGCGACTCTCTCAGTGATGTCACCACTGATCTCTAGTGATGGATAGGAGCATTCTCAGTGATGTCACCGCTGATCTCTGTGATGGATAGGAGGCATTCTCAGTGATGTCACTGCTGATCTCTAGTGATGGATAGGAGGCATCTCAGTAGATGTCACGCTGATCTCTAGTGATGGATAGGCGGCATCCTCAGTAATGTCATCGCTGATCTCTAGTGATGGATAGGAGTCATTCTCAGTGATGTCAGCTGATCTCTAGTGATGGATAGGAGATATCTCAGTGATGTCACCGCTGATCTCTGTGATGGATAGGAGCATTCTCAGTGATGTCACTGCTGATCTCTAGTGATGGATAGGAGATCATTCTCAGTGATGTCACCGCTGATCTCTGTGATGGATAGGAGCATCTCAGTGATGTCACTGCTGATCTCTATGATGGATATAGTCATTCTCAGTGATGTCACCGCTGATCTCTTGTGATGGATAGGCGACTTCTCAGTGATGTATGCTGTGATCTCTAGTGATGGATAGGAGACATTCTCAGTGATGTCACCGCTATCTCTGTGATGGATAAGGAGCATTCTCAGTGATGACACCGCTGATCTCTAGTGATGGATAGGAGGCATTCTCAATGATGTCACGTTGATCTCTAGTGATGGATTAGGCGGCATTCTCAGTGATGTCACTGCTGATCTCTAGTGATGTAATTCTATGAGTCACATATCTCAGTGGGATAAGTCCTGATCACCGCTGATCTCTAGTGATGGACAGGACAGCATTTCAGTGATGTCACTGCTGTATCTCTAGTGATGAATAGAGACATTCTCAGTGATGTCACCGCTGATCTCTAGTGATGATAGGAGCATTCTCAGTGATGTCACCGCTGATCTCTAGTGATGGATAGGAGGCATTCTCGTGATGTCACCGCTGATCTCTAGTGATGGATACGAGCCTTCTCAGTGATGTCACGCTGATCTCTAGTGATGGATAGAGGCATTCTCAGTGATGTCACCGCTGATCTCTAGTGATGGATAGGGGCATTCTCAATGATGTCACCGCTGATCTCTAGTGATGGATAGGAGGCATTCTCAGTGATGTCACGTGATCTCTAGTGATGGATAGGAGGCATTCTCAGTGATGTCACTGCTGATCTCTAGTGATGGATAGTAGACGCATTCTCAGTGATGTCACCGCTGATCTCTAGTGATGGAAGGAGCATTTTCAGTGATGTCCACGCTGATCTCTAGTGATGATAGGAGCATTCTCAGTGATGTCACCGCTGATTCTAGTGATGATAGGGCATTCTCATGATGTCACCTCGCTGATCTCTAGTGATGGATAGGAGCATTCTCAGTGATGTCATCGCTGATCTCTAGTGATGGATAGGAGCATTCTCAGTGATGTCACCGCTGATCTCTATGAGGATGGGCATCCAGAGTCACGTGATCTCTAGTGATGGCATTCTCATGATGTACTGCATCTCTAGTGATGGATAGGAGACATTCTCAGTGATGTCACCGCTGATCTCTGGTGATGGATAGGAGGCATTCTCAGTGATGTCACTGCTGATCTCTAGTGATGGATAGGCGGCATCCTCAGTAATGTCACGCTGATCTCTATGTGATGGAAGGAGCATCCTCAGTGATGTCACCGCTGATCTCTTGTGATGGATAGGGACATTCTCAGTGATGTCATAGCTGATCTCTAGTGATGGATAGGAGATATTCTCAGTGATGTCACCGCTGATCTCTGGTGATGGATAGGAGGCATTCTCAGTGATGTCACTGCTGATCTCTAGTGATGGATAGGAGACATTCTCAGTGATGTCACCGCTGATCTCTGGTGATGGATAGGAGGCATTCTCAGTGATGTCACTGCTGATCTCTAATGATGGATAATAGGCATTCTCAGTGATGTCACCGCTGATCTCTTGTGATGGATAGGCGACATTCTCAGTGATGTATCTGCTGATCTCTAGTGATGGATAGGAGGCATTCTCAGTGATGTCACCGCATATCTCTAGTGATGGATAGGAGACCTTCTCAGTGATGACACCGCTGATCTCTAGTGATGGATAGGCAGCATTCTCAGTGATGTCACTGCTTATCTCTAGCGATGGATTAGCGGCATTCTCAGTTATGTCACTGCTGATCTCTAGTGATGGATAGGCGGCATTCTCAGTGATGTCACCGCTGATCTCTAGTGATAGATAGGTGGCATACTCAGTGATGTCACTGCTGATCTCTAGTGATGGATAGGCGGCATTCTCAGTGATGTCACTGCTGATCTCTAGTGATGGATAGGCGGTATTCTCAGTGATGTCATCGCTGATCTCTAGTGATGGATAGGAGGCATTCTCAGTGATGTCACCGCTGATCTCTAGTGAAGGATAGGAGGCATTCTCAATGATGTCATCGTTGATCTCTAGTGATGGATAGGAGGCATTCTCAGTGATGTCACTGCTGATCTCTAGTGATGTATAGACGACATTCTCAGTGATGTCACCGCTGATCTCTAGTGATGGACAGGAAGCATTTTCAGTGATGTCACTGCTGATCTCTAGTGATGAATAGGAGACATTCTCAGTGATGTTACCGCTGATCTCTAGTGATGAATAGGAGACATTCTCAGTGATGTTACCGCTGATCTCTAGTGATGATAGGATGCATTCTCAGTGATGTCACCGCTGATCACTAGTGATGGATAGGAGGCATTCTCAGTGATGTCACCGCTGATCTCTAGTGAAGGATAGGAGGCATTCTCAATGATGTCATCGTTGATCTCTAGTGATGGATAGGAGGCATTCTCAGTGATGTCACTGCTGATCTCTAGTGATGTATAGACGACATTCTCAGTGATGTCACCGCTGATCACTAGTGATGGACAGGAAGCATTTTCAGTGATGTCACTGCTGAGCTCTAGTGATGAATAGGAGACATTCTCAGTGATGTTCGTGATCTCTAGTGAGAATAGAGACATTCCAGTGATGTTACGCTGATCTCTAGTGATGATAGGATGCATTCTCAGTGATGTCACCACTGATCTCTAGTGTGGAAGGCGCTTCTCGTGTGTCATGCTGATCTCTAGTGATGGATAGGAGCATTCTCAGTGATGTCACCGCTGATCTCTAGTGATGATAGGAGGCATTCTCAGTGATGTCACCGCTGATCTCTAGTGATGGATAGGAGGCATTCTCATGATGTCATCGTGATCTCTAGTATGATAGGGGCATTCTCAGTGATGTCACTGCTGATCTCTAGTGATGATAGACGAATTCTCAGTGATGTCACCGCTGATCATAGTGATGGACAGGAAGCATTTTCAGTGATGTCACTGCTGAGCTCTAGTGATGAATAGGAGACATTCTCAGTGATGTTACCGCTGATCTCTAGTGATGAATAGGAGACATTCTCAGTGATGTTACCGCTGATCTCTAGTGATGATAGGATGCATTCTCAGTGATGTCACCACTGATCTCTAGTGGTGGATAGGCGGCATTCTCAGTGATGTCACTGCTGATCTCTAGTGATGGATAGGAGGCATTCTCAGTGATGTCACCGCTGATCTCTAGTGATGGATAGGAGGCATTCTCAGTGATGTCACCGCTGATCTCTAGTGATGGATAGAGGGCATTCTCAGTGATGTCATCGCTGATTTCTAGTGATGGATAGAATACCTCAGACACCGGGTGGGGGAGGCCAGCTAAAACCTGAGCCAGGGAAGATAAAAGCCATTACAGCCTGGCCCACCCCAGGAACCAAGAAGCAGGTACTGTCCTTCCTGGGTACGGCTGGCTACTATAGGAGGTTTGTGCCAAACTACAGTGCTCTGGCCAAGCCGCTAACTGATCTAACCAGCACGAAACTTCCCCAAATTGTTTCCTGGACTCCTCAGTGTGAGGGGTCATTTTCTGCCCTAAAATGAGCATTGGTTAGTTCACCCGTCCTTCAGGCCCCAGATTTCACTCGCAGGTTTGTAGTGCAGACCGACGCCAGCACCTTTGGGCTAGGTGCGGTTCTCTGCCAGGTGAACCAGCTAGGTGAGGAGCACCCAATTCTCTACCTATGCAGGAAACTTCTACCCAGAGATGTGGCTTATGCCACCATTGAAAGGAATTTTGGCAATTGTGTGGGCTCTGCAGAAACTGCAACCATACCTCTATGGGCGCAACTTCACCGTGATAACAGATCATAACCCATTGAGTTGGCTCAACAGAGCAGCTGGGGACAAAGGGAAATTGCTTAGAAGGAGCCTGATATTACAGCAATATGATTTCACAATTCAACATAAGAAAGGAGTCGATCACGGCAATGCTGATGGCCTATCTCGCCATGGTGGGGGCTGAGACCAGTAATACGCGCTTTGGGTAGCTGACCTGTAAGTCCTAACCCCATGCACTTATAAGGACGGGAGTGTAGTGAAATATGTATATGTATTGTAGTGAAATATGTATTGTATGCATATATTGTACCGCTAAGCAGTAAGTACGTTTTGTATTAGGCTGCAGCTCTCCACACATGGTCCATGATCCTCATGTTAGCCTGTACTGTGCAGTCTCATGTCTGACCTCATGTAGCTCCACTAGTCTCATCTCTAGGGTGCCTTCCTGAGAGCACATAGAATTGGAGCATTTCACAACTTCTGGCTCTTTTGAAGTTAAGGGTATGCCACACTAAGCGAGATCGCTAACACGTCACTATTTAGCGATCTCGTTGTGTGTGGCATGTAGCAACGATGTGGCCCCTGCTGTGATGTCGCTGATCGTTCACTAGCGTTCTGGACCGTTTTTTGATCGTTGGCGTCCTGCTTGTGAGCCTATATCGCTGTGTTTGGCACCTTTTGCGAACGACGAGCGACCTCGTTTGTGACGCATATGACAGCGGCGCAGGCGGGACTAGGGTTTTTTAGCGTCACGGAGAGGATCGCAATATCTGTAAGTTCTCTTTTGCGTCACAGAGAGGATCGCAGAAGTTGCAAAGCAGGGTAGCAGGACGCAGAGAGCAGGAGCGATGCTGGAAATTCCTATGAATCAGAAGTGCTCAGTACATGCTAATGACGTCCTAACGACCGCCAAAGTCGTTAAAGAGATCGCTGACCGCTGATGAGTCGTTTTTGAGATCTCCTGTTTGGCAGCTACTAGCGACCTAAAAGAGATCACAAAAACGATCTCGTTAGCTTGCGTCGTTATCGAGATCGCTAACGAGATCGCTAAGTGTGGCAGTACCTTTAGATGTCAATGCTAGCTATCTATGAGGAAGTTTACACCAGAGGTTCAGAGAGAAAATAATGTATTCATTGGTAGCATGGCATGGTCCACTCACAAACCAGCAATTAGAATATTATAATGAGAGGCTGGTCTAGAAATTGGATTCCCAAGTCATATCTATAAATTAGACTTCCACACAAAAGAACCGTGTCACATACAGTTAGGTCCATAAATATTTGGACAGAGACAACATTTATCTAATTTTGGTTCTAGACATTACCACAATGAATTTGAAACAAAACAAATCAGATGCAGTTGAAGTTCAGACTTTCAGCTTTCATTTGAGGGTATCCACATTAAAATTGGATGAAGGGTTTAGGAGTTTCAGCTCCTTAACATGTGCCACCCTGTTTTTAAAGGGACCAAAAGTAATTGGACAAATGACTCCAAGGCTATTTCATGGACAGGTGTGGGCAATCCCTTTGTTATGTCATTCTCAATTAAGCAGATGAAAGGGCCGGAGTTGATTTGAGGTGTGGTGTTTGCATTTGGAAGGTTTTGCTGTGAAGGAAACATGCGGTCACAGGAGCTCTCCATGCAGGTGAAACAAGCCATCCTTAAGCTGCAAGAACAGAAAAAAACCCATCCAGAAAATTGCTACAACATTAGAAGTGGCAAAATCTACAATTTGGTACATCCTGAGAAAGAAAGAAAGCACTGGTGAACTCATCAATCCAAAAAGACCTGGGAGCCCGCGGAAGACAACAGTGGTGGATGATCGCCGCATACTTTCTTTGGTGAAGAAGAACCCGTTCACAACATCAACTGAAGTCCAGAACACTCTCAGTGAAGTAGGTGTATCTGTCTCTAAGTCAACAGTAAAGAGAAGACTCCATGAAAGTAAATACAAAGGGTTCACATCTAGATGCAAACCATTCATCAATTCCAAAAATAGACAGGCCAGAGTTAAATTTGCTGAAAAACACCTCCAGAAGCCAGCTCAGTTCTGGAAAAGTATTCTATGGACAGATGAGACAAAGATCAACCTGTACCAGAATGATGGGAAGCCAAAAGTTTGGAGAAGAAAGGGAACGGCACATGATCCAAGGCACACCACATCCTCTGTAAAACATGGTGGAGGCAACGTGATGGCATGGGCATGCATGGCTTTCAATGGCACTGGGTCACTTGTGTTTATTGATGACATAACAGCAGACAAGAGTAGCCGGATGAATTCTGAAGTGTACCGGGATATACTTTCAGCCCAGATTCAGCCAAATGCTGCAAACTTGATTGGACGGCGCTTCATAGTACAGATGGATAATGACCCCAAGCATACAGCCAAAGCTACACAGGAGTTCATGAGTGCAAAAAAGTGGAACATTCTTCAATGGCCAAGTCAATCACCAGATCTTAACCCAATTGAGCATGCATTTCACTTGCTCAAATCCAGACTTAAGAGGGAAAGACCCACAAACAAGCAAGACCTGAAGGCTGCGACTGTAAAGGCCTGGCAAAGCATTAAGAAGAAGGAAACCCAGCGTTTGGTGATGTCCATGGGTTCCAGACTTAAGGCAGTGATTGCCTCCAAAGGATTCGCCACAAAATATTGAAAATAAAAATATTTTGTTTGGGTTATGTTTATTTGTCCAATTACTTTTCAGCTGCAGATGGAAGCAAGGGGGACACTTCATTACTTCTGGGTAGGGCGGAGCCAGATAGTAGGACTAACCTCAGGTTCTAAAAATGGGTGTTGTCCGGCCCCTCCGGCTCTGGCTCCTCCTGCCGTACACTCCAGTTTCGACTTGAGGTCCAAGTAGGAAGGACGGCTGCTAATGCAGCTCCTCAGAAATCACCTCAGAAGAGTTTATTATTTTACTCGGACAGGGTCCTGGACTTTATGTCTAGAGGATCAGGGGTACCGGCGCTGCTGGACCCCATCCTCTCCCCTGGCAGAAATGTATTCCCTAAATGGTGGTCATTACATTTTCTTGCCGCCCGGGGGGAAGAGGTGGCTATCCCTGACAGGACGCACACCACGTTCTGGGTCACTGCGTTCCTTGTCCTCATGGGGAAGCAATGGGCACAGCGTCACATATCCGTGGAGGGTCCCTGTGGCGTTTTTGGCTGGTGAGTACTCTGCATTATATTTTGATATGTGCGAGTGATTACAGCGTCTGCGGTGACAGCGCTGACTGTTATTGGTGTTTCCCACTATTTGCTCATGATTGGGCATTTTTAAAAAAAAAAAAAAAAAGAGAGAGCGATTTTTTATTTAATATGTGCTGTGTGTTTTCGGCGCTGGCAGCGCCGTTACAGTGTACAGGGAGAGGAGTGCAAAAGATTTCCCGCACTTTTTTGACTGAGCAGAGAGGGGGCGTGGCTTCGGGCTTCCCCGGCTTTCTGATTACAGGAAGTGACTGGCTCCTTCTCTTTCTGCTCTCTGCGGCAGCCATTACAGCTCTCCTGGTCTCCTCTCCTCCGTTTCTGTACACAGGCATTTGAGACAACACCAAGCCAGCCGGGTGAGTCGCTGCTATCGCTTAGGTAGCAGCTTAACCCTTTAGCCTCCCGCAGCATTTGTTTTTGCTGTTTGCGCTCTCTAGCGCAGCGCTGCAGTTTTCTGATCATTGGGACATTGTATCCCTCAGTAACGGTCTGTGAGCTGTCTGCAGCGGGGGGGGGGCGCCGTTTTTCACTGCTGGGGTATTCTTTTGCTTTTAAAAGAAGTTAACCCTTCAGCGTTTTGCTACTGTGTGAGACCACACTGCTCTGGTTATTCTCATCACTATACCATCTCAATAACCGGCATGTCAGATTTGAGTCAGGAGGCTGATCGTCTTCCCCAGGACCAGCCCCGCGTTTCTGACACGATGGAATCCTCTGCACCTTCTAGCGCTGCTATTGGAGGTCGCTATGATGCCAAGTTTGATATGCTCGCTACTGCTATTAGTGGGCTTTCTGACCTCTTGGGTCAGTGGGTATCCTCTAGACCTTCTCATAGCAAAAAGCGTCCCAGGTTTGCTATGCCCTCCCCACTAAGTGACTCAGATTTGTCTGCGAGGGGGAGTTCTCCTTCAGTTTCTGAGGGAGAATGTTCTGATTCGGGCAGAGAGGATTTTCAGGAGCACTCTGCTTCCTTGTCGGGCCGTGTAGATGCTTTTGTCAGGGCCATACGAGAGGTACTGCAAGTACCTGAGGAGATGAATGATGATGAAGGTATACCCAGATGGTACCATGGGTCGCAAAGATCACGTTTAGCGATGCCAGCTATGAGTGAGTTTTCTAAGAAAGTAGAAAAGGAACGCGTTTGTCCAGATAAGCGTTTTCAGGGGACAAGGTTGTTTGAAACCTTGTATCCTTGTCCAGCAGACCTATTTGCTAGCTGGATTCCGTCCCCTGAGGTGGATATTTCTTTATCTAAGCTTAACAAAGCTACTATGCTTCCCGTCAAAGGGAAAACTACTTTGCAGGATGCGCTGGACAAAAAGTTCAGAGATGGCGGCCAAGGCCGGCTATGAAGCTGCTGGTCAGGCCTTTAGAGTGGCTTTATCTTCCTATTGTGCTTCTAGAGCTTCCATGGGTTGGACAGCTCGCCTGCGGATATCCCTGCAAGATGGGTCGTCTTTACAGGCAATAGATGAGATCATTAAGTTATAGAAGAATCAGACCAATATGTCTGTGACGCTCTTTTGGATATGGCTTCCCTAATATCCAGAGCTCAGGCTTCTACAATCACTGTTAGAAAGCGTTGTGGCTTAAACAGTGGACTGGAGATGCGGTCTCCAAACAAGGTTTGCTATCCTTGCCTTACAAAGGTGGTCAGCTTTTCGGCTCTGACCTCACGGAATTGATTGCTAAGGCTAAGGCTAAGGAGTCAGCGTTGCCTCAGCGTAGGGCAGCTACGGCTGCTTTTGGCAGGACCGGTTCCTACGGTAACGGCGGTTTTTTCGTGGCAGGGGGCAAAAGTCTAACGCTTCTTGGAAACAATACCCGCGCAATGACAAGCGGGAATCTGACAAAAAGCCCGCCAATACGGACTGACGCCAGAAGTTCACTCGAGGATTCTCGAGTGGGGGGGCGCCTGCTCCTGTTTCAAGCGGTTTGGGTCTCCCGCGTCTCAGACTCCTGGGTGACATGAATAATGTCGGCAGGCTATTTCATAAAGTTTCTCTCTCGCCCTCCAGAAAGATTCTGTCAGTCTCGCGTGCCGTCAGATCCCGACTTATTGACCGCTCTGCGGCAGGAAGTCGATTCCTTACTACAGAAGGGTGTAGTAGTGTCAGTTCCTCCGGAAGACCGGGGAAGGGGATTTTATTCCAACCTCTTTGTGGTCCCAAAAAGGAGGGAAAGTTTCGTCCCATTCTGGATCTCAAGAGGTTAAATCGGCATGTTTACACCCAAAAGTTCCGCATGGAGTCACTTCGCTCAGTGGTGACTGCCCTGTCACAGAACAATTTTCTGGTGTCCATAGATATTCGCGACGCCTATTTACACGTTCCCATCGGAAGATCTCATCAGCGCTTTCTGCGCTTTGCCATAGGTCAGGACCATTACCAGTTTGTGGCCCTCCCTTTCGGGTTGGCTTCGGCACCCCGAGTTTTTACAAAGGTGCTGGCACCTCTTATGGCAATGCTTCGGAGACAAGGGATCATGATACTTCCTTATCTGGACGATCTTCTGATTGTGGCATCCTCAAAGGAGGAGGCAGTGACGGCTCGCGATTTATCCCTTCAGCTCCTGGAGGATTTCGGGTGGCTGATCAACTGGGAGAAGTCATCCCTGGAGCCTTCTCAGTCAATCCTGTTTTTGGGCATGATTTTCGACACAGCGAAAGTGGTAGTTTTTCTGCCAAAGGACAAGCAAACCAGTATCCATTGTCTGGCACAGACTGTGCAGTCCTCAACGACAGTATCCCTTCGAAGATGTATGCGCCTTCTGGGGTTAATGGTCGCTTCGATGGAAGCTCTTCCGTTTGCTCAGTTCCATTGCAGAACGCTTCAAAGCTTCATTTTGAAGAGATGGAATCGTGCACAGGAAACACTGGATTGCAGGGTTTTAATCTCCCGCAAAGTGCGAGAGTCTCTGGACTGGTGGTTACGTCCAGAACGGTTTTTCCTGGCAAAATCTTTTCTTCCCCTGTCATGGTCGGTCTTGACCACCGATGCCAGCCTGACGGGCTGGGGGGGAGTTTGGAACAATCTCTGGATTCAGGAGTTTGGTCACCGGAAGAATCGGTGTTACCGATCAACATCCTGGAATTGAGGGCAATTTTTCTTTGCCTCCAACATTGGACGGTCCCTTTGAGCGGATTACCAGTTCGTGTTCAGACGGACAACGCTACGGCGGTTGGTATATCAACCATCAAGGCGGGACGAGGAGCTCCAGACTCATGTCGGAGGTATCCAGGATCAATGCCAAGTTACCAACTTTCATGTCCAGATACAGGGATCCGACGGCGGTGGAAGTGGATGCGCTGGTGGTTCCGTGGAGCCAATACCAGCTGGTTTATGTATTCCCACCGATATCCTTGCTGCCGCTTGGGTTACGTCGGGTCAGGCTGGAGAGGGTTCCGGCTATTCTGATAGCCCCAGATTGGCCGAGAAGGACGTGGTCTTCCACACTGACGTCGCTTCTGGCGGCGCCTCCTTTTCCTCTGCCTCTTCGACCGGACTTGCTCACTCAGGGTCCCGTGTGTCATCCGGGCCTGAGGTCTCTGCGTTTGACAGCTTGGCTCTTGAGACCGAGATTTTAACCCGTCAAGGGTTTTCAGAAAAGGTCATTGCCACCATGAGAGCGTCAAGAAGTCCGGCTACGACTAGGATTTACTACAGGATTTGGGAATCCTTCTTTTCATGGTGTTTGGGTTCTTCCAGGAATCCAAAAGAAATTTTCATTACCCAACTTGTTGGTTTTTTTGCAGCACGGGCTGGATAAGGGTTTGGCAATCAGTACCCTGAAGGGTCAGGTGTCTGCCCTGTCGGTGCTTTTTCGTAAAGTTATTGCCTCGCGTAGGGACGTATGTGCCTTTTTTCGCGGAGCAGCCCGTCAGTTTCCTCCAAGGAAAACTCCTGTGTCGCCTTGGCGGCTTAATCTGGTTTTGAAAGCTCTTCAAAGTGCTCCTTTCGAGCCTATGGATGCTATTAATCTTTCTTTGCTTTCTTGGAAGGTTGCCTTCCTAGTGGCGGTCACTTCCTTGAGACGGGTTTCCGAGTTGGCGGCTCTTTCATGTTCGCCACCTTTCTTGGAATTTTTCCCGGATCGTGTTGTTTTCGCACGCGACATGATTTTCTCCCTAAAGTGGTATCTCAATTCCATGTCAATCAAGATATTGTGTTGCCTTCGCTTTGCTCAGAACCAAAGAATGCGAAGGAGCGGGCCTTGCACTCATTGGACTTAGTGCGGGCATTGAAGTTTTACTTGTCAGTTACGCAGAGTTTCCGGAAGTCGGATTCTCTTTTTGTGATTCCAGCAGGTCGTGGTCAACGAGCTTCTAAAGATACTATAGCTCGTTGGATCCGGTCAGCTATTTTGGAAGCTTACCGTGTTATGGACGAACCTTGCCCAAATAATATTCGGGCTCATTCCACGAGAGCTGTGGGCTCTTCGTGGGCCCTTCATCAAGGGGCTTCGGCAGCCCAGCTCTGTCGAGCAGCGACTTGGTGTTCTGTTCACACCTTTACAAAGTTTTATAAGGTGGACGTCAGTGCCTCCGCTGATGCGGCCTTAGGACGCAGAGTCCTTCAGGCGGCTGTATTTTGAAAACTTCTAGTTAAGTTTATGTTGCGCCTGTTGCGCATGTATCAAGGTGTTGGCTTCTGCCTGTTTAAGGTTTTTTCCCACCCTTGTTTTTGTACTGCTTTGGGACATCCCAGAAGTAATGAAGTGTCCCCCTTGCTTCCATCTGCAGCTGAAATACGAATTTTGGTAAGAACTTACCTGTAAAATTCTTTTCAGCAAAGGAAGCAAGGGGGACACTTCTCCCTCCCATAAGGCAGAAGGTGTTGTTTCAGATGCAGCGCGGCTCGCTCTGATAAGTGAGTTTCTGAGCTGAGGTCAGCGCTCTACGGCTCTTTCCGGCATCGCCAGCTCATCGCAGTGGTCAGGTTTGTGAGTGGTACCTGAGCTGTGTGGTATTCATGTTATGTGCATAACTTTGGTCTTTTGAACCCTTTCAGATTGGTTATGGCACTCCGCTGGTGATTTCTTTCTCCTTAGCTTGTGTACAAAACTGGAGTGTACGGCAGGAGGAGCCAGAGCCGGAGGGGCCGGACAACACCCATTTTTAGAACCTGAGGTTAGTCCTACTATCTGGCTCCGCCCTACCCAGAAGTAATGAAGTGTCCCCCTTGCTTCCTTTGCTGAAAAGAATTTTACAGGTAAGTTCTTACCAAAATTCGTATTTGACCTCCTAAAATGTGGAGTGTTTGTAAAGAAATGTGTACAATTCCTACATTTTCTAACACATATTTTTGTTCAACCCTTCAAATTAAACGTTACAATCTGCACTTGAATTCTGTTGTAGAGGTTTCATTTCAAATCCAATGTGGTGGCATGCAGAGCCCAACTCGCGAAAATTGTGTCACTGTTCAAATATTTCTGGCCCTGACTGTATGGGGACAGCCAAGCTGATGTGATCATCTCACATTCCCCCCTCCCTCGGGGACAGAGTACCAGAATGCAAAGTTCGATATTTCTGTAAGTTTTTCTCCCTGTTATTTTATACTGTTTTGCATATTTGTATGTCCCTTGTTATTTCCATTTTTATATCCCTTTTATTGTAAGCACTGTACCTTTTATATTAAAGCTTTAAACTTTAATAAGTCTGAACCTTGTTGCTCTAAAGAATCCATAGCCTTAGAAATGTGTGCTCCTGGTGATTGGCACATAGTAGTAATATTTCCGGGACTCATCGCCCGTGTGTTCGGTGAGTGGTGGCAGCCTGTATGAAGTGGTGTGTGTGGTCTGTGTCGGGGTGTGATTTATGCTCCCATTGCAGCATAGCACAGAGGTTGAATGCTGGACTGAGTGAGAGGAGATAGATTAACCCTTGCAGGTGCAACCCCAGACCGTGTGTGTTGGTTATCTGTGACAGTCTCCTATCCATCACTAGAGATCAGCAGTGACATCACTGAGAATGCCTCCTATCCATCACCAGAGATCAGCGGTGACATCACCGTGAATGCCTTCCTATCGGTCACTAGAGATCAGCTATGACATCACTGAGAATGCCTTCTATCCATCACTAGAAATCAGCAAAGACATCACTGAGAATGCCTCCTATCCATCACTAGAAATCAGCGATGACATCACTGAGAATGCCTCCTATCCATGTTGTGAAGAAGAAACGGAGAGTTGTGGTCATGGGGGATTCCCTGTTGAGAGGAACAGAGGCTGCTATCTGCAGACCGGATATAACCTCAAGAGAAATGTGCTGTCTTCCAGGTGCAAAAATTAAAGATGTGTCTGACAGGATATCAGGACTCTTCAGACCTAAAGATGACTACCCATTCCTGCTAATACATGTGGGGACAAATGACACCACAAGAAGTGACCTGGAAACCATCTGCAGTGACTTTGAAAACTTAGGCAAGAAAGTGAAAGAACTGGGAGCGCAGGTGGTCTTCTCATCCATCCTCCCAGTGGATGGCCATGGAACAAGGAGGTGGAATAAGATTCTGCAGGTGAACAACTGGCTACGTCGATGGTGCCGTCAGCAAGGATTTGGATTTCTGGATCACGGAGTGAATTATCTATACAATGGACTACTTGCTAGAGATGGGGTGCACCTTATGAAGACTGGAAAACATGTATTTGGAAGTCGCCTTGCTACACTCATCAGGAGAGCTTTAAACTAGAACAATGTGGGAAGGGAAGCAAAACGCCAGAAAAAGCCATACACATGACAAATGCTATTGAGAACTCGGCTATTAGAAGTGGAAAGGAAGTACGAAGACAAAACAATCTAAATAATAAAAATATTGGAGGAAGAGAAACCAATCACAAACTAAAATGTTTTTATACAAATGCACAAAGCATGGGCAACAAACAAGGAGAATTGGAACTTCTAACGCAGGAGAAGAAGTATGATGTCATTGGAATCACTGAAACTTGGTGGGACGATACACATGATTGGAATACAAGGCTAGAAGGATACAACTTATTTGCAAGAAACAGACTTGATAAACGAGGAGGAGGTGTCGCATTGTATGTTAGAAAAGCGTATATCTGCACAGAGATTGATGCTTCAGAGACTGGTAGTTCTGTGGAAACTGTTTGGGTAAGAATACAAGGACAGAACAATGGAAAGGACACCATTGTAGGCATTTACTACTGGCCACCTATGCAAGCTGAAGATATGGATGAACTCTTTTTGCATCAAATGGCCAAGTTCTCCAAAAAATATGACATAGTGGTCATGGGAGATTTCAACTATCCAGACATTTGTTGGGAATCTCTCTCAGGCAAAACTAACAGGTCAAGGAAATTCTTATCCTCTCTTGCTGACAACTTTATCTTTCAAAAGGTAGGGAGAAAACAAGGGGATCTGCTACCTTGGATCTAATCCTTATAAACAGGGAGGAAATGGATGAGGAGGTAAGAGTGGCTGGGACCCTAGGAGGTAGTGACCATGCTATTTTAGAATTTTGGATAACAAGAGGAGGAAGACCTGTGAAGACTCAGACGTCAAGGTTAGATTTCAGAAAGGCAGATTTTAAGGGACTCAGAAAGAGAATTGGAGGGATCCAATGACAGGATATCCTTAAGGACAAAAATGTCCAGGAAGGATGGGACATCTTGAAAAATGAGATTCTCAAAGCACAATCGTTAACAATTCCGAAAAGAGGGAAGAATGGGAAGCATTTAAGGAAACCAGGATGGATGAACACAGAACTTAAACACATGCTAAAAAGGAAGAAAGAAATGTTTATCAAATGGAAAGAGGGAGGCATATCTAAAGAAGAATATAATGCCATCTGCAGAACCTGCAGGGCACAAATCAGATTATCTAAAGCTGACAATGAATTAAGGCTTGCAAGAGATGTCAAAAGCAACAAAAAAGGATTTTGGGGATACGTCAAAAGTAAAAAAAAAGTCAAAGATGCTATAGGATTTTTACAGGATGAAAATGATGAAATGGTAAGAAAGGATGTTGAGAAGGCTGAACTTTTAAATTCCTATTTTGCATCTGTTTTCTCTCAGAAAGGAAATGTAACATCAACTGATCTTCACTGTCCTATTAAAGGAATAGAAGAATCCAGGATATCTATAAACAGAAAGACCGTGAGGAAACACTTAGCTAACCTAAATGAATTCAAGTCTCCAGGTCCAGATGAATTACACCCCAGAATACTGAAGGAGATAGCAGAAGAAATTCTTGAACCACTGTCCATAATCTTTGAAAATTCTTGGAGAACAGGAGAAGTCCCAGAAGACTGGAGAAGAGCAAATGTTGTTCCTATCTTCAAAAAGGGGAAGAAGGTGGACCCAGGGAACTACAGGCCGGTTAGTCTGACTTCTATACCAGGAAAGATCTTTGAACAAATTATTAAACAACATGTATGTAAGTACCTGCATAAGAATGAAGTGATTGAACAGAGTCAGCATGGGTTTGTAACTAATAAGTCATGTCAGACTAACTTAATTTCCTTCTATGACAGAATCACTGACTGGGTGGATCAGGGAAATGCTGTTGATATAGTATATCTTGACTTCAGCAAAGCATTTAACAAAGTATCTCACACAATCCTTATTGAAAAAATGACTAAGTATGGAATGGACAAGGCAACTGTTAGGTGGATTCATAACTGGCTTAGTGATCGGACTCAAAGAGTGGTCATAAATGGCTGCACATCCAGTTGGAAGAATGTCTCAAGTGGGGTACCACAAGGCTGTGTTTTGGGCCCTGTATTGTTCAACATCTTTATCAATGATTTAGATGAAGGAATTGAGGGTAAACTGATCAAATTTGCTGATGACACAAAGCTAGGAGGGGTAGCTAATACTAAAGAAGAGAGAGAGAGGATTCAAAAAGATATAAATAAACTGGAGCAGTGGGCAGCAACTAACAGAATGGTTTTTAACAGGGAAAAATGCAAAGTACTACATCTGGGCAATAAAAATGAAAAAAGCATATACAAAATGGGAGGAATAGGGCTAAGTAACAGCACATGTGAAAAAGACTTGGGTATACTAATTGATCACAGACTGAACATGAGTCAACAGTGTGATGCAGCAGCAAAAAAGGCAAATACAATTCTAGAATGTATCAACAGAAGCATGCAGTCTAGATCACGTGAGGTCATTATTGCCCTCTACTCCTCTTTGGTCAGACCTCATCTGGAATACTGTGTCCAGTTTTGGGCACCACATTTTAAAAAAGAGATCAACAAACTGGAGCAAGTTCAAAGAAGAGCCACCAGAATGGTGACCGGTCTGCAAACCATGTCCTATGAGGAACGGTTGCAGGATTTGGGAATGTTTAGCTTGCAAAAAAGAAGACTGAGAGGAGACTTAATAGCTGTCTACAAATATTCAAGGGCTGTCACATTGTAGAAGGATCATCTTTATTCTCATTTTCACAAGGAAAAACTAGAAGCAATGGGATGAAACTGAATGGGAGGAGACACAGATTAGATATTAGAAAAAACTTCTTGACAGTTAGGGTGATCAAGGAGTGGAACAGGCTGCCACGAGAGGTGGTGAGTTCTCCTTCAATGGAAGTCTTCAAACAGAGGCTGGACAGACATCTGTCTGGGATGATTTAGAGAATCCTGCTTTGAGCAGGGGGTTGGACCAGATGGCCCAGGAGGTCCCTTCCAACTCTTCCATTCTATGATTCTATGTATTGTACTTCCCCCCATGGCTATCTGACACTTGCCTGGCTTAACAGTAGACCTGCAGTGTTAAGCCTCTGCAACACCTGAGAAAGATGTACAAGGTGTTCCTCCCAAGAATTACTGAAAATGGCTATATCATCAAGATAAGCAACGGCAAAACCCTCAAATCCTTCCAATAAGTGATTGACCAACCTCTGGAAGGTGGCAGGGGCATTTTTCATACCAAATGGCATCACTAGAAACTCAAACAGCCCGAATGGCGTTATATAGGCAGACCTCTCTTGAGCTTCTTTGGTCAGGGTATCTGCCAATATCCCCTACTTAAGCCAGCTGCTCTAACAGCTCGTCTATCCTCGGCATGGGGTAGACCTCACATTAAGTCAGCAGATTTAGTTTTCTATAGTCTACACAGTACCGGGTAGTACGGTCCTTTTTCGGGACAAGAACCACAGGCGAGGCCCAGGCGCTCTGGGATTTTTGTATTACCTTGAGGTTTAGCATCTCCTCTACCTGTTCCTCATGTGTGACTACACCTCTGCTGACACCCGGTATGCAGACTGCCGTACTGGGCGATTGGTACCGTTGTCTACATGGTGAGTGGCTAAGTGCGTCTTCCCAGGTTTCCCTGTGAAGACTTCTGTGAAGTCGCTGAGCACCCCATCAGCTCAGACCTCGGACTGTGGGATAGCTCAGGGTTAAACTCTGCTGACTCCAGGGACTCCATATACTGAGTCCCAGCGCCCACATCTAGTAACAGATCAGCTTCCCTTCATCATGCAGGCTACAGACAGGAAACACACAGGCCTCCCTGTCATGATGAGCCATCAACATATTTTCATGGAATACTTTCTCGATCGCTCTAATTGGGGGACACAGGAAACCATGGTGTATGCTGCTGCCATAGGAGGCGCTGACACTATGCATATGCAAAAAGGTTGGCTCCTCCTCTGCAGTATACACCCCACCGACTGGTATCAAGCTAATCAGTTTTAGCTTAGTGTCAGTAGGAGGTGGACACGGGTCTCTCCGGAGACCCATATCTACCTAATGTGCGTCGTTCCTTTTCAGGTACCTTCCGGAGGGATACAGTGTGAAAAGTCACTACTGTAGTCCCACACAGAGACTATGAGTACGGCGTGTACTGCCACCCAGTATCCTCATATGTCTGCTCTCTCGGCAAGACCCCAAAGCAGATCCCCAGCACGGACGGGTGTTTTGGCGATCTGGAAGAGAAAAAGAGGGCCCGGTCCTGCTTCCGTCTCTCACCCACTCGCCCACCAGAGCCTGTCGGTTGAGGAGACGCGGACGTCCTGCACGGATACAAGACGTCCGACTTTCTTCTGAGGTACTCTCCCTCTTTCCTCATAGTTACGGTGAAGACGGAAGAAAAGAAGAAATAAGAATCAAAAAAATAAATAAATAAATGTTAGCAAACAGAGAGGCCTGTAGGCAGTTCCCCTCTGCTACCTCGGGCTGTGAGGGGAGTACATTACCAGCTTTTTCCTTCTTTGGGGGCTACAGGCGCCTAGTTGCGCCGCTGCAAGCTTTTTCGAGGGGGGGCCCTGGTTTTGGGGAGTCCCTGGGGTGCGATCGCTAACCTCCGCGTCACCCCCCTCCATCGGGACCGCGATCGGTAACCTCCGCACCGCCCCCTCCTCCTTCGGCGGCCGCCACTTCTAATTTAGGCCCAGGCTTCTCCTCGGGCCTACTCTTTTTGCCGCCCCCTCCAATCTAGCTTCCGGGCAGGCTTTTCTCCCGCCCGGCCTCCCTCACAGCGCTGTCTTCAGCTCCGCCCACCTCACCCAACGCTGTTTTGGGCTTGAGCAGCAGCTACAGATATCGGCGCTTTGCTCTGCCCCCCTTCCTCACTAAGGGGGAGGTTTCTTCTGAGCATCGCGCGCTTTTTCTCTGCCAGACACCATCTTCGGTCAGTCGAGCCGCAGACTATCGCTCAGCACACAGCAGGAGCAGCATTAGAAAATCGTGAGTTGCTCTGCCCTGCAGAGCTGACACTCTCCTCTGTCTCATTTCTGTCCACCAACCCTCTGACATCAGTTAGTGGGATTGTTTCACCATGCCTAAGAACAAGGGAGAGTCCGCACTCCCTCCTCCTTCCTCTTCCTCCACCACCCTGGTCAAATACTTTGTGTGCTCGTCTTGTAACAACTGACTCCCTTCAGGTCAGTCATCTCCCCTATGCCAGGCCTACAGCGACCCCACGGTACCTACCCAGGAATCCCCTTCGGCCCCTGGCGGTTCGGAGCCCCCTACCTCGGAGTGGGCCGCTTCTCTGTCACAGTCCGTGTCGGACCTCACCAAGGTGTCACAGACCCTTGTGTCCGTTTTGGACAGATTGCCCCTTTTATCACCCGCGGTTGCTAGTGAATCACAAGACTCGCAGCCCGGTCCTTCCAACCCAGCCCGTAAGAGACCTAGACTGGAGCACCGTTCTAGGTCCTCTTCCCGCTCCGCCTCACCAGACGACCTCTCAAGGCGTGACCTCTCTAGGGCCCTCCTCTCCGGAGTCAGGCGAAGTGTCTTCGGACGCGCTATCGGAAGATGAGTCGGACCGGGATTCAGAACAGGCCTCCACCATGACTGATACGGTGCAGAGCCTGATTATAGCAGTCAATCAGACCTTAGGCATCAAAGATACCGCTACAGAATCCGCAGATCAGGTGCTTTCGTTTAGACTGTCCAAACCACCTTCCAAGGTCTTTGCCTCACATACTGAGTTCTTCAATATCCTCAAGAAGGAGAGGGAGAATCCGACTAGGCGTTTTCAAAAAGGGAAGCGCCTCGGCATCCTATATCCTTTTTCCCCGGATCTTACCACGAACTGGACGATCTCCCCTTCAGTGGATCCACCGGTCCCAGACTGTCCACCAGTACGGTTCTTCCACTTTCAAATGCGGCTTCCCTCAAGGAAGCCAACGATAGGATCATAGAATCGCTGGCAAAATCAGCCTTTGAAGCGGCCGCTTCGGCTTTATGCCCGGCCTTTGCCTCTACGTGGGTCTCAAAGGCCATAGCCAGATGGGCCAAGCAGCTCCGCAAAGGCATCATAGCTGGAGCCCCTCAGAGAGAACTAGCGGATCTTACATAGTTATTAAGGTTGAAGGAAGACTTTAAGTCCATCTAGTTCAACCCATATCCTATCTTAACCTGCCCTAACATGTTGATCCAGAGGAAGGCAAAAAAAACCCAAGTGGCAAACAGTAAGCTTCACATTGGGGAAAAAATTCCTTCCCGACTCCACATACGGCAATCAGACTAGCTCCCTGGATCAATGCTGTATCTAGGAAACTAGTGAATATAGCCTGTCATATTATATTTTTCAAGAAAGGCATCCAGTCCCTTCTTAAATTTTAGTAAGGAATCACTCATTACAACATTAGACGGCAGAGAGTTCCATAGTCTCACTGCTCTTACAGTAAAGAATCTGCGTCTGTGATTATGGCTAAACCTTCTTTCCTCCAGACGTAGAGGATGCCCCCTTGTCCCCGTCACAGGTCTAAGAGTAAAAAGATAATTAGAAAGGTCTTTGTATTGTCCCCTCATATATTTATACATTGTAATAAGATCACCCCTAAGCCTTCGTTTTTCCAAACTAAATAACCCCAAGTGTAATAACCTGTCTTGGTATTGCAGACCCCCCAGTTCTCTAATAACCTTGGTCGCTCTTCTCTGCACCCGCTCCAGTTCAGCTATGTCTTTCTTATACACCGGAGACCAGAACTGCTGACCAAATTTCCCATGCTGGGCAATATTTGGTATCGGCATCCCTGGATGCCGCGTCCTGCGCGGCTCAGGCGTCCAGCAATGTTATAGCCATCCGAAGGAACCTTTGGCTCAAGGCTTGGCAAGCAGACCTTTCATCGAAGAAGTCGCTCACAGACCTCCCCTTCCAGGGTGACCGTCTGTTCGGCTCTAGCTTGGATCAGATCATTAAGGACGCAATGGGAGGCACGAGTTCTCTCCTCCCTCAGGCCAAGCCTCGCAGTCCCGTTCAAAAGCGGCAGTTCAGCTCCTTTCGGCCTTTTCGCCGTTCCCCGGCGTCGGACGATTCTTCCGGTCAGCACAGGCCGCAGAATCGCCAGTCCAAGAAGAAGGCTTCCTTTAGGCCCACTCCTTCCTGGCGTGCCCATATCTCCCATGGTAGATCTTCCAGGTCAAAACCTGGCAGATCCTCCTCGGCTTGACTCGAATCCAGAGCCCAGTGTTTTCTCCCAGGCTGGGTGGTCGTCCCGTCCTGGGGGAAGACGCATGCCTCAGGGAGGTTGTATCCTCTGGATACAAAATACAGTTCACCTCCCTCCCCTGAGATCAGTTCGTCGTATCCCGTTCCCCAGGGGGCCCTTCCTTGGTCCCCGGTTTCTTTGCGTCCATCCACTCTCTTCTCAGTTCCGGGGTTATCGTCCCAGTTCCAGAGCGAGATCGCTTCACAGGTCCTATTCAAACCTGTCTGTTCTGCGGGAAAGGATGGAGCAGTTCAGCCCATTCTGCCTCTCAGGTTGATGAACGGGAGAGGCCGCCTGCCGTCTATTCCCAGGACCCCCATTAGGAGGTGGCTTGGACCAGCACTGGTGATCGGCCTGCAGGGAGAAAGGGTCCCTTTGGCTTACCCTCCTCCAGCTGAATCCCATGTCTTTCCGCACCTCAGGCACCTGTTAAGGGTATGCCCACTAAACGAGATCGCAATACTGAGATCACTTAAAACGTCCCCTATTTTGCGTCTCGTTAGCACCATCGTTGTGTGTGGCATGTAGCACGATGTGGCCCCTGCTGTGATGTCGCTGATCGTTCACTATAGTTCTGGACCGTTTTTTGATCGTTGCGTCCCTACTGGTGGCGCCTGAATCGCTGTGTTTGGCACCTTTGCGACGACGAGCGACCTCGTTTGTGACGCATGACTGTTTTGCGTCACGGAGTGGATCGCAATATCTGTAAGTTCTCTTTTGCGTCACAGAGAGGATCGCAGACGTTGCAAAGCAGGCTAGCAGGACGCAGAGAGCAGGAGCGATGCTGGAAATTCCTATGAATAAGAAGTGCTCAGTACATGCTAATGACGTCCTAACGACCGCCAAAGTCGTTAAAGAGATCGCTGACCGCTGATGAGTCGTTTTTGAGATCTCCTGTTTGGCAGCTACTAGCGACCTAAAAGAGATCACAAAAACGATCTCGTTAGCTTGCGTCGTTATCGAGATCGCTAACGAGATCGCTAAGTGTGGCAGTACCTTTAACCACATAGCAGTCAGCAATCCTTGCAGCCTGATCCGCAGTTCGTGGCTCCCGATCACACACAAATTGTCGTACAGCCGTGGGGCACATATGAAGAAATTGATCCTTGACCATAAGATCCGTTAAGTCCTCAAAAGTGTTAACAGAAAGTCCCCTTATCGATTGGTGGAACGTGGTCCTCAAGGTGCTCACAACATCCGCATAGCTGTCCGTTGATCCACGTTGTAGATTCCGGAACTTTGTCCGATACACTTCTGGGGTGAGGTTGAACTTCCTGATCAGGGCCTCCTTTATGGCCTCATAGTTCCCATCTAGCTCTGGTAGGAGTCCAGCAAAAACTTCAAGGGCTTTGCCTCTCAACCCTGGGGTTAGATACTGTGCCCACTGATCACTGGGTAGATGGTATTGCCTGCAGGTTTTTTCAAACCCCCGAAGGAAAGTATCTAAGTCCGTATCCTTCTCCATCACAGGGAAGTTTTCCAAACTTGGTCTCCTTGGATTTATGTCCTGGAGAGAGGTCAGCTGCAGTCCGCTATTTGAGCCATCTGAAGCCTGAAAGCTCTCGGCCTGGCGTTCTGCAGCAGCAGCCTCTCTCTCCTCATGGTCACGGCGTTCTGCAGCCTCTCTCTCAGCCTGGCGTTCTGCAGCAGCAGCCTGTCGGTACTGTAGCATAAGCTGCATACGCAGATTGGGATCAATTGTTCCCAGCTGTTGTAAGTCCATTTGTAAAGTAGAGTCCATAGGCTCCACAGCACTGGCATTACTGGCACCTGCATCAGGTATCTCCGGTGCAAGAGCTGGCATTGCTGGGTCTCTCTGAGGTGGACTCTCTCTTTGCCCGGATGCTTCAGTATTTTGCTCTATGTCCTGCTCGGCCAAGGCACGTATCAGCAATTCCTTGAATTTGTCAGCCGTCTCTATTCCTCTCTGCTCACAGAGGTCGATCAGAGCCTCTTTGCTCTGCTTCTTGTACTGGGCTGCCATACCAATGAACAGCCCTTGCCAAATAAAAGATAGAAAAGAAAAACGGGGAAGGGAAACTGTTTGCAAGTATGTCCAAGTAAGCACTAAGTAGAACTGTTGCACTCCTCGCCAGAGTACCAATTCTTTAGTACAGGGAGTAGTTGCTTACACCATGCACTAATGCTCTAATAGAAATAAATTCTATCCCACCGCTCTGCCACCAATTGTCACAGATAACCAACACACACGGTCTGGTGTTGTGCCTGCAAGGGTTAATCTATCTCCTCTCACTCAGTCCAGCATTCAACCTCTGTCCTATGCTGCAATGGGAGCATAAATCACACCGCGACACAGACCACACCCCCCGCTTCATACAGGCTGCCACCACTCACCGAACACACGGGCGATGAGTCCCGGAAATATTACTACTATGTGCCAATCACCAGGAGCACACACTTCTAAAGGTACTGCCACACTAAGCAATCCCGCTAGCGATCTCGTTAGCGTTGCATACTAATGAGATCGCTAGCGGGATTGTTTCTATATCGCTAAATGCTACCGCATTTAGCGATATAGTTAACGACGCTTCGCCGTTAGCGATCTTTATTAACGACTTTAGCGGTACAAAAGTACTCGCTAAATGCTAAGAAAAGGTGCCCACAGCGACTAGATACTTTACCCACGGAAGCGCCAGCGATGAAATAGGGTCTCCGGAACGATTCCAGCGACGGCGAGATCACAGCAGAACTCGTCGCTGGAAGCTTGCCGGCACTGAACAATATCGCTAACGGGATCGCTAAATAGTACGTTTTAGCGATCCCGTTAGCGATATTGTTTAGTGTGGCATACCCTTAAGGCTATGGATTCTTTAGAGCAACAAGGTTCAGACTTATTAAAGTTTAAAGCTTTAATATAAAAGGTACAGTGCTTACAATAAAAGGGATATAAAAATGGAAATGACAAGGAACATACAAATATGCAAAACAGTATAAAATAACAGGGAGAAAAACTTACAGAAATATCGAACTTTGCATTCTGGTACTCTGTCCCCGAGGGAGGGGGGAATTAGAGATGATCACATCAGCTTGGCTGCCCCATATGTGACACGGTTCTTTTGTGTGGAAGTCTAATTTATAGATATGACTTGGGAATCCAATTTCTAGACCAGCCTCTCATTATAATATTCTAATTGCTGGTTTGTGAGTGGACCATGCCATGCTACCAATGAATACATTATTTTCTCTCTGAACCTCTGGTGTAAACTTCCTCATAGATAGCTAGCATTGACATCTAAAGGGTATGCCACACTAAGCGAGATCGCTAACGAGATCACTACTGCGTCACCATTTATGACGCAGTAGCGATCTCGTTAGCGACTTAGCTGTGTGTGACATGTAGCAGCGATGTGGCCCCTGCTGAGATGTCGCTGATCGCTTATGAACGTTCTGAGCCGTTTTTTGGTCGTTGGTGTCCCGCTGGTGAGCCTGAATCGCTGAGTGTGACACCCTTTATGAACGACTTCACCAGCATCGCAGGTGGGACTAGGTTTTCCCAACGACTGCAGAAGTCGTTATACAGATCACTGATGAGTTGTGTTTGGAATCTAACTAGCGATCACATAGCGATCACACTAGCGATCTCGCCAGGTCGTGTCGTTGTCGTGATCGCTAGTGCGATCGCTAAGTGTGGCAGTGCCTTAACTTCAAAAGAGCCAGAAGGTGTGAAATGCTCCAATTCTATGTGATCTCAGGAAGGCACCCTGGAGAGATTGGAGACTAGGAGACTGCCAGTCAGGCTAACATGAGGTCATGACCTGTGTGGAGAGCTGCAGCCTAAGACAAACGTACTTACTGCTGGTCATATATATGCATACATATTTCGCTAAAATACATATACATATTTCCAGGGCCGGCGTCAGCACCCGGCGTACCCGGGCAAGAGCCGGGGCCCTGAGCAGGCGGGGGGCCCACTCGCCGTCGGGCACCCCGGCGCACTATGGCGCCAGTCAGAGCTGCAGAGGAGAGCGGTGCCAGCGCCGCCACGCTTGCTCAGGGCCCCGGCACAATACTTACCTCTCCCCGTGCCTCCGCTGCAGGTCCTGTGTCTTCTGAATGTGACGTCTCAGGTCCGAGGGCGCGCCCTCTGCTGAGCAGTCACAGACAGTGCAGACAGAGCTGGAAGACGCCGGGCGGCTACGCTGGAGTCCGGAGCAGAGCAGCGTAGCAGTGAGGTGAGTATTTTTTTTTTTTTTCTTAATGTATGGAGGCGTGGGGCGTTATATGGGGGAGGAGACATCCTGCATGGGGCATTTAATAGGGAGGACATCCTGTCATCCTGCATGGGGCATTATATGGGGGTCACAGCCTGACTGGTGCATTATATGAGGACCAGTTTTCTGTATGGAGCATTATATGGGGTCCCGTTTTCTGTATGGAGCATTTTATGGGGGCCAGTATTCTGTATAGAGCATGATATGGGGACCAGTATTCTGTATGGAGCATGATATGGAGACAAGTATTCTTTATGGAGAATGATATAGGGACCAGTATTCTGTATGGAGCATGATATGGGGACCAGTATTCTGTATGGAGCATGATATGGAGACAAGTATTCTTTATGGAGAATGATATAGGGACCAGTATTCTGTATGGAGCATGATATGGAGACAAGTATTCTTTATGGAGAATGATATAGGGACCAGTATTCTGTATGGAGCATGATATGGGGGCCAGTATTCTGTATGGAGCATTTTATGGGGGCCAGTATTCTGTATGGAGCATGATATGGGGACCAGTATTCTGTATGGAGCATGATATGGGGACCAGTATTCTGTATGGAGCATGATATGGGGACCAGTATTCTGTATGGAGCATTATATGGGGACCAGACTGGAGGACTATGTGATGCCCATAATACTGTATGGAGGACTGTGTGGAGCCCATAATAATGTATGGAGGACTGTACTGTCTGGTCTGCCCTGTGCGCTGCGAGGATTCGCTGGTTTCTGAGCTACTGTAGAATTTACAATAGATATCACTCATGTAATGTAAGAAGTGAAATCTTTGGCCTTGTACTATCTATCTATCTATCTATCTACTATCTATCTATCATATATTATATATATATATATATATTATATTTCTCCGCTGTATCTGTGCATCATGAATCATAGTCTGTGTTAAAGGGGCCCACTGAGGCTCTTTCGCCCGGGGCCCATAAAAACCTGGAGCCGGCCCTGCATATTTCACTACAGAGACATTCTCAGTGATGTCACCGCTGATCTCTGGTGATGGATAGGAGGCATTCTCAGTGATGTCACTGCTGATCTCTGATGATGGATAGGCGGCATTCTCAGTGATGTCACAGCTGATCTCTAGTGATGGATAGGAGGTATTCTCAGTGATGTCACCGCTGATCTCTAGTGATGGATAGGAGGCATTCTCAATGATGTCACTGCTGATCTCTAGTGATGGATAGGAGGCATGCTCAGTGATGTCACCGCTGATCTCTTATGATGGATAGGAGGCATTCTCAGTGATATCACCGCTGATCTCTTATGATGGATAGGAGGCATTCTCAGTGATGTCACTGCTGATCTCTAGTGATGGATAGGAGGCATTCTCAGTGATGTCACCGCTGATCTCTTATGATGGATAGGAGGCATTCTCAGTGATGTCACTCGCTGATCTCTAGTGATGGATAGGTGGCATTCTCAGTGATGTCACCGCTGATCTCTTATGATGGATAGGAGGCATTCTCAGTGATGTCACGCTGATGCTCTAGTGATGGATAGGAGGCATTCTCAGTGATGTCACCGCTGATTCTTATGATGGATAGGAGGCATTCTCAGTGATGTCACCGCTGATTCTAGTGATGGATAGGAGGCATTCTCAGTGATGTCACCGCTGATGTCTAGTGATGGATAGAGGCATTCTCAGTGATGTCACCGCTGATCTCTAGTGATGGATAGGGGCATTCTCAGTGATGTCACCGCTGATTCTAGTGATGGATAGGCGGCATTCTCAGTGATGTCACGCTGATCTCTAGTGATGGATAGGAGGCATTCTCAGTGATGTCACCGCTGATCTCTAGTGATGGATAGGCGGCATTCTCAGTGATGTCACGCTGATTTCTAGTGATGGATAGCGGCATTCTCAGTGATGTCACTGCTGATCTCTAGTGATGGATAGGCGGCATTCTCAGTGATGTCATAGCTGATTCTAGTGATGGATAGGAGGCATTCTCAGTGATGTCACCGCTGATCTTTTGTGATGGATAGACGGCATTCTCAGTGATGTCACGCTGATCTCTAGTGATGGATAGGACATCTCGTGATGTCACGCTTATCTCAGTGATGACGTGCATTCTCAGTGATGCACCGTATCTTTTGTGATGGATAGGGCATTCTCAGTGATGTCACCGCTATCTCTAGTGATGGATAGGAGACATTCTCAGTGATGTCACCGCTGATTCTAGTGATGACAGGTGGCATTCTCATGATGTCACCGCTGATCTCTAGTGATGGATAGGGGCATTCTCAGTGATGTCACCGCTGATCTCTAGTGATGGATAGGAGGCATTCTCAGTGATGTCACCGCTGATCTCTAGTGATGGATAGGAGGCATTCTCAATGATGTCACCGCTGAACTCTAGTGATGGATAGGAGGCATTTCAGTGATGTCACCGCTGATCTCTAGTGATGGATAGGAGCATTCTAAATGATGTCACCGCTGATCTCTAGTGATGGATAGGAGGCATTCTCAGTGATGTCACCGCTGATCTCTAGTGATGGATAGGCTGGCATTTCAGTGATGTCACCGCTAATCTCTAGTGATGGATAGGAGACATTCTCAGTGATGTCACCGCTGATCTCTAGTGATACAGGTGGCATTCTCAGTGATGTCACCGCTGATCTCTAGTGATAGATAGGTGGCATTCTCAGTGATGTCACCACTGTCTCTAGTGATGGATAGGAGACATTCTCAGTGATGTCACCGCTGATCTCTAGTGATAGATAGGTGGCATTCTCAGTGATGTCACCGCTGATCTCTAGTGATGGATAGGAGGCTTTCTCAGTGATGTCACCGCTGATCTCTAGTGATGGAGGGGAGGCATTCTCAGTGATGTCACCGCTGATCTCTAGTGATGGATAGGAGGCATTCTCAGTGATGTCACGCTGATCTCTAGTGACGGTTAGGAGGCATTCTCAGTGATGTCACCGCTGATCTCTAGGATGGATAGGTGGCATTCTCAGTGATGTCACTGCTGATACTAGTGATGGATAGGAGGCATTCTCAGTGATGTCACCTCTGATCTCTAGTGATGGATAGGAGGCATTCTCAATGATGTCACCGCTAGCTCTAGTGATGGATAGGAGGCATTCTCATGATGTCACCGCTGATCTCTAGTGATGGATAGGGCATTCTCAGTGATGTCACCGCTGATCTCTAGTAAGGATAGGAGGCATTCTCAATGATGTCACCGCTGATCTCTAGTGATGGATAGGCTGCATTATCAGTGATGTCACCGCTGATCTCTAGTGATGGATAGTCGGCTTTCTCAGTGATGTCACCGCGGATCTCTAGTGATGGAAAGGCGGCATTCTCAGTGATGTCACCGCTGATCTCTAGTGATGGATAGGCGGCATTCTCAGTGATATCACCGCTGATCACTTTTTTGCACCCTCCTATATAATTCATCAATGATTTCACTGAGATAGGTCTGGGTTTTGATGTTCTGGATGACGTCTCTGCACTCGTGTCCTCTCACTTCCTGTATGGGATGCAGCTTCTTTTGGGGGAGCTGGTGGTTTTATTGCCATTTTTACTGTTCTGGCCCCTGGGCCTAATTTGTATTGCTGGCTGTATGATTGCAGGATACGTTGGCGCTCGTTTCACCTTTCTCAGTGTGGCCCCGCAATGTCGGGCATGTAGTATTACATACACGGTGTGCGTCTTTTCCATCTGCAAGGTCACGATGGGTTGTAGCCTGCCAGGTATCATTATATGCCTTTGACTGTGTAATAGCTCCTGTCCTCGATAAATGCCTCCTATGAGCTTTTACTTACAACATCTGTGGCTGCAAAATTCACTCAGCGTCTGTATGCAGGTGAATTACTGTCTCATACGAAGAAAATTACACTATGTGATATCTTAATACCCTGTAATTCTGCACTATTTCTACCTCTGCTGTATGAATACATAGAGCGGTAATTCTTCACTCCTGCGTGGCTAATGGGGGGCTGATTTCTCTCCTGTGAATGGATATGAGAACAGCTACAAGGCTTTATATCTGGATATGTAGATGCTGCTTGTGTTTTCTGGTCCCTCCAGCAGGGGGTGTAAGGGAAGAAAACATCAGAGCTTACTATGGTTACACTGATGGCTGAGCAATGTGTAACACAAGTGTCCGACCCACGACAGCACTACATCAAGAGAAAGTAACCAAGGGGTTCATTTAGGATTATATCTGCGTTTATGTTTATCGTTGTACAGGAATATAACTACTATAATACTGCTTCCTATGTGCAAGAATATAACTACTATAATACTGCTCCTATGTACAAGAATATAACTATTATAATACTGCCCCTATGTACAAGAATATAACTACTATAATACTGCTCCTATGTAGAAGAATATAACTATTATAGTACTGCTCCTATGTACAAGAATATAACGACTATAATACTGCTTCTATGTACAAGAATATACCTACTATAATACTGCTCCTATGTACAAGAATATAACTACTATAATACTGCTCCTATGTACAAGAATATAACTACTATAATACTGCCCCTATATACAAGAATATAACTAGTATAATACTGTCCCTATGTACAAAAATCAAAACTGTACAGAAATCAAACTGTCCACTTAGGAAGCAACACTGATTGAAATCAATTTCACATGCTGTTGTGCAAATGGAATAGACAACAGATGGAAATTATTGGCGATTATCAAGAAACACTAAATAAAGGAGTGGATCTGCAGGTAGGGACCACAGACCACATCTCAGTATCAATGCTTTCTGGCTGATGTATTGGTCACTTTTGAATGTTGGTTGTGCTTTCACGCTCGTGGTAGCATGAGACGGACTCTACAACCCACACAAGTGGCTCAGGTAGTGCAGCTCATCCAGGATGCACATCAATGCGAGCTGTGGCAAGAAGGTTTGCTGTGTCTGTCAGCGTAGTGTCCAGAGGCTGGAGGCGCTACCAGGAGACAGGCAAGTACACCAGGAGACGCTGAGGGGGCCGTAGGAGGGCAACAACCCAGCAGCAGGACCGCTACCTCCGCCTTTGTGCAAGGAGGAACAGGAGGAGCACTCCCAGAGCCCTGCAAAATGACCTCCAGCAGGCCACAAATGTGCATGTGTCTGCACAACTGGTTAGAAACCGACTCCATGAGGGTGGTCTGAGTGCCCGACGTCCACAGATGGGGTTGTGCTCACAGCCCAACACCGTGCAGGACGATTGGCATTTGCCACAGAACACCAGGATTGGCAAATTCGCCACTGGCGCCCTGTGCTCTTCATAGATGAAAGCAGGTTCACACTGAGCACATGTGACAGAATCTGGAAACGCCGTGGAGAGCGATCTGCTGCCTGCAACAATTCTTCAGCATGACCGGTTTGGCAGTGGGTCAGTAAAGGTTTGCGGTGGCATTTCTTTGGAGGGCCGCACAGCCCTCCATGTGCTCGCCAGTGGTAGCCTGACTGTCATTAGGTACCGAGATGAGATCCACAGACTCCTTGTGAGACCATATGCTTGTGCGGTTGGCCCTGGGTTCCTCCTAATGCAGGACTATGCCTGACCTCATGTGGCTGGAGTGTGTCAGCAGTTCCTGCAAGATGAAGGCATTGAAGCTATGGACTGGCCCGCCCCTTCCCCAAACCTGAATCCGATTGAGCACATTTGGGACATCACGTCTCGCTCCATCCACCAACGTCACATTGCACCACAGACTGTCCAGGAGTTGGCAGATGCTTTAGTCCAGTTCTGGGAGAAGATCCCTCAGGAGACCATCCGCCACCTCATCAGGAGCATGCCCAGGCGTTGTAGGGAGGTCATATAGGCACAGGTAGGTCATACAGGCACGTGGAGGCACACACACACTACTGAGCATCATTTTGACTTGTTTTAAGGACATTACATTCCACTTTAATTTTGTGTGTAACTCCAAATCCAGGCCTCCATTGGTTAATAAATTTGATTTCCAGTGATGATTTTTGTGTGATTTTGTTGTCAGCACATTCAACTTTGTACAGAACAAAGTATTCAATGAGAATATTTCATTCATTCAGAACTAGGATGTGTTATTTGAGTGTTCCCTTTATTTTTTTGAGCAGTGTACAAGAATATAACTACTATAATACTGCTCCTATGTACAAGAATATAACTACTATAATACTGCCCTCTATATACAAGAATATAACTGCTATAATACTGTTCCTATGTAAAAGAATATAACTGATATAATGCTGCCCCTATGTCCAAGAATATAACTACTCTATTACTGCCTCCTATGTCCAAGAATATAACTACTATAATACTGCCCTCTATATTCAAGAATATAGCTACTATAATACTGCCCTCTATATACAAGAATATAACTACTATAATACTGCCTCTTTATACAAGAATATAACTACTATAATACTGCTCCTATGTACAAGAATATAACTACTATAATACTGTCCCTATGTGCAAGAATATAACTACTATAATACTGCTCCTATGTACAAGAATATAACTACTATAATACTGCCCCTATGTACAAGAATATAACTACTATAATACTGCCCCCTATGTACAAGAATATAACTACTATAATACTGCCCCCTATGTACAAGAATATAACGCATTGGTGACCGATAGCCTTGAGCTGTAGACATTTAATGCACATGAAATAGGGGTGCAGATACCGGATATTGGGTCCGTTCTGTGTTCCTGTCCTCTCCTGTCAGATATATTGTGTCATGGTATAGGAAATGGTTAATGTCCTGTCCACTCAGGGTTAACTTTTGCTGGCCTCCCTTTGGATCTGGGAGGGTATTTATACCCAGTCCAGAGGGAGATTCTCTGTCAGCTATACTTTCGTTGTGACTGTGTATTTGACTCCCTGGTTTGCTTGTATACTGCTCTGCTTGTTTGATTCCTGTGTATGACCCGGTCTGTTTGCTCACTCTGCTCTCTGTCTCACGTTTTGCTAATATTGTCTTCTCCGGTTCTGACCTCCTGGCTTGGCTATCGATACTCTGTTACCGTTTTGTCCCTATTGTACTGTCTATTGCCCGCTCTGGTTTACTGATCTATTGCTACGTCCTGACTATCCGTTCTGTCTAACCCTTTGGTACTGTCGTGCTATCTTGTGCTCTGATCTCGGCCTGTCCTGGTTTTCGTCCCTGTCTTTGCCCCTTGGTAACTTTATCTCGTCGTTACCCTGCTAGGAGTTTTCCTGCAGTTCCTAGATCTCTGGAGCTTAGGCCATGCCCCCAGCAGTCATGTGCTGCAGGTCCTGTTAGTCTGCAGTACACACCATTCATTACTGCTGCCTCTGAGAGACGTGTGGCCAGCTCCGCCCCTTGGCTGTCACATGCTGCGGAAGGTCCTGTTACACAGAAACACACGTCTTCTCTGCTGCGGCTCTGCTTACAGGTATCTGGGGGCACAGTTGGTTTACTTAGGACACGTGCACTGGCTCAGTGAGCATGTGCAGTGCGATGTCCTTGACATTATAGCTGACCATTACAGTCTTTCCCTGGTGGTGGGGTGTTAGCACATTATGGATCCGGTACGGGCTCTCACTGAACAGGTTAATGAGCTCTCCCAGCTTATGCAGATGCTGTCTATGGAGCAGCAAAATCTGGTTCAGTCGCATCAGCAGGTACAGAGAGATGTGGCAGACGCTCTAATGGGGTCTGTTCCGTCGGGGTTCCAGGAGGGGGGCCCCACTGATGTATCTCTTGCGGACCCCGACCCCCCTGTAAAATTACCCGACAATTTTTCTGGAGATAAAAAATTGTTTAGGGTTTTTAAGGAGGGATGCAAGTTGTTCTTTGAATTGCGTCCCCGGACCTCTGGAAATGAAAGGCAGAGGGTGGGGATCGTAATGTCCTTATTAAGGGGGGCTCCGCAAGCATGGGCTTTCTCTCTCTCTTCCTCTGCTCCTGAACGTATGTCTGTGAACCTGTTCTTTGAGGCTCTGGGACACATTTATGACGAGCCTGATAGAGTGCGTCTGGCTGAGGATATGGTGATGAGTGTGACACAGGGGAGGAACTCTGCTGAATGGTTCTGCTCAGAGTTCAGACGTTGGACCGCGGAAGTATCCTGGAATGATGCCGCCCTGAGGGGGTTGTTCCGCAGGGGCCTATCTGACCGTCTGCAGGACGCTCTGGCATTACATCCTCCTCCCGATACTCTGGAGGACGCTATGATGCAGGCGGTCCGTATGGACCGGAGACTCCGTGCTAGGGGAATGATGCAACAAGAGACTCCCTTGTACTCCAAATTGTGTTACACCGCACCCGCATCTGAGCCCATGGAGATGGAGGCTGTCTCAGGAAAGGAACGAGAGAGAAGACACCGTAAAGACAACCGTCTATGCTTTTACTGTGGAGCCTCTGGACATTGGAAAAGGGACTGTCCTTCCTGCCCTTCTTCTGTGAAATCATCAGGAAAACTACTGAGTCTGGGCAACAATCGTGGAGGTTGCCCAGACTCCCAGGTACATTTTTTTTCGCTTGCTAAAATGGTGCTCAAGGTTGAATTGGAACTTGCTGGCGGTTCTGTTATGACCACCGCCTTTGTTGACTGTGGTTCCTCCATTAATCTGATTGATGCCCAATTTGTGACTCTTAATAAGATAGGGACAGTCAGGTTGAAAGATCCTGTTAAAATTGTGGCTGTGGATTCATCCCCTCTTGCCCGGGATGGAATTTGTTTTATGTCTGAAGTTTTTTCTATGAAAGTGGGTTCCACTCACGTGGAAAAATTAAGTTGCTTTATTCTGAATAATCTGCCTGCAGGACTGGTATTGGGGATGCCCTGGCTGCAACGCCGAAATCCTCTCATTGATTGGGCAAAAGGGGAGATCACCCGTTGGGGATGTAATAATAATGGTCTGTGTTGTAACTCCGTTTCTCTTGTCAAACCTATAAAATCTGTATCTGTGTCGTCTGTCAGTCTGGAGGGTATTCCGGAGTACCTGAAAGACTTTGAAGACGTATTTTCCGAAAGTGAGGCTGAGGCGCTCCCACCACATAGACCCTATGATTGCGCCATTGATTTGTTACCTGGAGCCAAATTACCCAAGGCTCGTTTGTTTAATTTGTCCGGGCCTGAGCGCCAAGCCATGAAAGAGTACATCAAAGAAAGCCTTCGCAAAGGGCATATTCGGCCCTCGGTGTCACCCGTGGCAGCGGGGTTTTTCTTTGTAAAGAAAAAAGATGGTGGGTTGCGACCGTGTCTCGACTTTCGGGAACTGAACAAAATTACCGTTAAGAACACGTACCCTCTCCCTTTGATTCCCGATCTATGCAATCAACTCACGGGGGCCAAATGGTTTTCTAAGCTCGATCTACGAGGAGCTTATAACCTTATAAGGATTCGGGAGGGGGACGAATGGAAAACAGCATTCCTGACAACTGAGGGGCTATTTGAAAACCTGGTTATGCCTTCGGTCTCACTAATACCCTGCTGTTTTTCAGAACTTCATCAATGTTGTTTTTTCTGATTTAATTGGACGTTATGTAGTCATTTACCTGGATGACATTCTGATATACTCAGAAGACAGTCAGTCACACTTGCATCATTTACGTGCGGTTCTTATGAGACTCCGGGAGAACCATTTGTATGCTAAGCTGGAGAAGTGTTTATTTTTTATGCAAGAACTGTCTTTTCTGGGTGTAATTGTATCCGGGGAGGGATTCCGCATGGATCCAGGGAAGGTTCAGGCCATTAGTAATGTGGAGCCTCATGATCTGAAGGGGTTGCAACGATTTTTGGGCTTCGCTAACTATTATAGGAAGTTCATTAAAGGGTTTTCACAGGTAGTGAAACCTTTGACGGACCTCACTCTTAAGGGGGCAGAGGTAAAAAATTGGTCCGTGGCCGCAAAAAATTCCTTCCTTACATTGAAGAAATGCTTTACTTCAGCCCCTGTGTTGGTACAACCCGATTCGTCAAGACCTTTTATCGTGGAGGTCGACGCTTCAGAAGTGGGGGTGGGGGCAGTGTTGTCCCAGGGCCCCTCTACCCTCACTAATCTTAAACCCTGTGCCTTTTTCTCTAAAAAGTTCTCTTCGGCAGAGAGAAACTATGATGTCGGCAACAGGGAATTGTTAGCGGTCAAACTGGCCTTTGAAGAATGGAGGCATTTTTTGGAGGGGGCCGCTCATCCCATTACGGTCATCACTGATCATAAGAACCTGGCCTATATTGAGTCTGCTAAGAGATTGACCCCCAGACAGGCTCGGTGGGCACTTTTTTTTTCTCGCTTTCATTTTACCATCACATTCCGACCAGGGTCTAAAAATGTAAAGGCAGATGCCTTATCCCGAAGTTTTGATTCTGTGTCCCCTCCAGAACCTCCTTCCTCCATTTTTCAATCGGGAGTGGTTGTAGCCGAAGTCTCCTCTGAGTTCAGAGAGAGATTCTGGAAGCACAAGCTCCCAGGAATAAACCCCCAGGTAAATTGTTCGTACCCGAACAGCTCCGTCTCACACTCCTGCAAGAATTTCATGATTCTGTGTTAAGTGCACACCCTGGTATTGCAGCTACCCGGGGGGCAGTGGCTAGAGGTTTTTGGTGGCCCTCTATGGGTACTGATATAAAAAATTTTGTTAATACTTGTGGGGTGTGCGCTCGCTCTAAAAGCTCTCAGGTCCCGGCCGGGGAATTGGTGCCTTTGCCAATTCCGGATAAACCATGGAACACCTGTCCATGGACTTTATCACTAATCTTCCCTCATCCAAGGGCAATTCAGTGGTTTGGGTAGTGGTTGATAGATTTTCTAAGCAAGCCCACTTTGTGCCGTTACACCCCGTTGCCGTCTGCTGAAACCTTGGCCCGCTTGTTTATACAGCACATAGTTCGGTTGCATGGAGTGCCTGTGAATGTGGTGTCGGACAGGGGTGTGCAGTTTGTGGCCAGGTTTTGGAGAGCGTTCTGTAAGAAGTTGGGGGTCACATTATCATTCTCCTCTGCCTATCACCCGGAATCCAACGGACAGACTGAACGCACCAATCAGTCGTTGGAGCAGATTCTGAGATGCCTGGTCTCCTCCAGACAGGAAGATTGGTGTGAGGTTTTACCCATGGCAGAATTTGCGTTCAACTGTCGTATCAATCAGTCTACCGGAAAGTCTCCTTTTCAGGTCAATTATGGGTTTGTTCCGCAGTTTGGGGAATTTTCCCGTATGGATTCTGGTTGTCCTGGTGCCGAGGGGATGGTTCAACAGTTAAAAAACCTTTGGAGGGAGGTGCAGGGGAACATCTCCAAAGCCCAGAAGAAGTACAAACATTTTGCGGACAGGAGGAGGGGGTTGGGTCCTGCGTTGACAGTGGGGGAAAAGGTCTGGTTGTCCACCCGTAATATCAAACTTAAGATATCCTCTATGAAGCTGGGCCCCAAATTTATTGGCCCATACAAGATTATAGAGGTGATCAATCCAGTGGCGTACAGGCTTCAGTTGCCCACCTCCTTCAAAATATCTAACGTCTTCCACAGGTCCCTATTAAAACCTGTGGGGATGGTTAGAGAAGATCCCTCATCCGTGGTTCCACCAGTATTGGTAGAGGGTCAACTGGAGTACGAGGTAGGGCGCATCATTGATTCACGGTGGGTGCGCCGGAGACTTCAGTACCTTATTCATTGGAAGGGATACTCCATTGAAGATCGGTCATGGGTTCCGGCCAGTTCGGTACATGCCGATCGACTGGTACATGCTTTTCATGCCAGATATCCTGAGAGGCCTGGGGGTCCAGTGGCCCCCCGTTAAGGGGGGGGTACTGTCATGGTATAGGAAATGGTTAATGTCCTGTCCACTCAGGGTTAACTTTTGCTGGCCTCCCTTTGGATCTGGGAGGGTATTTATACCCAGTCCAGAGGGAGATTCTCTGTCAGCTATACTTTCGTTGTGACTGTGTATTTGACCCCCCTGGTTTGCGTGTATACTGCTCTGCTTGTTTGACTCCTGTGTATGACCCAGTCTGTTTGCTCACTCTGCTCTCTGTCTCACGTTTTGCTTATATTGTCTTCTCCGGTTCTGACCTCCTGGCTTGGCTATCGATACTCTGTTACCGTTTTGTCCCTATTGTACTGTCTATTGCCCGCTCTGGTTTACTGATCTATTGCTACGTCCTGACTATCCGTTCTGTCTAACCCTTTGGTACTGTCGTGCTATCTTGTGCTCTGATCTCGGCCTGTCCTGGTTTTCGTCCCTGTCTTTGCCCCTTGGTAACTTTATCTCGTCGTTACCCTGCTAGGAGTTTTCCTGCAGTTCCTAGATCTCTGGAGCTTAGGCCACGCCCCCAGCAGTCATGTGCTGCAGGTCCTGTTAGTCTGCAGTACACACCATTCATTACTGCTGCCTCTGAGAGACGTGTGGCCAGCTCCGCCCCTTGGCTGTCACATGCTGGGGAAGGTCCTGTTACACAGAAACACACGTCTTCTCTGCTGCGGCTCTGCTTACAGGTATCTGGGGGCACAGTTGGTTTACTTAGGACACGTGCACTGGCTCAGTGAGCATGTGCAGTGCGATGTCCTTGACATATTGTAGTGGAACTGCGCACATTTCCTTGTTCTCGCCGGTCGGTGACGCAGATTTCTGATATCCTCACTTTATATTCTGCTTTTGTATTGTGCAGTGAGATAATGTCGTCTCTGGCAGAGATCAGAAAACGCCCGAAGCTGCACTGACCAATCTATTCCCACGTGTCCGTAGCTACAAAGTTCCTCACAGCAATCCTGCTACAATCCCTGTGTGCCGCCATCCCCTTACCGTGCTCTGCCCTGCGTCACTGCAGATCCATCAAATACTGGGAGATGTCTCATACAGCATGACACTAGCTCCCTGCTGTGTGAGCAGGAGTAGGCTTGTTTCTATGCAGAATCTGACTGTACGTAAGAATGTTTCCGTTCACTGACAGCAATCCAATCTGAAAAACCCTGAGGATATGAAACGCAGCGCTACAGTTGCAGAAGTTTTTTTATTAGTTGATTACAGTAATGTGGTCCTAAATGATTCTTTGTAATCTTGGTGAGGTACATTACAACTTTCTTAGTTTCAATTGCACACTCCAAGATCTCTGCTTACTGCCTGTGATTTGTAACAAATGTAGTTTGGCCTGAAAATTGGACTATTAGGGCACGAGAGTGATCTGTTGCTTTAAGAAGCCCTTCGCAGGATTAGACCAGGACAGATTTACAATCTACTTCCATTTACTGATATCAAGCAGAGTTCTTAACAAGGAGGACTAAGATCTTTTTCTAGTTCTGCCCTTTTGCTGTTTTTTTTTTCTGCTGATCTTAATAGAATTGAGCAGGGTGTTAGATGGACACTGCTCACCTCAACTCTCCAAGTATCAGAGGGTGTTGGTGGTTCCTATTAGTGATCTTTGTGGGACCCTCGCAGGTCATAACTTCTAATCTGTGTTGTAAAGAGAAGTGATAATTATAATGTATTAAAGCTGGTGTAAGATTCACATATCGTCTTCTCTTATTCACGCGTAGGTATAGACGGACCACAGATTGGCCTCCATCATGTCCATGCCACTTGGTGGCGAACAAATAAATTGGTGTTTGTCTTTTTTGACTCCGTCATCTAGTCTTTCCTGATTGATTTTCTCACAAGCTGAAGATTCCTGAAATCCTCTTATCTTCTGTGCAGGACCTCCCCGGTGGGACCTTCCAGGTGAAGCTGAATATCTGCTCCAATAAGAAAGATTCTGGAGGAACATTCCCGGTTCCCTTCGATTTACCCCCTGAGCATTACACCGGAAAAGGTAAGCGGTACATGGTGTGTACTTGAGCCTCCGGCTGTGCAAGTTTAAAGGGGTCCTGTGTTACATGATCTATGTGCCCTGCTTGTGTAGGGGGACCCCAGGTGCTGATACCAAGTATCTGCCCGCGGATGTTTGTTCATCATTATAATGGTTACAGCAGCCATTAATGGATTTGTCACGGACCTCCATTTTGCACAAATGTGAAGGGCTTATCTCTGGGACCCCCACCTCTCACACACATCCTGTGATATGACTTTCCATTATCACTGCATCCACTACTTAAAACACCCAGTCTGCCCCATCAATAGGCATTTTTTTCATTGCTGAAGGGTTTTTTGCAATGTGTTCTTGAGACAAAAACATCCTGTTTTGTTATAATGTATCAGTCAGGAGTAGTGTTGAGCGATACGATACTGCAAATATCGGGTATCGGCCGATATTAGCTCTATCGGCCTTTCGATAATTCGTTTCGATATTTTCGTCTTATCGAATACCGGAATCGGATTTGTCACTGTCACTGTGAGTGTTCGTCGGTCGGGTCTGTCAGGAGTCAGCGGCACTTACCTGGCAGAAGATCTCCGGCGGTCACGTCCTGGACTGCTTGATGGCCGCCATTATCTTCTCCCTGGCGGTCACATGCAGTTTTTCGCGATAACTGCAGTGACTGCAGGGTAATCCCGGCCGTAAACCAGTCCGATGACGTCACCGCCGGGGAAGCAGGTAATCAGCTGTGCTGCGCCGGGATGACAGGCTCTGCCTGTCATTCTGATGTAGCAGAGCTGGATCGTCGTGGGACACTCGTTACTATGGACTGTGTCGGTCAGGTGGTATACTTTTTTTTTTTTCATTTTTTTACAGGAGATCGATGGCGTCGCAGGATGAGACTGTAATAAAAGTAATGAAAACTGTGTTTTGTTTTTTTTTTATTAAATTAAAAAACTTTTTTATGAACATTCACCCGTCCGGGTACATCAACAAGTTAACTATTTACATACAGGGACCCTGTCCGGGTTATTTATAATTCTTTGGCAGGGGTGTTCCAGGTACCACCTGGTACTCTTCTGATGCTTGCCAAACATCCGAGGCACCAAGGACCACCAGGACCTGATGACGTCGTGTGGCCTGTACAGTCAAGTCGTGACCCGCTATCTGGGTCGTGTGGCACCTCTTTCACTCTCCTGGGTCTGGCCCTTGTCCAGGGTCCACCTGGCGACTCTCCGGTGCCGAATCGGGTGCGCCAGTGCGCTCTCCTGGCACGTAGGTCCATGGCCTCCGGGGCACTCGTCGCCTTGAGCGGATTGGGGGTTTTGCCCCGGCCTCTGGGATCGGTGTCCAATCCGGTGGTTCCGGTGCAACGGTCGTTCCGTGGGGGGTGCTCTGAGTCTGAACTCTCATCCCTTCACCTTCTACTTGCTCGTGTCCATTAGCCATCTCTGCCAAGTCACATGTGTCATTAGCATCAGGAGAGGGTCCCTCTTTTGTAGGGAGGCGGGACCTTCGCGTTAGTTTCCGCACACTGAGGAGGATGAGGAGGCGGAACTCCAGAGCTGTGGGGCACGATCTTACATTGCAGTACCATTTAGAGTGGTCGGCCATCGTTTTTGCGCCACTGAGTGAGTGTACACCCCCGAAGAGCACCCCCTTCTTCTTCACCAGTGCCTCGTCGTGACGCAGATATGGCGGAAAAATGGCAAATACATTCTCTGATGATTTTAGCAATTCTCAAGCACAAAACCAGTTAAATTCAGGCACACAGTACTCGCTTATAGCGAGCTACAGAATCCTGTTCGTGACGCCCAAGTTGAGTCGCACAGAGCCAGAGGTTTTGGGGGTACTCGGCACCGAGCCCGTCGACTTCTATGGGGTATGTCACGGCTTTACCCGGCAATTGAATCAGAGTCTATTTTACTATGTAGAAGTGTATAAACTATAAATATATGTATATATATATGTCACAATGACATGTATATATATATATATGTATTCTATGTGTGTATATTTTGTGTTTACAACGAAAGAAAGGGTTTTTTTTGTTGCGATATTTTGTTCCCATAGACTTACATGGGACTTCCGGTATCAGAATCGATATCGACGATATTTAGTGATATCGGTGATACAATTTCGATACGATATTTTTAGATATCGAGCAGTATCGCTCAACACTAGTCAGGAGTCCAAGCTGTAAAAGTATGTTCACACAGTGCTTTTTTGCAACTGTTTTTTTTCCCCGCATGAAAAACATAGATTTGTGGCAGCAAATGTGCTTTCATTAATATTTTTTTTTAATACATGTTTTTAATTGTTTTTTTTTATACTTTTATACAATCAATGAACCCCTAAATGATACGCCTTTTAACAGTGGCAGTTAAGCGTACTTATTTCTCAGCGCCATTTTTTAATGGCATTAAATAAGTGGAGAGTACCCCCCCAGCGTCAAAAAATCTGCTGAAGCTCAGCTACCGAGGGTAGCTGAGAACCTGGAGAACATAATCAGGACCTGTTTTTTACGTTTTGACGTTATGATCTAACATATCAGAAAAGAGAGAATAGAGGTCCCCTGAGCCACCTCGGTGTCTCCTCTTCCGTCCCCCGGCCCTCCGCCTCACCTTCCTGGGAAAAAATGGCTAGCGCAGTGCGCCTAACGAAATCTGCTGGCCAGTACCCGGCAACAATAGGGAATATTTCATATTGGTTCCTTTTGATCACTGTGATGGACCCCATCACAGTTATCAAAATTAAAAAAAAGTCAATCAAATCCACCTTTTGTCACCCTTTTAGTTAAATAAAAATTCTAAAATAAAAATAATTTTTCCATTCTTTGCAGTTGGGTTTGGGGTTGCCTTAGGGTTGGGTTAGGGTTTTGGTAGGGTTGGGGTTGTGGTTAGGGTTGGAGTTAGAATTGGATTTTTTTCAAAAGAAAAAAAAATGATGATATGACGGCTAGTGTTGAGCGCAAGTTCTTGCTACTCGAGTTTGTGTTAGATGCTCAGGTATGCACGTAGTATTACTGATCTCCCACATGTTTTTTTGGGTGTTTAAGAGCCATGAAACATGCGGGGCAGGGACTTGAGCATGTCACATGAGCACCCACGATATTCATACAACAGCTACCAGGGGTCAGGCGAGGAGAAAGAGGAAGCGCTGACCCCTGGTACCTGGATTTAAATCCCGTGAGTGTGGCTGACCGCCCCCTCCTCCTTTCCCTATTGGTCAGTCGGGGGTCCCAATGTAGCCTCACCTGGGGGGGTATAGAGGGAGGGGGGATTCTGGCACCGTTATCTGACCCTCTAGCTAGGTCTATGGGGGCTACGCAGTCAGAGGCACGTTCCTTATTCAGTGCCGTGCCTGCCAGCATACCTGAGCACCTGATGCAAAGTGGACTAGCGAGCGCTTGGGCTCAACACTAATGACAACATATTCAATATGACAACCTAATGTTATCAAATTCTGCGATGTACCAGTGGGTTAAAAATGCTCAATATACCCCTGGATAAATCCCTGAGGCATCTAGTATCCAAAATGGGGTCACCTGTGGGGGGTTTCCACTGTTTAGGCACAAAAGTTAAATGTTCATTTTTTCCTTCCACATTCCATTAATTCTTGTGAAGCACCTGAAGGGTTAATAAACATCTTGAATGTGGTTTTGAGTACCTTGAGGGGTGCAGTTTTTAGAATGGTGTCACTTTTGGGTATTTTCTGACATATAGGCCCCTCCCTCAAAGTGACTTCAAATGTGAGGTGGTCCCTAAAAAAAAATGGTTTTGTAAATTTTGTTGTAAAAATGAGAAATCGCTGGTCAACTTTTAACCCTTATAACGTCCTAACAAAAAAAAAATTGTGCTGCTGTAAAAGTAGACATGTGGGAAATGTTATTTATTAACTATTTTGTGCAATATGACTCTCTGATTTAAGGACATAAGAATTAAAAGTTTGAAAATGTGACCACTATCATGCAGTACAATATGTCACGAAAAACCAGTCTCAGAATCAGTGGGATACGTTGAAGCGTTCGAGAGCTATGACCTCATAAAGTGACAGTGGTCAGTATTGTAAAAATTTGCCCGGTTTTTAAGGGGTAAAAAAAACTCAGGAAAGATGCTGAAACAATTTGATATGCTGCTATTAAAAAAAAGAAAATTGTTGATTTTTATTTTGCTGCTACTGTAAATCGCTATGATTTTTCTGAACGGTAAAATAATCTGCGTGTGAACGAGCCCTGAGAGGCGCAGAGGATGTTTTCGCAATCTTCAGCTGTGTACTTTGTGTCAGGGAATATGCTCATTGATATACAAACAGAGATATTTTCAAAACGATGACGAATTGCAACATTAGGTCTAATAGAAAGTTTCCGGCCTTTTTGATACACATTGCTTATGCTTTGCTTACTCTGGAGTGGACAACGGCGTTTTATGCTGCGGGCAAGTTAGGCAGTAATTGAAGGGGTTAATGCGGGGCGCTCGGAGCCGCGACTTTGTAATCGCAGGTTGCGTTCCGTGTCTCATTATAATAGAGCAGAGGTGTGCTGTTTGGAGCATCGTGTCTCTTAGCCCCGGGGTCTCCATAACCCCGCCGGGCGGGGGGGCCGCGCCATCCATTCTCTAAAAGCAACCCCATTATGAATGCGCAGTACACCGAGCATCAATTTTGAGGGAGTCTGGAGGAAATTGGCTGCACTCTCATTGAAAATTCATTATGTCTCGAATTTGTGATTCTGTCTCTTCTCCTCCTCGGAGGTGAGAATAAGATTCCCCATCATTTTATACTTGGCAGAGAAGAAAAAGGAAACAAATTATTAGAGAATGGGACTTCAGATGTGAGCATTTAAACCTGAAGAAGATCAAAACCCGTTCTGTGCCCCTCTAGGGCTGCCGGGGGGGTGTTAGACCATTTAAGCGGCAGTCCCATATGTCAAAGGGTCATGTGACTCCCAAATTAAAATATGGCGGTAACATCCCGGTCTTTAGCTGCAGGCCTCGTTACAGTGTGTCAGAGATGTCCCAGTAAGGAGCAGTAAATGTTTTGGATGGAGGTGTTTTATTCTTTCCTTCCTATCCGTGAGATATGAAGCTGATGGAAAGCATGAGGCGCCGCTAATCTCCACCATTGAAATAATGCTGAATTAAACACAAATGGAGAAGTCTTCAAAGTAATTTAAAGGAGCCTCCTATAGTCAAGAAATAGGGGTATTTTCATAATAGACGGAGAACAAATTAGGTTGCGGCCCCTTTTAAAAGTTAAGTAGCTAGTCGAGCGGTTTCTTGGAAAGACGATTGCTTGCCGCTCGGCAGTCGCAAGGTTAATTTTTCCTCATCAGTGAATTGAGAATAATTTGAAACTGTGGGTGGAAAAAAAGAAAACACACAACGTTAATGGCGCGAAAACGAGGTCTCAATGGTTCCGAGAATCGCCACAATTTGACAGACATTCAGTGAGAAATTAATCTCCAGCAACGGGGAAGACTGCCAAGTACGACGGACAGTCACTCGCTAGGGTAACGCCACGCTTGCACACCGACGATGCGCTAAATCCCCGCAATTACTGTAGTAGTCATTGTACTACAACTCCCAGCATGCCCTGACATCACGTGCTTAATATAATGCAATGGATTTCAACACATTCTTTGTCCTTCCATAATCCCTTGCAGTACTGTATAAGAGCGTGCATTAGCTGTGCTCATCCAGGGCCTCCTGGTGCATGAATAGAAATCCAGACCCGCAGTGAAGACTGACACAGGACTGTAAAGTTGGCTAATGACTCCTTTTGATAGGTCACTTTTAACCAGGTCTCCTCCTGCATATAGAAGCATTTTGCAGTGCAATGCAAGAATCAGGTGGCTCAGGCTGAACAGAACCTATTTAATTGCAATTTATTTGTCTCCACTACTGACATTGTACCCATAAAAGCCTCTTGTGTTTTGCGTCCGCCTCCTCTTGCTATCCCACAGCCTCTTTTATCTTCATCAGTGTGCGATCGCCAGGCAACCAGCCTCCCACCCCCAGTGATCCAGGCAGCCGTAGCCCTCGCCCCCCTCCCGCTCACCTTTCCAGTGTTGTCTTTCAGATAGACCCTGGGTCTGGAACATTCCTACGTCAACGCTCCGGATTCCCACGGAAATATCTGGTGTCCCTCATAGGACCCCCTCACCCCATAAGCCATGGAGACGATGAATCCTGGACTTTGGAGCCTTAATCGCAGGGATCAGACTCATCAAGTTTTTGTTGTTTTTTTTTTTGCTTTTTACTTTTTTTTTCAGAAAAAAAATAAATAAAAAAATAAATAAATTTTGTGATTTTTACATATTCGCAATTTTCTTTCTCAGCTCATTGATTTGTATCCGATGCTGCAATGTTATAACTGACTTGGTGTTTCAGCTCCTCCTCCTCTCCAATATCTCTGATTGCTGTCAGTGAATAAAAGCCTTTGCGTACATCTAAAGGCCATAAACCTATAGTTACTTCTCATAGCTGAGGCTTTGTTACAACATTGTCAGATAGAGACAATCCTCTATAAGTCCGGTCTCACACGTCCAGATATTTCCGGTACTGGAAAAATCGGTACCGGAGATGTCCGTGTAAATGCTTGGTATATCCATGTGGCACATGTGTGCCGCATCAGGACCACACGGACGGCCGCAGGGGAAGAAGCGCTATGGTAAGCGCTGTTCCCCTGCTTGTGCTGAAGTCGGCTGTCATTATTCTCCCTGCTCTGCCGGCAACAGCGAGCAGGGAGAATGAATGAAAGAAAACTCGACGTGGGGTCCCCCTTGGTTTTTGAACCAACCCGGCAAAACTATACTGGTGCGGGCTGCTATTCTCAGGCTGGAAAGGGGCCATGAATATGGGCCCCCCAGCCTAAAAACAGCAGCCTGCAGCTGTCCAGAAAAGGCACATCTATTAGATGCGCCTATTCTGGGGCTTTGTCAGGTTCTTCCCACTTGCCTTGTAGTGGTGGCAAGTGGGGTTAATAAGGGGTTAATGTCACCTTTCTATTGTAAGGTGACATTAAGCCCGGCTTAGTAATAAAGAGATGTCAATAAGACACCTCTTAATTACTAACCCTAGAGTTATTCAAGTGTTAAGTAAACACAGGCAATAAGAAGAAAGTATTTTAATGAAAGAATACATCACACAGTGTTAAAATCTTATTATACTCCTAATCCCATAGTGAATCGCTTGATCTCCTGGAAAAAAAAGTTAAAAAAATAAATAAATAAACCAACAATATACCCATACCTGTCCGGCGTACAGTCTAGTCCCACGGCGTAATCCATCTCAGGGGTTAATCAGTTTACAGCTAGAGCGCTGCTAATGCAGCCGCTCCGATTGTAAACTACTGGGGAATGAATGGAAGCAGCGCGCACAGGCTCAGTGACAAGCAGTGACGTCACTGAGCCTGTGCTTGCTGACAGCTGAACTCCTATGACCTCAGCACCGTGGGAAAGTGACGGTGCTGAGGTTACAGGAGTTCAGCTGTCAGCAAGCACAGGCTCAGTGACATCACTGCTTGTCACTGAGCCTGTGCGCGCTGCTTCCATTCATTCCCCAGTAGTTTGCAGTCGGAGCGGTTGCATTAGCAGCGCTCCGGCTGTAAACTGATTAACCCCCCGAGATGGATTGCGCCGTGGGACTTGACTGTACGCCGGAAAGGTATGGGTACATTGTTGGTTTATTTTTTTAACTTTTTTATAGGAGACCGAGTGCTTCGTGGAATAGCATTATAATAAAGATGGAAAACCTTTGTGTTGTATTATTTCATTAAAAGACTTTATTCTGTATGTGTGTTTATTTAACCCATTACTTACTATAGGATTAGTAATGAAGAGATGTCTTATTAACACCTGTTCATTACTAAGGCTAGTGTTGTGGACGTGTTGGAGACGACTTCGGAGCTGAGGCTCCCTCTGGTGGTTGCTGAGGGTATTGAACCTATGTTGAACAACAAAAGTCCACCACCTGCAAATGATGAATGGTTATCAGGTGGGATGGACTGGCCTGATATAAGTGAGCTGACCTCCCATGATCCTCGCCGGTGATCAATTGTTCGTCCTGGTCTAGGTTGGAATTCAGCTTGCTTTTCTGCTGTCTCCTGCTATCACTCAGATAAGTTCTTTCTGTTTTTTTTTTCTGTGGTTGGATTTTCCTTGTATTTGCTGCCTTGCTTTTTGAGTTCAGCCGGGTCCCCTTTGGGGGCTTGTGCTGGTCTCTGTTCTCTTTTTGTATTTGTTCATTTGCTCAGTTTTTTCATTTTTGTACTGCTGGGTAGCTGCGTGTTGACACCAGAGATCTGATATAGGTGGTCGAGACCGTGTGGTCTCAGCATTTTTGGATTCAGAAGTGTTGGAGTTTTTCCTAGGGTTTTTCTGGGTTGCAGACAGTATTCTCTCCTGTGCTGTCCTATCTAGACAGTTTTGGGCCCCAGCGTTTGATCTTTCTATTTTCTGTCTGTGTTCGTGTTTTCATCTTGTCTAACCGCGATTATCTGTTTGGGGGCTTCCTATTCTTTTGGGGCTCTACTCCGGGGCAGTTAGCTTTCCTCTTTCCATCTTCAGGGGTAGCTAATCTCTCCGGCTGTGACGAGGCGTCTAGGGCACCGTAGGAACCTCCCACGGCTGCTTCTAGTTGTGCGGTTAGTTTAGGGGTCTGCAACCTATTAGTTCCAACCTCTCTGGTGTTTGGCTGCCTTTGCGGTTTTTTGCTCTTGTCCTCCTCAGCTACCAATACATAACAGAATCACCGGCCCTGGTGGCGCACGTGAGGGTTTGGTGACCCCTTCCTCAAGGGGGTGTACTGTTGTGAACGTGTTGGAGACGACTTCGGAGCTGAGGCTCCCTCTGGTGGTTGCTGAGGGTATTGAACCTATGTTGAACAACAAACGTCCACCACCTGCAATGGATGAATGGTTATCAGGTGGGATGGACTGGCCTGATATAAGTGAGCTGACCTCCCATGATCCTCGCCGGTGATCAATTGTTCTTTCTGGTCTAGGTTGGAATTCAGCTTGCTTTTCTGCTGTCTCCTGCTATCACTCAGATAAGTTCTTTCTGGGTTTTTTTTTCTGTGGTTGGATTTTCCTTGTATATGCTGCCTTGCTTTTTGAGTTCAGCCGGGTCCCCTTTGTGGGCTTGTGCTGGTCTCTGTTCTCTTTTTGTATTTGTTCATTTGCTCAGTTTTTGTAATTTTTGTACTGCTGGGTAGCTGCGTGTTGACACCAGAGATCTGATATAGGTGGTCGAGACCGTGTGGTCTCAGCATTTTTGGATTCAGAAGTGTTGGAGTTTTTCCTAGGGTTTTTCTGGGTTGCAGACAGTATTCTCTCCTGTGCTGTCCTATCTAGACAGTTTTGGGCCCCAGCGTTTGCTCATTCTATTTTCTGTCTGTGTTCGTGTTTTCATCTTGTCTAACCGCGATTATCTGTTTGGGGCTTCCTATTCTTTTGGGGCTCTACTCCGGGGCAGTTAGCTTTCCTCTTTCCATCTTCAGGGGTAGCTAATCTCTCCGGCTGTGACGAGGCGTCTAGGGCACAGTAGGAACCTCCCACGGCTGCTTCTAGTTGTGCGGTTAGTTTAGGGTCTGCAACCTATTAGTTCCAACCTCTCTGGTGTTTGGCTGCCTTTGCGGTTTTTTGCTCCTGTCCTCCTCAGCTACCAATACATAACAGAATCACCAGCCCTGGTGGCGCACGTGAGGGTTCGGTGACCCTTCCTCAAGGGGGTGTACTGTTGTGAACGTGTTGGAGACGACTTCGGAGCTGAGGCTCCCTCTGGTGGTTGCTGAGGGTATTGAACCTATGTTGAACAACAAAAGTCCACCACCTGCAATGGATGAATGGTTATTGTTATGTTTCGGTAGCTGAGGAGTGCAGGTAAAAAAGGCAATACACCAGAGCAGTTGGAATCTATGGGATTGCAGTACCCTGACTAACCACCACAACTAGAGGCAGCCGTGGAGCGTTCCTACGTTGGTCCTAGACGCCTCGTCACAGCCTGAGAAACTAACTACACCTAAAGATAGAAATAGGAAAGCTATCTGCCCCGGAGCAGAACCCCAAAGATAATAGAAAGCCCCCAAACATGTAATGGCGGTTAGACAAGAGGAAATACAGACACAGGATGAAAATAGTATGAGCAAACGCTGGGGCCCAAACTATCTAAATAGAAAAGGATAGGAAGGGTACTTACTGCAATCCCAGAAAACCCTGAAAAACACCAACTCTACTAATTTCAAAATCACCTGAGATCACACGACCTCTACCACCTAAATTAGCTCTCTGGTGTAACAAAATCAAAACAGCAGCCACTGAAAAAACTGGAAAAAGCAAAAGAACAAAACTCAGTGGCTGAATTAAACTGAGAAGGCAGAAGCCCCGGAGGGGACCCAGAAGGCCCCCAAAGAAGTGCAGGACAAAATGCAAAAATATAGCACAAACACAAAAGAAGAAAAAGACTTATCTGGAAGCAGGAGATGCAGACACGACACAGCAGGCTACAAGGGAAACTGGAATGAAGGATTCAGACCAGAACAATTGATCACCGGCAACACTGATGGGAAAATGACTCCCTTATATAAGACCAGTCAGTAACACCTGATTCCCAGTCCTCACAATCTTCACTAGTACCGCTTGTAACCACCAGAGGGAGCCTCTGCTCAGAACTCATCTCAAACCCATTCACAACAGGTTATCAGGTGGGACGGACTGGCCTGATATAAGTGAGCTGACCTCCCATGATCCTCGCCGGTGATCAATTGTTCTTCCTGGTCTAGGCTGGAATTCAGCTTGCTTTTCTTCTCTCTCCTGCTATCACTCAGATAAGTTCTTTCTGTTTTTTTTTTCTGTGGTTGGATTTTCCTTGTATTTGCTGCCTTGCTTTTTGAGTTCAGCCGGGTCCCCTTTGGGGGCTTGTGCTGGTCTCTGTTCTCTTTTTGTATTTGTTCATTTGCTCAGTTTTTATAATTTTTGTACTGCTGGGTAGCTGCGTGTTGACACCAGAGATCTGATATAGGTGGTCGAGACCGTGTGGTCTCAGCATTTTTGGATTCAGAAGTGTTGGAGTTTTTCCTAGGGTTTTTCTGGGTTGCAGACAGTATTCTCTCCTGTGCTGTCCTATCTAGACAGTTTTGGGCCCCAGCGTTTGCTCATTCTATTTTCTGTCTGTGTTCGTGTTTTCATCTTGTCTAACCGCGATTATCTGTTTGGGGCTTCCTATTCTTTTGGGGCTCTACTCCGGGGCAGTTAGCTTTCCTCTTTCCATCTTCAGGGGTAGCTAATCTCTCCGGCTGTGACGAGGCATCTAGGGCACAGTAGGAACCTCCCACGGCTGCTTCTAGTTGTGCGGTTAGTTTAGGGGTCTGCAACCTATTAGTTCCAACCTCTCTGGTGTTTGGCTGCCTTTGCGGTTTTTTGCTCCTGTCCTCCTCAGCTACCAATACATAACAGAATCACCAGCCCTGGTGGCGCACGTGAGGGTTCGGTGACCCTTCCTCAAGGGGGTGTACTGTTGTGAACGTGTTGGAGACGACTTCGGAGCTGAGGCTCCCTCTGGTGGTTGCTGAGGGTATTGAACCTATGTTGAACAACAAAAGTCCACCACCTGCAATGGATGAATGGTTATCAGGTGGGACGGACTGGCCTGATATAAGTGAGCTGACCTCCCATGATCCTCGCCGGTGATCAATTGTTCTTCCTGGTCTAGGCTGGAATTCAGCTTGCTTTTCTGCTGTCTCCTGCTATCACTCAGATAAGTTCTTTCTGTGGTTGGATTTTCCTTGTATTTGCTGCCTTGCTTTTTGAGTTCAGCCGGGTCCCCTTTGGGGGCTTGTGCTGGTTTCTGTTCTCTTTTTGTATTAGTTCATTTGCTCAGTTTTTGTAATTTTTGTACTGCTGGGTAGCTGCGTGTTCACACCAGAGATCTGATATAGGTGGTCGAGAGATCTGATATAGGTGGTCGAGACCGTGTGGTCTCAGCTTTTTTGGATTCTGAAGTGTTGGAGTTTTTCCTAGGGTTTTTCTGGGTTACAGACAGTATTCTCTCCTGTGCTGTCCTATCTAGACAGTTTTGGGCCCCAGGGTTTGCTCATTCTATTTTCTGTCTGTGTTCGTGTTTTCATCTTGTCTAACCGCCATTATATGTTTGGGGGCTTCCTATTCTTTTGGGGCTCTACTCCGGGACAGTTAGCTTTCCTCTTTCCATCTTCAGGGGTAGCTAATCTCTCCGGCTGTGACGAGGCGTCTAGGGCACCGTAGGAGCGTCCCACGGCTGCTTCTAGTTGTGCGGTTAGTTTAGGGGTCTGCAACCTTTTAGTTCCAACCTCTCTGGTGTTTGGCTGCCTTTGCGGTTTTTTGCTCCTGTCCTCCTCAGCTACCAATACATAACAGGCTAGTTTCACACTAGCGTTTGACCGACCTTCGTCGGTCTGCGCACGGCCGCCGCTAAGCTCCGCCCCCAGCCGCGCCTTCTCCCAATAGCTCCGCCTTTGGGCGCATGACGCTGCATGCGACCTGCGCACCCTTTCTTTAGCATTGGGTTCGCAGGCTATACGCAGGTCGTGCGCAGGTATGCGTTTGCAGGCGCCTGCGTCCTTTTAATGGTGCGCCGAGCTTACCAAAATGCAACACGGTGCGTTGGGCGCAGGTCGGCGCACCGTCAAAAGGACGCAGGCGCCGGCAAACGCAAACCTGCGTACGGCCTGCGAACCCAATGCTAAAGATAGGGTGCGCAGGTCGCATGCAGCGTCATGCGCCCATAGGCGGAGCTATCGGGAGAAGGCACAGCCGGGACGGAGCTTAGCGGTCAAACGCTTGTGTGAAACTAGCCTTAGCCGGGCTTAATGTCACCTTACAATAGAAAGGTTACATTAACCCCACTTGCCACCACTACAGGGCAAGTGTGAATTCCCCGACAAAGCTCCAGAATACGCGCCTTTTCTGGGCAGCTGTGGGCTGCTGTTTTTAGGCTGGGGGGAATATTCATGGCCCTTTTCCAGTCTGAGAATAGAGAAATACCACAAGAACAACAGCCATGTAGTCTCAAACACTATAAACAACTTTATTAATACATGATAGCGTATAAAAAATGCATGATGTCAAAGACATGAAAACAGGAAAATGACACAAGGAAAAGCGACCTAATGTAGAATTACCCATAAAACATGAGATGAAAAAGGCCAAATATAGGAACCTGCTCAAAAAATATATATATATTTTTTTATATATATTTTGAGGCCCGGGACAGATATAGAGTGATATCACTATGCCAAAGTATAATACTATTTAGCAGATGCAGGGTAAATAATAGAATGGCACTAGCTGACCGGCAGCATCATAAGGATAAATGTGGTTCACAAATTGAGTATAGAGGTGATGCACTGTGCCTATATATATAAGCTAAATATATGATGACTATTGTCCACAGTGCAACAATAGATGATAACATACACCACTAAATGTAAGGATGCAATGATGCCAGACAGGTAGTGTGATAAATAGATATCCTATACTGAACCCAGCACCTGTCCACAGGGGCTAGTAGCAAGCATGTCCCCAAATGAAAATAACAAGGCATACCGCTGAATCCCTAGCACAGGTGATTATGCAAACGATGTACATATGTGCAAATGAATGAAGCCATAGAACCAGCAGTAATTACCTCGGGCCAGAGCAGTGGACCGTCAGGCCATCCCCGACGCGCGTTTCGGAGCTGGATGCTCCTTCCTCAGGGGGCGTGTCCAAAACAAGCATGCTCTAATTGTTATCTAAATTCTTTTATAATTGGACATTACTTGCATGTGATATGTTGTTCACAAATATTTTACCAGCCTGAGAATAGCAGCCCCCACTTGTATAGTTTTGCCGCGTTGGCTCAAAAAATAAGGGGGACCTCACGTCGGTTTGTTTTTTATTTATTCTTACTGCTCGCTGTTGCCGGCAGAGCAGGGAGAATAATGACAGCCGATTTCAGCACCACAGGCAGGGGAACAGCTTACCTACCGTCTGTGCACACTGTGAGGACAGTGTGAACTGTTCTATGTTTGCCGCAATTTGGCGGACCGTGCTGCCGGAGAAAAACGGACATGTCAGCGTATTTTGCACACGGACACAATGTCAGTGAAAACACGCTGACAGGTACATAGACCCATTCATTTTATTGGGTCTGTGTGTGTCACTGTCTCCGGTATGTGAGAAAACTGTCACTACACGAACTGGAGCCACTGACATGTGAAACCGGCCTAAGCAAAACAGTCTGATACATTTTACCTGCACTGACACATTGTAACAAACTTTCAGGACCAGAAAGAGAGACACAGAAGTATGTCCAGATTGGATACAATTGTAACAGAACTTCAGCTGTGAAGAATCGTCATTTGTTGGATTATCTCCCCACAAGAAAAGAATTTGTAATATAAGATGTCATTGTAAATTGCGGAACTTCTATTTCTAACGAATTATGCAAATAAAAAGAGCTGGCTGATTCCTCAGCACAGTATCACACAGGGGCTTTAGATGCGCAGCTCATGCAGTATTACATAGGGGGATTAGATGCACAGCTCATACAGTATTACATAGGGGGCACAGCTCATACAGTGTCACACAGTGGGATTAGATGCACAGCTCATACAGTATTACATAGGGGGATTAGATGCACAGCTCATACAGTATTACATAGGGGGATTAGATGCACAGCTCATACAGTATTACATAGGGGGCACAGCTCATACAGTGTCACACAGTGGGATTAGATGCACAGCTCATACAGTATTACATAGGGGGATTAGATGCACAGCTCATACAGTATTACATAGGGGGCACAGCTCATACAGTGTCACACAGTGGGATTAGATGCACAGCTCATACAGTATTACATAGGGGGATTAGATGCACAGCTCATACAGTATTACATAGGGAGATTAGATGCACAGCTCATACAGTATTACATAGGGGGCACAGCTCATACAGTGTCACACAGTGGGATTAGATGCACAGCTCATACAGTATTACATAGGGGGATTAGATGCACAGCTCATACAGTATTACATAGGGGGCACAGCTCATACAGTGTCACACAGTGGGATTAGATGCACAGCTCATACAGTATTACATAGGGGGATTAGATGCACAGCTCATACAGTATTACATAGGGGGATTAGATGCACAGCTCATACAGTATTACATAGGGGGCACAGCTCATACAGTGTCACACAGTGGGATTAGATGCACAGCTCATACAGTATTACATAGGGGGCACAGCTCATACAGTGTCACACAGTGGGATTAGATGCACAGCTCATACAGTATTACATAGGGGGCACAGCTCATACAGTATCACACAGTGGGATTAGATGCACAGCTCATACAGTATTACATAGGGGCACAGCTCATACAGTGTCACACAGTGGGATTAGATGCACAGCTCATACAGTATTACATAGGGGGCACAGCTCATACAGTATCACACAGTGGGATTAGATGCACAGCTCATACAGTATTACGTAGGGGGATTAGATGCACAGCTCATACAGTATCACATGGTGGGATTAGATGCACCGCTCACAGTATCACGGTGGGATTAGAGGCACCGCTCATACAGTATAATACAGGAGGATTAGATGCACAGCTCATACAGTATCACACGGGATTAGATACACAACTCATACAGTATCACACGGTGGGATTAGATGCACCGTTCACAGTATCACGGTGGAATTAGAGGCACCGCTCATACAGTATAATACAGGAGGATTAGATGCACAGCTCATACAGTCTCACAGGGGGATTAGGCGCACAGCTCATACAGTATCACAGTGGGATTAGATGCACCGCTCATACAGTATCATACAGGAGGATTAGATGCACAGCTCATACAGTATCACACTGTGGGATTAGATTAACAGTTCATACAATATTACACACGGGGATTAGATGCACAGCTCATACAGTATCACACGGTGGGATTAGATGCGCAGCTCATACAGTATCACACGAGGATTAGATGCACAGCTCATGCAATATCACACACTGAGATTAGATGCACAGCTCATACAGTATCACACTAGGGGTTAGAAGCACAGCTCATGCTGTATTACATGGGGATTAGATGCACAGTTCATACAGTATCACAGGGGGATTAGGTGCACAGTTTATACAGTATCACATGGTGGAATTAGATGCACCGCTCATACAGTATCACATGGGGATTAGATACACAGCTCATACAGTATCACATGGGGAGATTAGATGCATAGCTCATACAGTATCACACGAGGATTAGATGCACAGTTCATACAGTATCACACGGTATTAGATGCACATCTCATACAGTATCACACAGTGGGATTAGATGCACTACTTATACAGTATTACACGGGATTAGATGCACAGCTCATACAGTATTACATAGGGGGATTAGATGCACAACTCATACAGTATCACACAGTGGGATTAGATGCACTACTTATACAGTATTACACGGGATTAGATGCACAGCTCATACAGTATTACAGTGGGATTAGATGCACAGCTCATACAGTATTACACGGGGATTAGATGCACAGCTCATACAGTATTACACGGGATTAGATGCACAGCTCATCAGTATCACAGGGGGATTAGGCGCACAGCTCATACAGTATCACACATTGCGATTAGATTCACAGTTCATACAGTATCATTCGGGGGATTAGAAGCCCAGCTCATACAGTATCACATGGGGATTAGATGCACAGTTCATACAGAATCACGAGTGGGATTAGATGCACAGCTCATACAGTATCACACGGGGGATTAGAAGCACAGCTCATACAGTATCACATGGGGATTAGATGCACAGCTCATACAGAATCACGGTGGGATTAGATGCACAGCTCATACAGAATCACGGTGGGATTAGATGCACCACTCACAGTATCACACGGGATTAGATGCACAGCTCATACAGTATCACATGGTGGGATTAGATGCGCAGGTCATACAGTATCACATGGGGGATTAGAAGCACAGTTCATACAGTATCAGACGGGGATTAGATGTGCAGCTCATAGTGTCACACTGGGGGATTAGATGCACAGCTCATACAGTATTACACGGGATTAGATGCTCAGCTCATACAGTATTAAATAGGGGGATTAGATGCACAGCTCATACAGTATTACACGGGGATTAGATGCACAGCTCATACAGTCTCACAGGGGGATTAGGCGCACAGCTCATACAGTATCACAGTGGGATTAGATGCACCGCTCATACAGTATCATACAGGAGGATTAGAAGCACAGCTCATACAGTATCACACTGTGGGATTAGATTCACAGTTCATACAGTATCACACACGGGGATTAGATGCACAGCTCATACAGTATCACACGGTGAGATTAGATGCGCAGCTCATACAGTATTACACGAGGATTAGATGCACAGCTCATGCAATATCACACACGGAGATTAGATGCACAGCTCATACAGTATCACACGAGGGGTTAGAAGCACAGCTCATGCTGTATTACATGGGGATTAGATGCACAGCTCATACAGTATCACAGGGGGATTAGGTGCACAGTTTATACAGTATCACATGGTTGAATTAGATGTACCGCTCATACAGTATCACATGGGATTAGATACACAGCTCATACAGTATCACATGGGGAGATTAGATGCATAGCTCATACAGTATCACACAAGGATTAGATGCACAGTTCATACAGTATCACACGGTATTAGATACACATCTCATACAGTATCACACGGTGGGATTAGATGCACCGCTCATACAGGAGGATTAGATACACAGCTCATACAGTATCACATGGTGGGATTATATTCTCAGCTCCTACAGTATCATACAGGGGATTAGATGCACAGCTCATACAGTATCACACATGAGGATTAGATGCACATCTCATACAATATCACACAGAGATTAGATGCACAGCTCATACAGTATCACATGAAGGATTAGATGCACAGCTCATACAATATCACGGTGGGATTAGATGCACAGCTCATACAGTATCACACGGTGGGATTAGATGCACTGCTCATACAGTATCACACGGTGGGATTAGATGCACCGCTCCTACAGTATCACATAGGGGATTAGATGCACAGCTCATACAATATCACACACGGAGATTAGATGCACAGCTCATACAGTATCACACGGTGGGATTAGATGCACTGTTCATACAGTATCACACGGTGGGATTAGATGCACCGCTCCTACAGTATCACATAGGGGGATTAGATGCACAGCTCATACAATATCACACACGGAGATTAGATGCACAGCTCATACAGTATCACACGGGATTAGATGCACAGCTCATACAGTATCGCACAGTGGGATTAGATGCACAGTTCATACAGTATCACACAGTGGGATTAGATGCACCGCTCATACAGTATCACAGGATAAGATTAGATGCTGAGCGGACGGTATCGCACATGGCTGGCTTGGATACATGGCTGCACACAGCTCAGTGCGTCAGTCATGTTTCGTACTCGTAGTCTGTCTGTATGATGTGCATTATTACTGATGATGAGTTTTGGGCTTTCCGCTCCGGGGTCGCTGCTCCTCATCCCCATCTTCCTGCCTCTCTGGTCTGTGATTACTGCGCTGAGTCGTCTCCGCTTCTTTTCTGCGCTTCTGTTTCTGTACATTCAGGGTTTATGTCTTGGCATCAAATGAATGCAATTAAGCAGTGATGAATGGTAGTAAAACAGAAGGATTTACACATTGACAAGTATTTTATGGCAGTAAATAGGAGCCATCTGTTATTATGTTTGTAAACTCGGATCCTCTGTCCGCCTTCACCAACTGGAGACTGATACCACACGTTTAATTTTTCCCATTAAGAATGGAAAAACACATAATTGTAATCTTACAATACAATGGATCAGTGTGTTCAGGCCTCATCCAAGCCATGTAAGCGCCATAGAAGCCTGGCGCCCAGCTGTCGGTGCCTTGCAGGGCAGGTTTCCCCACGCAGAGGATCATTAAAATGTTCAAATAAATATCTTCCCTGTTCGCTGATGGGTAATTTACTCATGTATCTTTAAAGTATCAGGACTTCATGTTTCTGATTTGGAGTGCAAAACTTCCCATTTAATTGCAGCTACCACTAGGGGGAGCCCTTGCATACAGTGATACATAATAAGATTCTGCTGTCTGCAGCCACCACTAGGGGGGAGTTCCTTGTATGCACAGATGCTTAATATTCAGTCTGCAGCCACCACTAGGGGGAACACAGAGATACATAAGCTTTTGTCTGTTGCCACCACTAGGGGAGCTCCCTGTATACAGAAATACATGATAAGATCCTGTCTGCAGCCACCATTAGGGGAGCTTCCTGTACAGTCATGGCCAAAAGTTTTGAGAATGACACAAATATTATATTTTCACATGATCTGCTGCCCTCTGGTTTTTATGTGTGTTTGACAGATGTTTTTTATCACAGACAGAAATATAATTGCAAACATATGAGTAACAAAAGCTTATATTGACAGTTAGAATGAGTTAATGCAGCAAGTCAATATTTGCAGTATTGACCCTTCTTCTTCAGGACCTCTGCAATTCTCCCTGGCATGCTCTCAATCAACTTCTGGACCAAATCCTGACTGATAGCAGTCCATTCTTGCACAATCAATGCTTTCATTTTGTCAGAATTTTTAGGTTTTTGTTTGTCCACCCGTCTCTTGATGATTGACCACAAGTTCTCAATGGGATTAAGATCTGGGGAGTTTCCAGGCCATGGACCCAAAATCTCTATGTTTTGTTCCCTGAGCCATTTAGTTATCACCTTTGCTTTATGGCAAGGTGCTCCATCATGCTGGAAAAGGCATTGTTGATCGCCAAACTGCTCTTGGAGGGTTGGGAAAGTTGCTCTTGGAGGACATTCTGGTACCATTCTTTATTCATGGCTGTGTTTTTAGGCAATACTGTGAGAGAGCCGATTCCCTTGGCTGAGAAGCAACCCCACACATGAATGGTTTCAGGATGCTTAACAGTTGGCATGAGACAAGACTGGTAGTAGCGCTCACCTTGTCTTCTCCGAATGAGGCGTTTTCCTGATGTCCCAAACAATCGAAAAGGGGATTCATCAGAGAAAATAACTTTACCCCAGTCCTCAGCAGTTCACTGCCTGTACCTTTTGCAGAATATCAGTCTGTCCATGATGTTTTTTCTGGAGAGAAGTGGCTTCTTTGCTGCCCTCCTTGAGACCAGGCCTTGCTCCAAGAGTCTCTGCCTCACAGTGCGTGCAGATGCACTCACACCTGCCTGCTGCCATTCCTGAGCAAGCTCTGCACTGCTGGTAGCCCGATTCCGCAGCTGAAACACTTTTAAGAGACGGTCCTGGCGCTTGCTGGTCTTTCTTAGGCGCCCTGAAGCCTTTTTGGCAACAATGGAACCTCTCTCCTTGAAGTTCTTGATGATGCGATAGATTGTTGACTGAGGTGCAATCTTTCTAGCTGCGATACTCTTCCCTGTTAGGCCATTTTTGTGCATTGCAATGATGACTGCACGTGTTTCTTTAGAGATAACCATGGTTAACAGAAGAGAAAAATGATGCCAAGCACCAGCCTCCTTTTAAAATGTCCAGTGGTGTCATTCTTACTTAATCATGACAGACTGATCTCCAGCCATGTCCTCATCAACACCCACACCTGTGTTAATGGAGCAATCACTAAAAGAGGTTAGTTGGTCTTTTAAAGGCAGGGCTGCAATGATGTTGAAATGTGTTTTGGGGGATAAAGTTCATTTTCTAGCCAAATATTGACTTTGCAAGTAATTGCTGTTAAGCTGATCACTCTTTAGAACATTCTGGAGTATATGCAAATTGCCATTAAAAAAGCGAAGCAGTAGACTTTGTAAAAATTAAATTTGTGTCATTCTCAAAACTTTTGGCCATGACTGTATACTGAGACTCATGGTAAAATTATGCCTGCAGCCACCACTAGGGGGAGCTCCCTGTATACAGAGATACATGATAAGATCCTGTCTGCAGCCACCATTAGGGGAGCTTCCTGTATACAGAGATACATGGTAAAATTATGTCTGCAGCCACCACTAGGGGGAGCTTCCTGTATATAGAGATACATGATAAGATCCTGACTGCAGCCACCACAAGGGGGAGCTCACTGTATACAGAGATACATGATAAGATCCTGTCTGCAGCCACCATTAGGGGAGCTCCCTGTATACAGAGACACATGGTAAAATTATGTCTGCAGCCACCACTAGGGGGAGCTCCCTGTATACAGAGATATGTTGTGAATGGGTTTGAGATGAGTTCTGAGCAGAGGCTCCCTCTGGTGGTTACAAGCGGTGCTAGTCTGTCCAGTGAAGATTGTGAGGACTGGGAATCAGGTGTTACTGACTGGTCTTATATAAGGGAGTCACCTTCCCATCAGGGTTGCCGGTGATCAATTGTTCTGGTCTGAATCCTCTATTCCAGTTTCCCTTGTAGCCTGCTGTGTCGTGTCTGCATCTCCTGCTAACAGATAAGACATTTTCTTCTTTTGTGTTTGTGCTATATTTTTGCATTTTGTCCTGCTCTTCTGTGGGGGCCTTCCGGGTCCCCTCCGGGGGCTTCTGCCCTCTCAGTTTTGTTCAGCCACTGATGTTTGTACTTTTGCTTTTTCCAGTTTTTTCAGTGGCTGCTGTTTTGATTTTGTTACACCAGAGAACTAATTTAGGTGGAAGAGGTCGTGTGATCTCAGGTGTTTTTGAAATTAGTAGAGTTGGTGCTTTTCAGGGTTTTCTGGGATCGCAGTAAGTACCCTTCCTATCCTTTTCTATTTAGTTAGTTTGGGCCCCAGCGTTTGCTCATACTATTTTCTTTCTGTGTCAGTATTTCATCTTGTCTAACCGCCATTACATGTTTGGGGGCTTTCTATTATCTTTGGGGTTCTGCTCCGGGGCAGATAGCTTTCCTATATCTATCTTTAGGTGTAGTTAGTTTCTCAGGCTGTGACGAGGCGTCTAGGACCAACGTAGGAACGCTCCACGGCTGCCTCTAGTTGTGGTGGTTAGTCAAGATACTGCAATCTCATAGATTCCAACTGCTCTGGTGTATTGCCTTTTTTACCTGCACTCCTCAGCTACCGAAACATAACAGTATCACCGGCCTAAAAATTGAAAATTGTATGGTACTCACAGAAGGGAAAAAATATTGTCAGAGTTGTCAGAGATATTTTTCTGTTTGTTGCATTTTTTTTTTTTTTCTTTTCCCTCTGTATCTCTGGGTGCTGGGGAGGATCTTTTCTCTCAATGGAGTTTACACAGTTGTCTGGCCGTGTGGTTCAGCTTGCCACTGAGGTTCGGAGTATTGCTATCTATCTTGCTGGGTTGCCTGTTGTGGAACCTAGGATTCCCATGCCAGATTTGTTTTTAGGGGATCGAGCTAAGTTTCAGAATTTCAAAAATAATTGTAAATTGTTTTTTGCCTTAAAATCTAAGTCCTCAGGGAACGCAGCGCAGCAGGTTCAAATTATCATCTCTCTCCTGCGCGGCGATCCTCAGGATTGGGCTTTTTCCCTGATACCTGGGGATCCTGTTTTGAGTGATGTTGATGCATTTTTTCAGGCCTTGGGGTTATTGTACGATGAGCCTAATGTCACTGATCAAGCTGAGAAAGCCTTGTTGGCATTAAATCAGGGGCTTGATGACGCTGAGTTATACTGTCAGAGATTCCGTAGGTGGGCAGTCCTGACCAAATGGAATGACGACGCTTTGGCAGCCCTTTTCCGGAAGGGTCTGTCAGATAATGTAAAGGATGTTATGGTGGGATTCCCTGTCCCCTCTGGTCTCAATGATTCTATGTCATTAGCGATTCAAATTGACAGACGTTTGCGTGAGCGGAGAAGTATGCGTGGAATGGTGTTGCCTTGTGAACCAGCTTCTGAACCCATGCAGTGTGATAGAGTGGTGTCTGGGGCACAGCGTCATGAGTTTCGAAAGCGCAATGGGTTATGTTTCTACTGTGGTGATGCCTCTCATGCTATTTCAGTCTGCCCTAAGGGGGGAAGACGTTTTGCACGCTCAGTTGTCTTGGGTAGTGTTCAGACTAAGTTTTTATTAACTGTCACTCTGATATGCTCTCTGTCCTCATTTTCTGCTCAGGCTTTCGTTGATTCTGGAGCAGCTATTAACCTGATGGATTATGATTTTGCTAAACGTTGTGGATTTCCCTTGATACCCCTACAGAAGTCTATTCCCCTACTGGGGATCGATTCTACCCCTTTGGCTGAGAATAAACCCCAGTTTTCTACTCAGGTGATAATGAGGGTTGAACCTGATCACCAGGAGTGCTGCAAATTTTTGGTTCTGTATAATCTGCATGACATTATCGTGCTGGGTTTTCCTTGGTTACAGTCTCATAATCCTGTTTTGGATTGGAAATCTGTGTCTGTAACCAGTTGGGGCTGCCAATGTGTTAATACCAACACTCCTGTTTTTTCTGCCTCCCCCCAGGCTCAGGATGTTCCTGACTTTTTGATTGATTTTTCTGATGTGTTTAGCGAAAGTAAATCTGCATCCTTGCCTCCCCATAGGAGCTATGACTGCGCTATTGAATTAGTGCCGGGTAGTAAATTCCCTAAAGGTCGCCTTTTTAACTTGTCTGTACCTGAACATGACGCTATGCGGTCTTATATCAAGGAATCATTGGAGAAGGGTCATATCAGACCATCCTCTTCACCCTTAGGTGCGGGTTTTTTCTTTGTGGCCAAAAAGGATGGTTCATTAAGGCCGTGTATTGATTATCGTCTCTTGAACAATATTACTGTGAAATATCAATACCCGTTACCCTTGATTTCTGACCTGTTTTCCAGGGTGAAAAACGCTACTTGGTTTACCAAGCTTGACCTCAGGGGGGCGTATAACCTTATTCGCATTAAGCACGGGGATGAATGGAAGACGGCATTCAATACCCCTGAAGGGCATTTTGAGTACCTGGTGATGCCCTTTGGGCTCACTAATGCTCCTTCCGTCTTCCAGTCCTTCATGAATGACATTTTCAGGGATTTTGTGGACAAATTTCTGATTGTTTATTTGGATGATATCTTGATTTTTTTCTAATGACTGGGACTCTCATGTGAAACATGTTCGAACTGTATTCCAGATTTTGAGAGAGAATGCTCTGTATGTGAAGGGATCAAAGTGTCTTTTTGGCGTACAGAGGATCTCATTTCTGGGATTCATTTTGTCCCCATCTGTTATTGAAATGGACCCGGTCAAGGTTCAGGCCATCTGTGATTGGGTCCAACCTACTTCATTAAAGGCTCTTCAGAGATTTTTGGGTTTTGCCAATTTTTATCGTAAATTTATTGGTAATTTCTCGGTTATTGTTAAACCATTAACTGATTTGACCAGAAAGGGTTCTGATGTGGTGAATTGGCCTCCTGAGGCAGTCTCTGCATTTCAGGAACTTAAGCAGAGATTCACTTCTGCTCCTGTTCTACGGCAGCCTGATGTTTCTCTGCCATTTCAGGTGGAGGTTGATGCCTCTGAAATTGGGGCAGGTGCCGTTTTGTCCCAAAAAGATCCAGAAACCTCTAAAAGTAACCCTTGTGCCTTTTTCTCCGAAAATTTTCTCCTACTGAACGTAATTATGACGTGGGTAATCGGGAGTTATTGGCCATGAAGTGGGCTTTTGAAGAATGGAGACATTGGCTGGAGGGAGCCAAACATCAGGTGGTGGTCCTTACGGACCATAAGAATCTGGTCTATCTGGAATCTGCTAAGCGACTCAATCCTAGACAGGCCAGGTGGGCCTTGTTTTTCACACGTTTTAATTTTGTGGTTTCCTTTCTTCCTGGCACTAAGAATGTTAAGGCGGATGCCCTCTCGAGGAGTTTCCTTGCGGACTCTCCTGAGTTATCTGATCCTTCTGTTATTTTGAAAGAGGGTGTAGTTCTTTCCGCCATCTCGCCCAATTTGAGACTTGCTCTGGAGGGGTGTCAGGAGGATAGGCCCGAGTGCTGCCCTGTTGGAAAATTGTTTGTCCCGGACCAGTGGAAAAAGAGTGTGATGTCTGAGATTCATTGTTCCGCGTTGGCTGGGCATCCCGGAATTTTTGGTACCAGAGACTTGGTTAGTCGGTCCTTTTGGTGGCCTACCTTGTCTCGTGATGTCAGGGAATTTGTGCAGTCCTGCGGGACTTGCTCTCGCTCCAAGCCTTGCTCTCGCTCTAGTGGTTTGTTGATGCCATTGCCTGTGCCCAAGAGACCATGGACCCATATCTCTATGGATTTCATTTCCGACCTTCCTGTTTCTCAGAGAATGACCACCATCTGGGTAATTTGTGATAGGTTTTCCAAGATGATACATCTTGTGCCATTACCTAAGTTGCCTTCCTCCTCTGAATTGGTGCCGTTGTTCCTTCAGCACGTGGTTCGTTTACACGGCATTCCTGAGAACATTGTGTCTGACAGAGGAGTCCAGTTTGTTTCCAGATTTTGGAGGACTTTTTGTTCTAAACTGGGTGTTCAATTGTCTTTCTCCTCGGCATTTCATCCTCAGACCAATGGTCAAACTGAGAGAACAAACCAGACATTGGAGACTTATCTAAGATGCTTTGTGTCTGCTGATCAGGATGACTGGGTCTCTTTTTTGCCTTTGGCTGAGTGTGCTCTTAATAATAGGGCTAGCTCTGCTACTTTGATGTCTCCGTTTTTCTGTAATTCTGGGTTTCACCCTCGATTTTCTTCAGGACAGACGGAGGCTTCTGTCTGTCCAGATGTTGACTCTGTTGTGGAGCGTATGCAACTTATTTGGGACCAGGTAGTGGAGAGGTTGTCCCTCTCTCAGGAGAGGGCCCAGCGGTTTGCTAACCGGCATAGGACTGATGGTCCTCGGTTTAAAGTGGGGGACTTGGTCTGGTTGTCCTCAAAGAATATTCCTATGAGAGTAGCATCTCCTAAATTTAAGCCTAGGTTCATTGGACCTTATAAGATTATGGAGATTATTAATCCTGTTTCTTTTCGTTTGCTTCATCCAGGGACATTTAAGATCCATAACGTGTTCCACAAGTCCTTGTTGAAGAGGTTTGTTGAGCCAGTGGTTCCTGCTGCTGTGCCTCCTGACCCTGTTTTGGTTGAGGGCAATCTGGAGTATGTGGTTGAGAAAATATTAGATTCTCGTTTTTCTAGACGGAAACTCCAGTATTTGGTTAAATGGAGAGGTTATGGTCAGGAAGACAATTCTTGGGTGTTTGCTTCGGACATCCATGCTAGGAGACTTATCCGTGCGTATCATAGAACTCATCCTGACCGACCTGGTTGCTCAAATGAGGGTTCGGTGACCCCTCCTCAAGGGGGGGGTACTGTTGTGAATGGGTTTGAGATGAGTTCTGAGCAGAGGCTCCCTCTGGTGGTTACAAGCGGTGCTAGTCTGTCCAGTGAAGATTGTGAGGACTGGGAATCAGGTGTTACTGACTGGTCTTATATAAGGGAGTCACCTTCCCATCAGGGTTGCCGGTGATCAATTGTTCTGGTCTGAATCCTCTATTCCAGTTTCCCTTGTAGCCTGCTGTGTCATGTCTGCATCTCCTGCTAACAGATAAGACATTTTCTTCTTTTGTGTTTGTGCTATATTTTTGCATTTTGTCCTGCACTTCTGTGGGGGCCTTCCGGGTCCCCTCCGGGGGCTTCTGCCCTCTCAGTTTTGTTCAGCCACTGATGTTTGTACTTTTGCTTTTTCCAGTTTTTTCAGTGGCTGCTGTTTTGATTTTGTTACACCAGAGAACTAATTTAGGTGGAAGAGGTCGTGTGATCTCAGGTGTTTTTGAAATTAGTAGAGTTGGTGCTTTTCAGGGTTTTCTGGGATTGCAGTAAGTACCCTTCCTATCCTTTTCTATTTAGTTAGTTTGGGCCCCAGCGTTTGCTCATACTATTTTCTTTCTGTGTCAGTATTTCATCTTGTCTTACCGCCATTACATGTTTGGGGGCTTTCTATTATCTTTGGGGTTCTGCTCCGGGGCAGATAGCTTTCCTATATCTATCTTTAGGTGTAGTTAGTTTCTCAGGCTGTGACGAGGCGTCTAGGACCAACGTAGGAACGCTCCACGGCTGCCTCTAGTTGTGGTGGTTAGTCAAGGTACTGCAATCTCATAGATTCCAACTGCTCTGGTGTATTGCCTTTTTTACCTGCACTCCTCAGCTACCGAAACATAACAGAGATACATGATAAGATCCTGTCTGCAGCCACCACTAGGGGGAGCTCCCTGTATACTGAGATACATGATAAGATCCTGTCTGCAGCCACCATTAGGGGGGTTTCCCCGTATACGAGACTTATGGAAAAATTTCCTGCCCCCACCATAGGGGGAGTCCCTGTATAAGGACAATGTAAAGGTCGTCTGAAACACCTTGGGGGGAGTTCTGTTACAGAGTAATGGAAAAAAATTGTCGGCAGACACCACTAGGGGGGCTTCCTGAAATTTTGAGATCAGTTTGTTTGGGGAAAAAGAGGAGAAATGGGAAAAAAAAGGGAATACCCGAGGGGTTTTGGAAAACCATTGGTTTTCGTAAACCGAACAAAACCCCACACAATGAGGGCCGTGGGCGTTCCTGTTGATCCGATGCCTGTCACACCCCCGAAGAAAAATACCCCCAAAGGCAAAAAAGATAAAAACATCTGCCCCAGAGCGACCCCCAAAAGAAATGGGAAAAGCCCCCAAAATGAAAGGGGTTAGACAAAAAGGGAAAAAGGACCGGGACGAAAATAAAAAGAGCAAAACGCTGGGGCCCAACTTCTAGACAGAAAAGTACAGGAAAGAATTTTAGGGCAATCCAACAAAAACCCTAAAATACAACATTTCTATTCCCAAAAAAAACCGAGATCACAAAAACTATCCACCAAAACGTTTTCTGGTGAAAACAAACGCTATTCAGCAAATAAAAAGTAAAAAAGGAAAAAGCAAAATGCGGGAAAAAAAGGCCCCCCCAAAATTTTCAGCGCCAACCCCCAAAAGGGGACGGTTTCCGTCCAGCAAGAAAAAAACCCCGAAAAGAAAAACAACAGGGGAAAAAAAAAAGGCAAACACTTTTCTAAAAGGGGCAGGAACCTCAGTGCTTCAAACAAGACAAAAAGGGGGAAAAATTTTGATAACCGGAAAAGGGTGCTGGAACTTGGCCCCTTTTAAAAACCCACCATTCAGTCCAGTGAAGGCCATTCTTTAATCTTCATTACCCCAGCAACCCCCCGGGGGGGCCCCAGTCAGAAGCCGACCCCCGATTTAAAAACAGTCCCCCCCCCCTTTAGGGGGGACATAAAACCTCACCCGCGCAACCGGGCCCCTTTGGGGTGGGTCTTGATGGGGAGGGAAATAAGTCTCCCAGCATGAAGCCCAAGCAAAAACCCAAAAAATTTTCCCCCCTGACCTAACCTTCCATTAACCAAATACTGGAGTTTCCGTCTAGAAAAAAAGAAAATTTTCCAATTCTTCTCAAAAAAATTTTCCCAAAAATTTTTCCCCCAACCAAAACGGGTCGGAGGGAAAACCCTGGGGAACCCCTGTTTTAAAAACCCCCCTTTTTAAAAAGGATTTGTGGAACACGTTTGGATCTTAAATGTCCTAAAAAAAGCAAAAAAAGGGGAAAACCCGGGTTTAATAATTTCCAGGGGGTTCTTAAAAGGTCCAATGAACCTTTTTTTAAAATTTTTTGGGAAAAAAAATATGGGATTTTCCTTGGGGAAAACCCAAAAACCAAAAGTCCCCCACTTTAAACGACCCCCATCCCCCCTATCCGGGTTTTAAAAAACCCGGGGGCCTTTTTCCCCCTGAGAGAAAAAAACCCCTCCCCAAAACCTCCCCCCAAAAATTTGCAGCATACGCTGAAAAGGGAAAAAACCCCCCGGACAGACAGAAGCCCCCCCCTGCCCAAAAAAAAAATTTGGGGGGAAAAAACCCGGGGTTTTGCAAAAAATGGAAAAAAAGGGTTTGGCGGGCAGCTCTTTTTTTAAGGCAAACTAAAGCCAAAGGCAAAAAAGCCCCCCAGTAATCTTGATACCCCAAAAAAAACATCTCAAAAAAAAAAGTCTCCAAGGTCTGGTTTGTTCTCTGGGTTTTTTTCCCTTTGGGGCTGGGGGTGAAATGCAGGGGGGGAAAAGGAAAAAAAACCCCAAAATTTTTGAACAAAATGTCCCCCCAAAAACGGAAACAAACGGATCCTCTGTCAGACACAATGTTCTCCGGGGAAAGCCATGTAAAAAAAAAGAACCACTTTTGAAAGAACCAAAAAGGGGGCCCCCTCGGGGGAGGGAAAAGGGGGCTTTGGTAATGGCACCGTGTTTTACTTGGAAAAAAACCCAAACACAGATTACCCAGATAAAGGTATTTTCTGAGGGAAAAAGGAAGGGGCAGAATAAAATCCATTTGAATGGGGGCCATGCCTCTTGGGTACGGGGAATGGCATTTAAAAAAAACAAAAAGGAGAAGGGGTTGGCCGAGGGGCAAGCCCACGGGGGCTCCAAAAAACCCCGACGCACGGAAAGGTAGGCCCCCAAAAAGAGCGAAACACCCAAATCTCTGGTACCCCAAAAACCCCCCGGGTGGGCCACCCCTGCGGAAAAATAAATTTTTCCCCGACATCACCCCCCTTTTTTTCCCCCCTGGTCTGGAACAAACAAATTTCCCCAAAAAAGGGGGCCGGGCTAAAAAATTTGGGGGAAAAAAGGCGGAAAGAACAAAAACCCCCCTTTTTAAAATAACAGCGGACCCCGATAAAATCGGGGGTTCGGTAAAGAAAAACCCCCTTTGGGGGGCACCCCCCTTGACATTTTTGTCCCCCCAAGAAAAAAAAAACCCAAAAAAATTAAAACTTTTTGAAAAACAAGGCCCCCGGGCCCCGTCTGGAAATTAAAATCGTTGGGGTTTTTCAGATTTAAAACAGGTTTTTTTGGTCCTGGGCCACCCCCCTGATTTTTTTCCCTTTCCCCGCAAGTCCCACTCTTTAAAGGCCATTTATGGCCAAAACCCCCGATTACCACGTCATATTAGTTCGGGGTTTGGGGAAAATTTTCGAAGAAAAAAAGGGACAAGGGTTTACCCTTGAGGTCTCGGGGTCCCTTTTTGGGGCAAAACGGCACCTGCCCCTTCAGGGCATCACCCACCTGAAACGGGAAAAGAAACATCAGGCTGCCTTTGAAAACAGGGGCAGAAAGAATTGCTTTTGGGTTCCCCCAAAAGCAAAAAAACTGCCTCGGGGGCCAATTCCCACATCGGAAAAACCCCCTTTTTGGGAAATCATCAAGGTTTAACCCAAAACAGAAAAATTACAAAAAATTACGATTTAAAAAATTGGGGAAAACCAAAAAACTCTGAAAAACCCCTTTTTTGGGTAGTTTGGAAAACCCCCACCCGATGGCTGAACCTTGACCGGGGCCATTCAATAACAGACGGGGACAAAAAAGGGTCCGAAATGAGTCTTTGTACGCCGAAAAAAACAATTTAAAAAGTGCTTCTCCTTTAAAAAAATTTTGGGAAAAAAAAGTCCCCCCCAAAGTTTCACTGAGAAACCCTAAAGGAAAAAAAAAATTTAAAATATTTATCCCCAAAAAAATATCAGAAATTTTTTCCACAAAAACCGAAAATATCATTCATAAGGTTTGGGGGACGGAAGGGGATTTGTGGGCCCCAAAAGGGACATTTGGGAAACAAAAAACCCTCTGGGGGATTAAACGCCTCTTCCCTTATCCCGTGCTTAATGCGAATAAAAGGGTTTTTCGCCCCTGAGGCAAACTTGGGAAACCAACTACACTTTTTTTTTTGAAAAAAAGGTCAGAAAAAAAAAAGGGAACGGATTTGATATTTAAAAAGTGATCTTATTCAGGAGGGTAAACTTACACGGCCCCCCTGAACCACCTTTTTTGGGCCCCCAAAAAAAAAAAACTGGCCCCAAGGTTTTAAGAGGAGGGGCTGATTACCCTTCCAAGTCCTTGAATAAAACGCATAGCATCGTGTTCAGGGGGAGAAAATTAAAAAGGCG
>JARQOD010000001.1:392288214-392342028 GCA_033576555.1 Oophaga sylvatica
CCCCAAAGAAAATAGGAAGCCCCCAAACATGTAATGGCGGTTAGACAAGAAGAAAGCACGGACACAGACAGAAAATAGAATGAGCAAACGCTGGGGCCCAATCTGTCTAGACAGAAAAGTACAGGAAAGAATTCTGACTGCAATCCAACAAAAACCCTAAAAATACCAACACTTCTGATTGCCAAAAAACCTGAGATCACACAATCTCATCCACCTAAATCAGATCTCTGGTGTAACAAACGCTATTCAGCAAATAAAAAGTAACAAAGGAACAAAGCAAAAGTGCAGACAAAAACGGAGCACAATTGCAGCGCCAGACCCCCAAAAGGGGACAGGCTACAGTCCACTGCAAGCAGCAAACCAGCAATGAAAAACAAACAGAGGAAAAAAAAACAGCAAACACTTATCTGAAGGAGAGCAGGAACCTAGCAGTGCTTCAAACAAGACAAGAAGGAACAATTGATAACCGGCAAGGCTGCTGGGAACTTAGGCCACTTATATCCTACCATTCAGTGCCAGCTGAAGGCCATTCATTAATCAGTTCATTACCCTCAGCAACCACCGGAGGGAGCCCCAGCTCAGAAGCCGCATCCAGCATATTCACAACAGTACCCCCCCTTGAGGAGGGATCATCGAACCCTCACCTGCGCAACCAGGCCGATCAGGATGGGCTCGATGATAGGCACGGATAAGTCTCCCAGCATGAATGTCCGAAGCAAACACCCAAGAATTGTCCTCCTGACCATAACCTCTCCACTTAACCAAATACTGGAGTTTCCGTCTAGCAAAACGAGAATCCAATATCTTCTCAACTACATACTCCAAATTGCCCTCAACCAAAACAGGGTCGGAGGTGCAGCCATAGGAACCACTGATTCAACAAACCTCTTCAATAAGGACTTGTGGAACACGTTATGGATCTTAAATGTCCCTGGAAGAAGCAAATGGAAGGAAACCGGATTAATAATTTCCATGATCTTATAAGGTCCAATGAACCTTGGCTTAAATTTTGGAGATGCAACCTTCATAGGGATATTCCTTGAGGACAACCAAACCAAGTCCCCCACTTTAAAACGAGGACCATCAGTCCTATGCCGGTTGGCAAACCGCTGGGCCTTCTCCTGAGAGAGAGACAACCTCTCCACCACCTGGTCCCAAATCTGCAGCATACGCTGCACAATGGAGTCAACCCCCGGACAGACAGAAGCCTCCGCCTGTCCTAAAGAAAATGGAGGGTGAAACCCGGAATTGCAAAAAAATGGAGACATCAAGGTGGCAGAGCTAGCTCTATTATTAAGAGCAAACTCAGCCAAAGGCAAAAAAGAGACCCAGTCATCTTGATCAGCAGACACAAAACATCTCAAATAAGTCTCCAAGGTCTGGTTTGTTCTCTCGGTTTGTCCATTGGTCTGAGGGTGAAATGCAGAGGAGAAAGACAACTGAACACCAAGCTTAGAACAAAATGTCCTCCAAAATCTGGAAACAAACTGGACTCCTCTGTCAGACACAATGTTCTCCGGAATGCCATGTAACCGAACCACATGCTGAAAGAACAAAGGCACCAACTCGGAGGAGGAAGGCAACTTAGGTAATGGCACCAGATGTATCATCTTGGAAAACCTATCACAGATTACCCAGATAACGGTCATTCTCTGAGAAACAGGAAGGTCAGAAATAAAATCCATAGAAATATGGGTCCATGGCCTCTTGGGTACAGGTAATGGCATTAACAAACCACTAGAACGAGAGCAAGGCTTGGACCGAGAGCAAGTCCCACAGGACTGCACAAAGTCCCTGACGTCACGAGACAAGGTAGGCCACCAAAACGAGCGACTCACCAAGTCTCTGGTACCAAAAATCCCGGGATGACCAGCCAATGCGGAACAATGAATCTCAGACATCACACTCTTTTTCCACTGGTCTGGAACAAACAACTTCCCAACAGGGCCAGTCTCAAATTGGGCGAAATGGCGGAAAGAACAACACCCTTTTTCAAAATAACAGCAGGATCAGATAACTCAGGAGAATCTGTAAAGAAACTCCTTGAGAGGGCATCCGCCTTGACATTCTTAGTGCCAGGAAGAAAAGAAACCACAAAATTAAAACGTGTGAAAAACAAGGCCCACCTGGCCTGTCTAGGATTAAGTCGCTTGGCTGATTCGAGATAAATCAGGTTCTTATGGTCCGTGAGGACCACCACCTGATGTTTGGCTCCTTCCAGCCAATGTCTCCACTCTTCAAAGGCCCACTTCATGGCCAATAACTCCCGATTACCCACGTCATAATTACGTTCAGTTGGAGAAAATTTTCGAGAGAAAAAGGCACAAGGGTTACTCTTAGAGGTCTCTGGATCCCTTTGGGACAAAACGGCACCTGCCCCAATCTCAGAGGCATCAACCTCCACCTGAAACGGCAGAGAAACATCAGGCTGCCGTAGAACAGGAGCAGAAATGAATCTGCTTATGTTCCTGAAATGCAGAAACTGCCTCAGGAGGCCAATTCACCACATCGGAACCCTTTTTGGTCAAATCAGTCAATGGTTTAACAATACTAGAAAAATTACCAATAAATTTACGATAAAAATTGGCAAAACCCAAAAATCTCTGAAGAGCCTTCAATGAGGTAGGTTGAACCCAATCACAGATGGCCTGAACCTTGACCGGGTCCATTTCAATAACAGACGGAGACAAAATGAATCCCAGAAATGAGATCTTCTGTACGCCGAAAGACAGATCCACATACAGTGCATTCTCTCTCAAAATCTGGAACACAGTCCGAACATGTTTCACATGAGAGTCCCAGTCATTGGAAAAAAATTAAGATATCATCCAAATAAACTATCAGAAATTTATCCACAAAATCCCTGAAAATATCATTCATGAAGATTGGAAGACGGAAGGGGCATTAGTGAGCCCAAAAGGCATCACTAGGTACTCAAAATGCCCCTCTGGGGTATTAAACGCCGTCTTCCATTCATCCCCGTGCTTAATGCGAATAAGGTTATACGCCCCCCTGAGGTCAAGCTTGGTAAACCAACTAGCACTTTTCACTCTGGAAAATAGGTCAGAAATCAAAGGTAACGGATATTGATATTTAACAGTGATCTTATTCAGGAGGCGATAATCTATACACGGCCTCAATGAACCATCCTTTTTGGCCACAAAGAAAAAACTGGCACCCAAGGGTGAAGAGGATGGTCTGATATGACCCTTCTCCAATGACTCCTTGATATAAGATCGCATAGCATCGTGTTCAGGTACAGATAAATTAAAAAGGCGACCTTTAGGAAATTTACCACCAGGCACTAATTCAATAGCGCAATCATAGCTCCTGTGAGGGGCAAGGATGCAGATTTACTTTCACTAAACACATCAGAAAAATCAGTCAAAAAGTCAGGGACATCCTGAGACTGGGGAGAGGCAGAAAAAACAAGAGTGTCAGTATTAAAACATTGGCAGCCCCAACTGGTCACAGACACAGATTTCCAATCCAAAACAGGATTATGAAACTGTAACCAAGGGAAACCCAGTACAATAATGTCATGCAGATTATGCAGCACCAGAAATTTGCAACTCTCCTGATGATCTGGTTCAACCCTCATTATCACCTGAGTAGAAAACTGGGGTTTATTCTCCGCCAAAGGGGTAGAATCAATGCCCAGCAGGGAATAGACTTCCGCAGGGGTACCATAGGAAACCCACAACGTTTGGCAAAGTCAAAATCCATCAGGTTAATAGCTGCTCCTGAATCCACAAAAGCCTGAGCAGAAAATGTGGACAGGGAGCAAATCAGGGTAACAGTCAACAGAAATTTAGTCTGAACACTACCCAAGACAACTGAGCGTGCAAAAGTCTTCTCCGCTTAGGGCAGACAGAAATAGCATGGGAAGCGTCACCACAGTAGAAATATAACCCATTGCGCTTATGAAACTCATGACGCTGAGCCCCAGAAGTCACTCCATCACACTGCATGGGCTCAGAAGCTGGCTCACAAGGCAACACTATCTCACGCATACCTCTGCGCTCACGCAAATGTCTGTCAATTTGAATAGCCAAAGTCATAGAATCATTGAGACCAGAGGGAACAGGGAATCCCACCATAACGTCCTTTACTTTTTCTGACAGACCCTTTCGAAAAAGGGCTGCCAAAGCATCATCATTCCATTTGGTCAGGACTGCCCACTTTCGAAATTTCTGACAGTACAACTCAGCGTCTTCAAAACCCTGATTTAATGCCAACAAGATCTTTTCAGCTTGATCAGTGACATTAGGTTCATCGTACAATAACCCCAGAGCCTGAAAAAATACATCAATATCATTCAAAACAGGATCCCCAGGTGTCAGGGAAAAAGCCCAATCCTGAGGGTCGCCGCGCAGCAGGGAGATGACAATTTGAACCTGCTGTGCCGCGTTCCCTGAGGACTTAGGCTTTAAGGCAAAAAAACAACTTACAGTTATTTTTGAAATTCAGAAATTTAGATCGATCCCCCAAAAACAAATCTGGCATGGGGATCCTAGGTTCCACAACTGGCAACCTAGCAAGATAGGTAGCAATACTCCGAACCTCAGTGGCAAGCTGATCAACACGGCCAGACAACTGTGCAAACTCCATTGAGAAAAAAAAAATTCATCCTCAGCACCCAGAGAAAAGAGGGAAAAAAAATGCAACAGAGTTTCCTTATTACTATTTTCCCCTTCTGTGATTACCATACAATTTTCAGTTTTTTGGGCCGGTTATACTGTTATGTTTCGGTAACTGAGGAGAAATAGCAAAAAAGGTAATACACCAGAGAGGCTGGAACCTATTGGATTGCAGTAACCTGAACTAACCACACAACTAGAGGTAGCCGTGGAGCGTTCCTACGTTGATCCTAGACGCCTCGTCACAGCCTGAGATATAACTACACCTAAAGGCAGAAAGATGAAAGCTATCTGCCCCGGAGCAGATCCCCAAAAAAAATAGGAAGCCCCCAAACATGTAATGGCGGTTAGACAAGAAGAAAGCACGAACACAGACAGAAAATAGAATGAGCAAACGCTGGGGCCCAATCTGTCTAGACAGAAAAGTACAGGAAAGAATTCTGACTGCAATCCAACAAAAACCCTAAAAAATACCAACACTTCTGATTGCCAAAAAACCTGAGATAACACAATCTCATCCACCTAAATCAGATCTCTGGTGTAACAAACGCTATTCAGCAAATAAAAAGTAACAAAGGAGCAAAGCAAAAGTGCAGACAAAAACGGAGCACATTTGCAGCGCCAGACCCCCAAAAGGGGACAGGCTGCAGTCCACTGCAAGCAGCAAACCAGCAATGAAAAACAAACAGAGGAAAAAAAAAACAGCAAACACTTATCTGAAGGAGAGCAGGAACCTAGCAGTGCTTCAAACAAGACAATAAGGAACAATTGATAACCGGCAAGGCTGCTGGGAACTCAGGCCACTTATATCCTACCATTCAGTGCCAGCTGAAGGCCATTCATTAATCAGTTCATTACCCTCAGCAACCACCGGAGGGAGCCCAAGCTCAGAAGCTGCATCCAGCATATTCACAACAGATACATGATAAGATCCTGTCTGCAGCCACCACTAGGGGAGCTCACTGTATGCAGAGATACATGATAAGATCCTGTCTGCAGCCACCATTAGGGGAGCTCCCTGTATACAGAGACACATGATAAGATCCTGTCTGCAGCCACCATTAGGGGAGCTTCCTGTATACAGAGATACATGGTAACATTATGTCTGCAGCCACCACTAGGGGGAGCTTCCTGTATATAGAAATACATGATAAGATCCAGTCTGCAGCCACCACTAGGGGGGGGCTCACTGTATACAGAGATACATGATAAGATCCTGTTTGCTCCACCATTAGGGAGCTTCCTGTATACAGAGACATAAGATCCTGTCTGAAGACACCACTGGGGGGAGATCCCTGTATACAGATACACATGATAAGATCCTGTCTGAAGCCACCATTAGGGTGAGCTCCCTGTATACAGAGATACATGATAAGTTTCTGTCTGCAGCCACCACTAGGGGGAGCTCCCTGTATACAGAGATACATGATAAGATTCTATCTGAAGCCACCACTAGGGGGGGCTTCCTGTATACAGAGATACATGATATGATTCTGTCCGCAGCCACCACTAGGGGGAGCTCTCCGTATACAGAGATACATGATAAGATCCTGTCTGAAGTGACCACTGGGGGGGAGCTCCCTGTGTACAGATACACATGATAAGATCCTGTCTGCAGCCACCACCAGGGTGAGCTTCCTGTATACAGAGACAAAGATCCTGTCTGAAGCCACCATTAGGGGGAGCTCCCTGTATACAGAGATACATGCTAAGATTCTATCTGAAGCCACCACTAGGGGGAGCTCCCTGTATACAGAGATACATGATAAGATTCTGTCTGATTAATGCTTCTTCCAGTTTAGGCAACATGAATTAGATGACTGGTTCCTTTTAATAATTGCTTCTACAATGAGCTCCTCCTAGTGGTGGCCTCAGCCAGAATAAGGCCGGGATCACACATGCGAGGAAATCGTCCGACACTCGCATGTGAAATCCCAGCTCTGGCGCCGGCACTCGGGAGTGGAGTGTGCGGCTGCATGTATTTATATGCAGTCGCTCGCTCCACTCCCGAGTGCCGGCGCCAGAGCTGGGATTTCACATGCGAGTGTCGGACGATTTCCTCGCATGTGTGATCCCGGCCTAAGGCTAGTTTCACACTAGCGTTGCACTAACCTGCGTCGGTCATCGCACGTCCGCGGCTAAGCTCCGCCCCCAGCTGCCCCTCTCCCGATCGCTCCGCCTATGGGCGCATGACGCTGCATGCGACCTGCACATCCTATCTTAGCATTGGGTTTGCAAGCCATACGCAGGTCGTGCGCAGCTATGCGTTTGCCGGCGCTTGCGTCCTTTTGACGGTGCGCCGACCTGCGCCCAACGCACCGTGTTGCATTTTGGTGCGCTCAGCGCACCGTCAAAAGGACGCATTCGCCGGCAAACGCATATCTGCGCACGGTCTGTGTACCCAATGCTAAAGATAGGGTACGCAGGTCACATGCAGCGTCATGCGCCCATAGGCGGAGCGATCGGGAGGAGGCACGGCCGGGGGCGGAGCTTAGCGGCGGTCGTGCGCTGACCGACGCAGGTCAGTGCAACGCTAGTGTGAAACTAGCCTAAATGTATTGCCTGTGTGAATGTAAGCTGGGGATATATATGTATGTATGTATATGTGTGTATATATATATATGATGGCATTATTGTTGCCGGCAGTCGGTAGTTGGCAGCATCGCTGTGTTCTTTGCCTGGGTCCTCACAGATGAGCGTCACTGTAGACATCGTTTATACCCTATTCCTCAGGACCAGGACGATGATGAAATAACAGATTTGCTATTTTTGACCCCATTCTTTCAGCGTCTGACTCCTGGCATTCTCTTATATGTAAAAATCTCTGTAAAAAGATCTGTAAGATAAAGTAATTACCGTAGCTGAGTTATCCGGGCTATTACTGAGTAGCGAGTGATAAGACATCGCTGGTGACGGGAACGTCTGTGCATTGGAGCCGGAGACTTTCTGCCTCCTCTGGGAGAACTAATTCCCAATTAGCCGTACACGGCAGCCCGCCGATGCCGGAGCTGCCGGCCTGATTGTCCACCATTGTTTTATCAGCAGAACCATCTGTTTAAGGGTATGCCACACTAAACAATATCGCTAACGGGATCGCTAAAAACCGTCACTATTTAGCGAATCTCGTTAGCGATGTTGTTGTGTGCGGCATCTAGAGACGACGTGGCCCCTGCTGAGATCCTGCTGTGATCTCGCTCGTCGCTGACATCGTTCCGGACCCTATTTTATCGTCGGCGCTCCCGCTGGGTAAGTATTATCGCTGAATGTGGCACCTTTTTGTGAACAATGTGCGACCTCATTAACGATGCATTAGTCAGCGGCGGAGGCGGGACTTTGTTTTCAGTTCATAACGCCCTTCAGCTCCGATTGGTGACCACAAACATCACCTCAGCTATAATAACTGCGCCCCCATCCATTGTTTCCAGAGCACTTTGTGGATGATTCCAACTGTGCTTTGTGCGTTTTTGTGAGGATAGTATCGCGTGTCGGTGTTTTGCGATCATATTTGTGGCGCAGTGGTGGGTTTTGCGATCCTGTCTGAGTCGTTAGAGCACCATCCATCCCCATTTGGATTTGGATCTTCGGGATATTTGGATTTGGATTCAAGGTACATATTGTTTGTGATGTTGTGATGTTTTGATAATGTTTTTTGACCTTATTTTTTTTTTTCGTCCTCTGCTTTATTGCTTTTACACCCCTGACCTTATTTATTTATTTATTTATTTTTTTCGTCTGCTTTATTTATTTTACACCCCTGACTTTATTTATTTTTTTTTTTTTTGCTTTATTTATTTTACACCCCTCACCATTTTAGACATTTGTAAACTGTATAAACTGAAAAGTTTATTTTTTTTTTTGTTATATAATTTTTATTTTATTCTTTATTTTATTCTGTTTAAACACTTTAGTAATAGTAATTAATTAGTCATTAACTTTTCTATTTTTTACCGTACAGGTTGCACATAATGAACCTCTCCACCGCGGAGCGTATGATTGTGGCAGTTGCGCTATCTATGGAGGCAGATCGTCAGGAAGAGGCGCGGGTGGAAGAGAGGCGCTACAAGCGAAAGCGTCGCATGTGGACCAGAGAATGGCTGGAGCAGAGGTCCAGATTCACCCACATGCATCTAGTGAGGGAGTTGCAGGAGAAGAATCCGCAGGATTTCCGGAATTATCTACGGATGTCGGAGGATTCATTCAAGCTCCTACTGGAATGTGTGAGGCCACTCATTGAACGGCAGGATACCCGGATGCGTGCAGCTGTTTCAGCAGAGGAACGTTTGGCAGTAACGCTGCGATTTCTGGCAACCGGACGTTCAATGAAGGATTTGCAATATTCTGCTGCAATTTCTCGGTCGCTGCTTGGAGAACTAATTCCGGAGACCTGTAACTCCATCGTCCGCAGTTTACGGAGCTACATGCCTTTTCCCAAATCAGTGGCGGAATGGCAAATTATTGCCTCTGATTTTGAAAGGATTTGGCAGTTCCCAAACTGTGGTGGTGCCTTGGATGGCAAACATGTGCGGATCACGCAACCAGCCAAAAGCGGATCCTTTTTTCATAATTACAAGGGCTACTTCAGCGTGATCCTCATGGCCCTTGTTAATGCCAATTATGAATTTATTGACGTTAATGTTGGCATTAATGGAAGGGTTTCTGACGGTGGCGTTTTGGAGCACACAAGTTTTGGTGATCGGTTGTTTAATAATAAACTTAACTTGCCAACCAACATGGACACCACCGCCAACCTAAACTTTGTGTTTGTGGGTGATGAAGCCTTCCCCCTTCATGAGCATCTTGTTAAACCGTACCCACAAAAGACTTTGACAGGGGAAAGGCGGATTTTTAACTACAGACTGTCTAGGGCACGTCGCGTTGTGGAGAATGCCTTCGGCATAATGGCCAACCGCTTCAGAGTTTTCCACACTCCAATCAACATGAAGCTGGAATCGATAGACTCTGTGGTGTTGGCCTGTTGTGTGCTGCACAATTTTCTACGCAAACGCGATGCTGGTACTTACAGTCCGCCAGGCTTCATGGACTCTGACAGCAATGGTGACGTGGTGCTCGGAGAATGGCGTGACAATGATCCCGCTATTGCAGGCCTTCAACCTGTCAATCAAGGCAGGAGCAAGGACAATGCGAAGGCCGGCAGAGACAAGTACTGCCAATACTTTAACGGGCCTGGTGCAGTGAGTTGGCAGCATCAGGTCTAGTTAGATTTTGAGAATGTTTTACTTTACCCTTTTTTTTTAACGATGTTTTGGTAATAAAATATTTTTATTTTAAAAATGCATTCGTGTTTTTTTCAATTATTTTACCAATATGGGAGAAGGGCTAATGATGGGTGAGATGTGGGGAGGGAGTAATGGGGATGGCAAAAAGACATGTTACCAGCAGCTGTAGTTTTTAAAATCTTTTCAAAGGCTTTTTTTTTCCCTATTTTTTGTTATACATTGTATCTACTTGTCACACACGTGCTCATGGGAGTACCATCAGTCATAGGAGTTAATTGTTAAAAAAATAAAGAAAAAAGTTTCAAATATTTTCAATTATTTTAAGGGCCTATGGTCTCACTAGCGTTCAAACATTATAATTATATATAACAGATAATACACCACAGCTGCATATTTAAAGTTTAAATATATAATATATATATTTTAGTCATAATATGAAAGATTAAAAAATTGTTATACATATATTTGAAAATTCTTGGGAGGTAAAGGTCAACATTCACCAGGGAATCAGCTATTCTCAGATATGCAACGTCATTGTGATCGCAATGTGACTACTCACACAAGTAAACAGATATGCATACAGATCTGCAAAAAGCCATTGTGATTTGCAAGGGGATTAGCGAGCCCCAGCCATCAAAATATACGAGGCTATTGTAATCGCAATGTGACTACCCACGCTATTCAAAAAGCCATTGTGACTTGCAAAGGGGATTAGCGAGCCCCAGCCATCAAGATATGCGACGTTATTGTGATCGCAATGTGACTACTCACAAGTAAACAGATATGCATACAGATCTGCAAAAAGCCATTGTGATTTGCAAGGGGATTAGCGAGCCCCAGCCATCAAAATATACGAGGCTATTGTAATCGCAATGTGACTACCCACGCTATTCAAAAAGCCATTGTGACTTGCAAAGGGGATTAGCGAGCCCCAGCCATCAAAATATACGAGGCTATTGTAATCGCAATGTGACTACCCACGCTATGCAAAAAGCCATTGTGACTTGCAAAGGGGATTAGCGAGCCCCAGCCATCAAGATATGCGACGAGATTGTGATCGCAATCTGAGCATTCTCAAACATCTGCAAAACCATTGTGATTTGCATGGTGATTATAGCCCCAGCATACAGTAATGCGACGACATTGTAATCGCCTAGTTTAAACCCGTTGTCTTGCGATCGCAATATCATCTCATATCTGCTTGCTGGTTACATGGCTGCTGCGGTCATTTTTCGTTAGCAATACCGTTTTGCGATGTGAATTTAGCTGCACGTAACGTGCGCCGTAAAGTGCGCACGCTGTGACGTCATGACGCTGGCGTCGCCCAATGCGGTATTATCATGGCGGCGAGACAACGCTCGGTAAATTGGGAGGATGGAGAGGTCCGCTATTTGATAAAAAAAACGGACCAGTGGGATTATTTCTGCAGGGTACCTGTGGCGCATCCAAGGCGTCACAAAAGGGTATGCCTGCAGAGAATCCGGCGGGGCCTGGAGAGGCGCTTCAATGTGCGGCGGACCCTGAGACAAATCCGCAAGAAGCTGGCGGACCTGCGATACCGCTCACGCGATAGGGTCGCCAGCATCCGGGCCCAGCTACGCAGGCCTCTGAGTGAGTATTGATGAGGGTATCTGGAGAGGTTATGTTTTATGGGTTAGGCTACTTTCACACTTGCGTTTTTTTGCGCTGCATTTCGATCGCACATGAAGCGCATTAAAAAAACGCATGCAAACGCTTGTAATAGCTGCGATATTTTGTCGCATCAGCATATGCATTTCAAAAAAATAAATAAATAAAAAGCGTTTGTCTTCGATTTCATTTGTTTTTTGTAGCCGTTTCAGTTTTTTTGGCGCATGCGTTGTCTATGTGTCACATTTCTATCATCTCTGTCTCCATCATCTCTGGCTCTAACATCTCTGTCTCCATCATCTCTGTCTCCATCATCTCTGTCTCAATCATCTCTGTCTCAATCATCTCTGTCTCAATCATCTCTGTCTATTTTGACCGTGAAAAAAAAAAAGGCAACATGTAGCGTCTGAGCGCACACCGTGAAAATGCGCAGCGCACGACAAACGCACATGAACGCAGCAGTATATGGGGCCATTATTCAGTATGCAGCAGTATATGGGGCCATTATTCAGTAGTTTTTTTCTTTCCCATCTTTCTCTCTCTGTTCTTTCTTTCTTGGGCGTACCGGCAGTGATAATAGGGATTCTGAATTGTATATTTCATTTACAGCACCACCTTCACCATCACCAGCACCACCTGCTCCACCGTCCCCAGCTACCCCTCCACCACCATCCTCACCTTCCCCGGCTACGCCTCCACCACCATCCTCACCTTACCTCTCAACCCCTTCACCTGGAGCAACCCCCCCTCCTGATTTGGGATCTTATAGCCCGTTACAGGGTTATGCCTTGTCTCCAGCATCCTTCTCTCCAGCATCATCCCGTGACACGGATGCAGGCTCCCCATCAGGTAATTAACGCACATTATATAAGCTTCAGACAAGTTTGAGAACTTAGTAAGGTCTTATGTGTAATGGCTGTTGTGATATAATTTTTTTTTTCTTTTTTTCCCTAGCCGGCGGAGCAACAGGATCAGGGTGGGCAGTAAGCGGGTCGTCTGACGACAACCGTAAGTGTTAACAAACATAACATGTACATGTTGATGTTTCAACAGAATTCCCTGGTTAACTGTTACCTTTACCTCCACAGAAATCCCAACTGCCCAGGACCTGTTCCTGTCCCACCGCCGGCTGATGGCGGCCATGAGCAGCGCTGTGTCTGCCATGAATTCAGCTGCCACAGCCATGAATTCAGCGGTGGCAGGCATGGATTCAGCTGTGGCAGGCATGAATTCAGCAGTCATAGCGCTGCAAACTGCCATGGGAGCTGTGCATCACCACGGGATGATGCTGGAGAGACAATTTTCTGGACTCCGGGGCCCTCGTTAATTTATTTTTTTTTTTTTAATAATTTCTTATAATGTAAATATTTTTTTCAAAATTTTTTATTTTATTATGTAAATTTTTTGTTTTTATTTAAATTTTATTTATTTTGAAGAAAAATATATGACAAAAATATATATTTCAAATTTTACGTTAATCAACGCAGGTGTGGTGTATTATTTTTTAGTATAAGGTTTTAGCGCTAGTGTGACCAGGGCCTTTATAGGAAATGTTAATATTTGAAATTTTGTTAATTTCATTTTTTCCCTATGATGGAACACCTATGATAGCTGGTAGTAGTACCATGACCCCGTGTGTGACAAGTAGATGTAATAAAAATACAACATTTTAATAGTTGACATCACATAAGAATAAAAGACCACAATTCATTAGATAAATAAGATTTTTATTAAGAAAGGTAACAATGTAAAAAAAAATATAGACAACAAAAAAAATTTTAAAAAACATTTTAAAAACTACAACTGCTGGTAAGAGGGATCGTTGCTATTACCACGCTGCCTCTGCGGTGTATAAAAATAAGGGGAAGCACCAACGTTTGGGTTTGGCACAGGATGCTGCCTCTGCGGTGTATTACAATAAGGGGGAGCACCAACGTTTGGGTTTGGCACAGGATTGTGCGGCCATGAATAGTCCGGGTACTGCGGTCTTGGCATGACAACATATCTGTTATCCAGGTTTCCAAAAGAGGCTTGAGTCAGTACCTCAAACATGAGTCTCTCTGCATGTAGCCGCTGAACAGGATCCAGAGTAGGGAGCCTCTCATTTGCGAAGTATGCAAACCCTGTTATTTTAGGTTTTTTTTCTGCTGTTAGCACTTTTTTTGCAATTTCCACCAATTCAGGAGTAGCCGAGGTGGTGGGAGCCTTCCTTTTCCTTCCTGAAGGTGATAGCCGGCGCCGCACAGATGAGGATGGTGTCTCTTCTTCATCTTCGATCAACGGCATGCTGTCTTGTTCAGTTGCAGGTGTGGAGTCGGACTCTTCTGTTTCCTGCATGAACAAAAAACAAATGGTAAATCACAAAGACAAAGAAATTAATCTTCACACAGCAAAAATGTGAAAATGACACTTGTAAAGACAAATCGATGTGAATACTTTTCTGTCCAATTATGACAAGAGCATTCTTAAGGTGATACCTTTATAATGTAATTATTCCAAATGTAATCCTGCCTGAACAAGGAGCCTGTGCGCTCTGAAAGCTTGCGAACATATAATTTTCTGGTTAGCCAATAAAGGTATCACTTTAAGAATGCTCTTGTCATAATTGGACGGAAAAGTATTCACATCGATTTTTATGGCTAACACGGTACCACAATATAATTTATTATTGTACACCTTGTAAAGACAAAGAAATTTACTACACCCATATACAGCAAAAATGTGAAAATGACACTTGTAAATGGAAAGGCCTCAACCGTTGAGCTAGATAAATTATCAGTACATGAAGGGATATATTCTGCCATTTTATCTACATTTCACAATTATATATTTTAAATTTAAGCCCACTTTGGCATGTACATTAAAATGTGTTGTAATACAAAGGTACTTACATGTATGACAGGGGTGTCCGGCTGGATCACCGGGTCTAGATCCGACATGGATGTCCCTTCTCTGGGTACTTCTTGGTCCCTTGTGAACTCGAACAGATCAAAGTACCACAGTTGGGGGACATAAACATCATCGGCCCCCGCTCCAGATTTGGTGGAATTTATAACTTTATTGAGCTCTTTTTTATACACTGTGCGGAGGGCCTGTATGCGTTTTTTGACCGATGACACATCCGCAGGTTCATCGGGGTAACGGCTCTTGCACATCTCCACCAGTTTTTGGTATGCGTCATTCTTTTTAAGCCTGTTACAGTAATCTGGTGATTTTATTCTCCATAGGCACGGCATGGAGCGGTAGAGCTCGATAAATTCCCGCAAAAAATCTTGTTTATCAGCCATCTGTAATAAAAAATATTATTATGTGAGAACGCCAGAATGGTTAAATAAAATGTTTATAGACTACAACATAGAACACAGCAGGGATCACAAAATGGTGGTTGGTGTGTTTGGTGGTCAGAACAAAACAAACAATGGCAAAAAAAAAAAAATTGATCAACGACAATGGTTTACAAAAGCAGAGATCTAAACATGGATCTGTAAAATTAAAGTAAAAATAAAAATGAAATGTGACAAATATAATACCTACCTTACACAAGTTGTGATTCTGGAGAAAAAAGAAAACAGGGAAAATAGCGTCACAAACTGGATCACAAACTGGATCACGCCAGAGACTGGATCGCAGAGGATATAACGTCAGAGACTGGAACACAGCAACAGCAATAGTGGCACAAATGGATCGCAGTAACTACAAAGACTAGCAGGACACACTGGAACGATGCTGGAGATTTGAAAGAACCGCTTCTGCTCGAGAGTAATGGAGAGGAGTGCAGATACGTGGTCTTTTATGACGCGGTCATCCAATCACAAAGCGGGAGAGCTGTGATAAATATTTATGAGGTAAATAGTGACCACCAATCTGTGATGAGGGGCGTGCAAAAGGTTGCGCTCAGTCACGCCTATCGAGGTCGTGATCTTTCACAGTATATGCAAGTGTGGCACGTCCCAACGACCGCCAAAGTCGTTAAAAAGATCGCTACTGCTGATGCGTCGTTAATTAAATCGTCAAGTTTGGCAGCTACTAGCGACATTAAAACGATCACAACCAACGATCTCATTAGTATGCGTCGTTATCGTGATCGTTAGCGATCTTGTTTAGTGTGGCAGTACCTTTATTATTTAGTGTTTCCAAACTGCAGGATTGTTTGGTGACAGCGGTGATACAATGTCAGAGTCGCCGTCCTCCGTTCCCCCGGACGTTTTTCTTGGAGAGCAGCGGTACAGTCAGGCAGAGCCGCATTACTCACGCTATTCATTCCCATTCACTAAGGCTTGTGCAGAACATATTTATCAGCAGGACATCGGGGAGATAATATTACACTTCACTGGATACATGGCAGCCCAGCCGGGATTATCACAAGCTTGAATTAGGTGTTTTACCTTCGGGCCGGGTGCACACGGGACATTGGTTAATGCATTTCTTCTTTTTTTTTCATATAACAAGAGGAAAAGAAGAAAAAAAAATTAAACGTCTCTATGTTGCATCTATCAGCTGTAGCTAAAGAAAGAGGCATCAAAAAGTGGCACTATCGCTCAGTGTGGCGCTGAGATCCGGGGAATCATGGTTCTTCTGTTTGTTTGGTATCAACATGATGGAGGGAAAGACGGACAGACAGATAAATATGAGATAGATATGAAACCCATAGATTAGACAGAGCACCAGGTGACAAGTCCTGGCTCCAGCAGATCTGACATTTACTGGACTGGTTTCACCACTTTAGACAGCTCATGTACAGATTCCAGCAGATACAGTGGGTACGGAAAGTATTCAGACCCCTTTAAATTTTTCACTCTTTGCTTCTTTGCCGCCATTTGGTAAATTCAAAAAAGTTAATTTTTTTCTCATTTAATGTACACTCTGCACCCCATCTTGACTGAAAAAAAACAGAAATGTAGAAATTTTTGCAAATTTATTAAAAAATAAAAACTGAAATACCAGTTTGGGACCACCAGAAGTCTTCCTAGTCCTGGCTGTCCAGCCAAACTGAGCAATCATGGGAGAAGAACCTTGGTGAGAGAGGTAAAGAAGAACCCCAAGATCACTGTGGCTGAGCTCCACAGATGCAGTAGGGAGATGGGAGATAGTTCCACAAAGCCAATTATCACTGCAGCCCTCCACCAGTCGGGCCTTTATGGCAGAGTGGCCCGACGGAAGCCTCTCCTCAGTGCAAGACATATGAAAGCCCGCATAGAGTTTGCTAAAAAGCACATGAAGGACTCCCAGACTAAGAAATAAGATTCTCTGGTCTGCTGAGACGAAGATAGAAATTTTTGGTCATAATTCTAAGCGATATGTGTGGAGAAAACCAGGCACTGCTCATCACCTGCCCAATACAATCCCAACAGTGAAACATGGTGGTGGCAGCATCATGCTATGGGGGTGTTTTTCAGATGCAGGGACAGGATGACTGGTTGCAATTGAAGGAAACATGAATGCGGCCAAGTACAGAGATCTCCTGGATGAAAACCTCTTCCAGAGTGCTCTGGACCTCAGGCTTGGCCTAAGGTTCACCTTCCAACAAGACAATGACCCTAAGCACACAGCTAAAATAACAAAGGAGTGGCTTCAGAACAACTCTGTGACCATTCTTGACTAGCCGAGCCAGAGCCCTGACCTAAACCTAATTGAACATCTCTGGAAAGACCTAAAAATGGCTGTCCACCAACGTTCACCATCCAACCTGACGGAACCTGGAGAGGATCTGCAAAGAAGAATGGCAGAGGAGCCCCAAATCAGGCGTGAAAAAATTGTTGCATCATTCCAAAGAAGACTCATGGCTGTACTAGCTCAAAAGGGTGCTTCTACTCAATACTGAGCAAAGGGTCTCAATACTTACGACCATTTGATATTTCAGTTTTTCTTTTCTAATAGATGTGGAAAAATTTCTACATTTCTGTTTTTTTCAGTAAAGATGGGTGCAGAGTGTACATTAATGAGAAAAAAAATGAACTGTTTTGAATTTACCAAATGGCTGCAATGAAACAAAGAGTGAAAAAAATCAAAGGGGTCTGAATACTTTCCATACCCAGTGTATAGGAAAGATGTGTATCTTCGTACCGTGTTAGCCAGTAGATAGAAAAATATTTAGACTTGAGAGTCCTCAGTGGTTGATACCTTTTAATGGCTAACTGAAAAGATGGTAACAAATTGCAAGCTTTCGAGACTACTCAGGTCTCTTCATCAGGCATAGACTAATACAACATCTGAAGAATCACATATTTATACACAAAATAGCACAGAAAAAATGCAATAGGTAGGACAAGTGACATGAAGCAGAACTGTCATTATGGCAGAGGGATTAACATAAATATGACTAGTTCATAGATAAGGAGTGAAGGTTTTATTACCCTCTGATTGGGGTCTGGTATTGTGTTGTGATGACCCAAAAGGCAGGAGGCAGATTCCTTAATTGTTGTAGAACGACATAAAACTCTGGGATATATTCATCCCAGCACTAAGAGTGTCAAAGGTCATCATAAGTTTATATTCCCAGACTTTTCTATCCTTCTCAGATTTGAAGTTAGATTTTAATACAAGTAATTCCATATCTGTCATGCTATGACCGGGCATACAAAAGTGTTTGGCCACAGGTAAATCCATTCTTTTTTCTCTTATCGTGTGGCGATGAGAATTCATCCTTATTCTCAGTGTATACACTTACTGCCTTCAGTACCATAGACAGATCCTGTACTGGTTGCACTGGTGCTTAGCTCAGCTTACATCAGGTTCCTGTACTGGTTGTACTGATAGCTGCCAGGATTCTGTATCGGTGGCTGGTTCAAGTTCCTGTACTGGTTGCACTGGTGGTTGTCTCAGGATCCTGTACTGTTTGCACTGGTGGTTTGCTTAGGATCCTGTACTGGTTGCACTGGTGGCTGGCTCAGGATCCTTTACTGGTGCACTGTTTGCTGGCTCAGTTTCCTGTACTGGTTGCACTGGTGGTTGGCTCAGGATATTGTACTGGTTGCACTGGTGGTTATCTTAGGTTCCTGTACTGGTTGCACTGGTGGCTGGCTCAGGTTCCTGTACTGGTTGCATTGGTGGTTGGCTCAGGAAATTGTACTGGTTGCACTGGTGGTTGGCTCAGATTCCTGTACTGGTTGCTGTCATGTATAGTGTACAGTTCCTATAGCGTCTTGTGCTTGGGTGCGAGGAAAACACAGGAGACATAGGTTGAAATGAAATGACTTGTATTACTTCATACAAGCATGCTGAAAAGTTCACACAGTTTGCAGGAACAGCGACAGGAGACACAGCAGGCCAGAGTAACTTCAAGCACTACAATAAATCTCCAAAGCAGGTTCAGGATCTCTTCTCTGTACCGTAATTCCTCTGCAAACATGGATTCACCAAACAGCAGGTTTCCAGAGTCCAAAAGTGTTCCAAGGTTCCTCAGTAGGGAATAGCTGGAGTACAAGTCCAAGGCTTCCAGGAGTCAGGTCACAGACTGACTGAGGCTTGATTCAGGAGCACTGATTGTTCAGCTGAGGCTGCTTAAGAAGCAAGAGGGAAGAATCAGGGCGGGAACATGAAAACTGGAAACTCCATATTAACTGAGGGCAAGAGCTGCAGAAAGACAGAAAGCAAAATGGCCGACGGAAAACTGAGTTTCAAGGAACATGTCAACAGAGACAAAGAACCTTACATTACTCCCCCCTTAGGGACAACCTCCGGATGACCTCAGACCAGGCTTGTCAGGGTACTTCTGATGAAACTGGCGGAGCAGGCGAGGAGCATTTACATTATTGACTGGTTCCCATGAGTTGTCCTCCACTGGGTAGCCCTGCCATTTAATCAAATATTGCAACTGATTTCTGTACAACCTGGAATCTAGAATCCTTTCCACCATAAATTCTTCCTGACCATCGACCAGCACTGGGTCAGGGCAAGGAGAAGAACGTCCAGGAAACGTATTGGGTGTTGCAGCCTTTAGTAGGGATACATGAAAGACAGGGTGGATTCTCATAGTTCTGGGCAGTTGAAGACGACAAGCAACAGCACTTATAATCTTATTGATCTTATAAGGTCCAATGTACTTATGTCCCAATTTAGACGATGGAATCTTTAATTTAAGATTTCTGGTTGACAGCCAGACCAAATCTCCTACCTTGAAAGCTGGTGCAGGTTTACGAAATTTATCTGCTGCTTTCTTGTACCTTTCCTGAGCCAATTCTAGATTTTCCTTTAGAAGATCCATATTCTTTTGTAAAAAGTGATTCTTTCAGCCACTGCCGGCAAGGGCGTATCTATGGGAAATCGAGGAAGAATGTTAGGATGATAACCTAGATTGGAGTAAAAAGGAGACTGCTTAGTGGAGGCGCTCTGAGAGTTGTTATAAGAGAACTCAGCCAGTGGAAGTAGATCCACCCAATCATCCTGTAGGTGGCAGATAAAACAGCGGAGATACTGCTCCAAGGTCTGATTGGTTCTTTCTGTCTGTCCATTAGTCTGGGGATGAAAAGCAGAAGAAAGGTTTACTTTAATGTCCAATGCTGCACAGAAATTTTGCCAAAACCTTGAAGTGAATTGCACCCCTCGATCCGAAATTACCTCATCCGGTACTCCATGTAAGCGAAACACATTCTTAATCATCAAGTCTGATGTCTGTTTTGCAGTGGGTAAGCCGACACAAGGGATAAAATGAGCTGCCTTTGTTAGACGATCAACCACCACTAGAATGGTGTTCTTCCCTTGAGAGGTTGGTAATTCCACAATGAAGTCCATAGAAATGGATCCCCACGGGCGGGACGGGGTGGGAAGAGGTTGCAACAGACCAGTTGGTGAGGAGCGAGGTGTTTTGCATCTTGCACAGACTTCACATGAAGTGACATAGTTTAAGACATCTTTCCTGTAAGTGGGCCACCAAAAGAAACGAGAAAGAAATTCTTGTGTCTTTAGAATTCCCCTATGCCCGGCTATCTTGGAATCGTGGATGAGTTGCAATACTCTCAATCTGACTGTTTCAGGTATATACAGACGTTGTCCCTGAATCCACACACCATTCTTAAAGACAAGACTTACGTCCCTTGGGGGTTGAGCCAACAAAGAATCCGCATGGTATGCTTCCTTGATGTCCTTAAGTAGGTCTTGATTATGAATCACTCCCAGGAATCTAGAGTCAGGAAGAATAGTCTTAGGAGGAGTAAGTGGACGTGTCTCTGCTGAATGAATCCTAGAGAGTGCATCAGCCTTTCCATTGCGCGATCCTGGTCTATAAGAAATGACAAAATTAAATTGGTTTAGGAAAAGATTCCAGCGAGCCTGGCGAGGAGTCAGGCACTTAGCCGACCTGATAAATTCAAGGTTACGATGGTCTGTCAGGACGACTATTTGCTGTGCAGCTCCATGAAGAAGGTGTCTCCATTCGTTGAAGGCGCCAATAATGGCCAACAATTCTCTATTGCCCACATCGTAGTTCCTCTCAGCCGAAGACAACTGCTGGGAAAAGAAGGCACAGGGATGCAAGACATTCTTCTCACCTGTTCTCTGAGAGAGTATAGCTCCAACGGCACAGTCTGAAGCATCCACCTCTATTATGAAGGCAAGCTCGGGGTTGGGATGTACTAAGATAGGTGCGGTGGTAAATTTATCCTTTAAACAGGAAAATGCTTCCTGAGCTTGCGGGGTCCAGGAGAACCTAGACTGTTTCCGGGTAAGTTGGGTGATAGGTGACACTACCTCAGAAAAATTCTTAATGAAACGTCTATAGAAGTTGGCAAACCCGATGAAACGCTGCACCTCCTTCACATTTCTAGGAATTGGCCAATCCTTGATGGCTTGGGTCTTGCTTCCATCCATACTAATCCCTTGCGTAGATAGTACATACCCCAGAAATTGAATTTCGGTCCTATGGAATTCACATTTTTCAAGCTTGATGTAGAGATGGTTTTGTCTTAGGCGTTCTAAGACCATTCTCACATGTCCATGATGTTCCTCTGTGGAGTTAGAAAAAATTAGAATATCATCCAGATAAATCACCACAAATGTATCTAGGAGATCCCTGAAGATATCATTCACGAAGTGTTGGAAAGTGGCTGGGGCGGTACTCAGACCAAAAGGCATAACTAGATATTCAAAGTGTCCATAGCATGACCTGAAAGCAGTCTTCCATTCATCCCCAGGTCTAATACGGACCAAGTTATAGGCCCCACGGAGATCCAGTTTAGAGAAAATTTTGGCATGCCGCACTCTCTCCAACAACTCAGGGATTAAAGGCAATGGATAACGGTTTCTAATAGTAACCTTATTGAGTTCCCTATAGTCTATGCAGGGTCTCAGAGATCCATCTTTCTTCTTCACAAAGAAGATGGGTGCACCTGCGGGAGATGAAGAGGGGCGTATGAAGCCCTTGGCTAAATTTTCGTCTATATAATCCTTCAAAGCTTTTAGCTCGGGCCCCGCTAGGGGGTAGATCTTACCAAAAGGTATCTCGGCTCCGGGCAATAATTCAATTGGACAATCATATGGACGGTGAGGAGGAAGCTGATCAGCGTTCTTCTTGTCACATAAATCCACATAGTCCTGGTATACAGCTGGTAGTTCAGGGACTGACATGGTTACTTTAGGAACAGAGCAAGCTGAAACTCCTTGACTCATCTGTTTCTCCAGAAAGTGTAATTCCTTGGTCTCCCAGTTAATCGTAGGATTCTGCGCCTGCAGCCATGGTAGCCCTAGAATGATGGGAAAGTGGGGAGAAGAGATAAGCAAAAAAGACATTTTCTCCTGATGATCTTTACCCATAAGGACCCTCAAAGGCTCTGTTTCTTGATCCACTGGTCCAGAAGTCAGTAGAGAGCCATCCACAGTCTCCATCTGTACTGGAGTAGCCTTCTTCACTGAACGTATCCCCTGTTTCAGAGCAAAGGAGATATCCATAAAATTTCCACTTGCTCCTGAGTCGATCATAGCAGAGCTAGACACCCAGACTGAGTCAACCCAGAGTTTGATGGAAAGGAAGCAATGAGAATTGTTTATTTTACAACTCAGCTGGGACACCGCTGAGGAAACTTGAAAAATTGCAGCGTTTATACCGTCATCGTCCCCAGAACTAACAGAGTTTAAGTCCGAGAAATCAAGATCTCTTGCAGCAGATCTCTCTGGAGCCTGAGGCTCGGACATGACAGAGCTCCTCTCACAACACTCACAGTGAATGACTGCTGTAGTAGTCTTACGAGAACGGCTGGGGCAGTTTATAATGAAGTGCCCTGACTTACCACAGTAGAAACATAGATTTTCCTTTTACGATGTTCTTTGCGTGCATCACTAACCCGTCTTTGTAAAGAGTCCACCTGCATGGGTTCAGGTTCTGGTTCCCTTGTGATCCTACTCAAAGGTTCCTTAGCTGAGGAGGGAGGTAGTAAAAGGTTAGTGCGATTATTTTCGAACCATCTCTCTTGTCTGCGTTCAGTCAGACGAGCATCAATACGGATACAATAGTTAATAAAGTCACCTAACGCAGTGGGAGGGTCGGCACGAGCAAGTTCATCCTTAATCAGTGGAGACAACCCTTTCCGAAAAATAGATTTTTTAGCGGAAGTGTCCAAAGTGGTATCAAGAGCCCATCTCCTGAAATCCAGGGCATATTCGGCTACTGAACGCTTACCTTGGCGCAAAGTTAACATGGCTGCTTCAGCTGTTGCACCTCGATTGGGGTCATCAAACACCTGCCCCATGGCTGAAATAAAAGCATCAAGGTGATTCAAACAATCATCCTCAGTCTCAATCAGAGGGTTTGCCCACATCAAAGCCTTATTGGTAAGCAACATGATTATAGTAAGCACTTTGGATCGTTCAGTGGGAAATTGTGAAGCATGTGCAGAGAAAAATAAATTGCATTGATTAATAAATCCCCTGAATTTCTCACGTTCACCGCCAAAACGAAAAGGAGGTAATTTGGGGATCCCAGAACTTGGGGTTATGGCAGGAGCCTGGGCTCGTTCCTCTAGAGCCTCAATCCTGGCTCGCAATTCCTGGGTAGTCTGTCAAACACTTGCAAATTATGATTAGTGAGGTCCTGTAGGCTTGCAAAACGGGTTTTTAAAGTCTGTACATCTGAAAGGATTGTATCAGTCACTCCGCAAAGTTCCTTTATGCGGGCCTCCATCTTCCAGATCTTTTAAGGCAGAGGTGCTGGAAGGAGAAGAGGAAAGGAAAAAAAAAAAAACAATAGTGTTTACCTGTGGTAACACTCCAGAGTAAAATTTTAAGGGAATGCGCTCACCTGGAATGGTTGTGAGAAGTCACAACCACTGTCATCACATAAGGTATTAAACAGACATCTGATATCCACAGTCACAGCAGACACGGCTTTCCCAGACCCAGCAGACACTAAACATTGTCTCCTGAATCTTGTCATGTATAGTGTACAGTTCCTATAGGTCTTGTGCTTGGGTGCGAGGAAAACACAGGAGACATAGGTTGAAATGAAATGACTTGTATTACTTCATACAAGCATGCTGAAAAGTTCACACAGTTTGCAGGAACAGCGACAGGAGACACAGCAGGCCAGAGTAACTTCAAGCACTACAATAAATCTCCAAAGCAGGTTCAGGATCTCTTCTCTGTACCGTAATTCCTCTGCAAACATGGATTCACCAAACAGCAGGTTTCCAGAGTCCAAAAGTGTTCCAAGGTTCCTCAGTAGGGAATAGCTGGAGTACAAGTCCAAGGCTTCCAGGAGTCAGGTCACAGACTGACTGAGGCTTGATTCAGGAGCACTGTTTGTTCAGCTGAGGCTGCTTAAGAAGCAAGAGGGAAGAATCAGGGCGGGAACATGAAAACTGGAAACTCCATATTAACTGAGGGCAAGAGCTGCAGAAAGACAGAAAGCAAAATGGCCGACGGAAAACTGAGTTTCAAGGAACATGTCAACAGAGACAAAGAACCTTACAGTTGCACTGGTGGTTGGCTCAGGTTCCTGTAACGGTAGCACTGGTGGCTGGCTCAGGTTCCTGTACTGGTTGCACTGGTGGCTGGCTCAGGTTCCTGTACTGGTTGCACTGGTGGTTGGCTCAGGATATTGTACTGGTTGCACTGGTGGTTGGCTCAGGTTCCTGTACCGGTAGCACTGGTGGCTGGCTCAGGTTCCTGTAGTGGTTGCACTTGTGGCTGGCTCAGGCTCCTGTACTGGTTGCATTGGTGGTTGGCTCAGGTTCCTGTACTGTTTGCACTGGTGGCTAGCTCATGTTCCAGCACTGGTTGGTGGCTCAGGTTCCTGTACTGGTTGCATGGTAGTTGGCTCAGGATATTGTACTGGTTGCACTGGTGGTTGGCTCAGGTTCCTGTACTGGTTGCACTGGTGGCTGGCTCAGGATCCTGTAATGGTTGCACTGGTGGCTGGCTCAGAATCCTGTATTGCTGGCTCAGGATCCTGTACTAGTTGCACTGGTGGCTGGCTCAGGTTCCCATACTGGTGGCACTGATGGTTGTCTCAGGTTCCTGTACTGGTTGCACTGTTGGTTGGCTCAGGATTTGTACTGTTGCACTGGTGGCTGGCTCAGTTCCTGTACTGGTTGCACTGTGTGGCTGCTTATGGTTCCTGTACTGGTTGCACTGGTGGTGGCTCAGGTCCTGTACTGGTTGCATTGGTGGCTCAGTCCTGTATGGTGCTGTGCTCAGTTCCTGTACTGGTTGCACTGTGGTTGGCTCAGGATTCCTGTACTGGTTGCACTGGTGGCTGGCTCAGGTTTCCTGTCACGTGGTTGCACTGGTGGCTGGCTCAGGTTCCTGTACTGGTTGCACTGGTGGCTGGCTCAGGCTCTCTGTACTGTTTGCACTGTGGTGTGGCTGGTTCATGGTTCCGTTGCACTGGTGGCTGGCTCAGGTTCCTGTACTGGTTGCACTGTGTGCTCAGGTTCCTGATGACTGCTGGTAGGTTCCTGTACTGGTTGCACTGGGCTGGTTCTATGCTCAGTTCCTGTACTGGTTGCACTGGTGGTTGGCTCAGGATTCTGTACTGGTTGCACTGGTGGTTGGCTCAGGTTCCTGTACTGGTTGCACTGGTGGTTGGCTCAGGTTCCTGTACTGGTTGCACTGGTGTTGGCTCAGGTCCTGACTGGTTGCACTGGTGGCTGGCTCATGTTCCTGCACTGGTGCTGGCTCAGGTTCCTGTACTGGTTGCACTGGGGCTGGCTCAGGATCCTGTACTGTTGCACTGTGGCTGGCTCAGGTTCCTGTACTGGTTGCACTGTGGCTGGCTCAGGTTCTGTACTGGTTGCACTGGTGGCTGGCTCAGGTTCCTGTACTGGTTGCACTGGTGGTTTGGGTCAGGTTCTGTACTGGTTGCACTGGTGGCTGGCTCAGGTCCTGTACTGATTGCACTGGTGGCTGGCTCATGTTCCTGATGTTGCTACTGGGTGTCAGGTTCTGTACTGGTTGCACTGGTGGCGCTCAGATTTCCTGTACTGGTTGCACTGATGGTGCTGGCTCAGGTTCTGTACTGGTTGCACTGGTGGCTGCTCAGGTTCTGTACTGGTTGCCTGGTGGCTGCTCAGGATCCGTTCTGGTTGCACTGGGTTGCTCAATTCCTGTACTGGTTGCACTGGTGGCTTGGCTCAGGATCCTGTACTGGTTGCACTGGTGGTGGCTCAGGTCTGTACTGGTGCATGGTGCCATCTGTAGGCTGGCTCAGTTCGTACTGCACTGGTGGCTGGCAGTCCTTATGGGTTCCTGCTGTCACTGATTGGTTGCACTGTGGCTGGCTCAGTCTTGCGTTGCACTGTGGCTTGGCTCAGATATTGTACTGGCTTGCTACAGGTGTACTGGTTGCACGGTTGCCTGTACTGGTTGCACTGGTGGCTGGCTCAGGTTCCTGTACTGGTTGCACGCTGCATGGCTGGCTCAGGTTCCTGTACTGTTCACTGTGGTTGCTCAGTCCTGTATGGTTGCACGGTGCTGGCTCAGATCTGAGTTCTGCTGGCTCAGTCCGTATGGTTGCACTGGTGTGCCAGGTCTGGCGTTTCACGGGGGATTACGTGCACGGTGGCTCAGTCCTGTATGTTGCACGGTGCTGGCTCATCGATTCTGGTACTAGGTTGCACTGGTGGCTGCTCAGGTTCCTGTACTGGTTCGCAGCCTTGGTGCATGGGCTCTCAGGTCCGTACTGTGCACTGGGGTTGCAACCTGACTGTGCCTGGCTCAGGTTCCTATGGTTGCACTGTGGTTGGCCAGTCTGCTGGTTGCACTGTGCTGGCTCAGATCCTGTACTGGTTGCACTGGTGCTGGCTCAGGTTCCTGTATTGGTTGCACGTGGCTGGCTCAAGTTCCTGACTGTTGCACTGGTGGCTGCTCAGGTTCCTGTACTGGTTGCACTGGTGGCTGCTCAGGATTCCTGTATGGTTGCACGGGGTGGCTCAGGTCCTACCCTGCTGCCATCGATGGTCATTGCCTGTCCTGTATGGTTGCACGTGGCTGGCTCAGGTTCCTGACTGGTTGCACTGGTGGCTGCTCAGTTCCTGTACTGGTTGCACTGGGGCTGCCAGATCCTGTATTGGTTGCACCGGTGCTGGCTCAGGTTCCTGACTGTTGCACTGATGGCTGGCTCAGGTTCCTGCATCTGGTTGCACAGTCGTCATCCTGTACGGGCACTGTGGCTGCCAGGTTCCTGTACTGGTTGCAACTGGTGGCTGGCTCAGGTTCCTGTACTGGTTGCAACCTGGTGGCTGGCTCAGGTTCCTGTACTGGTTGCACGTGGCTGGCTCAGGTCCGTATGGTTGCACTGGTGGCTGGCTCAGGTTCCTGTACTGGTTGCACGGTGGCTGGCTCAGGTTCCTGTATGGTTGCACCGTGGCTGCAGGTCCTTACTGTGCAACTGCTGGTCATCCTGTACTGGCAGTCACTTGCACTGGTGGCTGGCTCAGGTTCCTGTACGTGAGTGTGCAGACTGTGCCTGGCTCAGGTTCCTGTACTGGTTGCACTGGCTGGCTGGCGTACTGTTGTGTGGTGGCAGTCTGACCCTGGGCTGCCAGTCCTGACGTGCACTCCATCTCTTGGGTCCTCAGTGATTGGTGCACTGGAAGTTCATAAACCTATTGACTCTTTTGAAGTCTCTGGGCTAAAATAACTTAATTCTCAGTGGGGAGGACCCAACATGAGAGCAGAGAGGTGACATTCAGGATACACTTAACCCCTGAACTCCTAGAGAGCAGCCTTGTCCCCGGTGCCAGTGCACTGAGAGCTCTGATCGCAGCTGGCATTGCCCATGTCAGTACCAGGGCTGCTGCTCTCAGGTCACCCCTCTTCTACCCAGTCACTATTCACGAGACTGCTGTACAATGATGCTGCCCGGCTGCACTTCCACCGATCACCGCACGGGGCACTGCCCCTCCTGCTCAGTAAGGAGAAGGCAGAGGAGCAGCATCTGCTGAGCATCAGGCGGCGCAGCCCGGGGGAGAGTGGCGGCGGCGGGGACCGGGGGATCTCACGGGCTGAAGCTGCATCTCCACCAAGAAGTGATCATTGCTGAGGAGCTGGGATCGCAGCTGCAGCCCACGAGGATCCGGGCAGGAGTGGGTTAATTATCCCTTGCCACAACTGCTCCCGTGTTCTGCAAGTCTTCAGATCGTGCACTGATTAGGATCCAGGAGGCAGCAGGGAAGTTTCAGGAATCCACGCTGCCAATGTCAGGTGTGAATGGGCCATCCTGCCCCAGAGGAGCTGCCAATTCCCGGCAATCAGACACAATGAGGTCCTGTGCTGCTGGATCTGGAGCTTCATGACAAGATAAGTACAAGATGTGCTGGAAAGTTAACCCTTCCTAGCCCAGCCACAATCACTGTGATTCTTATGTCATGGATGTAAGGATACAGCTCACTGGGATCTCCTGGATTATACTGGATCTCCATCTCCAAGTGTTTGATGAGCTTCTCAAGCCTCACTGGTCTGAGCCTTCCTGCTCTTCTCCACTAAGAAATGAGAGGGCTACATATATCTTCATCCTGGCCACTGGGCGCTTGGTCACATCCTTCACTGGTGGCTACTGTAGGACCAGTAAATGTAGGGTGAGGGATGGTCCCAGGCATGATCATGGAGCTTGGCTAATCTTCCTTGTTCCTACCATGCCTGCCCAACCTGCCACCCCCTTTCCTGGGCACAGCACTCTTTTGGAACACTTTTTGGCTCATTGTGGACAATCTGCAGGATTTAGTCATGCCCCCGGGTGTCTCTGACCACCAAATCAAGTACAATATCCAGAAGCACCAGGCCCATTGAGCTGGAAGTTGATCTCTTGTCTGTTGGATCTGGTCTGAACATCTGGGTAAGAAGCTGATCCTGGTGACATCTGTGTGCAGCCCCGGGGCAGAGAATGGCTTGTCGAGGTGGCTGCTGCTGCTGCTGTGGATTTGGTCACCTGAATGAAGACAATGGTCGGTTCTTGTTGTTGGCCATCCTCATCATCCTGTACATGCTGTGCGGAGCAGCTGTCTTCTCAGCCATTGAGCAGCCCATGGAGAAAGAAGCCAAGGACAGGTGGCAACAGAAGTTTGACAACTTTATACAAAAACACAGCCTCAACAAAAGTGACCTGCGCAACTTCCTCCGCGACTACGAGGAGGCCAACGTGGCAGGGATCAGGGTGGACACAATAAGACCCAGGTGGGATTTCACTGGAGCCTTCTACTTTGTTGGAACTGTAGTCTCAACCATTGGTAAGTGGTGATTGTATGTGAGGTGTCCAAAGGGGGCTGGTGAGGATGTGTATTGTGCATGCACCATCTGCAGCTTCGAATAATGATTTTCTATATAGCACCATCATATTCTACAGTGCTGTACAGAGAGTGTTCTTATTTTAGTACATGTCCCCCGGGGGTCCATGATTAAAGAGGAGGAAAATAGTTAGGTTTTTGGATCATTGGGAAGAAGCCTATGTTAAGAAGGGGTTAGATGCTGCCCCTGATTGGATTCACAGCCATGACCCCAATGTGCAAAGGTTCAGTGCAATGTAGAGAGCCACTGAATATATCCAATATAAGTATCCCAGGGGGCATAAACTTATTCTCCAGTGCCGGTTATAGGGGGCACATACTTAACACTTCTCCAATTTCAGAAGTGACTAGAATAGAACATTGTAGTCAACTATATGTCGTTCACCATGTCTTGTGACTGATGGAGACTTTAGAGCTCATTGTGGAGTTTGATGAGAAGTTGTCAGTATCTTCTGACCATAGATGAGTCACGCTGCAATCAGACACAAAGGGCTGTTTGTCTTGTGTTAATGTCCACTGCGGAAGGTTCTGTGTCCACTGCTGAAGGTTTTGCGTCCGATGCTGGACGTTCTGTGGCTGTGTCTGCTGCTGGATGTTCTGTGTCCACTGCTGGAGATTTTGTGTCTGTGTCCACTGCTGGAGGCTCTGTGTCTGCTGCTGCACGTTCTGTCTGTGTCTGCAGCTGGAGGTTCTGTGTCCACTGCTGAAGGTTCTGTATTTGTTGTTGGAGGTCCTGTGTCCGCTGCTGGAGTTTCTGTGTCTGTATCTTCTGCTGGTGGTTCTGTGTCTGTTATCGCTGCTGGTGGTTCAGTGTCTGTTTCTGGAGGTTGTCTGTGTCCGATGCTGGAGGTTCTGTGTCTGCTGTTGTAGGTCCTGTGTCCACTGCTGGAGTTTTTGTGTCTGTGTACACTGCTGAAGGTTCTGTGTCTTTATCTGCTGCTGGTGGTTCTGTGTCTGTGGTGTCCGCTGCTGGAGTTTCTGTGTCTGTATCTGCTGCTGGTGAGTCTGCGTCTCTGTCCGCTGCTGGAGGTGCTGTGTCTGTGTCCGTTTCTGGATGTTCTTTGTGTCCGATGCTGGAGGTTCTGTGTCTGCTCTTGGAGGTCCTTTGTCCGCTGCTGCAGTTTCTGTGTCCGCTGGTGGAGGTTCTGTGTCTGCTGTTGTAGGTCCTATGTCCACTGCTGGAGTTTTTGTGTGTGTCCACTGCTGAAGGTTCTGTGTCTGTATCTGATGGTAGTGGTTCTGTGTTTGTGTCCGTTGCTGGAGTTTCTGTGTCTGTATCTGCTGCTGGTGAGTCTGGGTCTGTGCTGGAGGTTCTGCGTCGGTTTCTGGAGGTTCTTTGTGTCCGATGCTTGAGGTTCTGTGACTGCTGTTGGAGGTCCTTTGTCTGCTGCTGGAGTTTCTGTGTCTGTGTCCGTTGCTGGAGGTTCTGTGTCTGCTGTTGGAGGTCCTGTGTCCACTGCTGGTGTTTTTGCATCTGTGTCCACTGCTGAAGTTTCTGTGTCTGTATCTGCTGCTGGTGGTTCTGTGTCTGTGTCTGCTGCTGAAGGTTCTATGTCTTTCGAAGGAGGTTCTGTGTCTGTTTACACTCTGGAGGTTCTGTGTCTGCTGCGTAGGTTCTGTGTCTGTGTCCGCTGCTGGAAATTCTGTTCCTGTGTCCGCTGCTGGGGTTTTGTGTCCGCTGCTGGAGGTTTTGTGTCTGTGTCCGCTGCTGGAGATTCTGTGTCCACTGCTGGAGGTTCTGTGTCTGTGTTTGATGCTGGAGATTCTGTGTCTGCTGCTGGACGTTCTGTGTCTGTTTACACTGCTGGAGGTTCTGTGTCTGTGTCCGCTGCTGGAAATTCTGTTCCTTTGTCCGCTGCTGGGGGTTTTGTGTCTGCTGCTGGAGGTTCTGTGTCTGTGTCCGCTGCTGGAGATTCTGTGTCCACTGCTGGAGGTTCTGTGTCTGTGTTTGATGCTGGAGATTCTGTGTCTGCTGCTGGAGGTTCTGTGTCTGTGTCCACTGCTGGAGGTTCTGTGTCTGTGTCCACTGCTGGAGGTTCTGTGTCTGCTGCTGTAGTTCTGTGTCTGTGTCCACTGCTGAAGGTTCTGTGTCTGTATCTGCTGCTGGTGGTTCTGTGTCTGCTGCTGAAGGTTCTGTGTCTTTTGAAGGAGGTTCTGTGTCGGTTTACACTGCTGGAAGTTCTGTGTCTGTGTCCATGCTAGAGGTTCTGTGTCTGTGTTCGATGCTGGAGGTTCTATGTCTGTGTCCACTGCTGGAGGTTCTGTTTATGTGTCGACTGCTGGAGGTCCTGTGTCTGTGTCCGCTGCTGTAGGTTCTGTGTCTGTGTCCGCTGCTGTAGGTTCTGTGTCTGTTTCCGCTGATGGAGGTTTTGTGTTTTGTGTTGTCTTTTTGTGCTGGAGGTTCTTTGTCCGCTGATGGAGGTTCTATATCCGCTGATGGGCAGTGAGCCTGTATCTATCGCCCACTTTACAAATATTGAACTTTCTTTTTGGACCAAACCAGTTTAGACTGATTTGCCCCAAATGAACACTTTTTCCAAAGTTTTTAGAAAAGAGAACGTGGATGTAGCGAGTCTAAAAATACACCAGATTTACTTGTTTTCAGTTGCAAAATAATTGTCTAAAGTGAGCAACCTTCAGTTGGTGTAAGAGAAAGTGTCTTATTTTCAAGATGCTCCAAATCTGACACTGCGGGCACCATGGACTTCTGAGCCTAGCGAGGACCAACGTTCAGGTCCTGATACACTGTAGCTAGTGACACAAGGTGGGGGTTTACATTGTTTCTTCTGATATCTGATGTTCTGCTCTGAGCTCCTCAGCTCTGCACCATCACGTTCTTCTTTACCCCCTCAGGCGTGATTATTTATGGAGCTGGTGGATGGAGACTGCAGGGTGTCACATTCACAGGTAGCAGAGTTACTGGTACTAAAACGCATCACATCGTAAATCCTGCTCAGAACTGACAACCTGAGGAGCTTACAGTCACTGCCGCTGAGACCACACCGTGCAAAATCCTGCTGTGTACACCTACATCACCCCGACAGTCTGTACACCCCACTGTATCAGTGACCCCCATTATATACCTCCCACACCCCCTTATTATCCATAGTCTCTGAGTGACAGTGACTCCTAATATTATGTGCCCAGTTCTGCATCACGGCGTCTCCAAGTCATCACTTGCTGTTTTTGAGGTGATTTTTCGTTTTCATCTTGTGGTACTAGTTGATCTTTTTCCAAATTCTTCGAAATGACGCACACAAGTTAATGATGAATTTTTTGCAAAATGAAATGCTGCACTTATTTTTTCCTTTTACCTTTTTGTTCCGTTTTAGAGCCATTAGTTTCATGATCCTGTAAAATGTCGCCCGTTATCCTTAACTGTGCAAAAATAACATTCGGCAGATTTTGTCAACTACTTTGGGGACTGGAGTTCAATTGCTCACAAGTTTCTGTAACTTTTTGAAGAAGTCACAAATTAGGTTAAAACTTCTAGATAACAAATACATAAGGGTCAAAGACAATGATGGATCAGGACCCTCATGGTCTCACTGCTGTAAATAATCCCCCTTCTATTTAGCTTTGGGGGGTAGAGGTTCTGCTCCTTCTTCTCACAGTTCACCTGTCAGGTGGCATCAGTGGAGGGCAGGATCTGTGGGGGGCGCCGCTGCCCATCCACAACAGTGGAGGTGACTTCATAGTGACACCTCCTTACAGAATAAGCTGCTGCTTGGGGATGCGTGGGAGATCTGTGGCAGACATACCCCAATCTTTCTTCGTTTGATAACCTAGATTGGCAATAATCATGTATGTGACCACATATTATTTCTACATAAATTGATTTCCTGACTAGCATGTACAACGTACAGCAAAAGATCTGAAGTGTAAAGCATGGTGGGAAGGAAGGGCAACAGCTTCGGCCTCTGATGATTTAGGAAAGCGATTTAATACCGTACAATCGCAGCCACTGACAGACAATGCAGCCTAGCTGGAGTCACTGATCACAGCAGTGTCCTACCGGAGCAGAGCTTCAGTGTAGAGCATGGAGGAGGCAGAGCAGCACCTAGGAGGTCGATTGCAGTTTACCTATGATTCTTGTAGACAGAGCATGCGCATGTGTAGCTTAGCGCAGACATCAGGCAGATGATGTTTTTATATTTATATTGTATTTTATTATCTACATTGATATAGGACTTGCTTCCAGCCTGCTGCGTTGGAATTACAATTAGTACATACGACACCCTTTCACACACCCAGACCTGCCCCATAACCCAAGCCAGACCATATATTTAAAGCAGCTTCCCACCGGTGCTGGATGCCGCTTGGCATCAGGATGTTGTCTGTGGCAGTGAGTATTTGTGACACCCAAGAGATTTGCCATTGGGGCCATATTGGTCCCTGGGAGACCAGTGCCTAGGGCGGCTCAGTATGTGGGGCGGCGTTAGCTGCAGCTAATAAGAATCATGTTTTTTGATTTGCTTTTACATCTGCCTCTGGCCCCACTGCCTCCCACTAGACTTGCATTTGTCAAGCAATTTCTGCTAATATCAGTGCGCTCACTTCGTCATCAGAGGGGGATCTCCAGCAAACCATAGTGATACTTAGCTTTGTGGCTAGGGCGTCATGAGTTGTAAATCCGGATGCCACCGACTATCCCAGTGCAGCCGAAGCAGTCAGGATGGTCCTTTAGTTACTGGGAGCATGTGAGTCCATTCCTACACAACACGTCGTGAAGGCTACTTGGTGATGGTCTCTATGTTAATAATCTAAATCTTCTGTGCATCTGAACCTGTTGTGAGAGATTTTTCCAGATAATTATTCTGTTTTATCAGGGGGATTTTTATGCAGTCGGTGGCTCTCAGTACCAGATCTCCCACATGTAGATCATCATTATTAGCAGGAGGCCTCGCTGCGCTCACGACTCTCATCATCTTCTGACAATGCTTCTTGTAATTCTTCCAGTTTACAAAACAAATCACAAGACCTAAACACAAAATTATAGTTATATAGTTATACCTGCTCTACGTATATAACTACTGTACAGGAGATGCCAGCCGTATAAAGTGTAAGGAAATGATAGGAGGTTTTCTAATTATTTTAAGAATATACATTTTAGAATTGTGAGGGCATTTGTATTCAGCGCCCTGTAGTCTGATGCCCCTCAAAATGCTGAGTGACCAATCACCCTCAGAAGTCACATAATTGGTACACTGTTTCCCCCTGGGTGTGATTTCCTCTCAGTATAACTACAGCTGTTCTGTGAAGGCCTCGGAGATTTGTGTGAGAAAATTAGGGATCAAACAGCATTGTGAAAACAAGGGAGCCCACCAGACAGGTCAGGGAAAAAAGCTGCAGAGAAGAGTAAAGCAGGGTTAGGTTATAAAAAATAGCCCAAGCTCTGAACATCTCACGGAGCATCAATCCATCATCCAAAAATGGACGGAGTATGGCACAACTGCAAACCTACAAAGACATGGTCGTCCACCTAATTTGAAATCCCAAGCAAGGAGAGCACTAATTAGAGAAGCAGCCGTGAGGCCCATGGTCACTGGAGGAGTGTAATGTATGTAGTACAGTTCATATAGCGTCTTGTGCTTGGGTGCGATGAAAATACATGAGACACAGGTTTGATATAGAAGGTCTTGTATTACTTCATACAAGTGGCAAAAATAGTCACACAGTTTGCAGATACAGAAGCAGGAGACACAGCAGGCCAGAGTAACTTAAGCTCAGCAATCACTCTCCACAACAGGTTCAGGATCTTCTTCTCTGTTACCGTAAGTCCATGCAAACGTGGATCTTTCAAAGAGCAGGGTTCCAGAGTCCACAAGTGTTCCAGAGTTCCTCAGTAGGAATAGCTGGAGTACAAAGTCCAAGGCTTCCAGGAGTCAGGTCACAGGTTCACTGCAGGCTAGATTCTGAAGCACTGATTGCTCAGCTGTGGCTGCTTAAGAAGCAAGAGGGAGATAATCAGGGCGGGAACATGAAAGCTAGAAACTCCATATTGACTGAGGGCAAGATAGCTGCAGCAAGACAGAAAGCAAAATGGCTGACGGAAAAACTGAGTTTCACGAACATGTACAAAGAACCTTACATTACTCCCCCCTTAGGGACAACCTCCGGATGGCCTCAGACCAGGCTTGTCTGGGTACCTCTGATGAAACTGGCGGAGCAAACGAGGAGCATTAACGTTATTGACTGGTTCCCATGAGTTGTCCTCCACTGGGTAGCCCTGCCATTTAATCAAATATTGTAACTGATTTCTGTATAACCTGGAATCTAGAATTCTTTCCACCACAAATTCTTCCTGACCATCGACTAGCACTGGGTCAGGGCAAGAAGAAGAACGTCCAGGAAACGTATTGGGTGTTGCAGCCTTTAGTAGGGATACATGAAAGACAGGGTGGATTCTCATAGTTCTAGGCAGTTGAAGACGACAAGCAACGGCACTTATAATTTTACTGATTTTATAGGGTCCAATGTACTTATGTCCCAACTTAGACGATGGAATCCTTAACTTAAGATTTCTGGTTGACAGCCAGACCAGGTCTCCTACCTTGAAAGCTGGTGCAGGTTTACGAAATTTATCTGCTGCTTTCTTGTACCTTTCCTGAGCCAATTCCAGATTCTCCTTTAGAAGATCCATATTCTTCTGTAAAGACGTGATTCTTTCAGCCACTGCTGGTAAAGGCGTTTCTATGGGAAATCGTGGAAGAATGTTAGGATGATAACCTAGATTGGAGTAAAAAGGAGACTGCTTAGTGGAGGCCTCTGAGAGTTGTTATAAGAGAACTCAGCCAATGGAAGTAGATCCACCCAATCATCCTGTAGGTGGCAGATAAAGCAGCGGAGATACTGCTCCAGAGTTTGATTGGTTCGTTCGGTCTGTCCATTAGTCTGGGGATGAAAAGCAGAAGAAAGGTTTACTTTAATGTCCAATGCTGCACAGAAATTTTGCCAAAACCTTGAAGTGAATTGCACCCCTCGATCCGAAATAACCTCATCCGTACTCCATGTAAGCGAAACACATCTTTAATCATCAAATCTGATGTCTGTTTTGCATGGGTAAGCCGACACAAGGGATAAAATGAGCTGCCTTTGTTAAACGATCAACCACCACTAGAATGGTGTTTTTCCCTTGAGAGGTTGGTAACTCCACAATGAAGTCCATAGAAATGGATCCCCACGGGCGGGACGGGGTGGGAAGAGGTTGTAACAGACCAGTTGGTGAGGAGCGAGGTGTTTTGCATCTTGCACAGACTTCACATGAAGTGACATAGTTTAAAACATCCTTCCTGCAAGTGGGCCACCAAAGAAACGAGAAAGAAATTCCTGTGTCTTTAGAATTCCTCTATGCCCAGCTATCTTGGAATCGTAAATGAGTTGCAATACTCTCAATCTGACTGTTTCAGGAATATACAGACGTTGTCCCAGAATCCACACACCATTCTTAAAGACAAGACTTACGTCCCTTGGGGGTTGTGCCAACAAGGAATCCGCATGGTATGCTTCCTTGATGTCCTTAAGTAGGTCTTGATTATGAATCACTCCCAGGAATCTAGAGTCAGGAAGAATAGTCTTAGGAGGAGCAAGTGGACGGGTCTCTGCTGAATGAATCCTAGAGAGTGCATCAGCCTTTCCATTGCGCGATCCTGGTCTATAAGAAATGACAAAATTAAATTGGTTTAAGAAAAGATTCCAGCGAGCCTGGCGAGGAGTCAGGCACTTAGCCGACCTGATAAATTCAAGGTTACGATGGTCTGTCAGGACGACTATTTGCTGTGCAGCTCCCTGAAGAAGGTGTCTCCATTTCGGCAATAATGGCCAACAACTCTCTATTGCCCACATCGTAGTTCCTCTCAGCCGAAGACAACTGCTGGGAAAAGAAGGCACAGGGATGCAAGACATTCTTCTCACCTGTTCTCTGAGAGAGTATAGCTCCAACGGCACAGTCTGAAGCATCCACCTCTATTATGAAGGCAAGTTCGGGGTTGGGATGTACCAAGATAGGTGCGGTGGTAAATTTATCTTTTAGACGGGAAAATGCTTCCTGGGCTTGGGGAGTCCAGGAGAACCTAGACTCTTTCCGGGTAAGTTGGGTGATAGGTGACACTACCTCAGAGAAATTCCTAATGAAACGTCTATAGAAATTGGCAAACCCGATGAAGCGCTGCACCTCCTTCACATTTCTAGGACTTGGCCAATCCTTGATGGCTTGGGTCTTGCTTCCATCCATACTAATTCCTTGTGTAGACAGTACATACCCCAGAAATTGAATTTCGGTCCTATGGAATTCACACTTTTCAAGTTTGATGTAAAGATGGTTTTGTCTTAGACGTTCCAAGACCATTCTCACATGTCCATGATGTTCCTCTGTGGAGTTAGAAAAAATTAGAATATCATCCAAATAAATCACCACGAATGTATCTAGGAGATCCCTGAAGATGTCATTCACCAAGTGTTGGAAAGTGGCTGGGGCGGTACTCAGACCAAAAGGCATAACTAGATATTCAAAGTGTCCATAGCGTGACCTGAATGCAGTCTTCCATTCATCCCCAGGTCTAATACGGACCAAGTTATAGGCCCCACGGAGATCCAATTTAGAGAAAATTTTGGCATGCCGCACTCTCTCCAATAACTCAGGGATTAAAGGCAATGGATAACGGTTTCTAATAGTAACCTTATTGAGTTCCCTATAGTCTACGCAGGGTCTCAGAGATCCATCTTTCTTCTTCACAAAGAAGATGGGTGCACCTGCGGAGATGAAGAGGGGCGTATGAAGCCCTTGGCTAGATTTTCGTCTATGTAATCCTTTAAAGCCTTTAGCTCAGGCCCCGCCAGGGGGTAGATCTTACCAAAAGGTATCTCTGCTCCAGGCAATAATTCAATTGGACAATCATATGGACGGTGAGGGGGAAGCTGGTCAGCGTTCTTCTTGTCACATAAATCCACATAGTCCTGGTATACAGCTGGTAGTTCAGGGACTGACATGGTTCCTTTAGGAACAGAGCAAGCTGAAACTTCTGGACTCATCTGTTTCTCTGGAAAGGGTAATTCCTTGGTCTCCCAGTTAATGGTAGGGTTCTGAGCCTGCAGCCATGGTAGCCCTAGAATAATGGGAAAGTGGGGAGAAGAGATAAGCATAAAGGACAGTTTTCTTGATGATCTTTACCCATAAGGACCCTCAAAGGCTCCGTTTCCTGATCCACTGGTCCAGAGGTCAGCAGGGAGCCATCCACAGTTTCCATCTGTACTGGAGTAGCCTTCTTCACTGAACGTATCCCCTGTTTCAGAGCAAAGGAGACATCCATAAAATTCCACTTGCCCCTGAGTCGATCATAGCAGAGCTAGACACCCAGACTGAGTCAACCCAGAGTTTGATGGAAAGGAAGCAATGAGAATTGTTTTTCCTACAACTCAGCTGGGACACCGCTGAGGAAACTTGAAAAATTGCAGCGTTTACACAGTCATCGTCCTCAGAAGTAACGGAGTTTAAGTCCGAGAAATCAATATCTGTTGCTGCAGATCTCTCTGGAGCCTGAGGCTCGGACCTGACAGATCTCCTCTCGCAACACTCACAGTGAATGAGTGCTGCAGTAGTCTTACGAGAACGGCTGGGGCAGTTTATAATGAAGTGCCCTGACTTACCACAATAGAAACATAGATTTTCCTTAAAACGATGTTCTTTGCGTGCATCACTAACCCGTCTTTGTAAAAGTCTACCTGCATGGGTTCAGGTTCAGGTTCCCGTGTGATCCTACTCAAAGGTTCCTTAGCTGGGGAGGAAGGTAGGAAAAGGTTAGTGCGATTGCTTTCGAACCATCTCTCTTGCCTGCGTTCAGTCAGGCGAGCATCAATACGGATGCAGTAGTTAATAAAGTCACCTAACGCAGTGGGAGGGTCGGCACGAGCAAGTTCATCCTTAATTAGTGGAGACAACCCCTTTCGAAAAATAGATTTTTTGGCGGAACTGTCCCAGGTGGTATCAAGGGCCCATCTCCTGAAATCCAAGGCATATTCGGCTACCGAGTGCTTACCTTGGCGCAAAGTTAACATGGCTGCTTCAGCTGTTGCACCTCGATTGGGGTCATCAAACACCTGCCCCATGGCTGAAATGAAAGCATCAAGATGATCCAAACATTCATCCTCAGTCTCAATCAGAGGGTTTGCCCACATCAAAGCCTTGTTGGTAAGTAACATAATTATAGTAAGCACTTTAGATCGTTCAGTGGGAAATTGTGAAGCATGTGCAGAAAAAAAAAGATTGCATTGGTTAATAAATCCCCTGAATTTTTCACGTTCACCGCCAAAACGAAAAGGGGGCAACTTGGGAATCCCAGAACTCGGGCTACGGCAGGAGCCTGGACTCGCTCCTCTAGAACCTCAATCCTGGCTCGCAAATCCTGGGCAGTCTGTCCAAACACTTGCAAATTGTGATTAGTGAGGTCCTGTAGGTTTGTAAAACGGGTTTTTATAGTCTGTAAATCTGAAAGGATATTATCAGTCACTCCGCAAAGTTCCTTTATGCGGGCCTCCATTTTCCAGATCTTTTAAGACAGGAGTACTGGAAGGAGAGGAGAAAAAAAAAAAAAAAACAATAGTGTTTACCTGTGGTAACACTGGAATGGTTGTGAGAAGTCACAACCACTGTCATCACAGAAAGTACAACCGGACGTCTGATATCCACAGTTACAGCAGACACAGCCTTCCCAGACCCAGCAGACAATAACGTTTTGGCTTCAGAATCTTGTAATGTATGTAGTACAGTTCATATAGCGTCTTGTGCTTGGGTGCGATGAAAATACATGAGACACAGGTTTGATATAGAAGGTCTTGTATTACTTCATACAAGTGGCAAAAATAGTCACACAGTTTGCAGATACAGAAGCAGGAGACACAGCAGGCCAGAGTAACTTAAGCTCAGCAATCACTCTCCACAACAGGTTCAGGATCTTCTTCTCTGTTACCGTAAGTCCATGCAAACGTGGATCTTTCAAAGAGCAGGGTGTTATGTTTCGGTAGCTGAGGAGAGCAGGCAAAAAGGCAATACACCAGAGCAGTTGGAATCTATGAGATTGCAGTACCCTGACTAACCACCACAACTAGAGGCAGCCGTGGAGCGTTCCTACGTTGGTCCTAGACGCCTCGTCACAGCCTGAGAAACTAACTACACCTAAAGACAGAAACAGGAAAGCTATCTGCCCCGGAGCAGAACCCCAAAGATAATAGAAAGCCCCCAAACATGTAATGGCGGTTAGACAAGAGGAAATACTGACACAGAAAGAAAATAGTATGAGCAAACGCTGGGGCCCAAACTATCTAAATAGAAAAGGATAGGAAGGGTACTTACTGCAATCCCAGAAAACCCTGAAAAGCACCAACTCTACTAATTTCAAAATCACCTGAGATCACACGACCTCTACCACCTAAATTAGTTCTCTGGTGTAACAAAATCAAAACAGCAGCCACTGAAAAAACTGGAAAAAGCAAAAGAACAAAACTCAGTGGCTGAACTAAACTGAGAGGGCAGAAGCCCCCGGAGGGGACCCTGAAGGCCCCAAAGAAGTGCAGTACAAAATGCAAAAATATAGCACAAACACAAAAGAAGCAAAAGTCTTATCTGTAAGCAGGAGATGCAGACACGACACAGCAGGCTACAAGGGAAACTGGAATGAAGGATTCAGACCAGAACAATTGATCACCGGCAACTCTGATGGGAAAATGACTCCCTTATATAAGACCAGTCAGTAACACCTGATTCCCAGTCCTCACAATCTTCACTAGCACCGCTTGTAACCACCAGAGGGAGCCTCTGCTCAGAACTCATCTCAAACCCATTCACAACAGTACCCCCCCCTTGAGGAGGGGTCACCAAACCCTCATTTGAGCAACCAGGTCGGTCAGGATGAGTTCTATGATACGCACGGATAAGTCTCCTAGCATGGATGTCCGAAGCAAACACCCAAGAATTGTCTTCCTGACCATAACCTCTCCATTTAACCAAATACTGGAGTTTCCGTCTAGAAAAATGAGAATCTAATATTTTCTCAACCACATACTCCAGATTGCCCTCAACCAAAACAGGGTCAGGAGGCACAGCAGCAGGAACCACTGGCTCAACAAACCTCTTCAACAAGGACTTGTGGAACACGTTATGGATCTTAAATGTCCCTGGAAGAAGCAAACGAAAAGAAACAGGATTAATAATCTCCATGATCTTATAAGGTCCAATGTACCTAGGCTTAAATTTAGGAGATGCTACTCTCATAGGAATATTCTTTGAGGACAACCAGACCAAGTCCCCCACTTTAAACCGAGGACCATCAGTCCTATGCCGGTTAGCAAACCGCTGGGCCTTCTCCTGAGAGAGGGACAACCTCTCCACTACCTGGTCCCAAATCTGTTGCATACGCTCCACAACAGAGTCAACACCTGGACAGACAGAAGCCTCCGTCTGTCCTGAAGAAAATCGAGGGTGAAACCCAGAATTACAGAAAAACGGAGACATCAAAGTGGCAGAGCTAGCCCTATTATTAAGAGCAAACTCAGCCAAAGGCAAAAAAGAGACCCAGTCATCCTGATCAGCAGACACAAAGCATCTTAGATAAGTCTCCAATGTCTGGTTTCTTCTCTCAGTTTGACCATTGGTCTGAGGATGAAATGCCGAGGAGAAAGACAATTGAACACCCAGTTTAGAACAAAAAGTCCTCCAAAATCTGGAAACAAACTGGACTCCTCTGTCAGACAAAATGTTCTCAGGAATGCCGTGTAAACGAACCACGTGCTGAAGGAACAACGGCACCAATTCAGAGGAGGAAGGCAACTTAGGTAATGGCACAAGATGTATCATTTTGGAAAACCTATCACAAATTACCCAGATGGTGGTCATTCTCTGAGAAACAGGAAGATCGGAAATGAAATCCATAGAGATATGGGTCCATGGTCTCTTGGGCACAGGCAATGGCATCAACAAACCACTAGAGCGAGAGCAAGGCTTGGAGCGAGAGCAAGTCCCGCAGGACTGCACAAATTCCCTGACATCACGAGACAAGGTAGGCCACCAAAAGGACCGACTAACCAAGTCTCTGGTACCAAAAATTCCGGGATGCCCAGCCAATGCGGAACAATGAATCTCAGACATCACACTCTTTTTCCATTGGTCCGGGACAAACAATTTTCCAACAGGGCAGCGCTCGGGCCTATCCTCCTGACACCCCTCCAGAGCAAGTCTCAAATTGGGCGAAATGGCGGAAAGAACTACACCCTCTTTCAAAATAACAGAAGGATCAGATAACTCAGGAGAGTCCGCAAGGAAACTCCTCGAGAGGGCATCCGCCTTAACATTCTTAGTGCCAGGAAGAAAGGAAACCACAAAATTAAAACGTGTGAAAAACAAGGCCCACCTGGCCTGTCTAGATTGAGTCGCTTGGCAGATTCCAGATAGACCAGATTCTTATGGTCCGTAAGGACCACCACCTGATGTTTGGCTCCCTCCAGCCAATGTCTCCACTCTTCAAAAGCCCACTTCATGGCCAACAACTCCCGATTACCCACGTCATAATTACGTTCAGTAGGAGAAAATTTTCGAGAGAAAAAGGCACAAGGGTTACTTTTAGAGGTCTCTGGATCTTTTTGGGACAAAACGGCACCTGCCCCAATTTCAGAGGCATCAACCTCCACCTGAAATGGCAGAGAAACATCAGGCTGCCGTAGAACAGGAGCAGAAGTGAATCTCTGCTTAAGTTCCTGAAATGCAGAGACTGCCTCAGGAGGCCAATTTCACCACATCAGAACCCTTTCTGGTCAAATCAGTTAATGGTTTAACAATAACCGAGAAATTACCAATAAATTTACGATAAAAATTGGCAAAACCCAAAAATCTCTGAAGAGCCTTTAATGAAGTAGGTTGGACCCAATCACAGATGGCCTGAACCTTGACCGGGTCCATTTCAATAACAGATGGGGACAAAATGAATCCCAGAAATGAGATCCTCTGTACGCCAAAAAGACACTTTGATCCCTTCACATACAGAGCATTCTCTCTCAAAATCTGGAATACAGTTCGAACATGTTTCACATGAGAGTCCCAGTCATTAGAAAAAATCAAGATATCATCCAAATAAACAATCAGAAATTTATCCACAAAATCCCTGAAAATGTCATTCATGAAGGACTGGAAGACGGAAGGAGCATTAGTGAGCCCAAAGGGCATCACCAGGTACTCAAAATGCCCTTCAGGGGTATTGAATGCCGTCTTCCATTCATCCCCGTGCTTAATGCGAATAAGGTTATACGCCCCCCTGAGGTCAAGCTTGGTAAACCAAGTAGCGTTTTTCACCCTGGAAAACAGGTCAGAAATCAAGGGTAACGGGTATTGATATTTCACAGTAATATTGTTCAAGAGACGATAATCAATACACGGCCTTAATGAACCATCTTTTTTGGCCACAAAGAAAAAACCGGCACCTAAGGGTGAAGAGGATGGTCTGATATGACCCTTCTCCAATGATTCCTTGATATAAGACCGCATAGCGTCATGTTCAGGTACAGACAAGTTAAAAAGGCGACCTTTAGGGAATTTACTACCCGGCACTAATTCAATAGCGCAGTCATAGCTCCTATGGGGAGGCAAGGATGCAGATTTACTTTCGCTAAACACATCAGAAAAATCAAACAAAAAGTCAGGAACATCCTGAGCCTGGGGGGAGGCAGAAAAAACAGGAGTGTTGGTATTAACACATTGGCAGCCCCAACTGGTTACAGACACAGATTTCCAATCCAAAACAGGATTATGAGACTGTAACCAAGGGAAACCCAGCACGATAATGTCATGCAGATTATATAGAACCAAAAATTTGCAGCACTCCTGGTGATCAGGTTCAACCCTCATTATCACCTGAGTAGAAAACTGGGGTTTATTCTCAGCCAAAGGGGTAGAATCGATCCCCAGTAGGGGAATAGACTTCTGTAGGGGTATCAAGGGAAACCCACAACGTTTAGCAAAATCATAATCCATCAGGTTAATAGCTGCTCCAGAATCAACGAAAGCCTGAGCAGAAAATGAGGACAGAGAGCATATCAGAGTGACAGTTAATAAAAACTTAGTCTGAACACTACCCAAGACAACTGAGCGTGCAAAACGTCTTCCCCGCTTAGGGCAGACAAATAGCATGAGAGGCATCACCACAGTAGAAACATAACCCATTGCGCTTTCGAAACTCATGACGCTGTGCCCCAGACACCACTCTATCACACTGCATGGATTCAGAAGCTGGTTCACAAGGCAACACCATTCCACGCATACTTCTCCGCTCACGCAAACGTCTGTCAATTTGAATCGCTAATGACATAGAATCATTGAGACCAGAGGGGACAGGGAATCCCACCATAACATCCTTTACATTATCTGACAGACCCTTCCGGAAAAGGGCCGCCAAAGTGTCGTCATTCCATTTGGTCAGGACTGCCCACCTACGGAATCTCTGACAGTATAACTCAGCGTCATCAAGCCCCTGATTTAATGCCAACAAGGTTTTTTCAGCTTGATCAGTGACATTAGGCTCATCGTACAATAACCCCAAAGCCTGAAAAAACGCATCAACATCACTCAAAACAGGATCCCCAGGTATCAGGGAAAAAGCCCAATCCTGAGGATCGCCGCGCAGGAGAGAGATGATAATTTGAACCTGCTGCGCTGCGTTTCCTGAGGACTTAGATTTTAAGGCAAAAAACAATTTACAATTATTTTTGAAATTCTGAAACTTAGCTCGATCCCCCAAAAACAAATCTGGCATGGGAATCCTAGGTTCCACAACAGGCAACCTAGCAAGATATGCAGCAATACTCTGAACCTCAGTGGCAAGCTGATCCACACGGCCAGACAACCGTGCAAACTCCATTGGGAGAAAAGATCCTCCCCAGAACCCAGAGATACAGAGGGAAAAAAAAAAAAAAATGCAACAAACAGAAAAATATCTCTGACAACTCTGACAACCTTTTTTCTTTCACAATATTTTTCCCTTCTGTGAGTACCATACAATTTTCAATTTTTTAGGCCGGTGATACTGTTATGTTTCGGTAGCTGAGGAGAGCAGGCAAAAAGGCAATACACCAGAGCAGTTGGAATCTATGAGATTGCAGTACCCTGACTAACCACCACAACTAGAGGCAGCCGTGGAGCGTTCCTACGTTGGTCCTAGACGCCTCGTCACAGCCTGAGAAACTAACTACACCTAAAGACAGAAACAGGAAAGCTATCTGCCCCGGAGCAGAACCCCAAAGATAATAGAAAGCCCCCAAACATGTAATGGCGGTTAGACAAGAGGAAATACTGACACAGAAAGAAAATAGTATGAGCAAACGCTGGGGCCCAAACTATCTAAATAGAAAAGGATAGGAAGGGTACTTACTGCAATCCCTGAAAAGCACCAACTCTACTAATTTCAAAATCACCTGAGATCACACGACCTCTACCACCTAAATTAGTTCTCTGGTGTAACAAAATCAAAACAGCAGCCACTGAAAAAACTGGAAAAAGCAAAAGAACAAAACTCAGTGGCTGAACTAAACTGAGAGAGCAGAAGCCCCCGGAGGGGACCCTGAAGGCCCCCAAAGAAGTGCAGTACAAAATGCAAAAATATAGCACAAACACAAAAGAAGCAAAAGTCTTATCTGTAAGCAGGAGATGCAGACACGACACAGCAGGCTACAAGGGAAACTGGAATGAAGGATTCAGACCAGAACAATTGATCACCGGCAACCCTGATGGGAAATTGACTCCCTTATATAAGACCAGTCAGTAACACCTGATTCCCAGTCCTCACAATCTTCACTAGCACCGCTTGTAACCACCAGAGGGAGCCTCTGCTCAGAACTCATCTCAAACCCATTCACAACAGCAGGGTTCCAGAGTCCACAAGTGTTCCAGAGTTCCTCAGTAGGAATAGCTGGAGTACAAAGTCCAAGGCTTCCAGGAGTCAGGTCACAGGTTCACTGCAGGCTAGATTCTGAAGCACTGATTGCTCAGCTGTGGCTGCTTAAGAAGCAAGAGGGAGATAATCAGGGCGGGAACATGAAAGCTAGAAACTCCATATTGACTGAGGGCAAGATAGCTGCAGCAAGACAGAAAGCAAAATGGCTGACGGAAAAACTGAGTTTCACGAACATGTACAAAGAACCTTACAAGGAGCTTCAGAGATCTAGAGCAGAACTATTAGTCGAAAACTCCACAAATCTGGCTTTTATGGAAGAGCGGCAAGAAGAAATACATTTATGAAAGCCGTGAGAACTCCCTTTTTAATTTTTCAAAAAAAGTATAGGGAACAGAGTGAGAATGTGGAAGAAAGGGCTCTGGTCAGATGAGACCAAAGAATAACTTATAATTAATAATAACCAACAAAGGCTAGGCAGACACCTGCTGGCTGATATTAGTAGCCTATTAAGGGGCCATAGATATCATCATCTCTCAGCCGCTCAATCCATAAAATATGCCAAATCTGGCACTTAGCCTCGCTCTTCCCACTTGTCCTGGAGTGGTGGCAAGTGGGATGATAGTATTTGGGTTTATGTTACCTTTTGTATTGTCAGGTGACATCAAGACCAGGGTTAGTAATGGAGAGGCGTCTATAATACGCCACCATTACCAACCTCTTAGTCAAATTGTGAAAAAAAATAACACCCAGAATAAAGTCCTTTATTTGAACAAATGACACAGACTCCTTTAATGAATCTAAATTAACCAAAAACACTTATACTCACCTTACGCCCAATCCACTGAAGCCAATGTCCCCTGTAAAATAATTAAAATAATAACCATAATCCTCACCTGTCCGACGAGAAAATAATAATCCAATTGTCCAGCAACGTGTCTAACTCTGCTACATCTAGCTGGCAGGCTGCATTGCTGCATGATGTGACTATACAGCCTGCCATCCAGCAGAGACACTGAGCTGTGCGTGCTTGCTTAGCTCAGTGCCTCACAGTGACGTGCTAAAGTTAAACGGAGTTCTTATCTAATTATCTCCTTTGAGTGCAGCAGTCCAAAAGGTCATCAGAGTTCATAGGCAATGAATTTAGTTCAACTCAATCTCGTCAGCGTGAGAGCTATACTCCGATTATCTTTCTGATGTCACCGCGAGTGTGAGACCTTTCTCATGCTCACGATGACTTCAGTGAGGTGAAACGAGTTCATTGGAGATGAACTCCGCTCAACTTTAGCACATCACCATGGGGTTGAATGGCAGGTTGTATAGCCCCATCATGCTACAATGCATACTGCCATCTAGGTCTAGCAGAGCTAGATGCATTGCGGAACAATAGGATTATTATCTTCTCGTTGGTGTTTATTAATTTAATTCTTTTACAGGGACATTAGCCTCAGTTCATTGGCATAAGATATGAGGGTATGTGCACACGATCAGTAATTGCTGTGGGTTGGACGCTGCGTACTTATGCAGCATCCAACCCGCAGCGGCCAGATGTTACAGCATAGTGGATGGGATTTCTTAAAATCCCATCCACAATGCATCCACAGACATCTATGGATCACCTGCGGAGACTGACATGCGAAGCGTCTCTCCAGACCACAGCATGTCAATTTCTCTTGCAGAGAACGTATTGTGTATTGGACACGGTGAATCCGCACGGTTCAGTGATCACATGCGGATTAACCTGCATTCAATAGACAGCAGCTCTTTGGACGCAGCGAACATACACTGCGTCCAAAGCTCTGCCAGTTCCGGATCATGTGCACCCAGCCTAAGTGTTTTTGGTTAATTTAGTCAATAAAGGAATCTGTCATTTGTTCAAATAAAGGACTTTATTCTGGGTGATATTTATTTCACAATTTGACTGTGGGGTTAGTAATGGTGACATCAAAACAAAGGTGAAATCAACCCCAATACTATCACCCCACTTGCCACTGCAAGTGGGAAGAATGAGGCTAAACATTTCTGGGGCTGCGGAGAGCTGAAGTTTTTAGTCTGGGACGGGATCAATATCCATGGCCCCTTCCTAGGCTATTAGTCTGCCTTGCTTTTGCTGCTTATTAATTATAGGGAGACTCTGTAATTTTTTTGGGTCCCCCATTTTAATAATTAGTAAAGACTAAGTATACAGCTATGAGCTGATATTAATAGCCTGGAAATGAATGGCTATTACCCCTTTTCCAAGCAATAAACACCTGCCCCTAGCTGTCTGCTTTCCCTCTGCTGGTTAATAAAATTTCGAGGGACCCCGCACCATTTTTTTCAGAAAATAAATTATTTATTAATTAAAATACATGTACAGTAAACTACACATGCAAAACACTGATTATATATCTCAATCACATATATCTATCTATCTATCTACTATCTATCTATCTATCTATCTATCTATCTATCTATTTATCATCTAAAGTGAAGGAAATAATTATTTGATCCCTTGCTAATTTTGTAAGTTTGCCCACTGACAAAGACATGAACAGTCTATAATTTTAAGGGTAGATTAATTTTAACATTGAGAGATAGAATATCAAAAATAAAATCCAGAAAATCACATTGTATAAATTATATAAATTTATTTGCATTTTGCAGTGAGAAATAAGTATTATAAGTGCTAAATGGGGTACCTCAGGCGCCATGGGCTCACAGTCGGTTCCCACATTTTGCTTTGAATAAGGATCTGCTTTATCGAGTAACCAAGCCAAGGAAGCCAAGGGGTGAGGTGATAGAGCGGTTACTGGTGTTAGGGCCCTATAGACGCAGGGTGTTAGACATGGCTCATTCCCATGTGTTGGGTGGTCACCTGGGGCAAATACGACCCAGGAACAGATCCTCCAGAGATTTTACTGGCCTGGGTGGTGCAAAGAAATTCTGAGCTATTGTCATCCTGCCCCACCTGCCAGCTAACCTCTCCAGTGGCCCACTTCCGCAGTAACCTAGTACCATTGTCCATCATCGAGGTTCCATTCGAACTCATAGCGATGGATTTAGTGTGGCCCTGGTGAAGTCCACAAGAGGACATGAATATATATTGGTGATCCTGGATTATGCTAACTGGTGCCCAGAGGCGGTGCCTATAAGAAATTCCACCGCAAAGTGTATCTCTCAGAAGCTACTCCATATCTTCTCTCCAACCAGTCTGCCAAAAGAGATACTGACAGATTAAGGGACCCCTTCATGTCGAAGGTCATAAGGAAATTGTGCAAGACACTGAAAATTTCACAGCTCAGACCCTAAGTGTACGATCCCCAGACGGACGGACTTGTGGAGAGGTTTAATAAAACCTTGAAGGCTATGTTGAGGAAAGCAGTGGAAGCTGAGACTGTCACCACACCCTATAGAAGCATGGTGGAGCATGTCACCCAGAAGCAGAAAGAATTGCCATTGTGATGCCCATTGTGAAGGAGCATCTCCTCAAGGCACAAGAAGCCCAGTTCAGAGTGTATAATAGGTCAGACAGGGAGAGACAGTTCCACCCAGATGACTGAGTACTTGTGTTGGTACCCACAGTGAAGACCAAGTTACTGGCCAAGTGGCAGGGCCCCTATGAGATGGTAGAGAAAGTTGGTGAAGTCGACTATAAAATACACCGACCGGGGAAGCGGAAGCCCTACCAGGTGTACCATGTGAACCTGATTAAACAGTGGCAGGACAGAGAACTCCTAGTCTGGTGGCCAAGTCCGAAGTCAGCGTAGAAGATGTTAAGGTGATGTACACCTTGTTTCGCTCTTGGAAACAGCAATGTCGAGAGCTGTTGCAGCGGAATAAAGGCCTGTTTTCTGAATTGCCAGGTGTCAATCAGGTCATAGAGCATGAGTTACTCACAGAGCCTCATGTTTACGTCAATCAGATACCAAGAGGCCCGCCGAGAAGCGGATGCTGAATCAAGGAGTCATTGAAGAGTCCAAGAGTGGCTGGTCCAGTCCCGTAGTCTTGGTGCCAAAACCAGGCAGGGAGTGGTGGTTCTGTAATGACTACAGGAAGTTCAACGAAGTCTCGAAGTTCAACACCTACCCAATGCCCAGGTACATTACAACCATTGACCTCAAAAAGGGTATTGACAAATTCTCATGACCCAAGATGCCAAGAAGAAGACGACCTCAATGCCAGACGGTTGTTTCCAGTACAAAAAAATGCCGTTTGAGTTGCAAGGAGCTCTTGCTATCTTCCAGAGAGCCATGGGCTGGATCCCAACTCCCCACAAGAAAGAAGCAGCAGAAAGCCAGCTGAGAAAAGCTCAGGCAATACTTGATGACCTACAAAAGGCAGGGTTTTCCATAAACCCGAAGAAATGTGCCACGGGCATGGCAGAAGCTAAATACTTGGGCTATCTCGTAGGCAGGGGCAAAATAAAGTTGATGCGATCCAGAGTTGGCCACAGCCTCTCTCAAAAAAGCAGGTCAGGCATTCCTGGGCATCGTGAGCTATTGCCGCAGGTTTATCCCTAACTTTGCTATGATAGTCGCCCCTTGGTCGGACCTCCTTAAAGAGACAAAGTCTACTATGGCTAAGTGGTCTCCAGAAGCTGAGACGACCTTCCAGGCCCTGTGCAAACAGCCAGTGCTGCTGGCACCGGATTTCGGATTTCTCTAAGGAGTTTGTGGTCCAGACGGATGCTTCAGATGTCGGGTTGGGCGCTGTCTTATCACAAGAGGTGAACGGGGAAGAGCACCCCATAATGTATCTAAGTTGGAAAGTGTCATCTTGTGAGAAAAATTACTCTATAGTGGAGAAGGAATGTTTGGCCATCAAGTGGGACACTCTAAGGTACTACCTCTTAGGCAGGAAATTCAGGCTAGTGTCAGACCATGCCCCGCTGAGGTGGATGAGAGAGAAGGGGAACAATGCCTGAGTGGTTCCTATCACTTCAGGATTTTAGCTTCCATGTAGAGCATAGCTCCGGGAAACTGCATGGCAATGCTGACACTCTGTCGAGGGTCCACTGTCTGATAGCGGAAGTTGCCAAGCCTCCCAGCTTTGGGCAGAGGGGGATATGTAAGGTGGCAGCTGGACAGATCGTGGATGGGAGGTATGTGTCCCCGAGGTGCCAAGCCTCAGTGATGTAGGACCCGGAGAAGCAGGCTCCAGCACACATAGTACTGAGAGGTGTTTAATGGGCCCGGATTATGAGTCCGGGTTTTATGGGCAGCTGATAGAGCTGGATGGGATCGGCTTCTCCCTTACCTCCAGTCCACTTCTTGGAATGTCTAATTTAAGGCAGCTGGGGCTGTCTCACTTTGTGTGTTTGCAAGGTGAGGAGGACTTGTGTGTGCTGCTCAGACCCTGCTGGAGTCTGAGACAAAAGAACAGACATTAAACGGCTGAGCCCAGTGTAAGGCTATGGTTCCACGGTCCGGAACCATAGCGCTTTGGACGGAGCGGAAATTCCGCTCCGTCTAAGCCCCGCCCCCTTTCTGACGCGCGATCTTTCCGGAGGTGTTCAGGACACCTCCGGAACACCTCCGGAAAGAGCGCAGGGCTACATAGCCCTGTGTTAATTCTGTTGCGGCGACGCACCGTCGCCGCAATACGCGAGGACATGCTGCGGTCTAAAAAGACGCGCCGCATGTCCGTTTACGCAGGTTTGCCACCTGCGTATTGTTACGCATAGTGGAGACGGGATTTCTTGAAATCCCCTCCACTATGCTGTAACATCTGGACGCTGCGTGTTTGGCGCTGCGCCAGCGCACAGCGCCAAACACGCAGCGTTCCTGACCGTGGAAACTCACCCTTATATGGACTGGTGATTTTCCATTTTTTGTTCTGTTATACCTTTTTGTACCTGGAAGAGGCTGCTTTTCTTTAACCCCTTCACTCCCGGAGCTTTTTTAGATTTTTTGTTTTTCGCTCCCCTTCTTTCCAGAGCCGTAACTTTTTTATTTTTCCTCAATTTAGCCATGTGAGGGCTTATTTTTTGTGGGACGAGTTGTACTTTTGAACGACACCATTTGTTTTACCATGTCATGTACTCGAAAACGGGAAAAAATTCCAAGTGCCGTGAAATTGCAAAAAAAAGTGCAATCCCACACTTGTTTTTTGCTTGGCTTTTTTGGTAGGTTCACTAAATGCTAAAACTGACCTGCCAATATGATTCTCCAGGTCATTCTGAGTTCATAGACACCAAACATGTCTAGGTTCTCTTTTATCTAAGTGGTTAAAAAAAATTCCAAAGTTTGCTAAAAAAAAAAAAAGATTGCGCCATTTTCCGAGACCCGTAGCATCTCCATTTTTCATGATCTGGGGTAGTGTGAGGGCTTTATTTTTGCGCACCGAGCTGACGTTTTTAATGATGCCACTTTTGTGCAAACATGTTCTTTTGATCTCCCGTTATTGCATTTTAATGCAATTGCGGCGACAAAAAAAAAACTAATTCTGGCTTTTGAATTTTTTTCTGCTACGCCATAAAAGCAATCGGTTAACTTTTTTTTTTTTTATGATCGCAATTCTGAATGGCATACCTAATAGTGTATTTGATTTTTTTTTATTGTTTTTTTTTTGGGGGAAAGTGGGGTGTTTTGAACGTTTTTTTTATTTGTTTTTTAATTTTTAAACACTTTTTTTTTTACTTTGGGCAATTCAAAGCCCAGGGGAAGAAGATCACAACTTGATCGCTCTGCTAATTTTGGGCGAGAGCAGATCGCCCATAGTAGCGATTACTGCTTTGCAGGGGCGCCGAGATCACCAGGCGGCGCTCATACAATTGCCTGCAAACCAAAGAGGTTCTACGATAAAGTGAGGGGGGCGGCGATGTGCCCTTCCGGGCCCCGGGCGCCAAAAAGCTTATTAAAAAAATCCCCGCTATAAGTTTTGCAGCGGTTTTTAACTGTTAAAGGGTGCGGGGGGGGATCGCGTTTCCCGCTCGCCCCATTGCGTGCACATTTCAGTGTTTTAACAGCTACAGTCCGGCTTTGAGGTGGGGTGGGCTCACCGCCGAAGCTCACTTCAAAGCGGGGGATCCTTCCATGATTTTCTACCCACTTCGGGAAGAAGGGGTTTAAACCCCGAGGGGTTTTTGAAATTTTAACCCCTTAACGACCGCTGATACACTTTTTTAAGGTGGGGAAATTTGGGGAAATTATTTCCTCAGCGCGCTTTTTAAAAGGGGCTGAGAAATAAGGGGATAGTGTAGGGAAGAAAACCGGGGCCCTGGGTACTGGGTCTGCGCCGGGTTTTTGGAAATTCGGGGTGTCTCCTCTGTTGCCTGGGGAAGGTTAGGGGACCCCGGGGAAACCCTTTTCCAGGGAAACAGGGGGGGTGGCTAAGGGCAGCAGCCCAGCGAGCGCTGAAGCATAGACTTGCGGGAAAAGACAGCACGCAGAAGGAGAAGTGTGCTCTCCTCCTGGGGTACCTAGCAGCGCAGGGCCCCGCCTGAGCGCCCCGCTGACACCGCAGAACTTTTGGGATAGACAGGGCCTGGCCAGTTTTGGGTTCCAGCAGGGGGAAGCGCCCAAAAACTGGGGCCCCCTAAAAGAACCGGGGGAGTGACCCTAATGTTTGGCCTTTTTCACAAATCCGTTTTTTTTTACTTCAGGGGGATCCGGGGTGTTGTTAAAAAAAAAAGGGCCTACCGGAAAGCGTTTTTTTGCATTGACTTTCATTTGCGCCGATCGCGCCTGTTTGT
>JARQOD010000001.1:392342128-392375903 GCA_033576555.1 Oophaga sylvatica
AAATTTTTGAACCACTCTCCATAATCTTTGAAAATTCTTGGAGAACAGGAGAAGTCCCAGAAGACTGGAGAAGAGCAAATGTTGTTCCTATCTTCAGAAAGTGGAAGAAGGTGGATCCAGGGAACTATATGCCGGTGAGTCTGACATCTATACCAGGAAAGATCTTTGAACAAATTATTAAACAACATGTATGTAAGTACCTGGACAAGAATGAAGTGCTTAACCAGAGTCAGCATGGGTTTGTAACTAATAAGTCATGTCAGATTAATTTAATTTCCTTCTATGACAGAATCACTGACTGGGTGGATCAGGGGAATGCTGTAGATGTATTATATCTTGACTTCAGCAAAGCATTTGACAAAGTATCTCACACAATCCTTATTGAAAAAATGATTAAGTATGGAATGGACAAGGCAACTGTTAGGTGGATTCATAACTGGCTTAGTGATAGGACCCAAAGAGTGGTAGTAAATGGTTGCACATCCAGTTGGAAGAATGTATCAAGTGGGGTACCACAGGGCTCTGTCTTGGGCCCTGTATTGCTCAACATCCTTATCAATTATTTAGATGAAGGAATTGAGGTAAACTGACTAAATTTGCTGATGACACAAAGCTAGGAGGGATAGATAACACTAGAGAAGTGAGAGAGAGTATTCAAAAAGATATAAATAAACTGGAGCAGTGGGCAGCAACTAACAGAATGGTTTTTAACAGGGAAAAATGCAAAGTACTACATCTGGGAAATAAAAATGAAAAAAGCGTATACAGAATGGGAGGAATAAGGCTAAGCAACAGCACATGTGAAAAAGACTTGGGTATACTAATTGATCACAGACTGAACATGAGTCAACAGTGTGATGCAGCAGCAAAAAAGGCAAATACAATTCTGGGATGTATTAACAGAAGCATACAGTCTAGATCACGTGAAGTCATTATTGCCCTCTACTCCTCTTTGGTCAGACCTCATCTGGAATACTGTGTCCAGTTTTGGGCACCACATTTTAAAAAAGACATCAACAAACTAGAGCAAGTTCAGAGAAGAGCGACCAAAATGGTGTCCGGTCTGCAAACCATGTCATATGAGGAACGGTTACAGGATTTGGGAATGTTTAGCTTGCAAAAAAGAAGACTGAGAGGAGACTTAATAGCTGTCTACAAATATCTCAAGGGCTGTCACATTGTAGAAGGATTATCTTTATTCTCATTTGCACAAGGAAAGACTAGAAGCAATGGGATGAAACTGAATGGGAGGAGACACAGATCAGACATTAGAAAAAACTTTTTGACAGTTAGTGATCAATGAGTGGAACAGGCTGCCACGAGAGGTGGTGAGTTCTCCTTCAATGGAAGTCTTCAAACAGAGGCTGAACAGACATCTGTCTGGGATGGTTTAGTTAATCCTGCTTTGAGCAGGGTTTGAGCAGGGGGTTGGACCAGATGACCCAGGAGGTCCCTTCCAACTTTACCATTCTATGATTCTATGAAAATAAGGGACAAAAAATAGCAACACCTAGATACCACATCCAGATAAGCTGGTATGTTGTTATAAATATATAAAAAAAAAGCTAGTCTCAAATAATGACTTCTTGGAAAAGAAGAGGGGGAGGGAAAACAGTGTGCCCAAAATATTACAGCAGGGTATTGCACAATAAGATCAAAAAAGACTTCTCCATTATACAAAGTGATTTCCAATACAATTTATGTAAAGTGCAAGTGCAATAAAGTGGCTAGAACAGACCTACTAGTCCTACTTAAAAGATGGAAGAAGGTTTATGAAGATCAAAAAATACACACTAAATCCAGTATCAATCACAAGTTATATCAGAGTCTGAATGGATATAAAAGCCATGTGGCCAACAAAAGGTGTATTATAATATAGAAACCAACCTTATATGGAACGTGGAAAGGGGGACCCCCAACACGCGTTTGCATAAATGACGGCCTGAAGTCTGAAGACCATGGCCGTCACCATCGCTGGTCTCCTCCTGTGTCAGGCTTTGCATAAATGACAGCCTAAAGTCTGAAGACCATGGCCGTCACCATCGCTAGTCTCCTCCTACATCAGACTTTGCATAAATGATGGCCTGAAGTCTGAAGACCATGACGGACACCATCGCTGGTCTCCTCCTGTGTCAGGCTTTGCATAAATGACAGCCTAAAGTCTGAAGACCATGGCCGTCACCATTGCTGGTCTCCTCCTACGTCAGACTTTGCATAAATGATGGCCTGAAGTCTGTAGACCATGACGGTCATCATCTCTGGTCTCCTCCTTTGTCAGGCTTTGCATAAATGACAGCCTGAAGTCTGAAGACCATGGCCGTTACCATCGCTGGTCTCCTCCGGTGTGAGGCATTGCATAAATTACAGCCTGAATTTTGGAGACCATGGCTATCACCATTGCTGGTCTACTCCTGTGTTAGGCTTTGCATAAATGATGGCCTGAAGTCTGAAGACCATGGCTGTCACCATCGCTGGTCTCCACCAATGTGAGGCTTTGCATAAATTACAGATTGAAGTCTGGAGGGCATGGCTGTCACCATCTTTGGTTTCCTCCGGTGTGAGGCTTTGTCGCCTTTACTGCAGTGACTTCAGTTCTCGTTTGTTTATGTCTCTTTCTGCCTTTAGTTTCATTTCAGCCGGTGAAATACGGCTTGATGGGACGAGATCTGAAGAGGACTCGGCCATTGCAGAATATTCTCTTTGCTTTCGCAGGATGTTTTGGGTCATTGTCCATCTGTCCTGTGAAGTACTGTCCATGAACCTTGCTGCATTTGGGTGAATCAGAGCAGAAAGTCTCGCCCTGTACAGTCATGGCCAAAAGTTTTGAGAATGACACAAATATTAATTTTTACAAAGTCTACTGCTTCACTTTTTCTAATGGCAATTTGCATATACTCCAGAATGTTATAAAGAGTGATCAGCTTAACAGCAATTACTTGCAAAGTCAATATTTGGCTAGAAAATAAACTTTATCCCCAAAACACATTTCAACATCATTGCAGCCCTGCCTTAAAAGAACCAACTAACCTCTTTTTAGTGATTGCTCCATTAACACAGGTGTGAGTGTTGATGAGAACATGGCTGGAGATCAATCTGTCATGATTAAGTAAGAATGACACCACTGGACACTTTAAAAGGAGGCTGGTGCTTGGCATCATTGTTTCTCTTCTGTTAACCATGGTTATCTCTAAAGAAACACGTGCAGTCATCATTGCAATGCACAAAAATGGCCTAACAGGGAAGAGTATCGCAGCTAGAAAGATTGCACCTCAGTCAACAATCTATCGCATCATCAAGAACTTCAAGGAGAGAGGTTCCATTGTTGCCAAAAAGGCTTCACGGCGCCTAAGAAAGACCAGCAAGCGCCAGGACCGTCTCTTAAAAGTGTTTCAGCTGTGGGATCGGGCTACCAGCAGTGCAGAGCTTGCTCAGGAATGGCAGCAGGCAGGTGTGAGTGCATCTGCATGCACTGTGAGGCGGAGACTCTTGGAGCAAGGCCTGGTCTCAAGGAGGGCAGCAAAAAAGCCACTTCTCTCCAGAAAAAGCATCATGGACAGACTGATATTCCGCAAAAGGTACAGGCAGTGGACTGCTGAGGACTGGGGTAAAGTTATTTTCTCTGATGAATCCCCTTTTCGATTGTTTGGGACATCAGGAAAATGCCTCATTCGGAGAAGACAAGGTGAGCGCTACCACCAGTCTTGTCTCATGCCAACTGTTAAGCATCCTGAAACCATTCATGTGTGGGGTTGCTTCTCAGCCAAGGGAATCGGCTCTCTCACAGTCTTGCCTAAAAACACAGCCATGAATAAAGAATGGTACCAGAATGTCCAACAAGAGCAACTTCTCCCAACCCTCCAAGAGCAGTTTGGCGATCAAGAATGCCTTTTCCAGCATGATGGAGCACCTTGCCATAAAGCAAAGGTGATAACTAAATGGCTCAGGGAACAAAACATAGAGATTTTGGGTCCATGGCCTGGAAACTCCCCAGATCTTAATCCCATTGAGAACTTGTGGTCAATCATCAAGAGACAGGTGGACAAACAAAAACCTAAAAATTCTGACAAAATGAAAGCATTGATTGTGCAAGAATGGACTGCTATCAGTCAGGATTTGGTCCAGAAGTTGATTGAGAGCATGCCAGGGAGAATTGCAGAGGTCCTGAAAAAGAAGGGTCAACACTGCAAATATTGACTTGCTGCATTAACTCATTCTAACTGTCAATATAAGCTTTTGTTACTCATATGTTTGCAATTATTATATTTCTGTCTGTGATAAAAACATCTGTCAAACACACATAAAAACCAGAGGGCAGCAGATCATGTGAAAATATAATATTTGTGTCATTCTCAAAACTTTTGGCCATGACTGTACACACAGGATTCATCTGGCCGCATCAATAACGACTAGTAACTTGGTGCCTTTGGTAGCCATGCATGCCCATGCCTCCACCATGTCTTATAGAGTATGTGGTGTGCCAAGGATCAGGAACTGCTCCAAGCCTTCTCCAGACTTTCTTCTTTCCATAATTCTGGAACAGGTTGATCTTAGTTTTGCTTTTTCAGAACTCGACGGCTTCTTTAGATGATTTTTGGTAAAGTCTAATCTGGCCTTTCAATATTCAGGCTGATTAATGGCTTACACTTTGTGGTGACCCTCTGTATTTCCTGTCATGACGTCTTCTCTTTATGGTGGACTTAGATGCTGAGATACCGACTTCCTGGAGAGTCTTCGTCAATTGGTGTATGTTGTTTTTTTCTTCATCATGGAAAGGATTCTGGGATCATCCACCACTGATGTCTTCTGTGGACGTCCAGACCTTTTTGAGTTCCCAGCTCACCAGTGATTTTTTTGGAAGGGGCAGAATGCTATCTCTCTGATGGATTTCTTCCTTTTTCAGCCTAATGATGGTCTGTTTCTCTTCCTTTGCAAGCTCCTTTGATCGTATGTTGTGGGTTCACAGCAACAGCTTCTAAATGCAAATGCCGCACCAAGAATCAACTCCAGACCTTTTACCTCTTTCATTGTTGATGGAATAGCCCATGCCATAATAGTCCAATTACTTTTGGTCCCTTAAAAAAGAGGCTGCTGCATATTGAATAGCTGTAATTCCCAAACACTTCCTCCAATTAGGATGTGAATCCCCTCAAATTAAAGCTGAGAATCAGCACTTTAAACCCATATTGGTTATCAAACTGGAGCTGGAATATGTTTTGGTCAACAGCTAAAATGCCAAAACTTGTTTAACTGGCCAAATACTTCTGGACCTAACTGTACTTGCCATTCAGTAGTATGGGAAAGCTGGATGACATCATTAGTGAGCATTGAATGGTGGCCTTATTGCTTGTCACCCACAAAAAGCAAGTAAGCCCTGACATGAGAAGGTTTCTATATTCATATATTCTGGTTTCGCCTCTATAAGTGTCGCTGCACTTGGAACGCTATCTGGGGGATTGCTCGTGATTGCTCATCTCAGCACAAATTGCGCCTCTATTATCAGATCTTCTCTTAATCTTTGTTCTGCACTTGGAGTGATCAGGAGAAAATCATCCTCTTTGATAATCTCCCCATTCGCAGCGTTTATTCACACTGGTGTTCCCTACGGAATTGCGCTTTGTTACAAGATCAGAGCATTTTCCACCCAGCACCTGATATCAATCACCGGGGATGGGACAAGAGATTGGGATGCTGCTGAATAAATCCTTCATGTGCCGGCAATATGCAGCACTGCAGATCTCTCTGATATACCCAGGATATGCCGTCCGCCTCTGGGTGTAAACCGGAAGGCTTCCATTCACTAACAGTAAGCAGAGATCTGGAAAATAATGAAGAATTAAAAAACAAAGGAGATTTACTAAGACTGGAGAAGCCCCAAATTTATTAGGGTGCACATTTTTTTTACAAGTTTGGTGCATGTTTTCTGTGTGTTGGAATATGACGTTCACTCTGGCTATGATCCGGTGTAGATTTTCACTATTTTCACACCCCAATTTCCATAGGAAATTTGTCAAGCCGCGCTCCTCTAAACCCCTAATACTTTCTGGAGCAAAAAGTTGCAAATTATTGTACAAATGTAATATAAATGTCTTTTGTTTGAAATGTAATATCATATATGTTGCCTTTTTTATGTCTTTTTTTCTACTGCATCATCCGTCTGGGTTAAGAAGTTGAAGAGCATTTCCTTGAAGTGTCGCCCGGCGTTGGCGGCTGACTCACCAGCCTTCTGACGCAGGACACACATTTCTGATCCAAGCTGCGATATGCGCAGAATAAAGCTGGCAATGAGGTTGATCAATGCCGCATGTGACAACATCTGGCCCCTGACGCTGAACGCACCCACCGCGGCCTCGGCTTACTCTACAGAGGGACGTCGCGGTTCACAGTTTTTGATCGTTTTGTGATTGAGTTGCAGTCAGAATCCGAGATACACACAATTAGTGAGTCTCCAGTGCTCAGTCCGACTCCTGGAAATTACTGTCCTCCGCCCCGGAGCGCTCCGCTAATTAGATTTTCTCTCTGGGAAAAACCAATTTACAGCTGGTGGAAACAGCGGCGGAAATCGTAAGGACGACCAGAGAAACGCAAGGAGTAATCCTGACACGATGTCCGGGGCTCAAGTCGGAGGTCATGGGGTTAAACGAGAACTCTGAAAACTATTGACTGCAGTTGACCCCAAATATCTAACTCCCACTTTACAATCATTGCAGGCCAGGAAACTGAGATATGAGGAGCTGTTTGCTGATGGCATGACAATGTGAAGTTACTAGAGCAGTCCCTGAGACATGGAGGGAAAGTCACCCTCCATATCACACAGATCCTCTATATCACACAGGCCCCTTCACATCACACAGGCCCCTCCGTATCACACAGGCCCCTCCATATCACACAGGCCCCTCCGTATCACACAGGGCCCTCCTTATCACACAGCCCCCTCTGTATCACACAGCCCCCTCCATATCACACAGTCTGTTTCATATCACACAGCTCCTCCATATAACACAGCCCCCTCCATATCACACAGCTTCTCCATAAAACACAGGCCACTCCATATCACACAGCTCCATCCATATCACACAGCCGCCTTCATATCACATAGACTTCACCATTTCACACAGCTCCCTTCATATCACACAGCCCCCTCTATATCACACAGCCCCCCTCTATACCACACAGCCCCCTCCATATCACAAAGCCCACTCCATATCACAAAGTCCACTCCATATCACAAAGCCCACTTCATATTACACAGTCCCCTTCACATCACACAGTCTCCTTCATATCACACAGCTCCTCCATATCACACAGCCCCCTTCATATCACACAGGCCACTCTATTTCACACAGTCCCCTGAATATCACACTGGCCCCTCCACATCACACAGGCCCCTCTATATAACACAGCCCCCTGTCTCATTGGGTGAAGGATAAGGAATGGCACAACAACGGGGAGAGGGAAGGGAGAGCCCAAACACTAGGGAAGGAGTGGAGAGACCTCTAAGCAGATCTAAAATCACCCTGTCTGCCCTAAGCGTCTCTATATAGGTTCTGCACTTATCACCAAGCAGGAACCTAATCCCTGCCTGATCCTAGCAATAGGCCCTACAAAGGGAGGGGATGGGGTTTATACTAGTCAGTCCCCACTAAAACTAAAGACAGAGAGGGAAGACGGATGGGGGGAAACACTTACCGTATATACCCATGTATAAGCCGAGATTTTCAGCCCATTTTTTAGGGCTGAAAGTCCCCCTCTCGGCTTATACGCGGGTCATATACGGCGGTCGGCGGGGGAGGGGGAGCGGGGGTGTCGGATTATACTCACCTCTCCGCCGCCGCGGTCTCTGCAGCCCCCCTGCTTCTCCCACGATCTCCGGCTCCTTCCTGCAGCGGTCACATGGCACCGCTCATTAAAGTCATGAATATGCACATATTCATGACTTTAATGAGCGGTACCATGTGACCGCTGTAGGAAGGAAGCGCTGCTGAGAGCGCCGGGAGAAGAGGAGAGGCTGCAGGGATGCACGGCGGAGAGGTGAGTACAGCGATATTTACCTGTCTTCTCTCCACCTCTGTGTTGCATCCTCGTCTGACTCCTCTGGCGGTGAATGATCAGCAGAGGGCGCGATGATGTCATTAGTGAGCGCCGCGCCCCCTGCCAGATCATTCACTGCCGAGGACCAGGAAGAGGACGCAGCGCTGCAGTGCAGAGAGGAAAGGTAAATATCACAGGTGCCGGGGTTCTGAGTGAGCAGTGACGCCGGCACCTGTCCCCCATAGCGCGCCGGTGTCCCCGCCTGCTCAGGACCCCGGCACCTGGCCCCCAGCGACGAGAGGTGAGTATGTCATTTTTTTTTATTTTTTTTGCAGCATATGGGGCATAATCTGGAACATATGGGGGCATAATATGGAGCATATGGGGGCATAATCTGGAACATATGGGGGCATAATATGGAGCATATGGGGGCATAATATGGAGCATATGGGGGCATAATATGGAGCATATGGGGCATAAGCTGTGGAACATATGGGGGCATAATCTGGAGCATATGGGGGCAAAATATGGAGCATATGGGGGCATAATATGGAGCATATGGGGGCATAAACTGTGGAACATATGGGGGCATAATCTGGAGCATATGGGGCAAAATATGGAGCATATGGGGGCATAATATGGAGCATATGGGGGCATAAGCTGTGGAACATATGGGGGCATAATATGGAGCGTATGGGGGCATAAGCTGTGGAACATATGGGGGCATAATCTGGAGCATATGGGGGCATAATCTGGAGCATATGGGGGCATAATCTGGAGCATATGGGGCATAATCTGGAGCATATGGGGCATAATATGGAGCATATGGGGCATAAGCTGTGGAACATATGGGGGCATAATATGGAGCATAAGCTGTGGAACATATGGGGCATAATCTGTGGATCATACGGGGGCATAATCTGTGGAATATATGGGGGCATAATATGGAGCATATGGGGGCATAATATGGAGCATATGGGGGCATAATGTGGAGCATATGGGGGCATAATCTGTGGAGCATATGGGGGCATAATCTGTGGATCATACGGAGGCATAATCTGTGGAATATATGGGGCATAATCTGGAGCATATGGGGGCATAATCTCTGAAGCATATTGGGCATAATCTGGAGCATATGGGGGCATAATCTGGAGCATATAGGGGCATAATCTGTGCAGCATATGGGGGCATAATCTGTGGAGCATCATATGGGGGCATAATCATTTTTCACCCTAGGCTTATACGCGAGTCAATAAGTTTTCCCAGTTTTTTGTGGCAAAATTAGGGGGGTCGGCTTATACACGGGTCGGCTTATACATGAGTATATATGGTAGCTTGAGAAGACAATCGAAATATCATGCCAGCAATCCTCCAATTGTCCTCAGGAAAAGACAGTAGCAGACTGCTACAACTTCCAACAAGACTGAGGCAAGTATGAGCTAACACCCGCACCATGCTGCAACAATTGAATGTATTTAAAACTTCAGCACAGGTGTGTAATTAGCAGCAGAAGGTGGAGGCAACTGTTGGGTCCTAGAGGGAGGATATCGCTCCATAACACACGCAAAAATCAAGAAGGTGCTTGTGTAAAACGCAAAGACCACAGCCGGATCCAGGATGACCCGTGACACCCCTTCCATATCACACAGCCCCTCCATATCACACAGCCCCTCTCCATATCATACAGCTCCTCCATTTCACACAGCCCAATCTATATCACACAGTCCACTCCATATCACACAGTCCACTCCATATCACAGTCCCCTCCATATCACATAGGCCCCTTCATATCACACAGGCCACTGCAAGTCACACTGCCCCCTCCATATCACACAGCCTCTCCATAACACACAGCTCCTCCATATCACACAGACCACTCAATATCACACAGCTCCATCCATATCACACATACCCCTCCATATCACACAGCCCCATCTGTAAGAATGTGCTAGAGATGGTTTCTGAGCAAGCTCCTCTGTGGTTACAGACAGTACTGACCTTTCAGCGAGGAGTGGCAATCTGATACGGATGTCTGATATAAGGGAGGTTCCCTCCCATGACGGTTGCCGGTGATCAATTGTTCTTGTCTCAATTGTGGTTCCTGGTTCATTTGGAAGTTTGCTGGAGTCTTGCCTGCATCTCTGCTTTCAGATAAGATATTTTTTGCTTTTCTTTTGTGCTTGCTTTTTGCATTGTTTTCTGCACTTTTGGAGGTCAGCCAGGTCCCCTCCTGGGCCTGAGCTCCTCACAGTTTTTCTGCAGCCACTGTTATTTGCTCATTTGCCTTTTCCTGTTTTTCAGCGCTGCGCTTGGTTTTGTTCACACTGAGATCTGATTTAGTGGTGGCGAGATCGTGTGATCTCAGTATTTTGTAATCAGAATTGTTGGATTTTTGTAGGGTTTTCTGGGTTGCAGAAAGTAATCTCTCCTGTCCTATCCTATTTAGTCAGCTTGTGGCCCCAGCGTTTGCTCAGTCTATTTTCTGCCTATGTTTGTATTTTCATCTTGTCTAACCGCCATATATGTTTGGGGCTTCCTATTTTCTTTGGGATCTGCTCCGGGGCAGATAGCTTTCATCTTTCTGCCTTTAGTGTAGTTATCTCTCAGGCTGTGATGAGGCGTCTAGGATCAACGTAGGAACGCTCCACGGCTACCTCTAGTTGTGTCGTTAGTTTAGGAATCTGCAACCTATCAGTTACCAACATCTCAGGTGTTCGGCTGCCTGCTGTTGTTCCTGTCCTCCTCAGCTACCGAAACATAACACCCATCCGTATCACACAGCCCCCTCCATATCACACAGGCCCTCCATATCACACGGCCACGCCATATCACACAGCTCCATCTATATCACACAGATGCTCCATATCACGCAGACCCTCCATATCACACAGCACCTCCATATCACTCAGACCCACATAATCACACAGCCCCTCCATATCACAGAGACCCTCATATCACAGAGATCCCTTCATATCACAGAGACCCCTTCATATCACACAGCCCCTTTGTACCACACAGCCCCCTCCATATCACACAGCCACCTCCATATCACCCAGCCCCCTCCAGATCACAGAGACTCCTTCATATCACGGAGAGCCTTCATTCACACAGCCCCCTCCCTACCATACAGCCCCTCCATATCACACAGCCCCCTTCATATAACGGAGAGCCCTTCATATCACACAGCCCCTTCCGTACCATACAGCCCCCTCCATATCACACAGCCCCTTCCATATCACACAGCCCCCTCCATATCACACAACCTCCTCCAATCACACAGCCCCCTCCATATCACACAGCCTCCTCCATATCACACTGCTTCCTCCATATCACACAGCCCCCTTCATATCACCCAGCCTCCTCCATATCACCCAGCCTCCTCCAATATCACCCAGCCTCCTCCAATCACACAGCCCCCTCTATATCACAGAGACCCTTCATATCACACAGCCCCATCCGTACCACACAGACCCCCTATATCATACAGCCCCTCCATATCACAGAGACCCCTTCATATCACATAGCCCCCTTCATATACAGTCCCCTCTATATCACCCAGCCTCCTCCAGATCACACAGCCCCCTCCATATCAGAGACCCTTCATATACAGAGACACATTCATATCACACAGCCACCTCCGTACCAAACAGCCCCTCCATATCAACAGCACCCACCATATCACACAGCACCCACCAAATAACACAACCCCTCCGTATTACACAGCCCCTCGGTATCACACTGCCCCCTCCATATCACACAGCTCTCTCAATATCACAGAGACCCCTTCATACCACACAGGACCCTCCATATCAACACAACCCTTCCTTATCACCCAGCCTTCTCAAGATCACACAGCCCCCTCCATATCACAGAGACCCCTTCATATCACACAGCCCCATCCGTACCACACAGCCCCCTCTATATCACACAGCCCCTCCATATCACAGAGACCCCTTCATATCACAGAGACCCCTTCATATTACAGTCCCCTCTATATCACCCAGCCTCTTCCAGATCACACAGCCCCCTCCATATCAGAGACCCCTTCATATCACAGAGACACATTCATATCACACAGCCACCTCCGTACCAAACAGCCCCCTCCATATCACACAGCACCCACCATATCACACAGCACCCACCATATCACACAACCCCCTCCGTATTACACAGCCCCTCGGTATCACACAGCCCCCTCCATATCACACAGCTCTCTCCATATCACAGAGACTCCTTCATACCACACAGCACCCTCCATATCACACAGCCCCTTCCTTATCACCCAGACTCCTCAAGATCACAAAGCCCCCTCCATATCAGAGACCCCTTCATATCACAGAGACCCTTCCGTACCACACAGCACCCTCCATATCACACAGCTCCCTCTATCACCCAGCCTCCTCCAGATCACACAGCCCCCTTCATATTAGAGAACCCTTCATATCACAGAGACCCTTCCGTACCACACAGCACCCTCCATATCACACAGCTCCCTCTATATCACCCAGCCTCCTCCAGATCACACAGCCCCTCCATATCAGAGACCCCTTCATATCACAGAGACACCTTCAAATCACAAAGCCACCTGCGTACCACACAGCCCCCTCCATATCACACAGCCCCTCCATATCACACAGCCCCTCCATATCACACAGCCCCCTCCATATCACACAGCCACCTCTATATCACCCAGTCTCCTCCAGACCACACAGCCCCCTCCATATCACAGAGACCCCTTCATATGATAGAGACTCTCTGTACCACACAGGCCCCTCCATATTACACAGGCCCCTCCAGATCACACAGGCCCCTCCAGATCACACAGCCCCCTCCAGATCACACAGCCCCCACCATATCACACAGCCCCCTCAGTATCGCACAGCCCCCTCCGTATCACAAAGCCCTCTCCATGTCACACAGCCTCCTCCATATCACACAGCCTCCTCCATATCACACCGCCCACTCACCCCTTTCTCACTTATAATACAGACCCCTAATACTACACAGGCTTAGAATAAAGTTGTGGGGTCTCCTACAGTCTGTTATGCTGTCAGTGGGGAGGATTTGCATCGGATTTACATGTCATTACATCCATATTTTATAATTATGGCAGAAGAAGAGCGTCAAACTTTCTTAAGGATATAAGATGTTCTCTGTTCGGAGGATAAAAGGACATCCTATAATACATCAGATAGAAATATCTGGGGCTTCTGGCAGTCAACTACATCCTATTCTCCTCCACTACAGCAATCAGTCCTCTATGAACGGTGGCTCAGGATGAACATACCGAATTTGCACAGAGTGCAAAAAGTCTTGTGACAACCTGTTAGCACCACGCCGGAGTCCTGCTCTGACAGACAAGGTCTCCGGCGTGTCTCTTCACTCACCCGTGCTGCGGTCAGTTCTTCCCCATGCTCTGCATGCTTCCAGCTGGTCCTCTGGCCATGTCCTTAGGGCACCGCGCACGCACTCCACACACTCTTAAAGGGCCAGCGTGTGCACTTGCTATTTCCTCCCCAGCCAATGGTTGTGAGGCAGTATGTATACATTGCTTCCTCTCCAATGGGGAGGTGCCTGAGCAACCTTCCTGTTAACAGTCTATGTTGTGTAAGGTCACCTACTAGTACAAGTTTTGGTTGCTGCACTCATGTACAAATCCTGCCTGTTGCACTCAGATGCAAATCCTGCCTGCTGCACTCAGATGCAAATCCTGCTTGCTGCACTCAGATACAAATCCTGCCTGCTGCACTCTAGTGTAATTCCTGCCTGCTGCACTCAGACACGAACTTGGTCAACTGCACTCTGATACAAGCTCTGCCTGCTGCTCCATCAAGTCTGTCCTACTGGGTCAAGCTGCTGCGTGATCGTTGGTCTGTCCTGGAGTGGCACCTGACGTTCATGGCGAGCCAAGTCTAACCTTACCATCAGAGGCTCTAGTGAACAGTCTGGTGATCGCTAAGTCACGCTCCTCCAGGCTCTCCACGGTCCGTGGCAAAGTGGTTCCACAAACCACGTCTGTGACACAGCCAAAATAAAGCAGAAATAAAAAGTACACCCGTCATGTGACCCGGCATCAGCACGGATTTGTCTGAAATATTCCAGATATTGAATGTTACAGATAACAAACCGCCCACTTGGTTAAAAGCGCGCTGGGAAGATGTGAAGTCGTCATTGTCGCCATTCAGCGCAGGCCTTTACAATTAGCGGCTCTGTGTAATTATGTGCGAGGCAGACAAAGGCGCTGTCCTGATCAGCAGCAACAAACGCCGCCGCTGATGCAATTTCTCTAAACACTTCCACCCTGGAATCGAGCCGGCGGGTTAACCCCTCAGTCACCGCAATCCTACTGCTGGTAAAATGTATCAAAACACAATGTAAAGGCCACACAACTGGAACAGACCCTCAATGGTCCGGGACGATACCAGCATGTGAATGAGATTGGACTGATGCTCTGAAAATGATGGAAAAATGAAACACTGAGAGGAGTCTGAATTTATTATCAGGGGCATTTTTTAAAGGAAGTTTCTTGGCATTTGACCTGCGGAACTTGAACCAAATGTATCAAAATGTGCGAGAAATGGTGCAATTGTGGCAGATCGGATGTGGGCTTCTACCTGTGACTGGAAAAGCCACACAATCGCTTTATGCCAACACTTATCTGGAGCTAAATTGTGCTGAAATTTGCGACTTTGAAAATTGTATAAAACCGAAACCGAAAGTAAATTTCTGCCACAAAAGTGATGAGACTACAAAAGTGCATTCTCACTTCTCACTCAGACTGAACCAGACCAGTTATCCATAGTTTGTGGCTTCTATGTTTGTACAGAGCCAATCAATACATCAGCTGTTCAATACTATTGATCGCCAGCGCCAAGAGCGATAACCCGGCGCATGGGATGCTATAGCTCAGAGTCATTAACTAAATCTGGAGCATTTTTAAAGGTCCCTATTACTAAAAAAATCAACAATGAGTCAGTGAGTGACATTTCTGCTTTATCTATTTGTGGAATTGTCTTATGAGCGACTGTCTGATATAAGGTTGTCATGAGAATCACTTCCGACCACAATCGGCAGATAAGCTGCGCTGTGTCCAGCATTCTGCTAGTGTGGCTCATATCACAAGGGTCAAAAAATACAACAAAAAGGCAGAGATGCTCACCTGCCCAGGCCTTCAAACAAATGCACTGTCAGGATGCAGTGGACCCACGTCTTTAAGATGACGGCAAAACAGGTGCAAGAATACCGATGAGACAACCGCTCACAACCTACCAATCCATGGAGGGGGCGGCTGCTTGGTATATTGATGCACAATGAAGACTTGTATGCAGCGCCGTTCACATTATGGCAATGCACAGCATCCAGTTAAACAGCCTAGTATTTACACCCTTCTATTAGATCAGGCGGGCTGTCTGGCGCTATTAAGATGCATCCCATGTGAACAGACGCCACAGTTTACAAGGCCAAATGGGCCCACCAGCACCCTGTAAAATAAAGTGCAAAAAACACATAAAAAATTGTGAGGTATTAGTTGGTATTTTGGCCAAAGTACGTAAGCTTGTAATTCACTTCACGGATCCTCACGCTTACAAGTGGGTCCACTGCATCCTGATAGTGCATTTGTTTGAAGGCCTGGGCAGGAGAGCATCTCTGCCTGTTTGTTGTATTTTTTGAATTTTTGGAGGATTTTTAAGTCCTCTTTTTGTGCTATTGCTCATATCACAAGGGTCCCAATAATAACATTACACGAGGCAACTGCTTAGAATACAATGCCATAATCTAACATTTAAAAAATCCGTCCTTGTGGAGACCTTCCATTGTCTGCCTCATATTGGGATAAACAAGAAACATCCGAGATAAGGACAGAAACAGCAAATGAGACATTTCAGAGACCCGCACTGAGATCAGAGTGAGAGCTGTTACTGAGCAGATGGCAGGCACATAAAGAATGGATGATATACATAATGCAGGCAAGAGATACATGTGTCCTCCCCAGGAGCCCCAATATTGTCATGTGTGGGGGCGTTACTGCCCAAAAGGCACTACATACAGTACATTACTGATCCTGAGTTACATCCTGCATTATACCCCAGAGCTGCACTCACTATTCTGCTGGTGCAGTCACTGTGTACCGTATTTTTCGGACTATAAGACGCACCGGACCATAAGACGCACCCCAAATTTTCAGAAGGAAAATAGGGAAAAAAAAATAATGTGTCAAATGGGGGTCCGTCTTACAGTCCGAATTCAGCTTACCAGCGAAGGGATCAGCACAGGTAGAGGAGTGGTCATGGGTCGTTCGGTGGTCCAGGCTTGTGCGGTGGTGGTGCTCTGTGTTTCAGGGGTGCTCTGTGGGGTGGCTGTGCTCTGTGGGGTGGCAATATACTTACAAGTCCCGTGACGGTGGTCCTGTGACGGTGGTCCCGTGGCGGTGGTTTCAATGCAGCCTCCCTGTGCTCTCTGGTGCGGTGGTGTCAGGGCTCTGTAGTGTGGCTGCAGTGGGGCTCTGTGTTGCGTGGGGGGCTCCGCCGGCATTTCATCATAGCCAGAAAGCCCCCTGCAGCTCCGTTGCACTTGCTGGCAGGCGGAGGCCTCCGGAAAGATGGCCGCCTGGGGCCTCCGGAAAGATGGCCGCGCATGCTCAGTGTCAGATCTCTACAACGAGATCTTGTCCCGAGATCTCGTTTGCCGAGATTTGAATTTGAATATGCGCGGCCATCTTTCTGAAGTGCAACGGAGCTGCTGGGGGATTTCTGGCTATAACGAAATGCTGGCGGAGCCCCCCCACGCAGCACAGAGCCCCGCTGCAGCCACACTACAGAGCCCGGACACCACCGAGCACAGGGAGGCTCATCGGGACCGCCGCCATGGTCTCGCCGCCACCGGATTTGTGAGTATGTTGCGACCATAAGACGCACCCCTATTTTCCCCAAAAATTTTTGGGGAAAAAAGTGCGTCTTATGGTCCGAAAAATACGGTACATATATTACATTACTGATCCTGTACTGATCCTGAGTTACATCCAGAATTATACTCCAGAGCTGCACTCACTATTCTGCTGGTGCAGTCACTGTGTACATACATTACATTACTGATCCTGTGTTACATCCTGTATTATACCCCAGAGCTGCGCTCACTATTCTGCTGGTGCAGTCACTGTGTACATACATTACATTACTGATCCTGTGTTACATCCTGTATTATACCCCAGAGCTGCACTCACTATTCTGCTGGTGCAGTCATTGTGTACATGCATTACATTACTGATCCTGAGTTACATCCTGTATTATACTCCAGAGCTGCACTCACTATTCTGCTGGTGCAGTCACTCTGTACATACATTACTGATCCTGTGTTACATCCTGTATTATACTCCAGAGCTGCGCTCACTATTCTGCTGGTGCAGTCACTATGTACATACATTACATTACTGATCCTGAGTTACATTCTGTAGCACTCACTATTCTGCTGGTGCAGTCACTATGTACATACATTACATTACTGATTCTGTTCTGATCCTGAGTTACATCTTGTATTATACTCCAGAGCAACACTCACTATTCTGCTGGTTCTTTCTCTCTCTCTCGTCAAACAAACGGATGAAGTGCATCCGTTTTTTAAAATCTCCAACGGATTCGTTTTTTTCAACAGTTTGACGGATTTTGACTGATGACACAAAACGGAAATGTGAAACAGGCCTAATATGAGGAGTTTGGTGGAGTTATTAGTGACTGTTGCTTGGGTTTGTAAGTGTGATAATTCCCTTCCCTCCTCTTACTTTGTTTATTTCCCCATCCTCCACTCCTCCATGCATTCCTCTGTTATATGTAAGTGAATATTTGTATGCCTGGTATTTTCAGTGACCCTTGTTCCTCTGGTTGGTGTACTGTGGTGCATGGCAGTTCACCTCTTCCCTGGTTGGGGGGAAGGGAACAGAAGGAGGGCTGATTCAGGAGATAAGGCAAGGGTGGAGGCCTTGGTATCTTCACCTTCAGAAATATCCTGGGGAATAAGGCAAGCTAAGTCGCCCCCTAGTGTTAGGAACAGGGAAGCAGCCCCTAGTCCCGGGTCATCCGACAGCTGAGGCGTGACATTAGTACTTCAGACAGACTGTCAAACACTTTAGAAGTTGTAGTGTCCCATGAGCTGGAGAGCCACGGGTTGGATGTGTGGCTGCCTTAAGACTCCGGGGAGGAAATTATCATTTTGATTGTATTCATTTAGATAATTATTAATTAACGATTATTAGCATCTGATTTTCCGCTGATGGAGTCTATGCAGAAACAGCTGCTGAGACGGCGGATCCAGGTTTAGTATAATGATCAGCCACTAAGGAAAGGATGGGTGACAGCCAGCGGGACTTCAGGAGGCGTACGAGGGGGCAGGTGCCTTTGAAGGGATATCAGTTATCAGTAACATTCTATTCCTTTAAGTCACCTGGAGGTGTGAGGCGCTTTGTGCATCAATCAGCAGGGAGCTTGTGCACTATGGTGGCAGTGAGGCATGAAGCGCGTGGTACCTGCCGCCTCCATACTCCATACAAGCTTTTTATGAATTGGCAAACTGATTCAGGTGACAACATAAGAAAGAGGTCACGCAGCAGCACAGGCAGAGGCGTCACGGTGTCGGTCTCTGACCGGAGAGCAGCAGGTGATTTCACGCGCAGCAGTCTGAATTCTTTGATGGGATCAGTGAACAGGTGTCCAGCCAGAAAATCAATGAGAGGGTGAGAAATTACCCAGCGGCTGCAGCACGCGATTCGCTTCCAGCTCATTTCACACTCAATAACGAATCAGTCCTGTGATTGTGGACAGAAAGCTGATTGTCGGCCTGATACCTCTGATCGGGACATCCTGAGATCACTTATCCTAAAGAACTGTCCTCAAAGATGAAGGGGGCAGACCTGGCTTCAAAATATGTAACACAGCAACCAAAGCCGTGTCAACAGCAGCACGGCTGAGACCCTGGAGATGCTGGTGGGTGCTATTGTGAGCAGGTTGCGGGATGCAGCGACGCACAGGAGACAGAGCAAGGGTTAATGCTTTTAATTAAGAGGGGTATACTCCACGCAGGGAGGTAGCTGGTTAAACGGGGGAAAAAGGGCAGTGCAGATGAAAAGTATATGATGGGTTAAAGAAGGAACAAACGTGGTTGCAGTACAGTTCTGTAAAGTGTAACTTATCCAAACAGGCAGTCTTCAGGCAATGGGGTCCACGAAGCAGACGATGACGCCAGAAACGGCCGGCGTGGGATTGGTCCGGTGATGTCTTGTAGACGACGATGATCTGGGTCCTGGAGGCAGCGGTTAGTCTCTGGCACCTTCTGCAGGATCATCAGTCCATATTTTGATGCAGTAGAACAGGATTCCCCAACTCCAGTCCTCAAGGCCCACCAACAGGTCATGTTTTCTGGATTTCCTTAGTATTGCCCAGGTGATAATTGCATCACCTGTGCAAAACAAAGGAAATCCTGAAAACATGACCTGTTGGTGGGCCTTGAGGACTGGAGTTGGGGAACCCTGCAGTAGAAGGTGTACAGGCCATAGCATACTCTGAGCCCAATGTCGCTCGATAAACATAGACCGGGGAGTCAGGAAAGGCCTCTTTCACACATCCGTTTTTTTGTGTCAGGCATAATTCGTCGAATACCTGAAGGGACGGCTCCGGCGCTGAAATGAAAAAACTGATGCAACGGATCATTTTTTTTTTTGCTGGATCCGACCTGAACTTTTGAACCCGGAAAAAGAAGTTTTTCAGCCGGAAAATGCAGGTTCGCATGTCCGGAAGTAGTAGTAGTAGTAGTAGCAGCAGCAGAAGTAGTAGTAGTAGTAGTAGTAGTAGTAGTAGTAGTCCCTGATTTCCACAAACCGGATCAGTCTTTTGACGGATTGCACAAAAGACTGGTCCAGTTCCATAGACTTCTATTATTTCTGACCGCCTGATGTGCCGCTTCAGGCACTATCAGGCGGCTCTGGAAAAAAAAAAATGTTGCAGTCACTGTTTTGTCCGGCCGCCGGAATGTACATTTCCACCGAATCCGGACAAAAACGGATGCAACGCAACGACATCAGGCGCGATCCGGCGCTAATGAAAGTCAATGCTAAAAAAACGCATCCGGTACCGGATCCGTTTTTTTAACAACACGCCGGATCACGCCTGAAGTAAAAAAACGGATGTGTGAAAGAGGCCAAACAGTTCACGGTCACTCACCCGGTCTCTTTTAGGCGGGCCCGGAGTGTTTGGCAGCTTGCCCTGCTGGAACCAACTGGCACAGGTCCTGTCTATGCTCACAGTCTCTGCGGATGTCAGCGGGGACGCTCAGGCGAGGGCCTGCGCTGCTACGGTATCCCACGGACGGAGAGCACACTTCTCCCTTCTGCGTGCTGTCTTTTCCCGCCAAGTCTGACTGCTTCAGCGCTCGCTGAGGCTGCTGCCGCTTAGCCACGCCCCCTGCTTCCTGGTACAAGGGTTTGCCCGGTCCCCTAAGCCTTCCCTCAGGCAACAGAGGAGACAGCCCCGACAGTTCCGAACCCGGCGCAGAGCCAGTACCCACGGCCCGGTCTGTCTTCCTACACTATACCCTTATTTCTCAGCGCCGTTAAAAAGCGTCGCTGAGGAATAAGTTCCCTTAATTGCCACCGTTAAAAAGTGTATCAGCGGTCGTTAAGGGGTTAAAATTTCATAAACCATCAGGGTTAACCCCTTCCTTACCGAAGATGGGATAGTACATCATCGGTAAGGATCCCCTGCTTTGAAGTGAGCTTCGGCGGTGAGCCCACCTCACCTCAAAGCCGCGACATGTCAGCTGTTACAAACAGCTGACATGTGCACGCAATAGGCGCGAGCGGAATCGCGATCCGCTCGCACCTATTAACTAGTTAAAACCGGCTGTCAAAGCTGATAGCGGGCATTTAACTAGAGCTTCTGGCAGCCGGGCCGGAAGTGAGCACATCGCCGACCCCCGTCACGTGATCGTAGAGACCTCTATGGTGGTTGCAGGCACATTGCTATGAGCGCCGCCTGGTGATCGGTGATCGGCGCCCATAGCAATGCAGTAAATCTGCTACATATGGGCGATCTGCTCATCGCCCATATGTAGCAGAGCCGATCAAGTTGTGCATGCTTCTAGCCTCCCATGGAGGCTATTGAATCATGCCAAAAGTAAAAAAAAAAGTGTTTAAAAATTAAAAAACAAATAAATAAACGTTCAAATCACCCCACTTTCCCCCCAATCAAAATAAAACAATAAAAGAAAAATCAAACCTACACATATTAGGTATCGCCATTCAGAATTGACCGATCTATCAATAAAAAAAAAGATTAACCTGATTGCTTCATGGCGTAGCGAGAAAAAAAATTCAAAACGCCAGAATTACGTTTTTTTTGTCGCCGCAACATTGCATTAAAATGCAATAACGGGAGATCAAAAGAACATGTTTGCACAAAAGTGGCATCATTAAAAACGTCAGCTCGGTGCGCAAAAAATAAGCCCTCACACTACCCCAGATCATGAAAAATGGAGATGCTACGGGTCTCGGAAAATGGCGCAATCTTTTTTTTTTTTTAGCAAACTTTGGAATTTTTTTTAACCACTTAGATAAAAGAGAACCTAGACATGTTTGGTGTCTATGAACTCAGAATGACCTGGAGAATCATATTGGCAGGTCAGTTTTAGCATTTAGTGAACCTACCAAAAAAGCCAAGCAAAAAACAAGTGTGGGATTGCACTTTTTTTTGCAATTTCACGGCACTTGGAATTTTTTCCCGTTTTCGAGTACATGACATGGTAAAACAAATGGTGTCGTTCAAAAGTACAACTCGTCCCACAAAAAATAAGCCCTCACATGGCTAAATTGAGGGAAAAATAAAAAAGTTACGGCTCTGGAAAGAAGGGGAGCGAAAAACAAAAAATCTAAAAAAGCTCCGGGAGTGAAGGGGTTAAAGAATAAAGCAGCCTCTTCCAGGTACAAAAAGGTATAACAGAACAAAAAATGGAAAATCACCAGTCCATATAAGGGTGAGTTTCCACGGTCAGGAAACGCTGCGTGTTTGGCGCTGTGCGCTGGCGCAGCGCCAAACACGCAGCGTCCAGATGTTACAGCATAGTGGAGGGGATTTCAAGAAATCCCGTCTCCACTATGCGTAACAATACGCAGGTGGCAAACCTGCGTAAACGGACATGCGGCGCGTCTTTTTAGACCGCAGCATGTCCTCGCGTATTGCGGCGACGGTGCGTCGCCGCAACAGAATTAACACAGGGCTATGTAGCCCTGCGCTCTTTCCGGAGGTGTTCCGGAGGTGTCCTGAACACCTCCGGAAAGATCGCGCGTCAGAAAGGGGGCGGGGCTTAGACGGAGCGGAATTTCCGCTCCGTCCAAAGCGCTATGGTTCCGGACCGTGGAACCATAGCCTTACACTGGGCTCAGCCGTTTAATGTCTGTTCTTTTGTCTCAGACTCCAGCAGGGTCTGAGCAGCACACACAAGTCCTCCTCACCTTGCAAACACACAAAGTGAGACAGCCCCAGCTGCCTTAAATTAGACATTCCAAGAAGTGGACTGGAGGTAAGGGAGAAGCCGATCCCATCCAGCTCTATCAGCTGCCCATAAAACCCGGACTCATAATCCGGGCCCATTAAACACCTCTCAGTACTATGTGTGCTGGAGCCTGCTTCTCCGGGTCCTACATCACTGAGGCTTGGCACCTCGGGGACACATACCTCCCATCCACGATCTGTCCAGCTGCCACCTTACATATCCCCCTCTGCCCAAAGCTGGGAGGCTTGGCAACTTCCGCTATCAGACAGTGGACCCTCGACAGAGTGTCAGCATTGCCATGCAGTTTCCCGGAGCTATGCTCTACATGGAAGCTAAAATCCTGAAGTGATAGGAACCACTCAGGCATTGTTCCCCTTCTCTCTCATCCACCTCAGCGGGGCATGGTCTGACACTAGCCTGAATTTCCTGCCTAAGAGGTAGTACCTTAGAGTGTCCCACTTGATGGCCAAACATTCCTTCTCCACTATAGAGTAATTTTTCTCACAAGATGACACTTTCCAACTTAGATACATTATGGGGTGCTCTTCCCCGTTCACCTCTTGTGATAAGACAGCGCCCAACCCGACATCTGAAGCATCCGTCTGGACCACAAACTCCTTAGAGAAATCCGAAATCCGGTGCCAGCAGCACTGGCTGTTTGCACAGGGCCTGGAAGGTCGTCTCAGCTTCTGGAGACCACTTAGCCATAGTAGACTTTGTCTCTTTAAGGAGGTCCGACCAAGGGGCGACTATCATAGCAAAGTTAGGGATAAACCTGCGGCAATAGCTCACGATGCCCAGGAATGCCTGACCTGCTTTTTTGAGAGAGGCTGTGGCCAACTCTGGATCGCATCAACTTTATTTTGCCCCTGCCTACGAGATAGCCCAAGTATTTAGCTTCTGCCATGCCCGTGGCACATTTCTTCGGGTTTATGGAAAACCCTGCCTTTTGTAGGTCATCAAGTATTGCCTGAGCTTTTCTCAGCTGGCTTTCTGCTGCTTCTTTCTTGTGGGGAGTTGGGATCCAGCCCATGGCTCTCTGGAAGATAGCAAGAGCTCCTTGCAACTCAAACGGCATTTTTTTGTACTGGAAACAACCGTCTGGCATTGAGGTCGTCTTCTTCTTGGCATCTTGGGTCATGAGAATTTGTCAATACCCTTTTTGAGGTCAATGGTTGTAATGTACCTGGGCATTGGGTAGGTGTTGAACTTCGAGACTTCGTTGAACTTCCTGTAGTCATTACAGAACCACCACTCCCTGCCTGGTTTTGGCACCAAGACTACGGGACTGGACCAGCCACTCTTGGACTCTTCAATGACTCCTTGATTCAGCATCCGCTTCTCGGCGGGCCTCTTGGTATCTGATTGACGTAAACATGAGGCTCTGTGAGTAACTCATGCTCTATGACCTGATTGACACCTGGCAATTCAGAAAACAGGCCTTTATTCCGCTGCAACAGCTCTCGACATTGCTGTTTCCAAGAGCGAAACAAGGTGTACATCACCTTAACATCTTCTACGCTGACTTCGGACTTGGCCACCAGACTAGGAGTTCTCTGTCCTGCCACTGTTTAATCAGGTTCACATGGTACACCTGGTAGGGCTTCCGCTTCCCCGGTCGGTGTATTTTATAGTCGACTTCACCAACTTTCTCTACCATCTCATAGGGGCCCTGCCACTTGGCCAGTAACTTGGTCTTCACTGTGGGTACCAACACAAGTACTCAGTCATCTGGGTGGAACTGTCTCTCCCTGTCTGACCTATTATACACTCTGAACTGGGCTTCTTGTGCCTTGAGGAGATGCTCCTTCACAATGGGCATCACAATGGCAATTCTTTCTGCTTCTGGGTGACATGCTCCACCATGCTTCTATAGGGTGTGGTGACAGTCTCAGCTTCCACTGCTTTCCTCAACATAGCCTTCAAGGTTTTATTAAACCTCTCCACAAGTCCGTCCGTCTGGGGATCGTACACTTAGGGTCTGAGCTGTGAAATTTTCAGTGTCTTGCACAATTTCCTTATGACCTTCGACATGAAGGGGTCCCTTAATCTGTCAGTATCTCTTTTGGCAGACTGGTTGGAGAGAAGATATGGAGTAGCTTCTGAGAGATACACTTTGCGGTGGAATTTCTTATAGGCACCGCCTCTGGGCACCAGTTAGCATAATCCAGGATCACCAATATATATTCATGTCCTCTTGTGGACTTCACCAGGGCCACACTAAATCCATCGCTATGAGTTCGAATGGAACCTCGATGATGGACAATGGTACTAGGTTACTGCGGAAGTGGGCCACTGGAGAGGTTAGCTGGCAGGTGGGGCAGGATGACAATAGCTCAGAATTTCTTTGCACCACCCAGGCCAGTAAAATCTCTGGAGGATCTGTTCCTGGGTCGTATTTGCCCCCAGGTGACCACCCAACACATGGGAATGAGCCATGTCTAACACCCTGCGTCTATAGGGCCCTAACACCAGTAACCGCTCTATCACCTCACCCCTTGGCTTCCTTGGCTTGGTTACTCGATAAAGCAGATCCTTATTCAAAGCAAAATGTGGGAACCGACTGTGAGCCCATGGCGCCTGAGGTACCCCATTTAGCACTTATAATACTTATTTCTCACTGCAAAATGCAAATAAATTTATATAATTTATACAATGTGATTTTCTGGATTTTATTTTTGATATTCTATCTCTCAATGTTAAAATTAATCTACCCTTAAAATTATAGACTGTTCATGTCTTTGTCAGTGGGCAAACTTACAAATTAGCAAGGGATCAAATAATTATTTCCTTCACTTTAGATGATAAATAGATAGATAGATAGATAGATAGATAGATAGTAGATAGATAGATAGATAGATTATGATTGAGATATATAATCAGTGTTTTGCATGTGTAGTTTACTGTACATGTATTTTAATTAATAAATAATTTATTTTCTGAAAAAAAATGGTGCGGGGTCCCTCGAAATTTTATTAACCAGCAGAGGGAAAGCAGACAGCTAGGGGCAGGTGTTTATTGCTTGGAAAAGGGGTAATAGCCATTCATTTCCAGGCTATTAATATCAGCTCATAGCTGTATACTTAGTCTTTACTAATTATTAAAATGGGGGACCCAAAAAAATTACAGAGTCTCCCTATAATTAATAAGCAGCAAAAGCAAGGCAGACTAATAGCCTAGGAAGGGGCCATGGATATTGATCCCGTCCCAGACTAAAAACTTCAGCTCTCCGCAGCCCCAGAAATGTTTAGCCTCATTCTTCCCACTTGCAGTGGCAAGTGGGGTGATAGTATTGGGGTTGATTTCACCTTTGTTTTGATGTCACCATTACTAACCCCACAGTCAAATTGTGAAATAAATATCACCCAGAATAAAGTCCTTTATTTGAACAAATGACAGATTCCTTTATTGACTAAATTAACCAAAAACACTTAGGCTGGGTGCACATGATCCGGAACTGGCAGAGCTTTGGACGCAGTGTATGTTCGCTGCGTCCAAAGAGCTGCTGTCTATTGAATGCAGGTTAATCCGCATGTGATCACTGAACCGTGCGGATTCACCGTGTCCAATACACAATACGTTCTCTGCAAGAGAAATTGACATGCTGTGGTCTGGAGAGACGCTTCGCATGTCAGTCTCCGCAGGTGATCCATAGATGTCTGTGGATGCATTGTGGATGGGATTTTAAGAAATCCCATCCACTATGCTGTAACATCTGGCCGCTGCGGGTTGGATGCTGCATAAGTACGCAGCGTCCAACCCACAGCAATTACTGATCGTGTGCACATACCCTCATATCTTATGCCCAATGAACTGAGGCTAATGTCCCCTGTAAAAGAATTAAATTAATAAACACCAACGAGAAGATAATAATCCTATTGTTCCGCAATGCATCTAGCTCTGCTAGACCTAGATGGCAGTATGCATTGTAGCATGATGGGGCTATACAACCTGCCATTCAACCCCATGGTGATGTGCTAAAGTTGAGCGGAGTTCATCTCCAATGAACTCGTTTCACCTCACTGAAGTCATCGTGAGCATGAGAAAGGTCTCACACTCGCGGTGACATCAGAAAGATAATCGGAGTATAGCTCTCACGCTGACGAGATTGAGTTGAACTAAATTCATTGCCTATGAACTCTGATGACCTTTTGGACTGCTGCACTCAAAGGAGATAATTAGATAAGAACTCCGTTTAACTTTAGCACGTCACTGTGAGGCACTGAGCTAAGCAAGCACGCACAGCTCAGTGTCTCTGCTGGATGGCAGGCTGTATAGTCACATCATGCAGCAATGCAGCCTGCCAGCTAGATGTAGCAGAGTTAGACACGTTGCTGGACAATTGGATTATTATTTTCTCGTCGGACAGGTGAGGATTATGGTTATTATTTTAATTATTTTACAGGGGACATTGGCTTCAGTGGATTGGGCGTAAGGTGAGTATAAGTGTTTTTGGTTAATTTAGATTCATTAAAGGAGTCTGTGTCATTTGTTCAAATAAAGGACTTTATTCTGGGTGTTATTTTTTTTCACAATTTGACTAAGAGGTTGGTAATGGTGGCGTATTATAGACGCCTCTCCATTACTAACCCCTGGTCTTGATGTCACCTGACAATACAAAAGGTAACATAAACCCAAATACTATCATCCCACTTGCCACCACTCCAGGACAAGTGGGAAGAGCGAGGCTAAGTGCCAGATTTGGCATATTTTATGGATTGAGCGGCTGAGAGATGATGATATCTATGGCCCCTTAATAGGCTACTAATATCAGCCAGCAGGTGTCTGCCTAGCCTTTGTTGGTTATTATTAATTATAAGTTATTCTTTGGTCTCATCTGACCAGAGCCCTTTCTTCCACATTCTCACTCTGTTCCCTATACTTTTTTTGAAAAATTAAAAAGGGAGTTCTCACGGCTTTCATAAATGTATTTCTTCTTGCCGCTCTTCCATAAAAGCCAGATTTGTGGAGTTTTCGACTAATAGTTCTGCTCTAGATCTCTGAAGCTCCTTGTAAGGTTCTTTGTACATGTTCGTGAAACTCAGTTTTTCCGTCAGCCATTTTGCTTTCTGTCTTGCTGCAGCTATCTTGCCCTCAGTCAATATGGAGTTTCTAGCTTTCATGTTCCCGCCCTGATTATCTCCCTCTTGCTTCTTAAGCAGCCACAGCTGAGCAATCAGTGCTTCAGAATCTAGCCTGCAGTGAACCTGTGACCTGACTCCTGGAAGCCTTGGACTTTGTACTCCAGCTATTCCTACTGAGGAACTCTGGAACACTTGTGGACTCTGGAACCCTGCTGTTGTGAATGGGTTTGAGATGAGTTCTGAGCAGAGGCTCCCTCTGGTGGTTACAAGCGGTGCTAGTGAAGATTGTGAGGACTGGGAATCAGGTGTTACTGACTGGTCTTATATAAGGGAGTCAATTTCCCATCAGGGTTGCCGGTGATCAATTGTTCTGGTCTGAATCCTTCATTCCAGTTTCCCTTGTAGCCTGCTGTGTCGTGTCTGCATCTCCTGCTTACAGATAAGACTTTTGCTTCTTTTGTGTTTGTGCTATATTTTTGCATTTTGTACTGCACTTCTTTGGGGGCCTTCAGGGTCCCCTCCGGGGGCTTCTGCTCTCTCAGTTTAGTTCAGCCACTGAGTTTTGTTCTTTTGCTTTTTCCAGTTTTTTCAGTGGCTGCTGTTTTGATTTTGTTACACCAGAGAACTAATTTAGGTGGTAGAGGTCGTGTGATCTCAGGTGATTTTGAAATTAGTAGAGTTGGTGCTTTTCAGGGTTTTCTGGGATTGCAGTAAGTACCCTTCCTATCCTTTTCTATTTAGATAGTTTGGGCCCCAGCGTTTGCTCATACTATTTTCTTTCTGTGTCAGTATTTCCTCTTGTCTAACCGCCATTACATGTTTGGGGGCTTTCTATTATCTTTGGGGTTCTGCTCCGGGGCAGATAGCTTTCCTGTTTCTGTCTTTAGGTGTAGTTAGTTTCTCAGGCTGTGACGAGGCGTCTAGGACCAACGTAGGAACGCTCCACGGCTGCCTCTAGTTGTGGTGGTTAGTCAGGGTACTGCAATCTCATAGATTCCAACTGCTCTGGTGTATTGCCTTTTTGCCTGCTCTCCTCAGCTACCGAAACATAACAGTATCACCGGCCTAAAAAATTGAAAATTGTATGGTACTCACAGAAGGGAAAAATATTGTGAAAGAAAAAAGGTTGTCAGAGTTGTCAGAGATATTTTTCTGTTTGTTGCATTTTTTTTTTTTTTTCCCTCTGTATCTCTGGGTGCTGGGGAGGATCTTTTCTCCCAATGGAGTTTGCACGGTTGTCTGGCCGTGTGGATCAGCTTGCCACTGAGGTTCAGAGTATTGCTGCATATCTTGCTAGGTTGCCTGTTGTGGAACCTAGGATTCCCATGCCAGATTTGTTTTTGGGGGATCGAGCTAAGTTTCAGAATTTCAAAAATAATTGTAAATTGTTTTTTGCCTTAAAATCTAAGTCCTCAGGAAACGCAGCGCAGCAGGTTCAAATTATCATCTCTCTCCTGCGCGGCGATCCTCAGGATTGGGCTTTTTCCCTGATACCTGGGGATCCTGTTTTGAGTGATGTTGATGCGTTTTTTCAGGCTTTGGGGTTATTGTACGATGAGCCTAATGTCACTGATCAAGCTGAAAAAACCTTGTTGGCATTAAATCAGGGGCTTGATGACGCTGAGTTATACTGTCAGAGATTCCGTAGGTGGGCAGTCCTGACCAAATGGAATGACGACGCTTTGGCGGCCCTTTTCCGGAAGGGTCTGTCAGATAATGTAAAGGATGTTATGGTGGGATTCCCTGTCCCCTCTGGTCTCAATGATTCTATGTCATTAGCGATTCAAATTGACAGACGTTTGCGTGAGCGGAGAAGTATGCGTGGAATGGTGTTGCCTTGTGAACCAGCTTCTGAACCATGCAGTGTGATAGAGTGGTGTCTGGGGCACAGCGTCATGAGTTTCGAAAGCGCAATGGGTTATGTTTCTACTGTGGTGATGCCTCTCATGCTATTTCAGTCTGCCCTAAGCGGGGAAGACGTTTTGCACGCTCAGTTGTCTTGGGTAGTGTTCAGACTAAGTTTTTATTAACTGTCACTCTGATATGCTCTCTGTCCTCATTTTCTGCTCAGGCTTTCGTTGATTCTGGAGCAGCTATTAACCTGATGGATTATGATTTTGCTAAACGTTGTGGGTTTCCCTTGATACCCCTACAGAAGTCTATTCCCCTACTGGGGATCGATTCTACCCCTTTGGCTGAGAATAAACCCCAGTTTTCTACTCAGGTGATAATGAGGGTTGAACCTGATCACCAGGAGTGCTGCAAATTTTTGGTTCTATATAATCTGCATGACATTATCGTGCTGGGTTTCCCTTGGTTACAGTCTCATAATCCTGTTTTGGATTGGAAATCTGTGTCTGTAACCAGTTGGGGCTGCCAATGTGTTAATACCAACACTCCTGTTTTTTCTGCCTCCCCCCAGGCTCAGGATGTTCCTGACTTTTTGTTTGATTTTTCTGATGTGTTTAGCGAAAGTAAATCTGCATCCTTGCCTCCCCATAGGAGCTATGACTGCGCTATTGAATTAGTGCCGGGTAGTAAATTCCCTAAAGGTCGCCTTTTTAACTTGTCTGTACCTGAACATGACGCTATGCGGTCTTATATCAAGGAATCATTGGAGAAGGGTCATATCAGACCATCCTCTTCACCCTTAGGTGCCGGTTTTTTCTTTGTGGCCAAAAAAGATGGTTCATTAAGGCCGTGTATTGATTATCGTCTCTTGAACAATATTACTGTGAAATATCAATACCCGTTACCCTTGATTTCTGACCTGTTTTCCAGGGTGAAAAACGCTACTTGGTTTACCAAGCTTGACCTCAGGGGGCGTATAACCTTATTCGCATTAAGCACGGGGATGAATGGAAGACGGCATTCAATACCCCTGAAGGGCATTTTGAGTACCTGTGATGCCCTTTGGGCTCACTAATGCTCCTTCCGTCTTCCAGTCCTTCATGAATGACATTTTCAGGGATTTTGTGGATAAATTTCTGATTGTTTATTTGGATGATATCTTGATTTTTTCTAATGACTGGGACTCTCATGTGAAACATGTTCGAACTGTATTCCAGATTTTGAGAGAGAATGCTCTGTATGTGAAGGGATCAAAGTGTCTTTTTGGCGTACAGAGGATCTCATTTCTGGGATTCATTTTGTCCCCATCTGTTATTGAAATGGACCCGGTCAAGGTTCAGGCCATCTGTGATTGGGTCCAACCTACTTCATTAAAGGCTCTTCAGAGATTTTTGGGTTTTGCCAATTTTTATCGTAAATTTATTGGTAATTTCTCGTTATTGTTAAACCATTAACTGATTTGACCAGAAAGGGTTCTGATGTGGTGAATTGGCCTCCTGAGGCAGTCTCTGCATTTCAGGAACTTAAGCAGAGATTCACTTCTGCTCCTGTTCTACGGCAGCCTGATGTTTCTCTGCCATTTCAGGTGGAGGTTGATGCCTCTGAAATTGGGGCAGGTGCCGTTTTGTCCCAAAAAGATCCAGAGACCTCTAAAAGTAACCCTTGTGCCTTTTTCTCTCGAAAATTTTCTCCTACTGAACGTAATTATGACGTGGGTAATCGGGAGTTGTTGGCCATGAAGTGGGCTTTTGAAGAGTGGAGACATTGGCTGGAGGGAGCCAAACATCAGGTGGTGGTCCTTACGGACCATAAGAATCTGGTCTATCTGGAATCTGCCAAGCGACTCAATCCTAGACAGGCCAGGTGGGCCTTGTTTTTCACACGTTTTAATTTTGTGGTTTCCTTTCTTCCTGGCACTAAGAATGTTAAGGCGGATGCCCTCTCGAGGAGTTTCCTTGCGGACTCTCCTGAGTTATCTGATCCTTCTGTTATTTTGAAAGAGGGTGTAGTTCTTTCCGCCATCTCGCCCAATTTGAGACTTGCTCTGGAGGGTGTCAGGAGGATAGGCCCGAGCGCTGCCCTGTTGGAAAATTGTTTGTCCCGGACCAATGGAAAAAGAGTGTGATGTCTGAGATTCATTGTTCCGCATTGGCTGGGCATCCCGGAATTTTTGGTACCAGAGACTTGGTTAGTCGGTCCTTTTGGTGGCCTACCTTGTCTCGTGATGTCAGGGAATTTGTGCAGTCCTGCGGGACTTGCTCTCGCTCCAAGCCTTGCTCTCGCTCTAGTGGTTTGTTGATGCCATTGCCTGTGCCCAAGAGACCATGGACCCATATCTCTATGGATTTCATTTCCGATCTTCCTGTTTCTCAGAGAATGACCACCATCTGGGTAATTTGTGATAGGTTTTCCAAAATGATACATCTTGTGCCATTACCTAAGTTGCCTTCCTCCTCTGAATTGGTGCCGTTGTTCCTTCAGCACGTGGTTCGTTTACACGGCATTCCTGAGAACATTGTGTCTGACAGAGGAGTCCAGTTTGTTTCCAGATTTTGGAGGACTTTTTGTTCTAAACTGGGTGTTCAATTGTCTTTCTCCTCGGCATTTCATCCTCAGACCAATGGTCAAACTGAGAGAACAAACCAGACATTGGAGACTTATCTAAGATGCTTTGTGTCTGCTGATCAGGATGACTGGGTCTCTTTTTTGCCTTTGGCTGAGTTTGCTCTTAATAATAGGGCTAGCTCTGCCACTTTGATGTCTCCGTTTTTCTGTAATTCTGGGTTTCACCCTCGATTTTCTTCAGGACAGACGGAGGCTTCTGTCTGTCCAGGTGTTGACTCTGTTGTGGAGCGTATGCAACAGATTTGGGACCAGGTAGTAGAGAGGTTGTCCCTCTCTCAGGAGAAGGCCCAGCGGTTTGCTAACCGGCATAGGACTGATGGTCCTCGGTTTAAAGTGGGGGACTTGGTCTGGTTGTCCTCAAAGAATATTCCTATGAGAGTAGCATCTCCTAAATTTAAGCCTAGGTTCATTGGACCTTATAAGATCATGGAGATTATTAATCCTGTTTCTTTTCGTTTGCTTCTTCCAGGGACATTTAAGATCCATAACGTGTTCCACAAGTCCTTGTTGAAGAGGTTTGTTGAGCCAGTGGTTCCTGCTGCTGTGCCTCCTGACCCTGTTTTGGTTGAGGGCAATCTGGAGTATGTGGTTGAGAAAATATTGGATTCTCGTTTTTCTAGACGGAAACTCCAGTATTTGGTTAAATGGAGAGGTTATGGTCAGGAAGACAATTCTTGGGTGTTTGCTTCGGACATCCATGCTAGGAGACTTATCCGTGCGTATCATAGAACTCATCCTGACCGACCTGGTTGCTCAAATGAGGGTTCGGTGACCCCTCCTCAAGGGGGGGTACTGTTGTGAATGGGTTTGAGATGAGTTCTGAGCAGAGGCTCCCTCTGGTGGTTACAAGCGGTGCTAGTGAAGATTGTGAGGACTGGGAATCAGGTGTTACTGACTGGTCTTATATAAGGGAGTCATTTTCCCATCAGGGTTGCCGGTGATCAATTGTTCTGGTCTGAATCCTTCATTCCAGTTTCCCTTGTAAGCCTGCCTCTGTCGTGTCTGCATCACCTGCATAGAGATAAGACATTATGCTTCTTTTGGTGTATGTGCTATATTATTTGCATTTTGTACAGCTCTACTTTGGGGGCCTTCAGGTCCCCTCCGGGGGCATCTCTTCTACCCCTCTCAGTTTAGTTCAGCCACTGAGTTTTGGTTCTTTTGCTTTTTTTTCCAGTTTTTTCAAGTGGCCTGCTGTTTGATTTTGTTACACCAGAGAACTAAATTAGGTGGTAGAGTCGAGTATCTCAGTTGATTTTGAAAATAGTAGAGAAGGTGCTATAAACCAGGGGTTTTCTGGGATTGCAAGTAAAGTACCCATCTATCCTTTTCTATTTAGATAGTTTGGGGCCCCAGCGTTTGCTCATACTATTTTCTTTCTTACAGTATTTCTTCTTGTCTACCTGCCTTACAATGTTTGGGCCTTTCTATAATCTTTGGGGTTCTGCTCCGGGGCAAATAAGAGCTTTCCTATTTTCTATCTTTAGGTGTAGTTATTTCTCAAGCTGTGACGAGGCGTCTAAGGACCAACGTAGTAACGCTCCCTCACGGCTGCTCTAGTTGAGGTGGTTAGTCATGTACTGCAAATCTCATAAGATTCCAACTGCTCTGGTGTATGCCTTTTTGCCTGCTCTCCAGCTACCGAAACATAACAC
>JARQOD010000001.1:392376003-392459595 GCA_033576555.1 Oophaga sylvatica
TTTTTTGATCGTTGGCGTCCCGCTGGTGAGCCTATATCGCTGTGTTTGGCACCTTTTGCGAACGACCTCGTTTGTGACGCATATGGGTTTAGCGTCACGGAATGGATCGCAATATCTATAAGTTCTCTTTTGCATCACAGAGAGGATCGCAGAAGTTGCAAAGCAGGCTAGCAGGACGCAGAGAGCAGGAGCGATGCTGGAAATTCCTATGAATCAGAAGCGCTCAGTACATGCTAATGACAGATCCTAACGACCGCCAAAGTCGTTAAAGAGATCGCTGACCGCTGATGAGTCGTTTATGAGATCTCCTGTTTGGCAGCTACTAGCGACCTAAAAGAGATCTCACAAACGATCTCATTAGCTTGCGTCGTTATTGAGATCGCTAACGAGATCACTAAGTGTGGCAGTACCTTTAGTAGCCACTTTGGCACATTCGTCACCTCTGTAGCCACTTTGGCTACTTGGTAGCCACTTTGGCACATTCTGCACCACGGTAGCCACTTTGGCCACTTGGTAGCCATCTTGGCACATTCGGCCCCTCGGTAGCCACTTTGGCCACTTGGTAACCACTTTGGCACATTCGGCATCTCGGTAGCCAATTTGGCCACTTGGTAGCCACTTTGGCATATTCGGCACCTCTGTAGCCACTTTGGCTACTTGGTAGCCACTTTGGCACATTCTGTACCTTGGTAGCCACTTTGGCCACTTGGTAGCCACTTTGGCACATTCTGCACCACGGTAGCCACTTTGGCCACTTGGTAGCCACTTTGGCACATTCGGCCCTCGGTAGCCACTTTGGCCACTTGGTAACCACTTTGGCACATTCGGCATCTCGGTAGCCACTTTGGCAACTTGGTAGCCACTTTGGCACATTCGGCACCTAGTAGCCACTTGGCCACTTGGTAGCCACTTTGGAACATTTGGCACCTTATTAGCCACTTTTGCCACTTGGTAGCCACTTTGGCACATTCGGCACCTCGGTAGCACTTTGGCCACTTGGTAGCCACTTTGGAACATTTGGCACCTCGGTAGCCACTTTGACCATTGGTAGCCACTTTGGCACATTTGGCACCTCGGTAGCCACTTTGGCCACTTGGTAGCCACTTTGGAACATTTGGCACCTCGGTAGCCACTTTGACATTTGGTAGCCACTTTGGCACATTTGGCACCTCGGTAGCCACTTTGACCATTTGGTAGCCACTTTGGCACATTCGGCACCTCGGTAGCCACTTTGGCCACTTGGTAGCCACTTTGGAACATTCGACACATTTGTAGCCACTTGGTAGCCACTTTGGCACATTCAGCCTCTCGGAAGCCACTTTGGCCACTTGGTAGCCTCTTTGGCACATTCGGCACCTCGGTAGCCACTTTGGCACATTGGTAGCCACTTTGGCACATACAGCAACTCGGTAGTCACTTTGTAGCCACTTTGGCACTTGGTAGCCACTTGGCACATTCAGCACCTCGGTAGCCACTTTGAAACATTCAGCACCTTGGTAGCCACTTTGGCCACTTGGTAGCCACTTTGGCACATTCGGCACCTTGGTAGCCACTTTGGCCACTTGGTAGCCACTTTGGCACATTCGGCACCTTGGTAGCCACTTTGGCCACTTGGTAGCCACTTTGGCATATTCGGCACCTCGGTAGCCACTTTGGCACTTGGTAGCCACTTTGGCACATTTGGCACCTCGGTAGCCACTTTGGCACATCCAGCACCTCGGTAGCCACTTTGGCCACTTGGTAGCCACTTTGGAACATTCGACACATCTGTAGCCACTTGGTAGCCACTTTGGCACATTCGGCCTCTCGGTAGCCACTTTGGCCACTTGGTAGCCTCTTTGGCACCATCGGTAGCCACTTTGGCACATACAGCAACTCGGTAGCCACTTTGGCACATTGGTAGCCACTTTGGCACATTACAGCAACTCGGTAGCCACTTTGGCACATTGGTAGCCACTTTGCACATTCAGCACCTCGGTAGCCACTTTGGCCAATTGGTAGCCACTTTGAAACATTCAGCACCTTGGTAGTCACTTTGGCCACTTGGTAGCCACTTTGGCACATTCGGCACCTCGGTAGCCACTTTGGCCACTTGGTAGCCACTTTGGCACATTCGGTGCCTCGGTAGCCACTTTGTCCACTTGGTAGCCACTTTGGAACATTCAGCACCTTAGTAGCACTTTGGCCACTTGGTAGCCACTTTAGCACATTTGGAATCTTGGTAGCCACTTTGGTCACTTGGTAGCCACTTTGGCACATTCGGCACCTCGGTAGCCACTTTGGCTACTTGGTAGCCATTTTGGCACATTCGGCACCTCGGTAGCCACTTTGGCACATCCGGCACCTCGGTAGCCACTTGGCTACTTGGTAGCCATTTTGGCACATTCTGCACCACGGTAGCCACTTTGGCACATTCGGCCCCTCGGTAGCCACTTTGGCCACTTGGTAGCCACTTTGGCACATTCGCACCTTGGTAGCCACTTTGGCCACTTGGTAGACACTTTGGCAATTCGACTCGGTAGCCACTTTGGCACTTGGTAGCCACTTTGGCACATTTGGCACCTTGGTAGCCACTTTGGCACATTGGTAGCCACTTTGGCACATTCAGCACCTCGGTAGCCACTTTGGCCACTTGGTAGCCACTTTGGCACATTCGGCACCTCGGTAGCCACTTTGGCCACTTGGTAGCCACTTTGACACATTCGGCACCTCGGTAGCCACTTTAGCTATGTTGACACATGCTGTCACTTTGCCTCAGGGGCCAATTTGGTGCTCCGGGCCCCTCAGGGGCCACTTTGGCACACTGGGCTTCTAAAGCTACTTTGGCGTCCGTGGGGCTTTTCAGAAGCCATTGGAGCGCTGCCTGGGGCCCCGTGTGCTGCCTGGGGCCCCTGTGTGCTGCCTGGGGCCCTGCGCTGTGCCTTTAAGACCTTGAATCAGCGATCTGTCAGCTTCTATTAGCTGATACAGGTCATGTGTGGAATCTGCATTTGCATAGCTGCCATCTTTGTAAGTCACTGCACCTGCGCTGTGGCTTCAATCCATGTCAGTTGGGGGTCATGGAAAGGTCACCATTAATTCCTATGGGAAAATTTTTGCTTAAAATGTGATTTTTTATAAAAACTAAAAATCGGATCGACTACAAAAATACATAGCACACCTGTCCCCACCGAGGGCTTCGAAACGCCGCCTGAACGGGGTCTCTGCGCCGAGTGGTTCGGGGGAGGAGGAGGAGGAGGAGTGAAGGGAAGAAGAAAATTAAGAAATCGGATTACAATATGTTGCTTGAACCTAGAGGTTTTCAAGCACCATAATAAAATAACAGCATTGACTTTTTTTTGTTTAGGGGAATTCATGGATTCTGGAAACTATCACACTCCAAGATCACCCTCATCCTGTTCTACAGTTTAGAGTTAGGCTGTGTTTCCATATCAGGAAACACGCGTATATGACGGAGCGGAAACTCCGCTCCGTCTAAGCCCCGCCCCCTTTCTGACGCGCGTTATTTCCGGAGGTGTTCAGGACACCTCCGGAACACCTCCGGAAATAACGCAGGGCTACATAGCCCTGTGTTAAATTCCGTTGCGGCGACGCACCGTCGCCGCAAGACGCTAGGACATGCTGCGGTCTGAAAAGACGCGCAGCATGTCCGTAAACGCAGGTGTTCCGCCTGCGTAATTTTGCGCATAGTGGAGACGGGATTTCTTGAAATCCCCTCCACTATGCTGTAACATCTGGACGCTGCGTGTTTGGCGCTGCGCCAGCGCACAGCGCCAAAAAAGCAGCGTTTCCTGACCGTGGAAACTCACCCTTATCCATCCAGGATAGTGCTTCATTAGCAGCAGCATCATCATCAGACACCCACAGCCACATATCACCATCACCCAAAAGGAAAAAAACCTTTACCTCCTGGAACCACCATAGATAGGTTTGTGATAAGAACTAGCAGATTAGAAAAAGAGTTGATTGATGAAAAAATTGCCCAGTTTATTTATGCAACGAACTCTTCTTTCCGTCTGACTGAGAACCCACATTTCATTAATATGGTTCAGTCACTGTGACCAGGATACAGTCCACCCAGCAGAGCTGATGTTGCAGGGAAACTGCTGGATCAAGTGTATGACAGAGAAATGGAGCAATGTGCAACAGCTCTGGAGGGTAAAATTGTTAACCTAAGTATTGATGGGTGGAGTAATGTCCACAATGATCCTATTGTATGTGCTTGTATAACAACAGAAGAAGGTAAAGTCTTCCTTGCACAAACAACTGATATGTCAGGAAATGCACACACAGCAGAATACTTACAAGAAGTGGCAGTATGTCATGGGTGTATCGCCACGAGGATCGTCGCGATTACACACTCTGACTTCTCACAGCTGAGTTGCTGTTTCTTTGTGTTTGGTAATGAGGGAGTTAATTTTACCTAGCTCTTTGCTAAGACTAGGTCCAGCCTCGCCCGGCTGCTTTTGATTATGTTCTAATTAGATTCCTTCATATACCTGCCAGTCTGCTTGTTAGATGCCGGTGTAAAGCCTTCATGTAGTCTAGCAGACTGGATCGGTTCTGAGAATACTTAAGCTAAGAGCTCCTTAGTTGTTTTAACTCTTACAGCTTATAGTTTATCTCTGAGACCTTAGGTGTTCCTACTGTGTGTGAGTGTTGTATGTAAGACTTTATTTACTTTATTTCTTGTCTTTCTTGTATGTCTTTCTGTTCATTAACCGTTACCTGTTCATTCCCTTTGGTGGTAATCAGGGTCCTTCTTAGGACTAGATTACAGTTGGCAGGATTGATAGGAGACAGGTTTACGCTGGTGGCCTGGACCTCTGTACCTTTAACAGTACCTCCAGGTAGAGGGATTAGTTAGGACCCCAGTTTAGGGTCAGCATAGACCCCGGTCACCTCTAGCCGGAGACAGTGTATAACGGATTCCGTATTGACCCACTGGACATTGTCAGGTAATTCTATGTTATCATATATCTATGCGCATGTTATATAGGATGTTGCCCTTTTGATATAGATTACTGACATCACATTATATATAATATTATATATATATATATATATATATCTGCTACACAGCGTGACACAGTAAAAGCTATAACAACATGTGAACAAAAATTCAAATGTCTAGTACGCAGTTTGGTCACTGACAATGCTGCAAACGTATCCAAGATGAGAAGAAATTTAGAAGAGCAGGGAGGGAATACAAAGCTAATAATAACATATGTTTGCAGTGCTCATTTGCTGCACCTCTTAGCCAAAGACTTAAGTGTTCCAGAAATAAAGGCTAATGTTGTTGAAATTGCTAAATACTTCCGTAATAATCATTTTGCTGCAGCAGCTCTGAAAAGGATGGGTGGAACCAAGCTAACGCTCCCACAAGATGTTAGATGGAACTCTGTGGTGGACTGTTTTGAGCAGTATATCAAAAACTGGCCTATTCTGATGACACTTTGTGAAGAAAATCGAGATAAAATAGATGGCACTGTCACGGCCAAAATCCTCAACATTGGGCTTAAGAGAAATGTTGAACATATGCTGAGCTTCCTGAAACCCATCTCTCAAGCTTTAAACAAAATACAGAAAAATAGCTGTTTTATTGCGGATGCTGTTGAAATTTGGAAGGAACTGAGTGAACACTTAAAAACAGAACTACACATGGACAGAATTAAATTACAAGCAGTAAACAAACGAATGGGACAAGCACTGACTCCAGCTCATTTTTTGGCAAATATTGTCAATATCCAATATCAGGGTCAAAACCTAAGTGCTGAGGAAGAACAGTTAGCTATGACATGGGTATCCAGCAATCATCCATCTTTAATGCCAACTATAATAAACTTCAGAGCTAAGGGGGAACCATTCAAGAAATATATGTTTGCTGAAGATATTTTAAGAAAGGTCACACCAGTAAACTGGTGGAAGTCACTTAAGCGCTTGGATTTAGAGACTGTTCAACTAATGATTTCACTTTTAACAGCAGTAGCTTCTTCTGCAGGCGTTGAAAAAATATTCTCTTCCTTTGGACTCATTCATTCTAAATTAAGAAATCGGTTGGGACCCAATAAAGCAGGAAAGCTTGTTTTTCTTTTCCAGATTATGAATAGGAACAAAGAAGAAGATGATGATGAAGATGACGACGAGTGAGCTACAGAGGACAGCAGGGACAGTAGTATTTAAGTTTTTCATGTGTCGGCTGGGCTGACAGTCTAAGTTTCTTAAAATATATATATATTTTGTTTAGCCAAATTAGTTAACAAACATGGATGTTTGTTTAAGCAGATAACTTATGCTGTAATGTTGTTATTGTTTCAGTTGAATAAATCTATTTAAATTGTTATTAAGGTCAGGATTATTTTTCTCCTTCCTAAGTACAACAGAACAGTGGTGTCCAAATATGAATGATTAACCCATTAAACTGGGGAGAAAAAAGTAATATAAAAAGTGATTCTAAAAATCTTCATCTACTTGCATGTTAAAGTAGCAAGAACTAGTTTAGGTAGAAACTTTGATTTAAATCACTGATTTAAATCAAGCCTTACTGACTAGTGATTTAAATCGTGATTTAAATCAGTTTGATTTAAATCAAATCCACCCTGTTCAGCAGTCTTCTGCCTGATCTATTGTAAGGCTGTATTGGTGACATCACGTCGACAGCGCTGCAGCCAATCACTGATCTCAGGTGATGTACACTTTATGAGCTGTTAAGTTTAGTGATTTGCTGCAGCGCTGTCACATGACACCACTGCTGCAGACAAACAACAAAGACCAGGGTGGTGGCAGAGACAAAGTTCTGAACATGGGGAGAGCGAGAAAGATTTGAAAGATGAAATCCCCTTTCACAGCTGTAGCCAGTCTGCATTGATGTGAGCTAATCAGACAGACTGCGGCAGAGACGTTTGCGCTCGCTGACCCCGCGGCAGAGACGTTTGCGCTCGCTGACCCCGCGGCAGAGACGTTTGCGCTCGCTGACCCCGCGGCAGAGACGTTTGCGCTCGCTGACCCCGCGGCAGAGACGTTTGCGCTCGCTGACCCCGCGGCAGAGACGTTTGCGCTCGCTGACCCCGCGGCAGAGACGTTTGCGCTCGCTGACCCCGCGGCAGAGACGTTTTTGTGCTTGCTGATTCGCTTCACAATAAGGATTTCCTACACTCGTGCGCTGACATGACCGGTTCAGGACGATGGTACAAATCAGTTTCTCTTCACTGACAGCAAGTGCAGATGTTAAATAAAGGAGTTGAAATAAAACACCGTCATGAACGTAAGACTGGGGAGCCCTTGTACACGTCCTGTATTGCTCCGCTTCCCCTTCTACTCACTTTGTGGTTCAGGAGGACGGAGCACCCCGGCTCCAGCAGATCTTTGTCCACAAAGGACAGGATGCTGACGTAATGCTCCGATCCCACTGACGTGGAGACGATGGCGTGGTTATCATCAATGATTTCCTCCAGGGTTCCCACCGACATGGGCGTTCCTCGCAGGTCGTCCACCTTGGATCTCTCTTCCTGCCAGCAGAAAACCACGCAATAGCGTCAACCCAGAGCCGCCACGTCACCTGCCCCAAACATCTACCCCACCACGTGATCCCGTCTACCTCCTGCTTCTCCTCCAGAGGCTTCATCTGCTCCTGGTTTCTGATGAACTCTTCCTCCATCAGGAGATAGTCCTTGATCCTCTCCAGCTTCAGTAGCTTCAGCCGGCACTGAGTATGGGGGGTGACTGAAGGAGACATTACAGAGAAATGTCAGCAGTGACAGGAGCCCCGTTACCTTTACCAGAAAATGGTCATCCAGCTTTCCCACAGTACCGAGAGGCTGATCCCACTAGTAATGTAAAGATTAAAAGAGGGGAAGCTCAGCTGCAGAACCGACCATGTTTATCAGGACACTGGAAAAGTTGGGCGATGACCACTCTCTGGGGGCTGCACTACAGGTCAATATGTTTCTGACCCAACTTTCCTAAAAACTGCTATAACAAAACAAGCCCTCTAGAACATCGGCTTGTCTGCCACCACTCACTTCCGCATTGGGAGGTGCAGACACAAAGTTGCTGACCTCCTGATGTGGAATGGAACAGTGCTTGACAACCCCTTTAAGGCTTTATTACATAACTGAGGACAGATGTTAAAGGGGATGTACATGGCTGTTGTTCATGTGTTCCGTGTTAAAGTCAATGGCGCTTTGCTGCAATACCAAACACAACCTGTGAACAGGTGAGGCGCCGTTTATCTAATCCTGGACAAAGCTTTAAATTTGCTGCTTTATGGCATTTATGACTACAAGCATTAAAGGGATTTTTCACCAATAACATCTTACTAAATTTTGACTACTGATACTGATACTAATGAGGGGGTACCGGCTCCTTCCTCCAAAGCAGAGACTTAAAATCTATAGAAATGGCAAGCCAGGTGTGCATGATGGGCATCACTGTTTTTAGAATTGTAAAGTCCCAAAAGTTGAACCTTCTACCGATCAGACATTAAAGGAAAAAAAAAAAAGAACGTCGTTAAAGGGAGTATCAGCCTCTCACTTCTGCATTGGACAGTGGGGGCGCTGTAGGCACGGTGTCGACAGCCACTTGCCAGGTCTCGTGCATGTGCTCTACAGTCATGGCCAAAAGCTCCCCTATACACCATATAATGCCCCCTCACTGTATATATACTGACCCCTTAATATCCCCAAACTACAGTCATGGCCAAAAGTTTGAGAATGACACAAATATTATATTTTCACATGATCTGCTGCCCTCTGTTTTTTATGTGTGTGTTGACAGATGTTTTTATCACAGACAGAAATATAATAATTGCAAACATATGAGTAACAAAAGCTTATATTGACAGTTAGAATGAGTTAATGCAGCAAGTCAATATTTGCAGTGTTGACTGTTTTGATTTGGTAGCTGAGGAGAGCAGGCAAAAAAGGCAATACACCAGAGAGGTTGGAATCTATGGGATTGCAGTACCCTGACTAACCACCACAACTAAAGGCAGCCGTGGAGCGTACCTATGTTGGTCCTAGACGCCTCGTCACAGCCTGAGAAACTAACTACACCTAAAGATAGAAAGAGGAAAGCTATCTGCCCCGGAGCAGATCCCCAAAGAACATAGAAAGCCCCCAAACATGTAATGGCGGTTAGACAAGAAGAAATACTGACACAGACAGAAAATAGTATGAGCAAACGTTGGGGCCCAAACTTCCTAAATAGAAAAGGATAGGAAGGGCACTTACTGCAATCCCAAAAAACCCTGAAAAGTACCAACTCTACTAATTACAAAAACACCTGAGATCACACGACCTCTACCACCTAAATTAGTTCTCTGGTGTAACAAAACTAAACAGCATCCACTGAAAAAACTGGAAAAGGCAAATGAACAAACAACAGTGGCTGAACTAAACAGAGAGGAGCAAAGCCCCGAAGGGGACCCGGCAGACCCCCACAGAAGTGCAGGACAAAATGCAAAAAGCAAGCACAAAAAAACTAAAAGAAGAAAAAGTCTTATCTGTTAGCAGAAGATGCAGGCACGAAACAGCAAGCTACAAAGTGAACAGGAATCAAAGATGAGACCAGAACAATTGATCACCGGCAACCCTGATGGGAGGGAACCTCCCTTATATAAGACCAGTCAGTAACACCTGATCTCCAATCTTCACAATCTTCATTGGATAGTTCAGTACTGTTTGTAACCACCAGAGGGAGCTTCTGCTCAGAATTCATTTCTAGCACATTCACAACAGTTGACCCTTCTTCTTCAGGACCTCTGCAATTCTCCCTGGCATGCTCTCAATCAACTTCTGGACCAAATCCTGACTGATAGCAGTCCATTCTTGCACAATCAATGCTTTCATTTTGTCAGAATTTTTGGGTTTTTGTTTGTCCACCCGTCTCTTGATAATTGACCACAAGTTCTCAATGGGATTCTGGGGAGTTTCCAGGCCATGGACCCAAAATCTCTATGTTTTGTTCCCTGAGCCATTTAGTTATCACCTTTGCTTTATGGCAAGGTGCTCCATCATGCTGGAAAAGGCATTGTTGATCGCCAAACTGCTCTTGGAGGGTTGGGAGAAGTTGCTCTTGGAGGACATTCTGGTACCATTCTTTATTCATGGCTGTGTTTTTAGGCAAGACTGTGAGAGCCGATTCCCTTGGCTGAGAAGCAACCCCACACATGAATGGTTTCAGGATGCTTAACAGTTGGCATGAGACAAGACTGGTGGTAGCGCTCACCTTGTCTTCTCCGAATGAGGCGTTTTCCTGATGTCCCAAACAATCGAAAAGGGGATTCATCAGAGAAAATAACTTTACCCCAGTCCTCAGCAGTCCACTGTCTGTACCTTTTGCAGAATATCAGTCTGTCCATGATGTTTTTTCTGGAGAGAAGTGGCTTCTTTGCTGCCCTCCTTGAGACCAGGCCTTGCTCCAAGAGTCTCCGCCTCACAGTGCGTGCAGATGCACTCACACCTGCCTGCTGCCATTCCTGAGCAAGCTTTGCACTGCTGGTAGCCCGATCCCGCAGCTGAAACACTTTTAAGAGATGGTCCTGGCGCTTGCTGGTCTTTCTTGGGCGCCCTGGAGCCTTTTTGGCAACAATGGAACCACTCTCCTTGAAGTTCTTGATGATGCGATAGATTGTTGACTGAGGTGCAATCTTTCTAGCTGTGATACTCTTCCCTGTTAGGCCATTTTTGTGCATTGCAATGATGACTGCACGTGTTTCTTTAGAGATAACCATGGTTAACAGAGGAGAAACAATGATGCCAAGCACCAGCCTCCTTTTAAAGTGTCCAGTGGTGTCATTCTTACTTAGTCATGACAGATTGATCTCCAGCCATGTCCTCATCAACACCCACACCTGTGTTAATGGAGCAAATCACTGAAAAGAGGTTAGCTGGTCCTTTTAAGGCAGGGCTGCAATGATGTTGAAATGTGTTTTGGGGGATAAAGTTCATTTTCTAGCCAAATATTGACTTTGCAAGTAATTGCTGTAAAGCTGATCACTCTTTATAACATTCTGGAGTATATGCAAATTGCCATTAGAAAAAGTGAAGCAGTAGACTTTGTAAAAATTAATATTTGGGTCATTCTCAAAACTTTTGGCCATGACTGTATTATAAGTAATAGGACTGTTGCAGGATCCCTGCCGGGCCAATAACTGCCCTGTTAGCAGCGTCTTTCGACCCTGATGCGCTGCAGGATCCCTTTAAAGAAGCCTGCTATCTGGAGTTTTTCTCTGGACAGGAAGCTACAGTGACAGAAGCTCAGATCTCACCTAATGGGAGTTTACTGGCGGCATCCGGACCCTTCGTCTTCTTTTTCTTCTTGCCAACTCTGGTGGGGACAGGCGGCTCATACTTCTTCTTCTTGTCCTTCCATGTTAAAGAAAGAAAAAAAAAAAAAAAAAAAACAGTCAACAAATAGTAAGAGGTGGCACATGTGGGGTCTATATCAATACGGAGAGATTTCAGTAATCCGGGATCTTGTCGGATCATCAGACGCCTGTACAGTAACGATGTACTTTCCTACTCATGGAAACAGTGGCTATATGACTATAAAACTACTAGAGACATTAACTATTCTTCACCAGGTTCAAGATCTCTGCTTGCTGTCAGTTATTGTGCCTGAAATCCCGTTACAACGTATCCAGTGGAGGCAATGATCTGTAACCAATCGGCACCAAAAATGCATCATGACCTAAATAAAAAGGGACAGCAGCAAACCCTCTGGAGTGTATCACTCACTCACAGCAAGCAGGGATCCTATAAACTGTGAGGAACTGAAACAGACTGGTTATTAAGGTTTTGAAGAACTTTTGTAAATCAGTCTTTATTGTTTTATAAAGAGATTGGACCGGTCCTTTAAGATCTATAGGAAATGGCAGTCGTCGTGTTACTAATGTTCTGTTCACTGCCGCACAGCAGAGTTGGTCCTTTCTCCAAGATCCCTGGATAAGATGAAGGTTACAGCAGAATGACAGGAGTAATACCCAGCAGCAGTGGATGTGTGGGGCGAGGTTCTGCGGCTCACCTTGTCATCCTTCTTCCCTCCTCCAGGGCCATGTCCTCCACTCTGACTTTGACCCTGAAAATCACAGACAGGAACAGTTTGGTTCGGTGACATTATTAGGGTGCATGTCGGGGTAACGGACAGAGCTCAGCAGTGTTCATAATGTCGTGTCCTGTATAACCCCCAATATGTCCGAAGAGCCACCATCACCCAAGATGAAAAATACTCCAAGGTCCAGAAGAACGAGCGATGCCGCCATCACCCGAGATGAAAAATACTCCAAGCTCCAGAAGAACGAGCGATGCCCGGGGCGATGGGCGGTGTAAAGGGCAGAGGCTGTTATATATGGGCACAATGGCTGATGGAAGTGGTGACAATGGGGAGAATCATTAGGGAGAGCGACAATCAGCGCACAGGGACAGAGGGAACGGCAAATGGTTGTATGTGGAAAAAAAGTGGTCACTGAGAAGGGGGCCAGATCAGAGGCATGGGGGCAATAGGACAGGTCCTTAATATATACCCACACAACGAAGAATGGCAGTACTCCCATTTAAAAAATGTGAAAAGTTGTATTTATTCCAAACTCGAGTACACATCGCTGTGGCTCTAGCAATGAGAAAAACGTCACATACAAGGGCTTGGAATAAACACAACTATTCACATCATGTTCTGTAATCGGTCAGAGGATGACAATAAGAAAGGAACAGTTAAAACAAAGGCGCATTGATCAGTGAATACGGGGGGTGTACGCATCACCAGGGTATACAAGGGGGGGTGTACGCATCACCAGGGTATACAAGGGGGGGGTGTACGCATCACCAGGGTACACAAGGGGGGGGGGTGTGTACGCATCACAAGGGTATACAAGGGGGGTGTGTGTACGCATCACCAGGGTATACAAAGGGGGGGGTGTACGCATCACCAGGGTATACAAAGGGGGGGGGGGTGTACGCATCACCAGGGTATACAAAGGGGGGGTGTACGCATCACCAGGGTATACAAAGGGGGGTGTACGCATCACCAGGGTATACAAGGGGGGGGGTGTGTGTACGCATCACAAGGGTATACAAGGGGGGGGGGGTGTACGCATCACCAGGGTATACAATGGGGGGGGGGGGGTGTACGCATCACCAGGGTATACAAAGGGGGGTGTACGCATCACCAGGGTATACAAAGGGGGGGTGTACGCATCACCAGGGTATACAAAGGGGGGTGTACGCATCACCAGGGTATACAAAGGGGGGGGTGTACGCATCACCAGGGTATACAAAGGGGGGGGGTGTACGCATCACCAGGGTATACAAGGGGGGTGTACGCATCACCAGGGTATACAAGGGGGGTGTACGCATCACCAGGGTATACAAGGGAGGGTGTACGCATCACCAGGGTATACAAGGGGGGTGTACGCATCACCAGGGTATACAAGGAGGGGGGTGTACGCATCACCAGGGTATACAAGGGGGTGCAAACATCACCAGGGTATACAAAGGGGGGGTGTTGTACGCATCACCAGGGTATACAAGGGGGGTGTACGCATCACCAGGGTATACAAGGGGGAGGGGGTGTACGCATCACCAGGGTATACAAGGGGGGTGTACGCATCACCAGGGTATACAAGGGGGAGGGGGTGTAGGCATCACCAGGGTATACAAGGGGGAGGGGGTGTAGGCATCACCAGGGTATACAAGGGGGAGGGGGGTGTACGCATCACCAGGGTATACAAGGGGGGAGGGGGTGTACGCATCACCAGGGTATACAAGGGGGGAGGGGGTGTACGCATCACCAGGGTATACAAGGGGGGAGGGGGTGTACGCATCACCAGGGTATACAAGGGGGTAGGGGGTGTACGCATCACCAGGGTATACAAGGGGGGAGGGGGTGTACGCATCACCAGGGTATACAAGGGGGGAGGGGGTGTACGCATCACCAGGGTATACAAGGGGGGAGGGGGTGTACGCATCACCAGGGTATACAAGGGGGGAGGGGGTGTACGCATCACCAGGGTATACAAGGGGAGAGGGTGTACGCATCACCAGGGTATACAAGGGGGGAGTGAGTGTACGCATCACCAGGGTGTACAAGGGGGAGGGGGTGTACGCATCACCAGGGTATACAAGGGGGGAGGGGGTGTACGCATCACCAGGGTATACAAGGGGGGAGTGAGTGTACGCATCACCAGGGTATACAAGGTGGGGAAGAGGTGTACGCATCACCAGGGTATACAAGGGGGGAGTGAGTGTACGCATCACCAGGGTATACAAGGGGAAGTGTACGCATCACCAGGGTATACAAGGGGAAGTGTACGCATCACCAGGGTATACAAGGGGAAGTGTAAACATCACCAGGGTATACAAGGGGGGAGGAGTGTACGCATCACCAGGGTATACAAGGGGAAGTGTAAACATCACCAGGGTATACAAGGGGGGAGGGAGTGTACGCATCACCAGGGCATACAAGGGGGGTGGGTACGCATCATCAGCGTCTACGGGGGGCTGTACGCGCCATCAGCGTCTACGGGGGGCTGTACGCGCCATCAGCGTCCTACGGGGGGCTGTACGCGCCATCAGCGTCTACGGGGGGCTGTACGCGCCATCAGCGTCTACGGGGGGCTGTACGCGCCATCAGCGTCTACGGGGGGCTGTAGCGCCATCAGCGTCTACGGGGGGCTGTATGCGCCATCAGCGTCTACGGGGGGCTGTAGCGCCATCAGCGTCTACGGGGGGCTGTATGCGCCATCAGCGTCTACGGGGGGCTGTATGCGCCATCAGCGTCTACGGGGGGCTGTATGCGCCATCAGCGTCTACGGGGGGCTGTATGCGCCATCAGCGTCTACGGGGGGCTGTATGCGCCATCAGCGTCTACGGGGGGCTGTATGCGCCATCAGCGTCTACGGGGGGCTGTATGCGCCATCAGCGTCTACGGGGGCTGTATGCGCCATCAGCGTCTACGGGGGCTGTATGCGCCATCAGCGTCTACGGGGGCTGTATGCGCCATCAGCGTCTACGGGGGGCTGTATGCGCCATCAGCGTCTACGGGGGCTGTATGCGCCATCAGCGTCTACGGGGGCTGTATGCGCCATCAGCGTATACCGGGGGTGTATGTAATCACTGCCGGTATATCTCCCGGTTCCGGAGTAAAACCTGCTCACTCACCATGTCTGCCGCTGCTCTATCACCGGATATACGTCACCGGACAGTGGCCACGAAGGATCATACTGACACAAAGAAAAGAAGGCGAAGCGATAAATGGCAGCCGTCACCATAACAACGGGGTAGGAGTCTCTATGTGTATAGTATCTGCTGAGCCGTGTATCTAATCCTATCCTGTGTGATACTGTCTGCTGAGCCGTGTATCTAATCCTATCCTGTGTGACACTGTCTGCTGAGCTGTGTATCTAATCCTTTCCTGTGTGATGCTGTCTGCTGAGCCGTGTATCTAATCCTATCCTGTGTGACACTGTCTGCTGAGCTGTGTATCTAATCCTATTCTGTGTGATACTGTCTGCTGAGCCGTGTATCTAATCCTATCCTGTGTGTACTGTCTGCTGAGCTGTGTATCTAATCCTATCCTGTGTGATACTGTCTGCTGAGCCGTGTATCTAATCCTATCCTGTGTGATGCTGTCTGCTGAGCCGTGTATCTAATCCTATCCTGTGTGACACTGTCTGCTGAGCCGTGCATCTAATCCTATACTGTGTGACACAGTCTGCTGAGCCGTGTATCTAATCCTATCCTGTGTGACACAGTCTGCTGAGCCGTGCATCTAATCCTATCCTGTGTGATACTGTCTGCTGAGCCGTGCATCTAATCCTATACTGTGTGACACATTCTGCTGAGCCGTGTATCTAATCCTATCCTGTGTGACACAGTCTGCTGAGCCGTGCATCTAATCCTATACTGTGTGACACAGTCTGCTGAGCCGTGCATCTAATCCTATCCTGTGTGATACTGCCTGCTGAGCCGTGTATCTAATCCTATCCTGTGTGATACTGTCTGCTGAGCCGTGTATCTAATCCTATCCTGTGTGATACTGTCTGCTGAGCCGTGTATCTAATCCTATACTGTGTGATACTGTCTGCTGACCGTGTATCTAATCATATCCTGTGTGATACTGTCTGCTGAGCTGTGTATCTAATCCTATCCTGTGTGACACTGTCTGCTGAGCCGTGTATCTAATCCTATCCTGTGTGACACTGTCTGCTGAGCCGTGTATCTAATCCTATCCTGTGTAATACTGTCTGCTGAGCATAGTATCTAATCCTATCCTGTGTGATACCATCTGCTGAGCCGTGTATCTAATCCTATCCTGTGTGACACTGTCTGCTGAGCCGTGTATCTAATCCTATCCTGGGTGATACTGTCTGCTGAGCTGTGTATCTAATCCTATCCTGTGTGATACTGTCTGCTGAGCTGTGTATCTAATCCTATCCTGTGTGACACTATCTGCTGAGCCGTGTATCTAATCCTATCCTGTGTGATGTCTGCTGAGCCTTGTATCTAATTCTATCCTGTGTGATACTGTCTACTGAGCCGTGTATCTAATCCTATCCTGTGTGATACTGTCTGCTGAGCCGTGTATCTAATCCTATCCTGTGTGATACTGTCTACTGAGCCGTGTATCTAATCCTATCCTGTGTGATACTGTCTACTGAGCCGTGTATCTAATCCTATCCTGTGTGATACTGTCTACTGAGCCGTGTATCTAATCCTATTCTGTGTGATACTGTCTACTGAGCCGTGTATCTAATCCTATCCTGTGTGATACTGTCTACTGAGCCGTGTATCTAATCCTATCCTGTGTGATACTGTCTGATGAGCCATGTATCTAATCTTATCCTGTGTGATACTGTCTACTGAGCCGTGTATCTAATCCTATTCTGTGTGATACTGTCTACTGAGCCGTGTATCTAATCCTATCCTGTGTGATACTGTCTACTGAGCCGTGTATCTAATCCTATCCTGTGTGATACTGTCTGATGAGCCATGTATCTAATCCTATCCTGTGTGATACTGTCTACTGAGCCGTGTATCTAATCCTATCCTGTGTGATACTGTCTACTGAGCCGTGTATCTAATCCTATTCTGTGTGATACTGTCTACTGAGCCGTGTATCTAATCCTATTCTGTGTGATACTGTCTACTGAGCCGTGTATCTAATCCTATCCTGTGTGATACTGTCTACTGAGCCGTGTATCTAATCCTATCCTGTGTGATACTGTCTGCTGAGCCGTGTATCTAATCATATCCTGTGTGATACTGTCTGCTGAGCTGTGCATCTAATCCTATCCTGTGTGATACTGTCTACTGAGCCGTGTATCTAATCCTATACTGTGTGATACTGTCTGCTGAGCCGTGTATCTAAGCATATCCTGTGTGATACTGTCTGCTGAGCCGTGTATCTAATCATATCCTGTGTGATACTGTCTGCTGAGCCGTGCATCTAATCCTATCCTGTGTGATACTGTCTGCTGAGCCGTGTATCTAATCATATCCTGTGTGATACTGTCTGCTGAGCCGTGTATCTAATCATATCCTGTGTGATACTGTCTTCTGAGCCGTGTATCTAATCCTATCCTGTGTGATACTGTCTGCTGAGCCGTGTATCTAATCCTATCCTGTGTGATACTGACTGCTGAGTCGTGTATCTAAGCCTATCCTGTGTGATACTGTCTACTGAGCCGTGTATCTAATCCTATCCTGTGTGATACTGTCTACTGAGCCGTGTATCTAATCCTATCCTGTGTGATACTGTCTGCTGAGCCGTGTATCTAATCATATCCTGTGTGATACTGTCTGCTGAGCTGTGCATCTAATCCTATCCTGTGTGATACTGTCTACTGAGCCGTGTATCTAATCCTATACTGTGTGATACTGTCTGCTGAGCCGTGTATCTAAGCATATCCTGTGTGATACTGTCTGCTGAGCCGTGTATCTAATCATATCCTGTGTGATACTGTCTGCTGAGCCGTGCATCTAATCCTATCCTGTGTGATACTGTCTGCTGAGCCGTGTATCTAATCATATCCTGTGTGATACTGTCTGCTGAGCCGTGTATCTAATCATATCCTGTGTGATACTGTCTTCTGAGCCGTGTATCTAATCCTATCCTGTGTGATACTGTCTGCTGAGCCGTGTATCTAATCCTATCCTGTGTGATACTGACTGCTGAGTCGTGTATCTAAGCCTATCCTGTGTGATACTGACTGCTGAGCCGTGCATCTAATCCTATCCTGTGTGATACTGACTGCTGAGCCGTGTATCTAATCCTATCCTGTGTGATACTGACTGCTTAGCCGTGTATCTTATCCTCTCCTGTGTGATACTGACTTCTGAGTCGTGCATCTAATCCTATCCTGTGTGATATTGTCTGCTGAGCCGTGCATCTAATCCTATCCTGTGTGATACTGTCTGCTGAGCCGTGTATCTAATCCTATCCTGTGTGATACTGTCTGCTGAGCCGTGTATCTAATCCTATCCTGTGTGATACTGTCTGCTGAGCCATGTATCTAATCCTATCATGTGTGATACTGTCTGCTGAGCCGTGTATCTAATCCTATCCTGTGTAATACTGTTTGCTGAGCTGTGTATCTAATTCTATCCTGTGTGATACTGTCTGCTGAGCCATGTATCTAATCCTATCATGTGTGATACTATCTGCTGAGCTGTGTATCTAATCCTATCATGTGTGATACTATCTGCTGAGCCATGTATCTAATCCTATCCTGTACGATACTGTCTGCTGAGCAGTGTATCTAATCCTATCCTGTGTGATACTGTCTGCTGAGCCGTGCATCTAATCATATCCTGTGTGATACTGTCTGCTGAGCCGTGTATCTAATCATATCCTGTGTGATACTGTCTGCTGAGCTGTGTATCTAATCCTATCCTGTGTGATACTGTCTGCTGAGCCGTTATCTTATCCTATCCTGTGTGATACTGTCTGCTGAGCCACGTATCTAATCCTATCCTGTGTGATACTGTCTGCTGAGCCGTGCATCTAATCCTATCCTGTGTGATACTGTCTGCTGAGCTGTGTATATAATTCTATCCTGTGTGATACTGTCTGCTGAGCCGTGTATCTAATCCTATCCTGTGTGATACTGTCTGCTGAGCCATGTATCTAATCCTATCATGTGTGATACTGTCTGCTGAGCTGTGTAACTAATCCTATCCTGTGTGATACTGTCTGCTGAGCTGTGTATCTAATCCTATCCTGTGTGATACTGTCTGCTGAGCTGTGTAACTAATCCTATCCTGTGTGATACTGTCTGCTGAGCCGTGCATCTAATCCTATCCTGTGTGATACTGTCTGCTGAGCCACGTATCTAATCCTATCCTGTGTGATACTGTCTGCTGAGTGGTGTATCTAATCCTATCCTGTGTGATACTGTCTGCTGAGCTGTGTATCTAATCCTATCCTGTGTGATACTGTCTGCTGAGCTGTGTATCTAATCTTATCCTGTGTGATACTGTCTGCTGAGCCATGTATCTAATCCTATCATGTGTGATACTGTCTGCTGAGCCGTGTATCTAATCCTATCCTGTGTGATACTGTCTGCTGAGCCGTGTATCTAATCTATCATGTGTGATACTGTCTGCTGAGCCGTGTATCTAATCCTATCCTGTGTGATACTGTCTGCTGAGCCGTGTATCTAATCCTATCCTGTGTGATACTGTCTGCTGAGCTGTGTATCTAATCCTATCCTGGGTGATACTGCTGCTGAGCCGTGTATCTAATCCTATCCTGTGTGATACTGTCTGCTGAGCTGTGTATCTAATCCTATCCTGTGTGATACTGTCTGCTGAGTGGTGTATCTAATCCTATCCTGTGTGATACTGTCTGCTGAGCCATGTATCTAATCCTATCATGTGTGATACTGTCTGCTGAGCTGTGTATCTAATCCTATCCTGTGTGATACTGTCTGCTGAGCCATGTATCTAATCCTATCCTGTGTGATACTGTCTGCTGAGCTGTGTATCTAATCCTATCCTGTGTGATACTGTCTGCTGAGCTGTGTATCTAATCCTATCCTGTGTGATACTGTCTGCTGAGCCATGTATCTAATCCTATCATGTGTGATACTGTCTGCTGAGCTGTGTATCTAATACTATCCTGTGTGATACTGTCTGCTGAGCTGTGTATCTAATCTTATCCTGTGTGATACTGTCTGCTGAGTCGTGTATCTAATCCTATCCTGTGTTATACTGTCTGCTGAGCTGTGTATCTAATCTTATCCTGTGTGATACTGTCTGCTGAGTCGTGTATCTAATCCTATCCTGTGTTATACTGTCTGCTGAGCTGTGTATCTAATCCTATCCTGTGTGATACTGTCTGCTGAGCTGTGTATCTAATCCCATCCTGTGTGATACTATCTGCTGAGCTGTGTATCTAATCCTATCCTGTGTGATACTGTCTGCTGAGCCATGTATCTAATCCTATCCTGTGTGATACTGTCTGCTGAGCTGTGTATCTAATCCTATCCTGTGTGATACTGTCTGCTGAGCTGTGTATCTAATCCTATCCTGTGTGATACTGTCTGCTGAGCTGTGTATCTAATCCTATCCTGTGTGATACTGTCTGCTGAGCTGTGTATCTAATCCTATCCTGTGTGATACTGACTGCTGAGCTGTGTATCTATCCTATCCTGTGTGATACTGTCTGCTGAGCCGTGTATCTATCCTATCCTGTGTGATACTATCTGCTGAGCCGTGTATCTAATCCTATCCTGTACGATATTGTCTGCTGTGCCGTGTATCTAATCCTATGCTTTGTGATACTGTCTGCTGATCCATGTATCTAATGCTATCCCTGTGTGATAAGATCTGCCGAGCCATGTATCTAATCCTATCCTGTGTGATACTGTCTGCTGAGCCATGTATCTAATCCTATCATGTGTGATACTGTCTGCTGAGCCGTGTATCTAATCCTATCCTGTGTGATACTGTCTGCTGAGCCATGTATCTAATCCTATCCTGTGTGACACTGTCTGCTGAGCCATGTATCTAATCCTATCCTGTGTGATACTGTCTGCTGAGCCGTGTATCTAATCCTATCCTGTGTGATTCTGTCTGCTGAGCCGTGTATCTAATCCTATTATGTGTGATACTGTCTGCTGAGCGTGTATCTAATCCTATCCTGTGTGATACTGTCTGCTGAGCCGTGTATCTAATCCTATCCTGTGTGATACTGTCTGCTGAGCCGTGTATCTAATCCTATCCTGTGTGATACTGTCTGCTGAGCTGTGTATCTAATCCTATCCTGTGTGATACTGTCTGCTGAGCCGTGTATCTAATCCTATCATGTGTGATTCTGTCTGCTGAGCCGTGTATCTAATCCTATTATGTGTGATACTGACTGCTGAGCCGTGTATCTAATCCTATCCTGTGTGATACTGTCTGCTGAGCCGTGTATCTAATCCTATCCTGTGTGATACTGTCTGCTGAGCCGTGTATCTAATCCTATCTTGTGTGATACTGTCTGCTGAGCCGTGTATCTAATCCTATCCTGTGTGATTCTGTCTGCTGAGCCGTGTATCTAATCCTATCCTGTGTGATACAGTCTGCTGAGCCGTGTATCTAATCCTATCCTGTGTGATACTGTCTGCTGAGCCATGTATCTAATCCTATCCTGTGTGATACTATCTGCTGAGCCGTGTATCTAATCCTATCCTGTGTGATTCTGTCTGCTGAGCCGTGTATCTAATCCTATTATGTGTGATACTGACTGCTGAGCCGTGTATCTAATCCTCTCCAGTGTGATGCTGTCTGCTGAGCCGTGCATCTAATCCTATCCTGTGTGATACTGACTGCTGAGCCGTGTATCTAATCCTATCCTGTGTGATACTGTCTGCTGAGCCATGTATCTAATCCTATCCTGTGTGATACTGTCTGCTGAGCCGTGTATCTAATCCTATCCTGTGTGATACTGTCTGCTGAGCCGTGTATCTAATCCTATCCTGTATGATACTGTCTGCTGAGCCGTGTATCTAATCCTATCCTGTGTGATACTGTCTGCTGAGCCGTGTATCTAATCCTATCCTGTGTGACACTGTCTGCTGAGCCATGTATCTAATCCCAATAAGTGTGGTCACATTTGCATACTCCAATCATTTTCTAGGGGTCTCTTCGCTCCTGTTGTGTTTGGGATGCTGAGCTCCGCCCTCTGGATGTTGGGGGCTCCCAGCGATCGGACCCCAGTGATGAGTAACCAATAGATCTTTTTCTATTTTGGGACCACCCCTGTAATTTCTCCCTCCATCATAACTTGAGAACTAACGTCCTGATAGAAGACGACGACTCGAGGATTAATATTATTTACTGGATGTATGGAGGATGCGTTGTAGATGCCACCTGGAGGGGGCGCTTCACAATGGCATTTATATAGATTTGTGCTATTTCCAGTTCTTTTTATTTCATGGATTTCTATACTGTATATCCGTTTTAGGGTATGTTTCCACGGTCCGGATTAGCTGCGTGTTTGACGCTGTGCGTTGGCGCAGCGTCAAACACGCAGCGTCCAGATGTTACAGCATAGTGGAGGGGATTTCAAGAAATCCCGTCTCCACTATGCGTAACAACACGCAGGCGGAAGACCTGCGTTTCGGACATGGGGCGCTTCTTTTCAGATCGCAGCATGTCCTATTCCCTTGCGGCGACGCTGCGTCGCCGCAAGGGAAATAACACAGGGCTGTGTAGCCTGCGGTCATTCCGGATGTGTTCCGGATGTGTTCCTGAACACATCCGGAATGAGCGTGCGTACAGTAGGGGGCGGGGCTTTGGGCGGAGCGGACTTTCCGCTCCGTCCAAAGCGCTGTGTTTCCTGAACGTGGAAACACAGCCTAAGGCCTCATTCACACATCAGGTTTTTGCATCAGTGTTTGTATGCCAGAGCTAGGAGTGGAATTTAAAGAGGAAAATTATAATTGAAAGACTGACACACGTCTGCGTTTTGGAGACCATCCTGGTTCTGACATCCAAATACTGATGCAAAAGTAGTGACGTGTGAATGAAGCCTAAGGGAGTGCCCGACGAAGATCACAATGCAATGCTCGGACTCGCCGGCGGCTCTCCCGACCCAGGAGTGGCAGCTCGGCCAGTCCGAGCATTGCATTGCTATACGGCAGTGTGACTCTTCCCTTAGGATGTTGTCTCAGTTAGACAAGGGCAGAACGTCCACAGCAGCACAGAGGATTTCAGATGAGATGTGTGCAGATCTCATGGGAGGTCAGAGACTGAAAGTTGCATATTGGAAGCAAGATGGCCTTTTAGCAGCACAGAGTATTTCAGACGTGGAGTGTGCTGATCTTTTGCAAAGTCGCTGACTTTAGTAAGTTACACGCTAGACGGATCTAGGTCCCCTGCAGCACAGAGTATTTCAGGAGAGACTTGTTCTGAGCTTATGGGAGGTCACAGACTAATCCGTAGTATACCTGATAGGACGGATCCGGCGCTGATTTTGAAAAAACTGATGCAACGGATCAGTTTTGTTGCCGTATCCGACCTGACCTTTTCAACCCGGAAAATGCAGGTACGCATGTCCGGACCGAGGAGAGAGAGAGAGTGAGAGAGGGAGACCTTGGTTTCCAGAATCCGGATCAGTCTTTTGACGGATTGCACAAAAGACTGGTCCGGCACCATAGACTTCTATTATTTCCGGCCGCCTGATGCGCCGCTTCAGGCACTATCAGGCGGGTCCGCTAAAAAAAAAAAACGTTACAGTGACCGTCTTGTCCGGCCGCCGGAATGTACATTTCCGCCGGATTCGGACAAAAACAGATGCAACACAACGACATCAGGCGCGATCCGGCGCTAATGAAAGTCAATGACAAAAAAACGCATCTGGTACCTGATGCGTTCTTTTAACAACACGCTGGATCGCGCCTGACGTCAAAAAACTGATGTGTGAAAGTAGCCTTAAGATACTGTCACACTAAACGAGATCGCTAACGCGTCAGCGATTTTATGACGCAGTAGCGATCTCGTTAGCGACTTAGCTGTGTGTGACATGTAGCGGCGATGTGGCCCCTGCTGAGATGTCGCTGATCGCTTATGAACGTTCTGAGCCGTTTTTTGGTCGTTGGTGTCCCGCTGATGAGCCTGAATCGCTGAGTGTGACACCCTTTATGAACGACTTCACCAGCATCGCAGGTGGGACTAGGTTTTCCCAACGACCGCAGAGGTCGTTATACAGATCGCTGATGAGTTGTGTTTGGAATCTCAGATCGCTGATGAGTTGTGTTTGGAATCTAACTAGCGATCACATAGCGATCGCACTAGCGATCTCGCCAGGTCGTGTAGTTGTTGTGATCGCTGGTGCGATCGCTAAGTGTGACAGTGCCTTTAGAGTTATATTCTTTGATGGAGCATGGTCCCCAGCAGCACAGAGTATTTCAGATCAGTGGAATCTACTTTTCGTCACAACTGAATGATGACAGTTGTTTTTTTAGTAATTGAACCAATTTAAATACATTTTCAGGTTACCATGGTGATGATTATTCCTTTGTAATCAGTTGTGGCCCCGGCTCCAGAGGGTTTGTCCCCTTCATTACATGATTTCTATCACATGGTCTATGAAAACCAATGTACAGTGGGCAGGGCCGCCATCAGGGCATTACAGCCCTGACTGGCGTATGGGGCCCGATCAGCAGAGGGGGCCCGCACCGGGCCCCGTCACCTACCGATCGGGCCCCACTGCCCCGCCCCCAGCGGCAGAATCAAGTAACTGAACCTGCGTCCAATAGTTAACGCTGCCAGCCAATCGGAGGCTGGCAGCTGACGTCAGCGCGTACGTCGCCGGCGCCTGACGTCATTGTCAGTTGCCGGCGAGTGCGCGCTTTCTGTGGAGTGTGGATCTCTCGCCGCTGGAACGCGGCAAGGTAAGGAGAAAGATTTTTTTTCTTCTTTTTTTAATATTGAAAGCCGGAGCCGCGGCAGAATGGAGAGTGGGCAGGATTGGGGGCAGAATGGAGAGTGGGCAAGACTGGGGGCAGAATGGAGATGGGGCAGGACTGGGGGCAGAATGGAGAAGGGGCAGAATGGAGATGAGGGAAGGACTGGGGCAGAATGGAGAGTGGGCAGGACTGGGGCAGAATGGAGATGGGGCAGGACTGGGGGCAGAATGGAGATGGGGCAGGACTAGGGGCTTAATGGAGAGTGGGCAGGACTGGGGGCAGAATGGAGATGGGGCAGGACTGGGGGCAGAATGGAGACTTGGCAGGACTGGGAGCAGAATGGAGATGGGGCAGGACTGGGGGCAGAATGGAGAAGGGGCAGAATGGAGATGAGGGAAGGACTGGGGCAGAATGGAGAGTGGGCAGGACTGGGGCAGAATGGAGATGGGCAGGACTGGGGGCAGAATGGAGATGGGGCAGGACTGGGGGCTTAATGGAGAGTGGGCAGGACTGGGGGCAGAATGGAGATGGGGCAGGACTGGGGGCAGAATGGAGACTGGGCAGGACTGGGGGCAGAATGGAGATGGGGCAGGACTGGGGGCAGAATGGAGAGTGGGCAGGACTGGGGGCAGAATGGAGATGGGGCAGGACTGGGGGGCAGAATGGAGACGGGGCAGGACTGGGGGCAGAATTGAGACGGGGCAGGACTGGGGGCAGAATGGAGATGGGCAGGACTGGGGGCAGAATGGAGAGTGGGCAGGACTGGGGCAGAATGGAGACTGGGCAGGACTTTGGGCAGAATGGAGACTGGGCAGGACTTTGGGCAAAATGGAGATGGGCAGGACTGGGGGCAGAATGGAGATAGGGCAGGACTGGGGGCAGAATGGAGATGGGGCAGGACTGGGGGCAGAATGGAGATGGGGCAGGACTGGGGGCAGAATGAAGACTGGACGGGGAAGGATGGAGACAGGGCACAATGGGAGACACTGGGGGCAGAATGGAGATGGAGCAGGATTAGATACACTGTGGGCAAGATTGGCCATACAGACAGGGGGCAGAATGAAAGACATGGAGGCATTATTGGAGACACTGGGGGCAGAATGGAGAAGGGGCAGGATTGGAGACAGGGCAGGATGGAGAAGGGGCAGGATTGGAGACACTGGGGGCAGGATTGGAGACACTGAGGGCATGATTGGAGGCAGGATTGGAGGCACTGGGGGCAGGATTGGAGACACTGGGGGCAGAATGGAGACGGAGCAGGATTGGAGACACTGGGGGCAGGATTGGCCATATAGACAGGGGGCAGAATGAAAGACATGGAGGCATTATTGGAGACACTGGGGGCAGGATGGAGAAGGGGCAGGATTGGAGACAGGGCAGGATTGGAGACACTAGGTGTAGGATTGGAGACACTGGGGGCATGATTGGAGGCATTGGGGGCAGGATTGGAGGCACTGGGGGCAGGATTGGAGGCACTGGGGGCAGGATTGGAGACACTGGGGGCAGGATAAAAGACATGGAGGCAGGGTTGGAGACAGATGGGGCAGGATGGGGAGATCATATGGGGCAGAATGGATACTCATGAGGGCGGGATGGGAGAACATATGGCTGAAGCCAGGAATGAGACACACGGGGCCAGGATGAGGGATAGTATTACCATAGGGGCTAATTAAGGGATATTATTACTGCAGTGATGTATTTTATTTTTTTGAGAATACTGTTTTAAATGGGGAGGCAGTCCTGTTACTGTGCAGAGTGACACTATGTTGCCTTTTTTTCTTCATCTGGTGTAGTTTAGAAGTTGGGAAAAAATAAGTAATGTGTTCTGCATGTGGAGCTCTAGATAACTGTGTTATTTCCTGCAGAGACGAGCCCTGGCTGGAAGACGTGATGGCGGTCTGTGCTGGATGAAAGATGAAAAGCAAAGATGAAGGACTTCACCTAGAGACGTCACTGGTGAGTCAGTGTTACCTGTACACTGACACTATACACTGTATACAGAGCTCCTGTGTACAATGTCACCGGTGATTACTGTATTACCTGTACACAGACACTGCATACTAAGTACAGATCTGTGTATAATGGCACTTATGGTGATAGTATTGTGTTTTTTTTTTTAATACTGATCAGTATTGTAGTATTCAGTCACTATGTGGTGGTAATTTGTGGTCTGGACATGGTGCGGTAGTATTTGTCCCTTGTATGTGGTATTATAGGTCACTATGTGTTGGTAATATGGTGTCTGGTCATGGTGCAGCGGTATTTGTTCCTTGTATGTGATATTATTTTGGTCACTGTGGTGGTAATATGTGGTCTGGTCATGGTGCGGTGGTATTTGATCCTTGTATGTGATATTATTGGTCATTTTAAAAATTGAAAAATAAATAAAAATATACCTAAATTGTATTGGATATTTTAACAAATATTTAATAGGTTACAGTAGAGTAGGGCCCGGCCAAAAGTGTCTAATGTGTTACGGTGGCAGCTTAAAAAAATCTTTTGGCCAAAACTAGAGCTGCCTGCTATATGTGTGATCTGGTGATGGGAACTGTTAACGTGTGATTGGTAAGAAGTGGAGTTTTTCCAAGAGAGAGTGGTGGGACTGTGGACAGTTCAAGGGGTGGAGGCGGGGCTGGGGTGGAGCCTGGGTGGAGTCTCAAGGGGGCCCCGAAAATTTAGCCAGTATGGGGCCCCGAAATTCCTAATGGCAGCCCTGACAGTGGGTACGGAAAGTATTCAGACCCCTTTAAATTTTTCACTCTTTGTTTCATTGCATCCATTTGGTAAATTCAAAAAAGTTCATTTTTTTCTCATTAATGTACACTCTGCACCCCATCTTGACTGAAAAAACAGAAATGTAGAAATTTTGCAAATTTAGTAAAGAAATAAAAACTGAAATATCACATGGTCATAAGTATTCAGACCCTTTGCTCAGTACTGAGTAGAAGCACCCTTTTGAGCTGGTACATCCATGAGTCTTCTTGGGAATGATGCAACAAGTTTTTCACACCTGTATTTGGGGATCGTCTGCCATTCTTCCTTCCAGATCCTCCCCAGTTCCCTCAGGTTGGATGGTGAACGTTGGTGGACAGCCATTTTCAGGTCTCTCCGGAGATGCTCAATTGGGTTTAGGTCAGGGCTTTGGCTGGGCCAGTCAAGAATGGTCACAGAGTTGTTCTGAAGCCACTCATTTGTTATTTTAGCTGTGTGCTTAGGGTCATTGTCTTGTTGGAAGGTGAACCTTCGGCCAAGTCTGAGGTCCAGAGCACTCTGGAAGAGGTTTTCATCCAGGATATCTCTGTACTTGGCCGTATTCATGTGTCCTTCAATTGCAACCAGTCGTCTTGTCCCTGCAGCTGAAAAACACCCCCATAGCATGATGCTGCCACCACCATGTTTCACTGTTGGGATTGTATTGGGCAGGTGATGAGCAGTGCCTGGTTTTCTCTACACATATCGCTTAAAACTTTTTGGTGATAATTTGAGAATTCTTTGTCTCAGACTAGAGAATCTTATTTCTCATAGTCTGGGAGTCCTTCATGTGTTTTTTAGCAAACTCTACGTGGACTTTCATATGTCTGGCACTGAGGAGAGGCTTCCGTCGGGCCACTCTGCCATAAAGGCCCAACTGGTAGAGGGCTGCAGTGATAGCTGACTTTGTGGAACTTTTCTCCCATCTCCCTACAGCATCTGTGGAGCTCAGCCACAGTGATCTTGGGGTTCTTCTTTACCTCTCTCACCAAGGCTCTTCTCCCACGATTGCTCAGATAGGCTGGATGGCCAGGTCCAGGAAGACTTCTGGCCGTCTTCTTCCATTTAAGGATTATGGAGGTCACTGTGCTCTTAGGAACCTTGAGTACAGCAGAAATTCTTTTGTAACCTTGGCCAGATATGTGCCTTGCCACAATTCTGTCTCTGAGCTCCTTGGCCAGTTCCTTTGACCTCATGATTCTCATTTGGTCTGACATGCACTGTGAGCTGTGAGGTCTTATATAGACAGGTGTGTGCCTTTACAAATCAAGTCCTATCAGTTTAACTAAACACAGCTGGACTCCAATGAAGTAGAACCATCTCAAGGAGGATCACAAGGAAATGGACAGTGTGATGAACGGGCACACAGTCCGCCACACGGTAGCCCGGGGGTCACGGCTTGTGATCCCACCGCTGCCACCAATATGTGATGAACGGGCACACAGTCCGCCACACGGTAGCCCGGGGGTCACGGCTTGTGATCCCACCGCTGCCACCAATATGTGATGAACGGGCACACACACGACGGCTGCTGCCGTCCGACCCAGTAAACTGCAGGGATTTATAACTATCCCACTTCCACTTAGGAACTTGCAGCTCTCTGGCGCCCCCCTTACCCTCAGGTCAGTCAGGGAACTGCACCTAGGATAATTGGTCGCCAGACGGGTCACTTGGATGTGTGCTGGCTATTGGGCATGCTGCAGTGAGGGAATTATAATTACTCCTGGCTGCAGCCAGGCAGTACCCTTATAAACCCCGCTGCGTCACTGCCAGCGTCACCCAATAGATTAACACTTTACACCCCTTCCTTTTAGCTGCCACCAGCTACGGCTTTTGATGAACAATTTATCAAGAGGGTCCGTAGCAACCCCAAAACAGTAGCGTAGTGCTTCAGGCACGTGCAAATTCGTTTATAGAGCAGGAGAAACAAACTAATAAATTTATAGGTTTATTCCTTAAAAACAGGCAATGCTTATATAATATAAAAAGATGTAACAAACTGAGACAATATCGTTATGTACAGATGCAGTTATAAAATAAAATGGGATTAAGAATGAAAGATAACTCACATGGTTGTTAGATCATTACAGGCAAGCCAGGCTGGGGAAGGAGCCACACGTCATAGTTCATTGGGAGATCTCTTACTCAGCACATCCCAGCAGAAAGACTACCACTAAGGAACTTCACTGTAAGACTTATGCATGTCAGCTTCTGACCTCACAAAAAGGGCTGGTCCTCTAGCCACCTCCCCTGGCTGCAAGCTATGGTTTGAGCTCTGCAATATCATAAGGTTCATAACTCGGCGGGGAACTCTAGCAGAATAACGGCAGACCTATCAATGGTCTTGCTTTGAAATAATGGTTCAAATGAACCCAAACTTGGGTGACATAGCTCATGGGGCACCCGAGAATTCCATTTCTCGGGCTCTGTTGGAGTTATGGGTTCACTGGTACCACGGGAACGATGCCCGTCGGCGCATGGTTCAACACAGTGACGTTCGTGTTTCTAGCGAATGCTCCCACCGTGTTATTAACCAAAAAAGAATGAATACTCCAACATGGCTGCTATAGGAAGAAAGCACGTGTTCGGACAATGCAGGACCCCTGCGGTGAAGCGGGAAAACTTCCAGCACTGGCAGCTCACATTACACTGCCTGAGTGCAGGCTGACAGGGGGGGAAGGGAGAAGTATGAGAGCTGCAGAGAGAAGGAGGGCTTTCAGCAGTACAAAAAAAAAAAAAGAGATGAGGACAGCAATTCCAGCACAGCACTCATCACACACCTCTCCCCTTTTGAGGGCGCTACGGAGGCATGACCTGTCGGTAATCCGACATGCGCACCTCAGCGGGTTCGCCACGTCGTGATAACCCATCAGCATTCCCATGATCACTGCCTTTCTTGTGTTGTACGGCAAAATCATACTGCTGCAGGGCCAGGCTCCAGCGCAGCAACCTACCATTGGTTCCGGACACTGTGTGCAGCCAGCTCAGAGGGTTGTGGTCGGTGACCACCTTGAAGGTGCGCCCGTACAGGTATGGCTGCAAACGTTGCAGTGCCCAGACCATGGCCAGGCACTCCTTCTCGATGGTGGAGTATGCCACTTCCCTTGGCAGAAGTTTCCGGCTCAGGTACAACACGGGGTGCTCCTGGTTCCCCGAATCAACCTGGCTGAGTACAGCACCGAGGCCAAATTCGCTGGCGTCAGTCTGTACCAGGAATGGCCGACTGCTGTCGACGGCTTTCAACACTGGAGAGCTGCACAGGGCTGTTTTCAAAGATCGGAATGCCGCCTCACAGCCATCTGTCCAGTTGACTGTTTGGGGTAGACCGCCCTTGGTGAGGTCCGTCAAGGGTTTTGCAATGGCGCTATAGTTCGGTACGAAACGCCTATAGTACCCTGCAGTGCCCAGGAAGGACTTCACCTGCTTTTTGGTCCTGGGGGTGGGCCAGGACACGATCGCGTCCACTTTCTCGGGCTCTGGACTCATGGAACCCCCGCCTACCCGGTGCCCCAGGTAGTGGACCTCCCTCATGCCCATCTGGCATTTTCCCGGCTTGATGGTCAGACCTGCCTGGTGAATACGCTTGAGCACCTCCTGGAGATGCTGAAGGTGTTCCTCCCAGGTGGAACTGAAGACGGCAATGTCGTCCAGGTACGCCACAGCGTACTCCTCCAGTCCCTGAAGCAGGTGGTTGACCATCCGCTGAAAAGTGGCAGGGGCATTCTTCATGCCGAAAGGCATGACCGTGGACTCGTACAGTCCAAAAGGGGTGATAAAGGCAGATTTCTCCTGCGCCGCAGGGCTCAGGGGAATCTGCCAGTATCCCCGGCTCAGATCCATGATGGATATGTACTTGGCATTCGCCAACCGCTCCAGCAGATCCTCGATGCGTGGTATTGGGTGCGCATCAGAGGTAGTGATGGCGTTGAGCCCCCTGTAGTCCACGCAGAACCGGGTGGTCCGATCCTTTTTTGGCACGAGAACTACAGGTGAGGCCCACGTGCTTTTGGACGGCCGGATCACCCCCAGCTGCAACATCTCATGGATCTCCTGGCGCATAATCTGCTGCACTTCCTCAGAGATCCGATAAGGTGTCCGCCGTAACGGGGCGTGATTCCCGGTGTCCACCTCGTGGACTGCCAACTCGGTCCTTCCGGGTCGGTTCGTGAACTCGGCCCGGAAGGGTTCCAGAGTGGTCAGCAACTGCAACCGCTGGGAGACGGTTAGCGAGGCATTTACCTCCATGTCCTCAATGGACCCATTGGCATTAGCTTGGGCCAGCATGTCTAGGAGGGGATCCTCTTCCCCGTCCTCGGGCAGATTGCAGACCGGTAGGACGCAGGCTTCACGTTCGTGATGGGCCTTCATCATGTTGACGTGAAAGGCCTTGCGCCTACCCCGAGTGTGGTCAAGCGTGACCACGTAGGTGGCTGGGTTGAACTGTTGGTGCACGACGTACGGGCCTTCCCAGGCTGCCTGAAGCTTATCCTTTGGTACGGGGACCAGCACCCACACCTTTTGACCCACCTGGTAGGTCCGCTCCCGGGCGTTCTGGTCGTACCAGTGCTTCTGGTCAGCCTGAGCCTGCGTCATGTTGTCATGCACCAACTGCGTCAAGGTCTGCATCTTGTCGCGGAAGCGCATGACATAATCCACGATGGACACTTCCGTGGGGTTTGGCTCATCTTCCCAGGATTCTCTTATCAACCCAAGGGGTCCCCGGACTCGCCTACCATACAGGAGCTCGAAGGGGGAGAACCCCGTCGAGGCCTGCGGGACTTCTCTGTAGGCAAATAGCAGGTGTGGGAGGTACCGCTCCCAATCGCGTCCCTGGGTCTCAACCAGCATGCGGAGCATCTGTTTGAGGGTACCGTTAAAGCGCTCACACAAACCATTGGTCTGTGGGTGATACGCACTCGATACCATACGCGTCACCTGCATTTTGCTGCAGAGAGCCTTCATTAGGCGAGACATAAATTGAGTCCCTTGATCGGTAAGCATCTCCCTGGGAAATCCTACCCGTGAAAAGATGGTCACCAGTGCATCCGCCACCTTATCTGCCCTAGTTGAGGACAGAGCTACTGCCTCCGGGTACCGGGTAGCGTAGTCTACCACAGTAAGGATGTATTGCTTTCCAGAGCTGCTGGGGACGGCCAGCGGGCCCACAATGTCCACCGCAATCCTCTGGAAAGGCTCCTCTATCACTGGCAACGGGATCAGGGGAGCCTTAAGAGCAGGCCCCGCCTTCCCCACTCTTTGACAGGTGATACAGGAGCGGCAGTAGTTAGTCACATCTGTCCCCATCTTGGGCCAATAGAAGTGTTGAGACAGCCGTGCCTTAGTTTTGCTGATCCCCAAGTGTCCAGCGAGTGGAATCTCATGGGCAATCCTCAACAACTCACCTCGGAATTGGTGCGGGACGACCAGCTGTTTCCCCCTCAACCACCCTTTTGGGAATCTCCGGGTACTGTCTCCCGGTACAACCTTCCTCGTTCCCAGAAACACCCTCTCCTTATCAGTCACGGAGGTGGGCGTCTCGGCGAGGTGCCTCAAGTTCCCCAGGCTCGCATCTGAGTGCAGAGCGGCCTGGAACTCCTGGCTGGAGGCAGCCAGAAGTGACGTCAGGGTTCCTTCCTCACTGGGACCCTCTGGGACCGGCTCTGGGTCCACCTCTGGTTCAGTCTCTCCTGTAGCGGAGGAGGGTCCAGATGGCAGGGCGCTACCTGCGATCCGGGCACTCTGACTGCGGGTGACAGCAGCTACATATGCCGTCTCCCCGTGGGTTTCTATAGACCCATCAGCCTGCGCTGCTATGGGCTCTACCTCCCCATCCACCCCCAACACTTCAGGAGCAGTGCTACTTATGGGCCAGTTACCTTCCTCGGTGGCACTGGTCAGTGTCATGGCGTCACCTTCCTCCCGGTTCCCATGCACCTCCCCATTTCCTTGAGCACTGTCGCTTGCTCCTGCTAGGGGTTCCTCAGCCGTCTCACTCCGCAGAGCGACGGGACTGAACGCTCCTGTACCTGTGGACACATCTACCACTTCAGAGAAAGGGTTAACAGATTCAGATGGCACAGATACATCACTATCAACATCAGTCCTAGGGAAAGAAAGGTTATCAGTTGCATCATCACTTCGCAAAGCATTAGCAGGTAACACAATCCGTTTCCCATCATCATCAACATCAACATCATGGTTAACGTTAACCTTATTATCAGATTGGGAAGGGGTGTCAGGGACATAGTACGCCACCATCCTCCCCAGATCAGTCCCCAATAAAACATCAGTGGGCAGGTTTTCGGACACCCCCACTTCCTTCACCCCGCTCCCGGTACCCCAGTCAATGAAAACTCGGGCTATCGGCAAGGGGTAGTGGACACCCCCAATCCCTGTGACAGTTAGGGTTTTCCCCGGAATCAACTCTTCAGGGGCCGCCAGTTCGGGTCGGATGAGGGTTCGCTCAGCCCCGGTGTCCTTGAGGCCTGTAGCAAGACGGGCCCCCACGCGGACGGGCTGCACGTTGTCATCAACCCTCCCCACCACACCACCCACCAAAAGAACAGAGGCGTTGGGCCCGGAGGCCTTGGCTGGGGGATTCTTCTGCCTGTCCGGACAGGTGGCGCTGATGTGACCAGTCCTTTTACAGGAGAAACACTGGCGGGGGTCTGATGTAGGCCTGGCGCTGGCAAAGGGGATAGTGCCTCCAGAGGGACGACTGGCAGGGGTACTGGGGTTGGTTGCAGGCTTACCCCCTCCCCAGCGGGTGGCGACGGACTTCCGCACCTCGGGTTTCCGGTTGGCCTCATAGCTGTCGGCGATCCGGGCTGTTGTGACCGCGTCCTCTGGTTCTCGGTACAGGATGAACTGTCGGACCTCAGCTGGGCACAGATGCAGGAACTGGTCTTTGATCATCAGGTCTTTCAGCTCCTCATAGGTGTCAACTGACAGTCCATGGATCCACTGGTCAAAGTGGTTCCTGAGTCCTTGCACCACATCGCTATAACTGTCGTGTGGGCCACGTTGGAGGTTCCGGAACTTCTTTCGGTATACCTCAGGGGTTAGCTGGTACTTGGCGATCAGGGCCTGCTTGATGGCCTCATAGTCACTGTCTTGATCTGGCGCGAGGGAAGCGAACGCCTCCAAAGCTTTGCCCTTTAGCCCGGGGTCAAGTACCTGGCCCATTGGTCGGCAGGCAGCCGGTACTGTCTGCAGACTTTCTCAAAGGCCCGCAGAAAAGTGTCCAAGTCTCCGTCCCTTTCCAGCACGGGAAAGTGCTCCGGCCGGGGCTTGGGACTCTGAGTGCTGCTGGGCACACTGCTCTGGGCTGTGGAGGGCATTGCCCCTCGCTGGACCATCTCCAGCTCATGGGCTCTCTGCGCTTGGGCTTCCCGCTCGGCTCGGGCTCTCTCAGCCTCCCGCTCGGCTCTCTCAGCCTCTCGCTGGGCTTGGCGCTCGGCTCGGGCCTCCTGCTGGTATTGCTGAATCAGCTTCAGGCGCTCCCCCGGTCGTCGGTGGGGAGTTCCTCCAGGGCCGCCTGCAGGTAAGGGTCCAGCCCGCCCTGGGTGTAAGCCTGCAGGGTTTGGGCCTCTGCTGCCGCCCCACCTTGGCTTGGGCCGGCTTCTGTGCCCTCCTCGCTCTCAGCGTGGTCCTGTGGCATCAGGACCTTGATCAGTTGAGCTTTGGTTTGGCCCTTGGGGTCAAGGCCTCGGGAAATGCATATTCCAGCAAGAGTGTCCCTTTTCTGCAGTTTGTACCAACTTGCTCCTATTGTAGCCATGTTTGCCAAATAAAAGATAGGATAGAAAAACAAAGAGAAGGGAGGGGTAACCGCAAGTACACACAATTGTCTCAGGACTAATAAACACTGAGTCTGTTCTCCAAAACTTTAGTTGCAGGGTCGCTGAAGAACCGTGCAAGTTTTTTAGTGAATGGAATGATTGCTCAAACCAGATCACTAATGCTCTATAATCCCACCGCTCTGCCACCAATATGTGATGAACGGGCACACAGTCCGCCACACGGTAGCCCGGGGGTCACGGCTTGTGATCCCACCGCTGCCACCAATATGTGATGAACGGGCACACAGTCCGCCACACGGTAGCCCGGGGGTCACGGCTTGTGATCCCACCGCTGCCACCAATATGTGATGAACGGGCACACACACGACGGCTGCTGCCGTCCGACCCAGTAAACTGCAGGGATTTATAACTATCCCACTTCCACTTAGGAACTTGCAGCTCTCTGGCGCACCCCTTACCCTCAGGTCAGTCAGGGAACTGCACCTAGGATAATTGGTCGCCAGACGGGTCACTTGGATGTGTGCTGGCTATTGGGCACGCTGCAGTGAGGGAATTATAATTACTCCTGGCTGCAGCCAGGCAGTACCCTTATAAACCCCGCTGCGTCACTGCCAGCGTCACCCAATAGATTAACACTTTACACCCCTTCCTTTTAGCTGCCACCAGCTACGGCTTTTGATGAACAATTTATCAAGAGGGTCCGTAGCAACCCCAAAACAGTAGCGTAGTGCTTCAGGCACATGCAAATTCGTTTATAGAGCAGGAGAAACAAACTAATAAATTTATAGGTTTATTCCTTAAAAACAGGCAATGCTTATATAATATAAAAAGATGTAACAAACTGAGACAATATCGTTATGTACAGATGCAGTTATAAAATAAAATGGGATTAAGAATGAAAGATAACTCACATGGTTGTTAGATCATTACAGGCAAGCCAGGCTGGGGGAAGGAGCCACACGTCATAGTTCATTGGGAGATCTCTTACTCAGCACATCCCAGCAGAAAGACTACCACTAAGGAACTTCACTGTAAGACTTATGCATGTCAGCTTCTGACCTCACAAAAAGGGCTGGTCCTCTAGCCACCTCCCCTGGCTGCAAGCTATGGTTTGAGCTCTGCAATATCATAAGGTTCATAACTCGGCGGGGAACTCTAGCAGAATAACGGCAGACCTATCAATGGTCTTGCTTTGAAATAATGGTTCAAATGAACCCAAACTTGGGTGACATAGCTCATGGGGCACCCGAGAATTCCATTTCTCGGGCTCTGTTGGAGTTACGGGTTCACCGGTACCACGGGAACGATGCCCGTCGGCGCATGGTTCAACACAGTGACGTTCGTGTTTCTAGCGAATGCTCCCACCGTGTTATTAACCAAAAAAGAATGAATACTCCAACATGGCTGCTATAGGAAGAAAGCACGTGTTCGGACAATGCAGGACCCCTGCGGTGAAGCGGGAAAACTTCCAGCACTGGCAGCTCACATTACACTGCCTGAGTGCAGGCTGACAGGGGGGGAAGGGAGAAGTATGAGAGCTGCAGAGAGAAGGAGGGCTTTCAGCAGTACAAAAAAAAAAAAGAGATGAGGACAGCAATTCCAGCACAGCACTCATCACAGACAGCATGTGACGTAAATATGAGTGTCTGAGCAAAGGGTCTGAATACTTATGACCATGTGATATTTCAGTTTTTCTTTTTTAATAAATTTATTTTTTTTCAGTCAAGATGGGGCACAGAGTGTACATTAATGAGAAAAAAAATGAACTTTTTTGAATTTACCAAATGGCTGCAAAGAAACAAAGAGTGAAAAATTTAAAGAGGTCTGAATACTTTCCTTACCCACTGTATATACACATGGATGGAGATGTTGGTCCATCCAGTCTGAACCAATTGCAAGGAGTGGCTCATTACAACAGGGATCTGATGGATCACTCTCTGTTTGTCACACTGAGTGAGAGTGGCTTTACAGTGGGGGAAATAAGTATTTCATACACTGCCGATTTTGCAAGTTTTTCCACCTACAAAGAATAGAGAGGTCTCTAATTTTTCATTGTAGGTACACTTCATCTGTGAGAGGCAGAATCTTAAAATAAAAACCAGAAAATTACATTTTATGATTGTTACATAATTTTTTGCATGAAATAAATATCAGTACAGAGTCAGTAATGTAATGTATGTACACAGTGACTACACCAGCAGAATAGTGAGTGCAGCTCTGTTCAGCTGTTGCTCATATAGTGATTGTGCGTGTGGTCGACACTGATCCTGCTGTGTGCTCCTGAGCTCCAGAGAACCACCACCTCTCCACCCAGGGACCTGCTCTCTCCTACCCAGGGGGGAGTGGGGTTCCTGGAATGAGTGAAGGAGTCAAGTCCCAGGCTTCTGTTTCCCGGGCCAGGCTGGCAGGGAGCAGGAGAAACCAGCAACCGGCCTGTACATCAGAGGGTGAGACGCTCCACCAGGAGTCGCAGAAATGTGGCTCCTACTCCCCCCAAGTATGCAGAGACCCTGAGAAGCCACAAGGCTTCCAACATGGAGGAGAAGCCTGCTAGCAGCGTGCAAAATGGCGGTCCTTTCGGAGGAAAGCTGAGTGCTCACGGAGGTGAGGCCGACCTCGCTGAAGAAGGTTGGGGGCTGCAGAGACCTCTGGAGTCTGTGTCCACCTATGGCTCCCGGGTCATGAGCCACTTCTGTGAGTATGAAGAGGCGAGCAAGACCATAAGGAGGCTCCGGGAGGAGCTGCGCTGCACAAGCGCAAAAGCTATATGTGCCTCCAAACCCAGGAAGACCCAACTCGAGGCGGAGGTAAAGAGACTAAAGATTGAAATTAATGAGCTGAAGGAGAGGAAAGCTTTTATTAGAGAAAAAAGTGGACCATTTAAAGAACAACTGCTCAATGAAGACAGATATAGAGATATGGCTGATAACAGAGAGCAAAGGCAGATGGGGCTGCAGCCTGAGAGCCAGGTGGATGATGATGATGATGATCAGGGTGGATTAAAGGGGGTTTTACATTTAGCGATGCAGCAGCGATCCCGACCACGATACGACCCGGTCAGGATCGCTGGTGCATCGCTAAATGGTCGCTAGTGAGCTGCCACACAGGCAGATCTCACAGCGACTTAGCGACGCAGCAGCGGTCGTTACTTACCCTTCAGACGCGGCGATCCTGACGTCCTCCCGCCCGCTTCCACGCGTCGCTCGTCGGCGCCAGCAGGAAGCCCAGCAGGAAGTGCCCGACGAGAAATGGAGCTGAACATTCTCGCACGATCAGCGACAGACGGCGGGGGAGCCTGTCGGAGGTAAGTATCACACATAGCGATAACGCTAGTAATATCGCTGCTGCGTCACCAAATCGGTGATGCTTTAGCGATAAGGGTAGCCAGGGCCCCGGGCTGTTCAGACTCTGTGGGCCTCCTGGTCATGTGACGGGGTCATGCGACGGTGTCATCATATACTTGAAACAGATTATTCCAGGCTCCTCCACCCCTCGAACTGTCCACCGTCCCACTGCTCTCTCTTGGAAAAACTCCACTTCTCACCTATCACACATTAACAGTTCCCATCACCAGATCACACATATAGCCGGCAGCTTTTGTTTTGACCAAAAGATTTTTAAGCTGCCACCATAACAGTAGACACTTTTGGCCGGGCCCTACTCTACTGTAAACTATTAAATATTTGTTAAAATATGCAATACAATTTAATTATATTTTTATTTATTTTTCAATTTTTAAAATGACCAATAATATCACATACAAGGAACAAATACTACAACACCATGTCCAGACCACATATTACCACCACAAAGTGACCAAATAGCACATACAAGGGACAAATACCGTAACACCATGTCCAGACCACATATTACCACCACATAGTGACTGAATACAACAATACTGATCAGTAATAAAAAAAAAACCACAATACTATAACCATAAGTGCCATTATACACAGGAGCTCTGTACTTAGTATGCAGTGTCTGTGTACAGGTAATACAGTGATCACTGGTGATATTATACACAGGAGCTCTGTATATAATGTATAGGTAATACAGCGATCACTGGTGACATTGTACACAGGAGCTCTGTATATAATGTACGGGTGATACAGTGATCACTGGTGACATTATACCCAGGACTTCTGTATATAGTGTCAGTGTACAGGTAACACACTGACTCACCAGTGACGTCTCTAGGTGAAGTCCTTCATCTTTGTTTTTCATCTTTCATCTAGCACAGACCGCCGTCTCTTCTTCCAGCCAGGGCTCATCTCTGCAGGAAATAACACAGTTATCTCGAGCTCCGCTTGCAGAACACATTACTTAATTTTTCCCAACTTCTACACTACACCACATGAAGAAAAAAGGCGACATAGTATCACTCTACACAGTAACAGGACCGCCCCCCCATTTAAAACAGTATACTCAAAAAATAAAATAAATACATCACTATAGTAATATCCCTTAATTAGCCTCTATGGTAATAATATTCCCCATCCCAGCCCCCGTGTGTCTCATTCCTGGCTTCAGCCATATGTTCTCCCATCCTGCCGTCAAGAATATCCATTCTGCGCCATTTGATCTCCCCATCCTGCCCCACCTGTCTCCATCGTATCCATCCTGCCCCACGATCCTGCACGATCTGTCTCCAACCCTGCCCTATCTGTCTCCAATCCTGCCTCGTGTCTCCAATCATGCCCCATATCTCCATTCTGCCCCGTGCCTCCAATCATGCCCCATGTCTGCAATCCTGCCCCGTGTCTCCAATCATGCCCCCTGTGTCTCCATTCTGCCCCATCTGTCTCCAATCCTTCCCCATCTGTCTCCAGTTCTGCCCCATCTGTCTCCAATCCTGCCCCCAGTGTCTCCAGTCATGCTCCCAGTGTCTCCAGTCATGCCCCCATGTCTTTCATCCTGCCCCGTATCTCCATTCTGAACCCGTGTCTCCAATCATGCCCATATCTCTATTCTGCCCCCTATGTCTCCAATCATGCCCCCATGTCTGCAATCCTGCCCCGTGTCTCCAATCATGCCCCCTGTGTCTCCATTTTGCCCCATCTGTCTCCAATCCTGCCCCCAGTGTCTCCAGTCATGCCCCCAGTGTCTCCAGTCATGCCCCCTTGTCTTTCATCCTGCCCCCATGTCTTTCATCCTGCCCTTGTGTCTCCAATCATGACCCGTATCTCCATTCTGCCCCTGTGTCTCGAATTCTGCCCCGTGTACAGCATTCTGCCCCCCGTGTCCAGCATTCTGCCCCCCGTGTCCAGCATTCTGCCTCATGTCTCACAGTCTGCCCCCGTGTCCAGCATTCTGCCCCTGTGTCTCACAGTCTGCCCCCGTGTCCAGCATTCTGCCCCCGTGTCTCACAGTCTGCCCCCGTGTCCAGCATTCTGCCCCCGTGTCTCACAGTCTGCCACCGTGTCCAGCATTCTGCCCCCGTGTCTCACAGTCTGCCCCGTGTCTCGCAGTCTGCCGCTGTGTCTCACAGTCTGCCCCGTGTCCAGCATTCTGCCCCCGTGTCTCGCAGTCTGCCCCCGTGTCCAGCATTCTGCCCCGTGTCTCAGTCTGCCCCCCGTGTCCAGCATTCTGCCCCCGTGTCTCACAGTCTGCCCCCATGTCCAGCATTCTGCCCCGTCTCACAGTCTGCCCCGTGTCCAGCATTCTGCCCCATGTCTCACAATCTGCCCCCTGTGTCTTGCATTCTGCCCCCGTGTCCAGCATTCTGCCCCCCGTGTCCAGCATTCTGCCCCCCGTGTCCAGCATTCTACCCCCGTGTCCAGCATTCTGCCCCCGTGTCTCACAGTCTGCCCTCGTGTCCAGCATTCTGCCCCATGTCTCACAGTCTGCCCCGTGTCCAGCATTCTGCCCCCAAGTCTCACAATCTGCCCCCTGTGTCTTGCATTCTGCCCCCGTGTCCAGCATTCTGCCCCCGTGTCCAGCATTCTGTCCCCCGTGTCCAGCATTCTGCCCCCGTGTCTCACAGTCTGCCCCTGTGTCCAGCATTCTGCCCCATGACTCACAGTCTGCCCCGTGTCCAGCATTCTGCCCCCATGTCTCACAATCTGCCCCCTGTGTCTTGCATTCTGCCCCCGTGTCCAGCATTCTGCCCCCCGTGTCCAGCATTCTGCCCCCCGTGTCCAGCATTCTGTCCCCCGTGTCCAGCATTCTGCCCCGTGTCTCACAGTCTGCCCCCGTGTCCAGCATTCTGCCACCGTGTCTCACAGTCTGCCCCGTGTCCAGCATTCTGCCCCCGTGTCTCACAGTCTGCCCCCGTGTCCAGCATTCTGCCCCGTGTCTCACAGTCTGCCCCCGTGTCCAGCATTCTGCCCCCGTGTCTCACAGTCTGCCCCGTGTCCAACATTCTTCCCCTTGTCTCACAGTCTGCCCCCGTGTCCAGCATTCTGCCCCCGTGTCTCACAGTCTGCCCCCCATGTCCAGCATTCTGCCCCATGTCTCACAGTCTGCCCCGTGTTCAGCATTCTGCCCCCATGTCTCACAATCTGCCCCCTGTGTCTTGCATTCTGCCCCCGTGTCCAGCATTCTGCCCCCCGTGTCCAGTGTGTAGCCCTGGTGTGAAGGCACACACAGTACCCTGGAGGATGTGTGGAGAGGTAACAGTTTAATGCTCAATAAACATTCACTCCATCACACACTTAGACACACCCATAGGTTATATAGGCTAGTGATATACAGCTCAGATAGTGAGTCTGTTTCCTGTCTTCGGACAGAGGAGTCTGTTTCCTGTCTTCGGGCAGAACAGTCATTGTGCAGTCTGTGCAGGAAGAAAGAGGAGTCAGCAGCAGAACCTTCAGTCTCCTGTCCCAAGGACAGTGGAGTTCAGTCGACGTGCTCCTGAACTAGAAGATTACTGAGCCTCTGTTAGCGAGCTCTGGGAAGAAGCAAGAAGGGATTAACCTGCATAGCCTTTGGAAGTGTGGAGTGCTTATGCTACAAGCGCGAACAGGGCGAAGGGCGCAGTGGAAGCAGATACAGCAGTGCATTAAGGATTGGACTATCCTGCACATTGTTACCGGTCACTGGGGACCGAAGTGCCATTACAGCTTCAGGCGTATTGGTAGAAAAACCAGAGTCTTACTGGACCTTAGGTCGCAGCAAGCAGCCCTTGGAGTGTCAGTACGTAACAGGGGTCAGGTGGAATAGGGACTTTGAGCCTGATCAGCAAAAACAAGAACCTAGTTCCATCACTGGAAGACTCCGACCACAAAACTGACCGGGCAGTACAGCTTTGAAGAAGCTGGAGTTCTTGGAGTGAACTAAGCTTTATGCTAGTTGGACTCATCATATGGAAAGTGAAGGAGGCCCATAACCTGTTCAGCTGTTATCTCAAAGCACATCCTCCACCCGACCAGCCTCCCTGGGACCTGCCTTATCTTCTGACAAGTAAAAGGTATGGAAAGACGCTGGATGGTGTGAGACTGATTTATTTACCTGCACCCGACATCATTAATTCCATAGACTTTGAGGGACCAGTCCCACCTGTAGGGGACCCGACATCTAGCTGCCACACCATCCCCTCAGAGATCTACAGCAGCGCTGGTCTTAGTGATCAGAGAACTACAGGTGGCGTCACGAACTGTATATATACCTATCCCCTGTAAATATTCCCCCCCCAACATACGCCTGACCGCCAGGGCCACAGACCGAGCCACCACTACCTGTGACAACCCCATAGACTTCCATGGGCTCGGCTCTGAGTACCCCATTGCTCTGGTAAACCACAATTGTGGTGCGGGTCACACAACTGCATTCTGCCCCCCGTGTCCAGCATTCTGCCCCCGTGTCCAGCATTCTGTCCCCCGTGTCCAGCATTCTGCCCCGTGTCTCACAGTCTGCCCCGTGTCCAGCATTCTGCCACCGTGTCTCACAGTCTGCCCCCGTGTCTCACAGTCTGCCCCGTGTCCAACATTCTGCCCCTTGTCTCACAGTCTGCCCCCGTGTCCAGCATTCTGCCCCGTGTCTCATAGTCTGCCCCGTGTCCAGCATTCTGCCCCGTGTCTCACAGTCTGCCCCCGTGTCCAGCATTCTGCCACCGTGTCTCACAGTCTGCCCCCGTGTCCAGCATTCTGCCCCCGTGTCTCACAGTCTGCCCCGTGTCCAACATTCTGCCCCTTGTCTCACAGTCTGCCCCCGTGTCCAGCATTCTGCCCCCGTGTCTCATAGTCTGCCCCGTGTCCAGCATTCTGCCCCCGTGTCCAGTATTCTGCCCCCCCGTGTCCAGTATTCTGCCCCCCCATGTCCAGTATTCTGCCCCCTCGTGTCCAGTATTCTGCTCCCCCCGTGTCCAGCATTCTGTCCCCCGTGTCCAGCATTCTGCCCCCGTGTCCAGTATTCTGCCCCCGTGTCCAGCATTCTGTCCCCCGTGTCCAGCATTTTGCCCCCGTGTCTCACAGTCTGCCCCTGTGTCCAGCATTCTGTCCACCGTGTCCAGCATTCTGTCCTCCGTGTCCAGCATTCTACCCATATGTCTCACAGTCTGCCCCCGTGTCCAGCATTCTGCGCCCCCATGTCCAGTATTATGCCCCCCGTGTCCAGTATTCTGGCCCCCGTGTCCAGCATTCTGCCCCCGTATCTCACAGTCTACCCCCCGTGTCCAGCATTCTGTCCCCCGTGTCCAGCATTCTACCCACGTGTCTCACAGTCTGCCCCCATGTCCAGCATTCTGCCCCCCGTGTCCAGTATTATGCCCCCCGTGTCCAGTATTCTGCCCCCCGTGTCCATCATTCTGTCCCCTGTGTCTCGCATTCTGCCCCATGTCTCACAGTCTGCCCCTGTGTCAAGCATTCTGTCCCCCGTGTCCAGCATGCTGCCCCGTGTCTCAGTCTGCCCCATGTCCAACATTCTGCCCCCGTGTCTCATAGTCTGCCCCCGTGTCTCACAGTCTGCCCCCGTGTCCAGCATTCTGCCCCCGTGTCTCACAGTCTGCCCCCTGTGTCTCGCATTCTGCCCCCGTGTCCAACATTCTGCCCCCGTGTCCAGCATTTTGCCCCCGTGTCCAGCATTTTGCCCCGTGTCCAGCATTCTGCCCCCGTGTCCAGCATTCTGTCACCCGTGTCCAGCATTCTGCCCCCGTGTCTCACAGTCTGCCCTCCGTGTCCAGCATTCTGTCCCCGTGTCCAGCATTCTACCCACGTGTCTCACAGTCTGCCCCCGTGTCCAGCATTCTGCCCCCCCGTGTCCAGTATTATGCCCCCGTGTCCAGTATTATGCCCCCTGTGTCCAGCATTCTGTCCCCTGTGTCCAGCATTCTGTCCCGTGTCTCAGTCTGCCCCTGTGTCCAGCATTCTGTCCCCCGTGTCCAGCATTCTGTCCCCTATGTCCAGCATTCTGCCCCCGTGTCTCACAGTCTGTCCCTTTGTCCAGCATTCTGCCCCAGTGTCTCACAGTCTGTCCCTGTGTCCAGCATTCTGTCCCCTGTGTCCAGCATTCTGTCACCCATGTCCAGCATTCTGCCCCCGTGTCTCACAGTCTGCCCCCGTGTCCAGCATTCTGCCCCGTGTCTCAGTCTGCCCCTATGTCCAGCATTCTGCCCCGTGTCTCACAGTCTGCCCCCGTGTCCAGCATTCTGCCCCGTGTCTCACAGTCTGTCCCTGTGTCCACATTCTGTCACCCATGTCCAGCATTCTGCCCCCGTGTCTCACAGTCTGTCCCTGTGTCCAGCATTCTGTCCCCTGTGTCCAGCATTCTGCCCGTGTCTCAGTCTGCCCCTGTGTCCAGCATTCTGTCCCCCGTGTCCAGCATTCTGTCCCCCGTGTCCAGCATTCTGTCCCCTATGTCCAGCATTCTGTCCCCGTGTCTCACAGTCTGTCCCTTTGTCCAGCATTCTGCCCCCGTGTCTCACAGTCTGTCCCTGTGTCCAGCATTCTGTCCCCTGTGTCCAGCATTCTGTCACCCATGTCCAGCATTCTGCCCCCGTGTCTCACAGTCTGCCCCCGTGTCCAGCATTCTGCCCGTGTCTCAGTCTGCCCCTATGTCCAGCATTCTGCCCCGTGTCTCACAGTCTGCCCCCGTGTCCAGCATTCTGCCCCGTGTCTCACAGTCTGTCCCTGTGTCCAGCATTCTGTCACCCATGTCCAGCATTCTGCCCCCGTGTCTCACAGTCAGCCCCCGTGTTCAGCATTCTGCCCCCGTGTCTCACAGTCTGCCCCCGTGTCCAGCATTCTGTCCCCTGTGTCTCACAGTCTGCCCCAGGCCCCCCTTATCGCCACTCTCAATAAAAAAAAAAACAAGTTCTTCTTACCTGGCCTACGCAGCTGAAGCCCCCACTTGCCCGCGACTGACAATGACGTCAGACGCTGGCGACGTGCGCGCTGCAGCTGATGTCAGCTGCCAGCCTCCGATTGGCTGGTGGCTGTTAACTATTGACGTGAGGGCGCGGGCCCGCACGTCAATAGCGTTAAACTGTCGCAGCGCCGCTAAGGGCCCGGTTTAACCTGCCGGCTGCCGGTAGGGGCCCGGTGAGCAGAAGAGACGGGGTCCGATGCGGGCCCCCTCTGCCCACCGGGCCCCATACGCCAGTCAGGGCAGTAATGCCCTGATAGCGGCCCTGTTATGGGCCCCCCCACACTATTGGGCCCTGGGCAACTGCCCAGATTGACCCTATTTTAATCCGCCACTGATGATGATGACGAGGAGGATGATGACCAGCAGAAAGCCCCAGCTGACAGCCTGCAAAGTCACCCGCAGGCCACGTGCAGCGAGCTCCCTGCTGGACAGGTGACATTGACATCTGGTCGCAGTTCTGCTGGCTATGGGGATGACCGTGACAACAGTGGCCTGGGATGGGCTCTAATGGCGGAGATCAAGCTACTGGAGTCCCCAGTGTGCCTTCAGAATTTCCATCTTGGTGATGATTTACCAGAGGAGGCACCTGGCAGCCAGAAGAAAAAGATAAAGAAGACCAAACCAATGCTGCAGGAAGCGGTAAGCTATGTGTATGCCCCCTCCCTGTACCCCCTGAGTCAGCTGCAGGGTCAGCTCGCTGTATAAGCCCCGTTGCTCAGCCCAGGTTCTGCTTTGGATCCGGTGCAAAGGTGCGGGGAAATTACAAAGCATGGTAGTGAGGCACAGAGCTCCATCTCTGCTTGTAGTAGCAGGGACGTAGCAGGAGGTGCATCAGCCCAGAGGCTAGACAGTGAGGGCGGCCCGACAGCGGGCAGACGATCAGGCCACAATACTGTGACACGCTTCTCAGTGGGGGGGGGAGCGGCCCCAATAGCCTCGGAGCCCCTGAATGCTGTTGCCACTGATCACTTAGTTGAGAAGCAGCAGCAGAGTGAGTTGGCGCCGTTGGTCAACAAGATACTGATATAAAGGATCAGCGGCGCCTCACTGCAGCAAAAGATCAGTGGCGTCTGGTGTCAACTGTGAAACAGCGGAAATTAACAACTGATGATGCGGAGGGCACACGTAAGACCAGGGGAGAGGTCACCTCCAGTTCTGTGGAGGAGACTGAGCCCCTTGTGCCTGATGATGCGGAGGTCAAAATGTGACACCCTGTTGTGACTGGTCCAGCAGGAGTGAATGTGGTGGTGGGTATGATTGAGGAAAATTCTTTCTTTAGTGGTGTGGTTGCTGGTTTGGCGGAGGATGAGGGGGTTATGGAAGTGGGTAATAATGGTACTGTTGGTGTTAATGTGGTCACTGGTCCGGTTGCAACCTCGGTGGTGTCAGAATCCGTCAGGAGTTATGCCACTGTCACCTCCGGGGGAAATAGGGTGTCCTCCTCATCTCCGGGCTATGGGGATGACATGTTGCTGCGGCGTCTCCTGGAGGCTCTAAAGAAGGAGGAGAGATCACTAATGGTAGCGGGTTGAGAGGTTGATCTATCCTTCTGGATAGAGAGGCATGGCCTCGGGGCCTTCCAAGAGCAAAAAGGGGGGGGATACAGTGTGGTCCCTCCCAACAGCCGGGCCGGGTAGAGTGCGTAGGACTGTGGTCCGTCTTCGGTGGAGGGGCAGTGATGCATGTCCTCCAAGGTCTAAGGTTGTGGATCTCCTGCTGAAGATGGGCTTCAAGGCGATTGACATCTATACCTTGATACATCCCTATTCCACACCTGAGTTTGTTGTCAGCTTTGTTCGGCCAGAGGGGCTTGAGCTTTTCTGGTCGAATTATGAGTTGTCAAAAAATGAGCCTGGCTGGCGAGACTTTGCCATTCAGGTGGTGTCTCGCCAAAACCAAGTCAAGAAAATGACCGTGATTACTTGTTGTAACAAGTCGCTTTCTTGTTATGACATCATGACGTGGCTTGGCCAATATGGAGAGGCGGTAGAGATGCCAAAGAAAAACCGTGACGAGTTTGGTATCTGGTCAGGGGCCTGGACGTTTATTGTAAAACTTAAGCGTTCAGGTGTTACGGTTGTCCACATTCCATCAGCTGCCTTCCTGGGTAGGGATCGTATCCAGGTCTTCTACCAGGGGCAACTGAAGCTCTGTCACAGGTGCGGCGACACCACACACGTCAGTGCAAACTGCACTGTGCAGAAATGTGCATTGTGTGGGGATATCGGCCATTTTGCTGCATCTTGTGTGGAGATTAGGTGCCACCTGTGTGGTGAGTTAGGTCACCCATTCAGCTGTTGTCCTCGCTCCTTTGCTAACGCAGTCATGACTCCGGTGGGAGAAAGCCGTGAGGCTGATTCTGTTGGGGAAGGGACTAGCAGGGGTGAGGGAGCTGAGGGGCCAAGGAGGAAAAGCAAGAAAAAGACGCCTGCCCAGCTGAGGCGTCTAGACAGGCGCAGACAGAAGAGGGAGCTGGGCCAGCCTCGGGCTACTGGAGCGGCCCCTATCCTAGATGCCAGTCTTGCTGCTGAGGCCCCGGGGGATGATGAGTTGGATGAGGAGGTCAGGAGGATCCACAGGGAGGAAAGCTCCACTGGCTCCGAATCCTCCCATTATGAAAGTATGGATAAGAACAATAGGCAGTGGCTAGAGAACAAGCGCAAGCTCAACATCAAAAAGAAGAGAAAGAAGGGAGAAAACATCTTCTCCTGCTCTGACCAAGGTACTTTAAGGAAGGAAAAACAGACTCCCCTCTGGTTGGTCTTTCTAACCGGTTCCAAGCCCTTGAAAACATCTCTTCCTCTAAGGAGGAAGCTAAGGGTGAGGTTTCGTCTTCGGCAGGGCTTACATGGGGTGCCGAGTCTCCTTCTTCTGGGAATGTAAGGTCCTTGGAGGGATGGACTGGCCCAGAGCCGGAGACGAGGACAATAAAAGAGAAAGCTTGTGGGAATGGACACCTCTGTGTCATTAAAGAGTGGGAAGGATTCTTCCTCTGAGGCAGAGGATAGCAGGAGTGGGAAGAAGAAAGCCATCTAACTCAATCACCAATGATGGCGGTACCCACTCCGTTGACGCTGGCGTCCATTAATGTCGCAAGCATAAAGTCAAATACAGCTAGATTTGCGGTGTTTGATTTTCTCAGCCGTGTTGAAGCTGACACTTTCTTTTTGCAAGAGACCAGGTTGCCAAACATGGCAGAAGTGTTTAAAGCTATGAGGGAGTGGAGACTCGGGCCCTCCTATTGGTCTCTTGCGGCCGAGCCGTATAGCCGAATTGCTGTCCTTTTTACCACACCAGTGGAATGCTGACGGGTTATTGAGTTAGAAATGGGGAGGTGTCTGATCTTAGATGTCCTTATGAAGCGACAAGAGCTCCGGCTCATTAACATCTATGGTCTCCAATCTAAGTGGGACCAGAAGAGTCTCTTTATGAGGATCAAGCCCTACCTTTTAACAAGTCAGCAGGTTGTCTTTGGAGGGGACTTCAATGCTGTCACGAGGCTCCGAGATAGAGGAGGTTCCAGAGACAAGCTGAATTATCCAGGTACCCTTACTGTATCTTTATAGTAGTACGTCAGAGTGGTGGGAGATGTTCAAGAAAAGGGTGGCGAGATTCTTCCACCAGCTCTCGAGCCTCAGGAGTCTGAGCAGGTACCGCCTGTATGTTACACCAGCTCCCGGTCCCATACCTATGCGGGGTCCCCGTCGGGACTCTAGCAGTCCTGCCTCAGCTACTTCCCACTCCTCTGCTTCCTGGCACGCTGTCGGCAGGTCCCCGGGGAGAGTGCTTAGGTCGTGCACGCGCTCCCGGTCTCTTAAAGAGACAGCGCTTTTTAAAAAAATGTCTTTAACCAATGGCGTGGTACTGATTACTATTTCTGGTCCCTCCACCATAGGGAGGACGCCAGGGCAACAAATATTTACTGTTGCTAGCTTCCGGTTTCACAGTGATTGTATCTGTGTTTCTGCAGTGCTCTGCTCTCTGCTCCGCTTATGCTGTTTGTCTCCGCAGACTATCTGTTACCTGGCTGTTCAGGACAACGTCAGTACGGTCAACGCCAGTTCCGTTCCGTTCCGCCACTCAGCCATCCAAAACTCTGGACAACGCCAGTACCAGCTTATACCCGAGTACCCAGAACTCGCCGGTCAGCTTCATCATACCTGTAAAATCCGTTAACCAGTTGGTCCCGCTGGGACAGCTGCCACGTGTCCGGGGTCTAACTGGAGGTAGCACCTGACATTCCATTCTGACCCTGCTCGAGGGGACTGACTACGGGTGTTTGGGGCTCACTTAGTCACGTGTTATGATTTGGTAGCCGAGGAGGAAAGCAGCAAAAATAGACCAGGCAACCAGACACCCAGAGAGGTTGGTAACTAGCGGATTGCAGACGCCTAAACTGACAGCACAACTAGAAGCAGCCGTGGGACATGCCTACGGTGCCCTAGACGCCTCGACACAGCCGGAGAGCTAACTAAGCCTAAAGAGAGAAAGGGGAAGGCTAACTGCCCCGGAATAGAGCCCCAAAGGAATAGGTAGGCCCCAAACATATATTGGCTGTGAGACAAGATGAAATATAAACACAGGCAAAAAATAGAGTAAGCAAATACTGGGGCCCAAACTGTCTAGATAGAACAGGACAGGAAAGAATACTGTCTGCAATCCAGCAAAAACTCTAAGAAAAATTCCAAAACGTCTGATATACAAAAATACTGAGACCACACGATCTCGCCCCCGCTAGATCAGAACTCTGGGGTGATCTGGTAGCAAACAAGCACATACTGAAATAACAGGGAACTGAAAATACATATGTATCGACCCGCCACCACAATTGTGGGTTACCAGGGCAATGGGGTACTCAGAGCCGAGCCATGGAAGTCTATGGGGATTTGTCACAGGTAGCTGTGGCTCGGTCTGTGGCCCTAGCGGTCTGGCGTATGTTGGGGGAATATTTACAGGGGATAGATATATTTACAGTTCGTGACGCCACCTGTAGTCTTCTGGTAATTTGTACCAGCGCTGCTGTAGGTCTCTGAGGGGATGGTGAGGCAGCTAGATGTCGGGTCCCCTACAGGTGGGACTGGTCCCTCAAAGTCTATGAAGTTAGTGAAGTCGGGTGCAGATAAATAACACAGTCTCACACGGTCAGCGTCTTTCCATACCTTTACTTGTAAGATGTTCAGGCAGGTCCCAGGGAGGCTGATCCAAGGAGAGTGTATTTTGAGACAGCAGCTGGACAAGTTAGGGGCCTCCTTTACTTTCAATACGATGAGTACAACCAGCCTGAAGCGTAGTTCCCTCAATAACTCCAGCTATTCCATAGCTGTACCGCCCAGTCAGTTTTGTGGTAGGAGCCTTCCTGTGAGAGAGCTGAATTCCTATATTGCTGATCAGGCTCAAAGTCTTCACTCCCCCTGACCCCAGTTACGTACTGACTATATGGGGCTGTTTGCCGCGACCTAAGGTCCGGTAAATCCCTGGTTTTCTTACCACTATGCTTGAAGCTAATAGTGATCCTTCGGTCCCCAGTGACCGGTAGCAATGTGCAGGACTTCTTCAATCCAAAAGCACTTTTCCAATAATCTTTCCACTGTGCCTTTCGCCTTGTCCTCGCTGGTAGCATAAACACTCACACTTGCAAAAAGTCGTGTAATCACTCCCTTCTTCTCTTCCTTTAGAGCTAGTTAACAGATTCTCAGTTATCCACTAGGCAGGAGCACGTCTCTGAACCTTTCACTGTCCTTGAGACAGGTGACTGAAGTAATTCTGTACTAAGCTCTTCTCTCTTTGTCAATGTATTCAGGTGAGGTACAGCTCTGACCAGGCTGAGGTGATCTATATCTCGCCCCTACTGGCCTCCACTTTCTGAACTGCTGCAGAACCAGGCTGGACTGCTTCCTCCCTCCAGCTAGACTCCACACGTCTGCTCTGTCCAAGGACAGGAAACTGACTACTCTTATCACTCAACAAATCTACACTGACCACTCCCTCACAAGTGACTACACTACCCTAAGGGTGTGTCTAGTGTATGTTGAGTGAATGGGTATTGAGCATTAAACTGCTATCTCTCCACACATTCTCCAGGGTACTGCGTGTGCCTAACACCAGGGCTACACATTCCCCCATGGTAAATGACAGCACTCCCGGGCTGTAAAATACAAAGAGACAGTTTTGTTTATGCATGAAAACATCAACATTAAACATTAATTCGTCCCATCCGGGAGGTAAGGATGTCTTAAACGTTGCAAAACAAAAACATTGAATATAGCAAAATACAAAAGTATTAAGGCATCAAAACATTCAATAAATACACAGTATTCTTGTGAAGGACCCGCACCAAACCTTCAACGTGGGTCCTGGGTGGGCTGCAGGACATCCGAATGCAGACCTCACTCAGTGCCACACCACACGGGTTTTGTATTCAGAGGTAGTTGTGCTGGTTTTATGTAAAACCAAGATAAAGCACCGAAGCGCAACTATATACAAATAAGTTCTGGGCTGGCACAGTCCTCAACCTCAAAGTCCATTGTAAAACAAAGACACAGATATAATATCACATTGTAATAATAATAAAGTGCAAAACTTTTCTCTATTTACCCAGCCGGGCATTCTACTGTTAGCAATATATAAATGTATTATATACTCGTTTACTTGTGCAAAAATTGGCAAACTTCTTAAACTTTATACAACATTACTTATGGTAGACCCCTATCTGGATCTCACCGGTTTTTTTTTACTGTTTAACTATTCAAATACATTTTCCACCCCGGGGCTGGAACAATGCGATGGTCCCTAGATCCCAGGACTAACAAGTCGTGACCTGCTATTGGGGTTTGAGTTGCCACAGTTCTTGTGCGAACCTCTAGGGGCGCAACGGGTACATTCTCCTTGCGAGACACCGATTGCGTTTCAATCTGAGTCACTGTTAACGATATGGATCGTGTCATGGATTGCGATGGAAACTGGGTCGCATGTTGCGATATTGATGTTGCTTTCATTTGCGATGAGCCTGCAGGGGGCGATGCTGGGGCACGGCCGGATACTGCTTGAGCTGGAGACGGGGACGCTGCGGTAGTGGTGACGTTACCTGCGTCGGGGACAGGGTCACGGACGATGGTGACGTTAAGGGCATACCATCCCTTCATTCCCCAGTGCCGTGTATACGTGACAATGTCTCCATTAACTAAGTCCCTCCCGGGATGGCCTTGCGGTAGGTGGGATCCTACGTCCCTGCGACTAACAAAGACCCCTGGGTAGAGGCCCGGTTCACGGATGAAGCCCCAGCCCTTCCGGAGCTGGAACTCAGTCACACACCCCTGCTGCCGCGGTTCCCTCAGGGTACCTTTCTCTCTCCGGACACTCTCCTTGTCCGCGATCAGCTCTGCATGTTGCCGCTGTCGGTTCCTCTGAGCTTCCCGCTCTTCCTCCTGCTGACGTTTCTGCTTCTCCTCACGACGCTGCCACTCATATTCCCACTGGGCGGTATAGGCGACGTCATCCAGGCGCGCCATCTCGTCCCAGTCCACGTCTGGTAGTGACGGACAGGACCCCTCCGGTGTCCCTGCCGGGGACCGATCATCTGCTGCGGCCTCCTGGCCGGCGGGCGTTCCGGAACTGGCGATACCTCCTCAACCTCCTTCGCCTCCACCGCTTCACCGGTGGGATCAGGATTGGTACTTTCGGGGGCAGCCTCCGGTTGCTCCTTCGCCTTGGGCAGCAGAATCTTCGGTAACTGGAATCGTGGGGGGTCGTTGAGGGGAGAGATCACCGTGTCCCACAGCCTCCGCTGCTCCAGGGTACGCCGGCGTCTCTCAATCTCTTCAAATCCAGGTTGGTGCTGGACCATCTTCTTCAGGCGTGCATTTTCTTCCTTAATCTCTAGCAACGCCTGCTGCAGGTGCAGGACCACGGATGACTCCGGTGCTGGTGGCAGCTTGGCTGGGGCACGGGGCCTGCCTTCCTCCGCTTCCCTGCTCGGCTGCACACGTCCTGCTTCCATGATGTTCCAGAAGATTCTTTCATCTTCCTTTAGAGACGTCCGGTCTCTTCCGTGGAGGCGGGGTTTGCGTCTCCTCCTCCTTGCAGGGAAGGTGAAGAGGAGGCGGACCTCCTTTGCTGTAGGGCAGGATCGCATATTGTAATAGCACTTTGAGAGGGCAGGCATTTTCTTCGCGCCACAGGGGGTACACGCCCACGAAGGTACGCCCACCTTCTTCTCCAGCGCCTGAGGGCGCGAATATGGCGACAAAGATGGCGATTTTTGGCGCCAAAAGTGCAAACAGTCCTTTTCCAAAAACAACTCCATAGGCACACAGGGCTCGCAATTTTGCGAGTTTCGCATCCTGTTCGTGACGCCAAATTTTGTGTCGACCTTCCACCACAATTGTGGGTTACCAGGGCAATGGGGTACTCAGAGCCGAGCCCATGGAAGTCTATGGGGATTTGTCACAGGTAGCTGTGGCTCGGTCTGTGGCCCTAGCGGTCTGGCGTATGTTGGGGGAATATTTACAGGGGATAGATATATTTACAGTTCGTGACGCCACCTGTAGTCTTCTGGTAATTTGTACCAGCGCTGCTGTAGGTCTCTGAGGGGATGGTGAGGCAGCTAGATGTCGGGTCCCCTACAGGTGGGACTGGTCCCTCAAAGTCTATGAAGTTAGTGAAGTCGGGTGCAGATAAATAACACAGTCTCACACGGTCAGCGTCTTTCCATACCTTTACTTGTAAGATGTTCAGGCAGGTCCCAGGGAGGCTGATCCAAGGAGAGTGTATTTTGAGACAGCAGCTGGACAAGTTAGGGGCCTCCTTTACTTTCAATACGATGAGTACAACCAGCCTGAAGCGTAGTTCCCTCAATAACTCCAGCTATTCCATAGCTGTACCGCCCAGTCAGTTTTGTGGTAGGAGCCTTCCTGTGAGAGAGCTGAATTCCTATATTGCTGATCAGGCTCAAAGTCTTCACTCCCCCTGACCCCAGTTACGTACTGACTATATGGGGCTGTTTGCCGCGACCTAAGGTCCGGTAAATCCCTGGTTTTCTTACCACTATGCTTGAAGCTAATAGTGATCCTTCGGTCCCCAGTGACCGGTAGCAATGTGCAGGACTTCTTCAATCCAAAAGCACTTTTCCAATAATCTTTCCACTGTGCCTTTCGCCTTGTCCTCGCTGGTAGCATAAACACTCACACTTGCAAAAAGTCGTGTAATCACTCCCTTCTTCTCTTCCTTTAGAGCTAGTTAACAGATTCTCAGTTATCCACTAGGCAGGAGCACGTCTCTGAACCTTTCACTGTCCTTGAGACAGGTGACTGAAGTAATTCTGTACTAAGCTCTTCTCTCTTTGTCAATGTATTCAGGTGAGGTACAGCTCTGACCAGGCTGAGGTGATCTATATCTCGCCCCTACTGGCCTCCACTTTCTGAACTGCTGCAGAACCAGGCTGGACTGCTTCCTCCCTCCAGCTAGACTCCACACGTCTGCTCTGTCCAAGGACAGGAAACTGACTACTCTTATCACTCAACAAATCTACACTGACCACTCCCTCACAAGTGACTACACTACCCTAAGGGTGTGTCTAGTGTATGTTGAGTGAATGGGTATTGAGCATTAAACTGCTATCTCTCCACACATTCTCCAGGGTACTGCGTGTGCCTAACACCAGGGCTACACACATAAACAGTGGCAAATGAGAAACAGAGTCCAGCGCAGGCCCCCGCAGGGAACCTGGCTGTACCAACTCCAGAAGGGCAGAAAACTGCAAAAGACAAAAACAAAAGTCACATAAATAAACAGCAAATAACTTATCTGAAAGTTGCAGGACAAAGCAGGAAGCAAGCTGACTTCCAAATGGGACCAGAAAGAAACAAATCACCGGCAAGGATCATGGGAAGGTTGCTCACTTATATCTCCCCAGTCAGCAACACCTAATTACCAATCATCACCCCCAGATGATAGACTTGTATTAGCCAAAGCAGCTTCATTACTATCAGCAGCCACCAGGGGAGCCCAAACTCAGAAGTCAGATCCAGAGCGCTCACAACAGTTATGCCCCCTTCGGAGCCCCCCGGACCGTGGTCTAGAGGTTCCACAAAAATAGAAATAAAAGACGAATGTGAACTTCAGCACCTGTGTCTCCGCCTTCATTCGTTACACTGTATCAGGGTCTGAGGAGGAAACTGAGCATCTTGTCTCAACTGGAGGTAACCGTGAGGAGATCTCCAGAGTGAAATCTTTGCTTATGAGGTGTCAGTACGAAAGACACGCATCTTTGGTTTTTGAGAGGGATTACGGAAAGTACCGCTCACCCGACCCTTACAGAAACTGCAAGATGTCACTGAATAGTAATGTGGTTACAGGACTGGTCGACACTGCGGGGTCCCTGAGGCGATCCAGATCAGGGATCCTGGAGGTTGTCAGATCCTTCTACTCGCACCTCTTGGGGAAGAGGGATCTTGATTGGGATGAAATGTCGTCTTTCCTGGCTGAAACCGTCCCCAACCAGGGGTAGGCCCCTCTCTTGAAGTTTTGACAGAGATGATCAGGGAAGAGGAAGTTAAGTTGGCGATTGAAGGGCTAGTCCACAAAAAAATCGCCCGGTCCAGATGGCTTAACATCTGAGTTCTATAAGACCTTTAAGGACGCTTTGGTTCCCCTCTTGATTGAGGTATTCAATGAGTGTCTTTCCTCGGGCACTCTGCCAAAGTCAGTGAGGAGGTCTGCCCTGATCATCTTGTCAAAGGGTAAGGACCCATCTTGCATTGAGAATTGGCATCCCATAGCGCTTCTCAATGCAGACAGGTAGGTACTGGCAAAGGTGCTGTTTAATCGGCTGGTGAAATTTGCACCCCAACTCCTTTCGGAGGCCCAACATTGCTTTGTTCCAGGCCGCAGCACATTTAGTGCTGTGCTCTGTGTCCGAGAGGCAGTGGAGCAGGGTAGTGCTGATCACTGGAAGGGGTACATGCTGTCACAGGACCAGGCAAAAGCGTTTGATCGGGTTAATCACGAGTACCTCTGGTTTGTCCTTCAGAGATATGGCCTGCTGGGGCTTAAGACCTTGTACGGTGGGGCAGAGAGTTTCCCGCTTGTGAAAGGTTGGATTGGCAGCTCTTTTGAGGTTGGATCTGGTGTTCGCCAGGGTTGTCCCTTGGGCCCGCTGCTGTACGTGTTTGCGATTGACCCACTTCTTAGGAGGGTGAAGCATGGACCGTTGGCCGGGATTGGGATGGACCAGGCAGCATCGGAAGCCACTCTGAGGGTGGTAGCGTATGCCGATGATGTCACTGTTTTTGTTTCCTCTCCTGAGGAGGCAGGATGACTGATGTCAGAGGTAGATCGCTACTCGGAGGCATCCGGGTCCAAGATCAACTGAGATAAGTGTGAAAGTCTCTGGCTGGGAGGAGGAGATCCTGGTTTTGATCTCCCGGACACCCTTCCAGGACCCAAAGTCTCTGCAAAAGTCCTTGGCATCGAATTTGGCCAGGGGATTACCCCAAACAAAATTGGAACAGCAGGCTAGAGATGGCCACTCAGAAGGTGAACCAATGGAAGGGTTGGTCTTTGACCCTAAGAGAAAGGGTAAACCTGATCAAAACTTACCTGCTCCCTTTACTGATTTATCTAAGCAGTGTGTGCATCTTAACGGAGTCTCTCTGGACACGGGTTTACAGTCTGTTCTTCCAGCTGTTATGGGGGAATAGACTGAACCTGGTCAAGAGGGAGGTTACTTACCGTATGAGGAGACTAGGAGGGTTGGGTATGGTCAACCCTGTGGTATTCCTTGTGGATACCTTAATTAAGATCAATATTGCAACCCTCTGGAAAGAGAGGGCTCCTCCGTGGGTATTCTCCTGTAGGGGATGGTTTCAGCCTTTCTTCCAAGAATGAGAGACAGGAGGGCAAGTGAAGGATCTTCGCACACCGCATAGACATCTTCCGGCTTATGCTACCTTGGTTCTGAAGGTAATTTGCCGAAGGGGTCTGTGACTCTGCCAAGGAAACTCCTTGAGAATAGGGTTCTGTTGACCCATTTCCAGAGGCCCTTGGTGCTCAGGGATTGCCCAAGTTGGGATCTTGGGGTGGGTTTGCATCTTCTGAATTCTATCAGGATCCCCTTGAAGTTTTGGGACTTGGCTTGGCGCTGCTTCCATGGAAACTGTGTGTGAGAGACAAACTGAAGTGTAGGAGCTTTGAGGACAGGAACAGTCCTTGGGAGCATTGTGGTACCGTGCTGGAAAGCATGGACCACTTCCTGCTTCGTTGTTCCTTCAACACAGAGGTGTACAACATGGTGGGCGCCTCCATTGGTTGGTCTCGGCTGGCCGGTCTCTCCTATGGAGCATTCGGAGACCTTGGTGGTCGGGACCGCTCAGAGGTGGGATTCAAATTTTTAACAACAGGTTCCGTGTTTGTGTGTAGGAAAACCACACCCATTTTTAAACCACACCCATTTTAAGCCACACCCATTTACACACACCTTTTCCTCAAACATATACAAACCTCTAGGAGCACACACAGACCCCACAAGTGTGCATAAGCCCCCAGGAGCACACACAGACCCCCACAAGTTTGCATAAGCCCCCAGGAGCACACACAGACCCCCACAAGTGTGCATAACCCCCCAGGAGCACACACAGACCCCACAAGTGTGCATAAGCCCCCAGGAGCACACACAGAGCCCCACAAGTGTGCATAAGCCCCCAGGAGCACACACAGAGCCCCACAAGTGTGCATAAGCCCCCAGGAGCACACACAGAGCCCCACAAGTGTGCATAACCCCCCAGGAGCACATACAGACCCCCACAAGTGTGCATAACCCCCCAGGAGCACACACAGACCCCCACAAGTGTGCATAACCCCCCAGGAGCACACACAGACCCCACAAGTGTGCAGAACCCCCAGGAGCACACACAGACTCCACAAGTGTGCAGAACCCCCCAGGAGCACACACAGACTCCACAAGTGTGCAGAACCCCCCAGGAGCACACACAGACCCCCACAAGTGTGCAGAACCCCCTAGGAGCACACACAGACCCCCACAAGTGTCACTGAGGACTCTGACCTATGATTTCCCTCCTGCAGCTACAGACGCCGGCATCAGACTGCAGACACCAATGGACGCTTCTCTTCCTGGCTTTGGCAGAACACGCCCCCTCCTGGTATGACGCGCCTCCAGAAACGACGTCACACCTGGAAGGAGCGCAGATAGTCTAGCATTTAGCCAGGAAGAAGGAGCTGCGCACAGCCATCAAGGTGACGGCTGTGCACAGCTCCCAGTCCCATACAGTGTGACGCGGGCGGCTGTGTCTGCTGCCGGCCGCGTCACAGTACAGCAGGCACGGCCGCACACAATTTGCTGTGTGGCCAGCCCTGTACATGTGCTGGGGCAGTGGGGCCAGTACCGGATCGTGGCCCTGAATCTCCCCGGTTCGGGGAACCGGCTACTTTTTTAACAAGCGGTTCCATCGAACCGGGAGAACCGGCTGAAACCCACCCCTGCTGTTCAGACATCGTTGGCACCAAAATCACTGTATACCAGTGTAATCAATACCACCTATTCAAAAAAAAATTCCCAAACCTCTAATATCCATATTCATCTTGTCCCCACCACTAGAGTTGAGCGAATATCTTCGGTTCCCCGCTTATTCGGCAAGCTATAGCGCTTGCCGAATAAGCTACAGCGGGAACCCGGCTTCCTGGATCACACCGGATGAACAGCAAATCGCAGCTGCATGTGTCGTGGCTGTGTCACTGTCACCGCACATGCATGGAGAGCCTGTGTGTTGGGCTTTCCATGCATGTGCTGTGACAGTGACACAGCCGCGAAACATGCAGCTGCGTTGGCGATCAGCTGTTCAGCCGCTGCGATCTAGGAAGCTTGCAGAATAAGCGGGGAACCGAAGATATTCGCTCAACTCTACCCACTACTTAAATTTAGGGCCAGAAAGAAAAGGGGAGTATTAATACAATTTCATCCAGACTTCAAACAGTATACAGGTATTCATATTTATGAGATATCAGAAAGGACAACAGTATCCCTTAATCCCAGCAGACATTCTGTCAAATCAATATAAATGTCCTATATAGTTAGCACATATCTGTATAATGACCTGTCCTGGATTCCCTTCCAACGTATTTTTTCCCCTCTTCATTCTAGGGTTTATCAGGGACACCAGCCAAACAAGGCAGTGCTTGTTGTAGGCATCCAACCTGCAACAACAATGATACAGCACCGCAGGCAGCACTTGCCACTTTCTCACATACACACAGGCAGACACACACACACACACACACACACACACACACACACACACACACAACACACACACACACACACACACACACACACTGATACACACAGACAGACACACACACACACACACATCTCACCTGTCTGGCGTCCTCGCGCTCTCTGCCACAGCCGGCCGCTGAATGATGACGTCATTCAGCGGCGCTGCTGTGAGAGAGGAAGCGCCGGCGCCCCCTGGAGCTCGGAGCTGCGGCAACGGTGGCACGGGAGAGGTAAGTATTGCGCCGGCCCTGGTTCCCCTCCTTCAACTTGCGGCGCGCCGGCACTGCAACAAAGTACCGGATCGCAGTTAAGAATCTCCCCTGTTCGGGGAACCGGCTGCTTTTTTAACAACCGGTTCCACCGAACCGGGGAGAACCGGCTGAATCCCACCCCTGCTTACGCATAACAATAGAACGAGAAGTAATGAAGTAACTGTCTTCTAAAGTGTATCTGCAAACAACACACAACAGAGGAAACCAAGGTAATACTGATAATGTCACTAATCCATCACTAGAGATCAGCTGTGACATCACTGAGAATGCCACCTATCCATCACTAGAGATTAGCGGTGACATCACTGAGAATACCGCCTATCCATCACTAGAGATCAGCAGTGACATCACTGAGAATACCGCCTATCTCACTAGAGATTAGCGGTGACATCACTGATAATGGCGCCTATCCATCACTAGAGATCAGCAGTGACACCACTGAGAATACCATCTATCCATCACTAGAGATCAGCAGTGACAACACTAAGAATGCCTCCTATCCGTCACTAGAGATCAGTGGTGACATCACTGAGAATGCCTCCTATCCATCACTAGAGATCAGAGGTGACATCACTGAGAATACCGCCTATCCATCACTAGAGATCAGCTGTGACATCACTGAGAATACCGTCTATCCATCACTAGAGATCAGCGGTGACATCACTGAGAATGTCACCTATCCATCACTAGAGATCAGCGGTGACATCACTGAGAATGCCTCCTATCCATCACTAGAGATCAGCAGTGACACCACTGAGAATGCCTCCTATCCATCACTAGAGATCAGCAGTGACATCACTGAGAATGCCTCCTATCCATCACTAGAGATCAGAGGTGACATCACTGAGAATGCCTCCTATCCATCACTAGAGATCAGCGGTGACATCACTGAGAATGCCTCCTATCCATCACTAGATATCAGCAGTGACATCACTGAGAATGCCTCCTATCCATCACTAGAGATCAGCAGTGACATCACTGAGAATGCCTCCTATCCATCACTAGAGATTAGCGGTGACATCACTGAGAATACCGCCTATCTCACTAGAGATTAGCGGTGACATCACTGAGAATGGCGCCTATCCATCACTAGAGATCAGCAGTGACACCACTGAGAATGCCTCCTATCCGTCACTAGAGATCAGTGGTGACATCACTGAGAATGCCTCCTATCCATCACTAGAGATCAGAGGTGACATCACTGAGAATACCGCCTATCCATCACTAGAGATCAGCTGTGACATCACTGAGAATGCCTCCTATCCATCACTAGAGATCAGCGGTGACATCACTGAGAATGTCACCTATCCATCACTAGAGATCAGCGGTGACATCACTGAGAATGCCTCCTATCCATCACTAGAGATCAGCAGTGACACCACTGAGAATGCCTCCTATCCATCACTAGAGATCAGCAGTGACATCACTGAGAATGCCTCCTATCCATCACTAGAGATCAGAGGTGACATCACTGAGAATGCCTCCTATCCATCACTAGAGATCAGCGGTGACATCACTGAGAATGCCTCCTATCCATCACTAGATATCAGCAGTGACATCACTGAGAATGCCTCCTATCCATCACTAGAGATCAGCGGTGACATCACTGAGAATGCCTCCTATCCATCACTAGAGATCAGCGGTGACATCACTGAGAATGCCTCCTATCCATCACTAGAGATCAGTGGTGACATCACTGAGAATGCCTCCTATCCATCACTAGAGATCAGCGGTGATATCACTGAGAATGCCTCCTATCCATCACTAGAGATCAGCGGTGACATCACTGAGAATGCCTCCTATTCATCACTAGAGATCAGAGGTGACATCACTGAGAATGCATCCTATCCATCACTAGAGATCAGCGGTGACATCACTGAGAATGCCTCCTATCCATCACTAGATATCAGCAGTGACATCACTGAGAATGCCTCCTATCCATCACTAGAGATCAGCAGTGACACCACTGAGAATGCCTCCTATCCATCACTAGAGATCAGCAGTGACATCACTGAGAATGCCTCCTATTCATCACTAGAGATCAGAGGTGACATCACTGAGAATGCCTCCTATCCATCACTAGAGATCAGCGGTGACATCACTGAGAATGCCTCCTATCCATCACTAGAGATCAGCGGTGACATCACTGAGAATGCCTCCTATCCATCACTAGATATCAGCAGTGACATCACTGAGAATGCCTCCTATCCATCACTAGAGATCAGCAGTGACACCACTGAGAATGTCTCCTATCCATCACTAGAGATCAGCGGTGACATCACTGAGAATGCCTCCTATCCATCACTAGAGATCAGCAGTGACACCACTGAGAATGTCTCCTATCCATCACTAGAGATCAGCGGTGACATCACTGAGAATGCCTCCTATCCATCAATAGAGATCAGCGGTGACATCACTGAGAATGCCTCCTATCCATCACTAGAGATCAGCGGTGACATCACTGAGAATGCCTCCTATCCATCACTAGAGATCAGCAGTGACACCACTGAGAATGTCTCCTATCCATCACTAGAGATCAGCGGTGACATCACTGAGAATGCCTCCTATCCATCACTAGAGATCAGCGGTGACATCACTGAGAATGCCTCCTATCCATCACTAGAGATCAGCAGTGACATCACTGAGAATGCCTCCTATCAATCACTAGAGATTAGCGGTGACATCACTGAGAATGTCTCCTATCCATCACTAGAGATTAGCAGTGACATCACTGAGAATGCCTCCTATCCATCACTAGAGATCAGCGGTGACATCACTGAGAATGCCTCCTATCCATCACTAGAGATCAGCGGTGACATCATTGAGAATGCCTCCTATCCATCACTAGAGATCAGCGGTGACATCACTGAGAATGCCTCCTATCCATCACTAGAGATCAGCGGTGACATCACTGAGAATGTCTCCTATCCATCACTAGAGATCAGCGGTGACATCATTGAGAATGCCTCCTATCCATCACTAGAGATCAGTGGTGACTACACTGAGAATGCCGCCTATCTCACTAGAGATCAGCGGTGACATCACTAAGAATGCCGCCTATCCATCACTAGAGATCAGCGGTGACATCACTGAGAATGCCTCCTATTCATCACTAGAGAGCAGCGGTGACATCACTGAGAATGCCTCCTATCCATCACTAGAGATCAGCGGTGACATCATTGAGAATGCCTCCTATCCATCACTAGAGATTAGCGGTGACATCACTGAGAATACCTCCTATCCATCACTAGAGATCAGTGGTGACTTCACTGAGAATGCCGCCTATCTCACTAGAGATCAGCGGTGACATCACTAAGAATGCCTCCTATCCATCACTAGAGATCAGCGGTGACATCATTGAGAATGCCTCCTATCCATCACTAGAGATCAGCGGTGACATCACTGAGAATGCCTCCTATCCATCACTAGATATCAGCAGTGACATCACTGAGAATTCCTCCTATCCATCACTAGAGATTAGCGGTGACATCACTGAGAATACCTCCTATCCATCACTAGAGATCAGCGGTGACATCACTGAGAATACTCTATCCATCACTAGAGATTAGCGGTGACATCACTGAGAATGCCTCCTATCTATCACTAGAGATCAGCGGTGACATCATTGAGAATGCCTCCTATCCATCACTAGAGATCAGAGGTGACATCACTGAGAATGCCTCCTATCCATCACTAGAGATCAGCGGTGACATCACTGAGAATGTCTCCTATCCATCACTAGAGATCAGCGGTGACATCACTGAGAATGCCTCCTATCCATCACTAGAGATCAGCGGTGACATCACTGAGAATGCCTCCTATCCATCACTAGAGATCAGCGGTGACATCACTGAGAATGCCTCCTATCCATCACTAGAGATCAGCGGTGACATCACTGAGAATGCCTCCTATCCATCACTAGAGATCAGTGGTGACATCACTGAGAATGCCTCCTATCCATCACTAGAGATCAGCGGTGACATCACTGAGAATACCGCCTAACCATCACTAGAGATTAGCGGTGACATCACTGAGAATTCCTCCTATCCATCACTAGAGATCAGCGGTGACATCACTGAGAATGCCTCCTATCCATCACTAGAGATCAGCGGTGACATCACTGAGAATGTCTCCTATCCATCACTAGAGATTAGCGGTGACATCACTGAGAATGCCTCCTATCCATCACTAGAGATCAGCGGTGACATCACTGAGAATGTCTCCTATCCATCACTAGAGATCAGCGGTGACATCACTGAGAATGCCTCCTATCCATCACTAGAGATCAGCGGTGACATCACTGAGAATGCCTCCTATCCATCACTAGAGATCAGCGGTGACATCACTGAGAATGCCTCCTATCCATCACTAGAGATCAGCGGTGACATCACTGAGAATACCTCCTATCCATCACTAGAGATTAGCGGTGACATCACTGAGAATGCCTCCTATCTATCACTAGAGATCAGCGGTGACATCATTGAGAATGCCTCCTATCCATCACTAGAGATCAGCGGTGACATCACTGAGAATACCTCCTATCCATCACTAGAGATTAGCGGTGACATCACTGAGAATGCCTCCTATCTATCACTAGAGATCAGCGGTGACATCATTGAGAATGCCTCCTATCCATCACTAGAGATTAGCGGTGACATCACTGAGAAATCCTCCTATCCATCACTAGAGATCAGCGGTGACATCACTGAGAATGCCTCCTATCCATCACTAGAGATCAGCGGTGACATCACTGAGAATGCTTCCTATCCATCACTAGAGATCAGCAGTGACATCACTGAGAATGCCTCCTATCCATCACTAGAGATCAGCTGTGACATCACTGAAAATGTCTCCTATCCATCACTAGAGATCAGCTGTGACATCACTGATAATGCCTCCTATCCATCACTAGAGATCAGCAGTGACATCACTGATAATGCCTCCTATCCATCACTAGAGATCAGTGGTGACATCACTGAGAATGTCTCCTATCCATCACTAGAGATTAGCGGTGACATCACTGAGAATGCCTCCTATCCATCACTAGAGATCAGCGGTGACATCACTGAGAATGCCTCCTATCCATCACTAGAGATCAGCGGTGACATCACTGAGAATGCCTCCTATCTCACTAGAGATCAGTGGTGACATCACTGAGAATGCCCCTATCCATCACTAGAGATCAGCGGTGACATCACTGAGAATGCCTCCTATCCATCACTAGAGATCAGGGTGACATCACTGAGAATGCCTCCTATCCATCACTAGAATCAGGTGACATCACTGAGAATGCCTCCTATCCATCACTAGAGATCAGTGGTGACATCACTGAGAATGCCTCCTATCCATCACTAGAGATCAGCGGTGACATCACTGAGAATACCTCCTATCCATCACTAGAGATCAGTGGTGACATCACTGAGAATGCCTCCTATCCATCACTAGAGATTAGCGGTGACATCACTGAGAATGCCTCCTATCCATCACTAGAGATCAGCGTGACATCACTGAGAATGCCTCCTATCCATCACTAGAGATCAGCGGTGACATCACTGAGAATGCCTCCTATCCATCACTAGAGATCAGCAGTGACATCACTGAGAATGCCTCCTATCCATCACTAGAGATCAGCGGTGACATCACTGAGAATGCCTCCTATCCATCACTAGAGATCAGCAGTGATATCACTGAGAATGCCTCCTATCCATCACTAGAGATCAGCGGTGACATCACTGAGAATGCCTCCTATCCATCACTAGAGATCAGCGTGACATCACTGAGAATGCCTCCTATCCATCACTAGAGATCAGGGTGACATCACTGAGAATGCCTCCTATCCATCACTAGAGATCAGCGGTGACATCACTGAGAATGCCTCCTATCCATCACTAGAGATCAGGGTGACATCACTGAGAATGCCTCCTATCCATCACTAGAGATCAGCGTGACATCACTGAGAATGCCTCCTATCCATCACTAGAGATCAGCGGTGACATCACTGAGAATGCTCCTATCCATCACTACAGATCAGCGGTGACATCACTGAGAATGCCTCCTATCCATCACTAGAATCAGTGGTGACATCACTGAGAATGCCTCCTATCCATCACTAGAGATCAGCGGTGACATCACTGAGAATGCCCCTATCCATCACTAGAGATCAGCAGTGAATCACTGAGAATGCCTCCTATCCATCACTAGAGATCAGGGTGACATCACTGAGAATGCCTCCTATCCATCACTAGAGATCAGCGGTGACATCACTGAGAATGCCTCCTTCCATCACTAGAGATCAGGGTGACATCACTGAGAATGCCTCCTATCCATCACTAGAGATCAGCGGTGACATCACTGAGAATGCCTCCTATCCATCACTAGAGATCAGTGGTGACATCACTGAGAATGCCTCCTATCCATCACTAGAGATCAGCGGTGACATCACTGAGAATGCCTCCTATCCATCACTAGAGATCAGTGGTGACATCACTGAGAATGCCTCCTATCCATCATAGAGATCAGTGGTGACATCACTGAGAATGCCTCCTATCCATCACTAGAGATCAGTGGTGACATCACTGAGAATGCCTCCTATCCATCACTAGAGATCAGCGGTGACATCACTGAGAATGCCACCTATCCATCACTAGAGATCAGTGGTGACATCACTGAGAATGCCTCCTATCCATCACTAGAGATCAGTGGTGACATCACTGAGAATGCCTCCTATCCATCACTAGAGATCAGTGGTGACATCACTGAGAATGCCTCCTATCCATCACTAGAGATCAGCGGTGACATCACTGAGAATACCTCCTATCCATCACTAGAGATCAGTGGTGACATCACTGAGAATGCCTCCTATCCATCACTAGAGATCAGTGGTGACATCACTGAGAATGCCTCCTATCCATCACTAGAGATCAGAGGTGACATCACTGAGAATGCCTCCTATCCATCACTAGAGATCAGCGGTGACATCACTGAGAATGCCTCTATCCATCACTAGAGATCAGCGGTGACATCACTGAGAATGCCACCTATCCATCACCAGAGATCAGCGGTGACATCACTGAGAATGCCTCCTATCCACCACTAGAGATCAGCAGTGACATCACTGAGAATGCTCCTATCCATCACTAGAGATCAGCGGTGACATCACTGAGAATGCCTCCTATCCATCACTAGAGATCAGTGGTGACATCACTGAGAATGCCTCCTATCCATCACTAGAGATCAGAGGTGACATCTCTGAGAATGTCTCCTATCCATCACTAGAGATCAGCGGTGACATCACTGAGAATGCCTCCTATCCATCACCAGAGATCAGTGGTGACATCACTGAGAATGCCTCTATCCATCACTAGAGATTAGCGGTGACATCACTGAGAATGCCTCCTATTCATCACTAGAGATTAGCGGTGACATCACTGAGATACCGTCTATCCATCACTAGAGATCAGCGGTGACATCACTGAGAATGTCACCTATCCTTCACTAGAGATCAGCGGTGACATCACTGAGAATGCCGCCTACCCATCACTAGAGATTAGCGGTGACATCACTGACAATACCTCCTATCCATCACTAGAGATCAGCAGTGACATCACTGAGAATGCCTCCTATCCATCACTAGAGATCAGCGGTGACATCACTGAGAATACCTCCTATCCATCACTAGAGATAGCGGTGACATCACTGAGAATACCTCCTATCCATCACTAGAGATTAGCGGTGACATCACTGAGAATGCCTCCTATCCATCACTAGAGATCAGCGGTGACATCACTGAGAATACCTCCTATCCATCACTAGAGATTAGCGGTGACATCACTGAGAATGCCTCCTATCCATCACTAGAGATCAGTGGTGACATCACTGAGAATGCCGCCTATCCATCACTAGAGATCAGTGGTGACATCACTGAGAATGCCTCCTATCCATCACTAGAGATCAGCGGTGACATCACTGAGAATCCTCCTATCTATCACTAGAGATCAGCGGTGACATCATTGAGAATGCCTCCTATCCATCACTAGAGATCAGCGGTGACATCACTGAGAATGCCGCCTACCCATCACTAGAGATTAGCGGTGACATCACTGAGAATTCCTCCTATCCATCACTAGAGATCAGCGGTGACATCACTGAGAATGCCTCCTATCCATCACTAGAGATCAGCGGTGACATCACTGAGAATGTCTCCTATCCATCACTAGAGATTAGCGGTGACATCACTGAGAATGCCTCCTATCCATCACTAGAGATCAGCGGTGACATCACTGAGAATGCTCCTATCCATCACTAGAGATCAGCGGTGACATCATTGAGAATGCCTCCTATCCATCACTAGAGATCAGCGGTGACATCACTGAGAATGCCTCCTATCCATCACCAGAGATCAGCGGTGACATCACTGAGAATGTCTCCTATCCATCACTAGAGATCAGTGGTGACTTCACTGAGATTGCTGTCTACCCATCACTAGAGATCAGCAGTGACATCACTGAGAATGCCGCCTATCTCACTAGAGATCAGCGGTGACATCACTAAGAATGCCGCCTATCCATCACTAGAGATTAGTGGTGACACCACTGAGAATGCCTCCTATCCATCATTAGAGATCAGCGGTGACACCCCTGAGAATACTGTCTATCCATCACTAGAGATCAGCGGTGACATCATTGAGAATGCCACCTATCCATCAATAGTGATCAGCGGTGACATAACTGAGATTGCCACCTATCCATCACTAGAGATCAGCGGTGACATCACGGAGAATGCCTCCTATCCATCAGTAGAGATCAGCGGTGACATCACTGAGAATGCCTCCTATCCATCAGTAGAGATCAGCGGTGACATCACTGAGATGCCACCTATCCATCACTAGAGATCAGCGGTGACATCACTGAGAATGCCTCCTATCCATCACTAGAGATCAGCGGTGACATCACTGAGAATGCCTCCTATCCATCACTAGAGATCAGCGGTGACATCATTGAGTAGGCCACCTATCCATCACTAGTGATCAGCTGTGACATCATTGAGAATGCCACCTATCCATCAATAGTGATCAGCGGTGACATAACTGAGATTGCCACCTATCCATCACTAGAGATCAGCGGTGACATCACGAGAATGCCTCCTATCCATCAGTAGAGATCAGCGGTGACATCACTGAGAATGCCTCCTATCCATCAGTAGAGATCAGCGGTGACATCACTGAGATGCCCCTATCCATCACTAGAGATCAGCGGTGACATCACTGAGAATGACTCCTATCCATCACTAGAGATCAGCGGTGAACATCACTGAGAATGCCTCCTATCCATCATAGAGATCAGCGGTGACATCACTGAGATTGCCACCTATCCATCACTAGAGATCAGCGGTGACATCACTGAGAATGCCTCCTATCCATCACTAGAGATCAGCGGTGACATCACTGAGAATGCCTCCTATCCATCACTAGAGATCAGCGGTGACATCACTGAAATGCCTCCTATCCATCACTAGAGATCAGCAGTGACATCACTGAGAATGCCTCCTATCCATCACTAGAGATCAGCGGTGACATCACTGAGAATGCCTCCTATCCATCACTAGAGATCAGGGTGACATCACTGAGAATGCCTCCTATCCATCACTAGAGATCAGCGGTGACATCACTGAGAATGTCTCCTATCCATCACTAGAGATCAGCGGTGACATCACTGAGAATGCCTCCTATCCATCACTAGAGATCAGTGGTGACATCACTGAGAATGCCTCCTATCCATCACTAGAGATCAGCGGTGACATCACTGAGAATGCCTCCTATCCATCACTAGAGATCAGGGTGACATCACTGAGAATGCCTCCTATCCATCACTAGAGATCAGCGGTGACATCACTGAGAATCCTCCTATCCATCACTAGAGATCAGGGTGACATCACTGAGAATGCCTCCTATCCATCACTAGAGATTCAGGGTGACATCACTGAGAATGCCTCCTATCCATCACTAGAGATCAGCGGGGACATCACTGAGAATGCCTCCTATCCATCACTAGAGATCAGCGGTGACATCACTGAGAATGCCTCCTATCCATCACTAGAGATCAGCGGTGACATCACTGAGAATGCCTCCTATCCATCACTAGAGATCAGCGGTGACATCACTGAGAATGCCTCCTATCCATCACTAGAGATCAGCAGTGACATCACTGAGAATGCCTCCTATCCATCACTAGAGATCAGAGGTGACATCACTGAGAATGCCTCCTATCCATCACTAGAGATCAGAGGTGACATCACTGAGAATGCTCCTATCCATCACTAGAGATCAGTGGTGACATCACTGAGAATGCCTTCTATCCATCACTAGAGATCAGAGGTGACATCACTGAGAATGCCTCCTATCCATCACTAGTGATCAGCGGTGACATCACTGAGAATGCCTCCTATCCATCACTAGAGATAAGAGGTGACATCACTGAGAATGCCTCCTATCCATCACTGAGATCAGTGGTGACATCACTGAGAATGCCTCCTATCCATCACTATAATCAGCGGTGACATCACTGAGAATGTCTCCTATCCATCACTAGAGATCAGCGGTGACATCACTGAGAATGCCTCCTATCCATCACTAGTGATCAGAGGTGACATCACTGAGAATACCTCCTATCCATCACTAGAGATAAGAGGTGACATCACTGAGAATGCCTCCTATCCATCACTAGAGATCAGTGGTGACATCACTGAGAATGCCTCCTATCCATCACTAATAATCAGCGGTGACATCACTGAGAATGTCTCCTATCCATCACTAGAGATCAGCGGTGACATCACTGAGAATGCCACCTACCCATGACTAGGGAACATTTGTGACATTACTGAAAATGCAGTGCTCCTCAATTGTGTTTCAACTGGGGCCTCACTAGCTAGAACATGGCAAATCCTGCACCTTGCCAATGGAGGAAGACCTAGAAGCCAAATGTACCTTTATTTATATTTTAGAACCAGTAGTATGTTGTGCCTAAACAACTGGGTAGTGTTTAAAAAATACTATTGTAGATATATCTACTGGAAAGACATTTATTTGACTTTGCAAGTGTCATAAGTTCATCATTATAGGTATAATTGTAGGTGGACGAAGTGTGGCTGTGCCATTGTTGTAAGACTCTAAGGCTATGTGCACACGTTGCGGAATTGCCATGGAAATTTCCGCGGCAATTCCGCACCTCCCTGCCGCGGGAAATCCACATATTATAGGTATGCGTATTCTCGCTAAACACTAGCGTTTTGCAAGCGGAATTAGCTTGCAGAATGCTAGCGTTTTACAAGCGATCTGACAGGTTGGTCACACGAGTCAAACAAGTGTTTGACTCGTGTGACCAACTTTTTACTATTGATGCCGCCTATGTCGCATCAATAGTAAAAAGATCTAATGTAAAAATAATAAAAAAATAAATAAATAATGATATTCTCACCTTCCGGCGTCCCCCGCAGCTTTCCCGCCTCTCAGCGACGCTCCCGGCAAGTTCCGTTCCCAGGAGTGCTTTGCGACAATCAACCCGATGACGTAGAATCTCGCGAGACCGCTACGTCATCTGGGGTAATTCTCGCAATGCACTCCTGGGAACGCGATTGGCGGGAGCGTCGCTGAGAGGCGGGAAAGCTGCGGGGGATGCCGGAAGGTGAGAATATCATTATTCATTATTATATTATATCATTATATTTTCCAAAAAGATTTATTTGTCACATAGGCCTTAGGCTATGTGCACACGTTGCGGTTTCTTAGCGGTTTTGGAACCGCCGCGAAACCGCGGCAAAACCGCTTACACAATACAACTCATTAAGGCCTATGAGATTCCGCAATGCTGTGCACATGCTGCGGGTTTTTCCGCGGCGGAATCGCATCGCGGGAGAATCCGCAGCATGCTCATTCTTTTTTGCGGAACCGCGGCGATTCCGCCGCCATAGGAATGCATTGAACCGCTTACTTTCTGCATGTGGCTGTGCCCGGGTCTGAAGGACAGGAGACTCTCCTCCAAGCCCTGGGTACCATATCAATGTAAAAACAATAATTAAAATAAAAAATAATGATATTCTCACCTTCCGGCGTCCCCCGCAGCTTTCCGCCTCTCAGCGACGCTCCCGCCAATCGCGTTCCCAGGAGTGCATTGCGAGATCATCCAGATGACGTAGCGGTCTCGCGAGATGCTACGTCATCGGGTTGATTGTCGCAAAGCACTCCTGGGAACGGAACTTGCCGGGAGCGTCGCTGAGAGGCGGGAAAGCTGCGGGGGACGCCGGAAGGTGAGAATATCATTATTTATTATTTTTTTTATTATTTTTACATTAGATCTTTTTACTATTGATGCGACATAGGCGGCATCAATAGTAAAAAGTTGGTCACACGAGTCAAACACTTGTTTGACTCGTGTGACCAACCTGTCAGATCGCTTGTAAAACGCTAGCATTCTGCAAGCTAATTACGCTTGCAAAACGCTAGTGTTTAGCGGGAATACGCATACCTATAATATGCGGATTTCCCGTGGCAGGGAGGTGCGGAATTGCCGCGGAAATTTCCATGGCAATTCCGCAACGTGTGCACATAGCCTAAATGTGATGATAACTTTTATGTCTCTGAACAATGACTGGAGACTGGAAATTTGCACATCCTTCTGAGATAGTGCGATGGATTTGAACCAAATACGTGCAAGCCTAGAAAATACATACCAAGATAAAATAAATAGAATAAAAACAACAGTGAGTGAATGGAATTTAAATGACAAATTATCAAGCCACGGAGTAAAAGAATTGATGTGAATTTGGAAACCATGGACTATTTAACACTGCAAGTAATACAGCAATAAATGTATGAGGCTTAAGACAAAATAAATCACTTACTCTAGAAAAAGATTAACAATAAATATGTTTGCCAGACTGGCAAAATGCTTTATGGCTCAGTATTCTCTAAAATGAAAAGTGAATGTTGCAATTGTGCAATGATGAAAAAATTCACTTTAGGATTCTTAAACCACAAAATCATTACTCCTGCATATTCTTGTTGACTGTGGTAAGGGAACATAGAACCAGACCCTATGAAGGTATCAATCATAGGAAACCCAATGGAAATGTAAACTGTGTGCACCCAGATTTGTAAAGTAACACCCATGCCCGACAAGAAAAGATGATGATCCAGCACTTGCCACTTTCTCACATACACACAGGCAGACACACACACACACACACACACACACACCACACACACACACACACACACACACACACACACACACACACACACACACACACACACAGACAGCGTCGGACTGGAACACCTTGGGCCCACCAGAGAAAATCATTCTTGGGGCCCACTATGTAGCTACATAGAAATAAATACAAGACCACCAATTGTGCAGTAAAACACGCTAATATCAGGGTATAATATAAGGTAGTACATGTCTTAATTATGTAGCAGGAATTGGGGTAGCCTCCCTCATAGATTATAAAGCAGCCCCCCTCATAGGGGATAATGCTGCCCCCCTCATAGAGGATAATGCTGCCCCCCCCTCATAGGGTATAATGCTATATATATATATATAATATATATATATATATATAGATAGATAATAGATAGATACCATATATACTCGAGTATAAGCCGACCCCCCTAATTTTGCCACAAAAAAACTGGGAAAACGTATAGACTCGAGTATAAGCCGAAGGTGGAATATGAGATTATGCCCCATATGCTGCCCCGTGTATTATGCCCACAAGATGCTCCATAGATTGTGCCCCATATGCTGCCCATGTATTATGCCCCCATAGATGCTCCATAGATTGTGCCCCCATAGATGCTCCATAGATTATGCCCCCATAAATGCTCCACAGATTATGCCCCCATAGATTATGCCCCCATAAATGCTCCTTAGATTATGCCCACATAGATGCTCCTTAGATTATGCCCCATAGAAGCTCCATAGATTGTGCCCCCATAGATTATGCCCTATAGATGCTCCATAGATTATGCCCCATAAATGCTCCTTAGATTATGCCCCCATAAATGCTCCTTAGATTATGCCCCATAGATGCTCCTTAGATTGTGCCCCCATAGATTATGCCCCTATAGATGCTCCATAGATTATGCCCCCATAAATGCTCCTTAGATTATGCCCCCATAGATTATGCCCCTATAGATGCTCCATAGATTATGCCCCATAAATGCTCCTTAGATTATGCCCCCATAGATTATGCCCCTATAGAAGCTCCATAGATTATGCCCCCATAGATGCTCCATAGATTATGCCCATAGATGTTCCATAGATTATGCCCCCCATAGATTATGCCCCCATAGATTGTGCCCCCATAGATTGTGCCCCCATAGATTGTGCCCCCATAGATTGTGTCCCCATAGATGCTCCTTAGATTATGCCCCCTGTAGCCTTTCCGGGGGTTTTAGCTCTAGGATCGCTGTCTGGGTAGACAGAATGGCACGGAAACAGTTCATTCAGACAGCAGTTTGGTGAAAACTGGCCGCAACCAGTTTTATTAAAGTCCACAGCACACAGATAAAAACAAATCATAAACAGAAAACCTGGGCTTGTCTAGCCTCTAATTACACTTAGATAGATGGCCCTCTCTATCCGGGACCCAGACTCTACCAGTCTGTGCCCAAAACAACACATATGATATATGTTACCAGTGTGGAGTTTCACAGACACTCCTCCTTATGTCTGAAGGCAACTCCAATGTCCAGACTTGAGAGAGGTCACCTCCTATTCAGTCGCTATTCGCACGGATTCTCACTGCGACTACTCCTGTGTCCGGGGTACTTCCTGCACCCAGACTGAGATAGCTCACACTCTTAGAGTCTGCTTCCTTGTGCCAGGACACCTCCCTGTGTCCGGGCTAAAGACAGCTCCCACACTCTTGGAGACACCTTCTGTGCCTGGACCCCTTGTCCAGACCGAATGAGCTCTCTGACTGTGCTCCCAAGCACCTACTTCTGGCTTCCTAATCAACACCTGAGTGGATTCAGGTCTGAGCTGCAAGCGTGTACTGAATGGCAGGTGTAGTGACCTTTCTTTACCACCAGGTTTACAAAGCCACACATTTCGCTCATACCAGTCAGCAAGGTACTTAGGTGAAATATACACCTCATTCACCACATATTCCTTCACTGTCTCACATATCCCCTCCCTCTTCTCCAGACCGGAGGGCTGGTCATCCAGACCGGAGGGCTGGTCAACAATCCAACAGAGACAGTGAACTCTGGACCAGTCATGGCCCTCATCAGCTTCATCCTCACCACTGTCATAGCCAACATCAGTTTTCTCTTCATCTGAAGCATCCGCACTACCCTGTACCCTCCCAGGCCTATACTCTCTGCGGGCCTCGGGTATCCTGCACTGTTTCATCTTGACTTTAGTGCCAGCCTCAGTCTCGGTATAGTGGCTCACCAGATAAGTACGACCAGGCACGTCAGAACAGCTCTGCTGATTCTTCCTCAGAAACTTTCGTACCTCCTGTTTTTGGGGCACTGACCCTGTGTCACCAACTGTCACAGGAGGTATAGGGGTTTTCTCTAATTCCCCTGAACTTTCTTTAGCACATCTACTTTCTTAAATATCAGTTGATTCATAAATTCTACCTCACAGAACCCAAGGCCTCTGTCATGGTTTCTGACCATTCCGAGCCACACTGTTCAAACGATTGGCACTGTAGAGGGAGCTGATCGTTTTTCTTGGTCGGTACACATAATTTATCCTCTTCTGGTACAGGCTCCCTTTGCATAAGACTCAGAGCTCTTACTTCTTTTTCCAGGAGATCCTCATGGCTACGCATCTTCTCCTGTAGTTGTTGGACGTCCTTTACGTCTTTGGCCCCTTCTTCAGGCTCTTCTGGTAGGACATGCTCAGAAGCCCTACCATCAGTCTTCTTTTCCACCACGTTCTGCATCCCATCTGAGCTCCCGTGTATCTGCAGCGGCAACGGAGCGACACATCGCCCCTCCCACTCACTGGGACGTGGTTCAAGTGTAGACTCCATGAAAATGCGCCTGAGCTCACCAAGGCCAACCCGAGGTCTCAAAATCTCATCTTGGGATTTATCCAGATCCTTTGGGTCGCTCGGGAACTCCGATGGCGCACCGGGCGCCGAATTTCCGGCCCGAGCTTCGCGAGTCGCAGCCACGGATCCGGACAGTACACCGTCCACGCCGCTGTCTCCGGCAGAAACATATTCCGGGGCAGAGTCATTCCCCACATCTTCAGTCTTGTTCCTCACAGCTTCACTTGAGACATCAGCCTCTGGTGAGGCACCTGGCTGGTGTCCACCACTTCCATGGCTTTCTCCACCTCTGCAGCATCACCTTCAAGTCCTTGGCCTGATGCAGATCCACACCATACATTGATAACTTCTCATTTTCAACAGCATCCACTTGTGCTGTGTTCAGTTTCAGAGTCCTGTCTTTCACCTTAGTCTTCGCCAGGGAACCGGCCAACTGTTACAACATCTTCAGATGCCATCCTCCGTCCGACTGCAAGGTCAGCCTCAGCCTTCCTCTCAGGACTCTCAATCTCCTCTGCTACCATGCCTTCCTCACTTGCACTGGTTGCTTTATTGTCATCGGATGACTCACTATCACCACCACTATCCCTGTCTGACCCCCTTTTCTCAGCCACATCTGGCTCACTTTCAGGGTTATACAATTTATTCTCATTCACATCCTGCTCACTGTCAGGGTTATACAATTCATTCTCATTCACATCCGGCTCACTGTCAGGGTTATACAATTCATTCTCATTCACATCTTGATCTGGAACCTTAGTTAACATGTCATCCACAACATTAACTTCACCATCTGGTCCCTGGTTTCCCTCAGGTGGTCCCTCAAGTATGTGACTATGTGATAACCCCAGCACTATACTTCCATATAGCTCAGGTACCAGGAGCTGACTCACGACCTCTCCCTGGACTTCAGTGTCCCTATACAATAGGTTATTGTTCATGGCAGCATGAGGAAACCTTCCTCAGAGCCAGGCTCTTGGGGAACCTCATTCAGAACAATTACATTCTCCTGTGCCGTTTTAAGAGTGGGGTCTCGCACCGGCTCACTCCCAAAATTGTCACAGGAGCCAGGCAGGTCAGGGACACTCGGTTCCCGAGAACCACCATCCTCGTCTCCCAACATCACCTGCAAAGAAATGTCATCTTTATCACGGTCATCATCAGTATCATCACTATTATGATTAGCATTATCATCATTATCAATATCAGCATCCTCATCATGGTCATCATCATTATCATGATCATCATTATCATATAAGTTTAACGGCCCACTAGCATTGTGTTCCGCCCCTCGGGACTGCGCACCCTCAGTAGGAGCTTCATCACACTGTCCATCAGAAACATTTTTCCCCCAGAGATCCTTAGACCGGGGAAAGTCATTACCCAATATAACGGGGTGCACCAGGGTCTTCACTACCCCCACTTCATATGAAACCTCCCGAGTTTGGGGACCAAGTCCACGGCAGTCTCTGGGTAGACTTTGGTGTCTTCATGGATGTACACCACACTCAGGTGCTTATCAGGGATGAAGTCCCTATCACTCAGGCTGTCACATACGGAAGTCACTGGACTCTCTGAGTCCAAGAGGGCCTGTGCTGGGCAGTCACTTACAACCACCGGGGACCCCTGTGGTCCAGTCTCTTCGGCTGAGGTGGACACACACACAGGCTCTGCGCAGGGAGAGAGGGATCTGCCAACATCACAACACATAGGCTCCCCCTCTATTGGACAGTTGGCTGCAATTTCACGCCAGCTCCAACACTGTCCATCACACTCTCCCACCCACATGTCCCCTCGGGCCTGAACCCGCTTATCAGCATACCCCATGTCCCCAACAGCTGGAACGCTCTTACCGCGAGAGTTCAGCGTCCGGGAACTCCGAAGTGACGACCTCTCAGACGGCTGTACCTCAGGAGGACGTGCTTGGGTGTAGCGGTCCACTATCACCTTTTCAACTCCATAATCAGGCTGCTGACTGCAGACTCCCAACTGTATCTCCAGTCACGAACTCCCCTGGCACGGGCTGTCACCGTAACACCCAGCCGGGTAAGAATCGCCGCTTTCAACTTGGCATAGTCTTCGCTGTCCTGCTTGCTCAGGTCAGCCCAGACTTTTTGGGTTCCCCAATCAGATAGGGTACGACCGCCATGGCCCATTCAGATAGTGGCAGATTCTCCTTCTCTGCCAGTCTCTCAAACCTAGTAAGATATACCTCCACATCATCACGAGGTGTCATTTTTCTCAAGGACCGTCTTACCGCCTTCTTTATAGCGGACAACGCCGGTGCCTTCACAACATTACTTCGGGACGCGGCACCGAAATCCTTTTTTGGTGCTGTCATCTGCTCAACAAATAACCGGTTATTCTCCTGCTGCTGCTGCAGGAATTGCTGCTGGGCCTGCTGCATGTGCTGCTGGTGCTGCAGGCGCTGCTGCTCCATGCTTCGCTGGACCTGGGCCAGGTACTCAACGAGTTCCTCCATACTGCCGGACTTATCTGTCTCAACCACGGCAGTTTTATGTTGCACATTAACTTGTGCCATTTGTTCAAACAGCGCCTCCATGCTGTCATCCATGCTGTCAGACTTCTCTGTCTCAACAACGGCAGTCTTCACTCAAGACATACACACTACACAGCTTTTTTTCCACAGAAAATTCAGCCTTGCTGTGCAACCACTTTTTTTTTTTTTTCTTTTGCAAAGTCTATTAGGGCTACTGTCTCTTTAAGACTGCTCCACAAACTTTTCTTTTGCTGCTGCACATTCCACAGTCATTTTCACAACAAGTTCAGCTTTGCTGTGCATACATTTTCTCTCTGCAGACCCTATCAGGGCCACTGTCTCTCCAAGACTGCTCCAAACAGACGTTTCTGCTGACACACACTTTTTTTTTTTCTGTTGCTATTTCAATAGACTTCACCTTTAATGCTGTCTCTCGCCACTGTGCTGCATGCACACTCCAGCACTAACTGTACCAGGCCCTGCGCTGCCCCAGCATTCTCCGCCAATTGTAGCCTTTCGGGGGTTTTAGCTCTAGGATCGCTGTCTGGGTAGACAGAATGGCACGGAAACAGTTCATTCAGACAGCAGTTTGGTGAAAACTGGCCGCAACCAGTTTTATTAAAGTCCACAGCACACAGATAAAAACAAATCATAAACAGAAAACCTGGGCTTGTCTAGCCTCTAATTACACTTAGATAGATGGCCCTCTCTATCCGGGACCCAGACTCTACCAGTCTGTGCCCAAAACAACACATATGATATATGTTACCAGTGTGGAGTTTCACAGACACTCCTCCTTATGTCTGAAGGCAACTCCAATGTCCAGACTTGAGAGAGGTCACCTCCTATTCAGTCGCTATTCGCACGGATTCTCACTGCGACTACTCCTGTGTCCGGGGTACTTCCTGCACCCAGACTGAGATAGCTCACACTCTTAGAGACTGCTTCCTTGTGCCAGGACACCTCCCTGTGTCCGGGCTAAAGACAGCTCCCACACTCTTGGAGACACCTTCTGTGCCTGGACCCCTTGTCCAGACCGAATGAGCTCTCTGACTGTGCTCCCAAGCACCTACTTCTGGCTTCCTAATCAACACCTGAGTGGATTCAGGTCTGAGCTGCAAGCGTGTACTGAATGGCAGGTGTAGTGACCTTTCTTTACCACCAGGTTTACAAAGCCACACATTTCGCTCATACCAGTCAGCAAGGTACTTAGGTGAAATATACACCTCATTCACCACATATTCCTTCACTGTCTCACACCCCATAGAAGCTCCATAGATTGTGCCCCCATAAGTGCTCCTTAGATTATGCCCCCATAGAAGCTACATAGATTGTGCCCCCATAAATGCTCCTTAGATTATTCCCCCATAGATGCTCCATAGATTATGCCCCCATAGATTATGCCCCCATAAATGCTCCACAGATTATGCCCCCATAGATTATGCCCCCATAAATGCTCCCCAATTATGCCCCCATAGATTATGCCCCCATAAATGCTCCCCAGATTATGCCCCCATAGATTATGCCACCATAAATGCTCGCCAGATTATGCCCCATAGATTGTGCCCCCATAAATGCTCACCAGATTATGCCCCATAGATTATGCCCCATAAATGCTCCCCAGATTATGCCCCATAGATTATGCCCCCATAAATGCTCCCCAGATTATGCCCCCATAGATTATGCCCCCATAAATGCTCCCCAGATTATGCCCCCATAGATTATGCCCCCATAAATGCTCGCCAGATTATGCCCCCATAGATTGTGCCCCCATAAATGCTCGCCAGATTATGCCCCATAGATTATGCCCCATAAATGCTCCCCAGATTATGCCCCCATAGATTATGCCCCCATAAATGCTCGCCAGATTATGCCCCCATAGATTATGCCCCCATAAATGCTCCACAGATTATGCCCCCATAGATGCTGCAAAAAAAAAAAAGACATACTCACCTCTCATCGCTGGGGGCCAGGTGCTGGTGTCCTGAGCAGGCTCAGGGCCCCAGCACCTGCGATATTTACCTGTCACCGGGTCCACTGCTGAGCGCCGCTGTCTTCGGGTCCTCCGGCAGTGAATGCTCAGGCAGGGGGCGCGGCGCTCACTAATGACGTCATCGCGCCCTCTGCCTGAACATCGCAGCAAGAGAGGACGCGAGGACACAGCGTCGCTCAGCGGTTTGGAGCGAGTGACAGGTAAGTAATGATATTCACTGCTTCCCACGCCATGTGGGCGTGGGAAGCAGTGAATATTCATTTTCTTTAGCAGCGGGGACAGGGGCTCCTGCCTCCTGTCACCCGCTGCTGCTCCGCTGGCACGGGCCCCCATGGCAGCTGCGTGGTGTGCCGCTATTAGCGACACACCACCGGCTGGGGGCCCCTGGAGCAGCGGGGGCCCTAGGCAATTGGCCCCTGTATGCCAGCAGGTGCCAGGGCCCCCCAGATGCCAGGGCCCACGGAGAATCCTCCGGTTCTCCGGTGGGCCAGTCCGACCCTGCACACACACACACACACACACATCTCACCTGTCTGGCGTCCTCGCGCTCTCTGCCACAGCCGGCCGCTGAATGATGACGTCATTCAGCGGCGCTGCTGTGAGAGAGGAAGCGCCGGCGCCCCCTGGAGCTCGGAGCTGCGGCAACGGTGGCACGGGAGAGGTAAGTATTGCGCCGGCCCTGGTTCCCCTCCTTCAACTTGCGGCGCGCCGGCACTGCAACAAAGTACCGGATCGCAGTTAAGAATCTCCCCGGTTCGGGGAACCGGCTGCTTTTTTAACAACCGGTTCCACCGAACCGGGGAGAACCGGCTGAATCCCCCCCTGGGACCGCTGCACCTTATTTCTAGTTAGTGCAGTGGTTAGGTATCACACGTGGAACACACGGTGCTTAGTATCGACACAATGGAAAATCCTCTCAGTGGACGATGTGTTTAGGACCATACTCGGTGACCTGGTGAAGGTGCGCTGTCTGGAGTATGAGAGACTGGGCACACACAGGGCCTCTCTCCTCTGGAGGGGCTTTTCTTTTAGTGTGCCTTAGTCTGTTCATCTCCTTTCCTGGTGGTGGGCTGCTACTGACACTTGGGCTTTGTGATTTATGGTTATTGTAGTGCTTGTTTCTATATATATTGTATATAGAGATATAGATTTGGGTGTAGGTGTTAGGTTGGGTTGTGGGAAAAGGGGGAGGTGGGTTTATCTTGGTGGACTATGGGACACTTGGGTGTTTGGGGGAAAAACTGGCACTGCCTGCTCTGGCCTATGGACGTTGGATATGGACTGAGGCATGAGACGCAGGACCAGCTCTCAGGTCAGTGCGGGGGTTGGGAATGGTGGGCTTGAGTGTGGAGTGGTGATTAGTTTAGTATTGTTATATAATTGTATAGTTTGTGGTTATTTTATTTTAAAAAAAATTAAAAAATGTATGTATATAGTTTTTGTTTGCTATTGTTTATTTTGTTTGTTATTAGTTTGTTTGGTGACCGGACTAGAAGGTGTAAGTACTTAATATTAGTTATTATTCTGTATATACAATGTGTGTGTGAGGAGAGAAAGATCGGCTAGACCAGTGTTCATTATACGGATTATTTTTCTGGCTGATATTTTTGTTTTGTTTCTGTTATTGTTATGTTTTTCATTTTTATAATAAAAGATCTACAGGATGTAACCCAGGATCAGTAATGTAATGTATGTACACAGTGACTGCACCAGCAGAATAGTGAGTGCAGCTCTGCAGTATAATACAGGATGTAACTCAGTATCAGTACAGGATCAGTAATGTAATGTATGTACACAGTGACTGCACCAGCAGAATAGTGAGTGCAGCTCTGGAGTATAATACAGGATGTAACTCGGATCAATAATGTAATGTATGTACCCAGTGACTGCACCAGCAGAATAGTGAGTGCAGCTCTGCAGTATAATACAGGATGTAACTCAGTATCAGTACAGGATCAGTAATGTAATGTATGTACACAGTGACTGCACCAGCAGAATAGTGAGTGCAGCTCTGGAGTATAATACAGGATGTAATTCAGGATCAGTAATGTAATGTATGTACACAGTGACTGCACCAGCAGAATAGTGAGTTCAGCTCTGGAGTATAATACAGGAGGTAACTCAGGATCAGTAATGTAATGTATGTACACAGTGACTGCACCAGCAGAACAGTGAGTGCAGCTCTGAGGTATAATACAGGATGTAACTCTGGATAAATACAGGATCAGTAATGTATGTACACAGTGACTGCAACAGCAGAATAGTGAGTGCAGCTCTGGAGTATAATACAAACTGTAATCCAGGACAAGTGATGATGTATGCAGGGACTTTACACCCTTGAATTTTAGTCTCAGGAGAAAGCAGTCAAGAAAGACACTATCTAACTTGCAGTGCTCTGTGCATTGGTGAGCCCCTGCCTACCGTCTTTATTTTCTATTTTATGTGATGTTCTTGAAGTGGTTTCATGTTTTCTACTTCAGTCACATCCAAAAAGGTTTATTTGTCACATAGACCTTGGTTCTTATTGCATCATGTACGCGTCCACTATGTGCTGAACAAATTTATACAATTTATAAATGCAGCTCTCACTGTGACTAGAGTACAAGTGGTAACTGAGAATTATTACATGATGAGTAAAGAAAGACATAGATGTTGCTGAATATCATCTGTGACATTTGCTCTTAGATTGGAGTGGTCATCCTAGCTGTCATGTCATTTGTGGTTGCTGGTT
>JARQOD010000001.1:392459695-392597252 GCA_033576555.1 Oophaga sylvatica
TGATCTCTAGTGATGGATAGGAGGCATTCTCAGTGATGTCACCTGATCTCTAGTGATGGATAGGAGGCATTCTCAGTGATGTCACCGCTGATCTCTAGTGATGGATAGGAGGCATTCTCAGTGATGTCACTGCTGATCTCTAGTGATGGATAGGAGGCATTCTCAGTGATGTCACTTGATCTCTAGTGATGGATAGGAGGCATTCTCAGTGATGTCACCGCTGATCTCTAGTGATGGATAGGAGGCATTCTCAGTGATGTCACCGCTGATCTCTAGTGATGGATAGGAGGCATTCTCAGTGATGTCACTGTGATTCTAGTGATGGATAGGGGGCATTCTCAGTGATGTCACCGCTGATCTCTAGTGATGGATAGGAGGCATTCTCAGTGATGTCACCACTGATCTCTAGTGATGGATAGGAGGCATTCTCAGTGATGTCACCGCTGATCTCTAGTGATGGATAGGAGGCATTCTCAGTGAGTCACTGCTGATCTCTAGTGATGGATAGGAGGCATTCTCAGTGATGTCATGATCCTATAGGATAGAGCATTCTCATGATGTCACTGAGCTAGGTGATAGGAGCATTCTCAGTGATGTCACCGCTGATCTCTAGTGATGGATAGGCATTCAGTGATGTCACATGATCTCAGTGATGTACACTCTGGTCATATCTCTATGATGGATAGAGGCATTCTCAGTGATGTCACCGCTGATCTCTAGTGAAGGATTTAAGATGGTACATGATCTCAGTGATGTCAAGCTCGTGATTCACTAGTGATGGATAGGAGGCATTCTCAGTGATGTCACCTGCTGATCTCTAGTGATGGATAGGAGGCATTCTCAGTGATGTCACCGCTGATCTCTAGTGATGGATAGGAGGCATTCTCAGTGATGTCACCCTGATCTCTAGTGATGGATAGGAGCATTCTCAGTGATGTCACCGCTGATCTCTATGATGGATAGGGCATCTCAGTGATGTCACACTATCTCAGTGATGATAGTCATCTCATGGCACTGATCTCTAGTGATGGATAGGAGGCATTCTCAGTGATGTCACCGCTGATCTCTAGTGATGGATAGGAGGCATTCTCAGTGATGTCACCGCTGATCTCTAGTGATGGATAGGAGGCATTCTCAGTGATGTCACCCTGATCTCTAGTGATGGATAGGAGGCATTCTCAGTGATGTCACCGCTGATCTCTAGTGATGGATAGGAGGCATTCTCAGTGATGTCACCTCTGATCTCTAGTGATGGATAGGAGGCATTCTCAGTGATGTCACCTGATCTCTAGTGATGGATAGGAGGCATTCTCAGTGATGTCACCGCTGATCTCTAGTGATGGATAGAGGCATTCTCAGTGATGTCACCGCTGATCTCTAGTGATGGATAGGAGCATTCTCAGTGATGTCACCGCTGATCTCTAGTGATGGATAGGAGGCATTCTCAGTGATGTCACCGCTGATCTCTAGTGATGGATAGGAGGCATTCTCAGTGATGTCACCCTGATCTCTAGTGATGGATAGGAGGCATTCTCAGTGATGTCACCGCTGATCTCTAGTGATGGATAGGAGGCATTCTCAGTGATGTCACGCTGATCTCTAGTGATGGATAGGAGGCATTCTCAGTGATGTCACCGCTGATCTCTAGTGATGGATAGGAGGCATTCTCAGTGATGTCACCCTGATCTCTAGTGATGGATAGGGGCATTCTCAGTGATGTCACCCTGATCTCTAGTGATGGATAGGAGGCATTCTCAGTGATGTCACCGCTGATCTCTAGTGATGGATAGAGGCATTCTCAGTGATGTCACGCTGATCTCTAGTGATGGATAGGAGGCATTCTCAGTGATGTCACGCTGATCTCTAGTGAGGGATAGGAGGCATTCTCAGTGATGTCACCGCTGATCTCTAGTGATGGATAGGAGGCATTCTCAGTGATGTCACCGCTGACTCTAGTGATCTCTAGTGATGGATAGGAGGCATTCTCAGTGATGTCACCGCTGATCTCTAGTGATGGATAGGAGGCATTCTCAGTGATGTCACCCTGATCTCTAGTGATGGATAGGAGGCATTCTCAGTGATGTCACCGCTGATCTCTAGTGATGGATAGGAGGCATTCTCAGTGATGTCACCGCTGATCTCTAGTGATGGATAGGAGGCATTCTCAGTGATGTCACCAGCTGATCTCTAGTGATGGATAGGAGGCATTCTCATGATGTCACCGCTGATCTCTAGTGATGGATAGGAGGCATTCTCAGTGATGTCACCGCTGATCTCTAGTGATGGATAGGAGGCATTCTCAGTGATGTCACCGCTGATCTCTAGTGATGGATAGGAGGCATTCTCAGTGATGTCACCGCTGATCTCAAGTGATATGGATTAGGATGGCTATTCTCAGTGATGTCATCCAGCACTGATCTCTAGTGATGGATAGGAGGCATTCTCAGTGATGTCACCGATCCTGATGATAGGCATTCTCAGTGATGTCACGCTGATCTCTATGATGATGGAGGCATTCTCAGTGATGTACACCGTGACTCTAGTGATGGATAGAGGCATTCTCAGTGATGTCACGCTGATCTCTAGTGATGGATAGAGGCATTCTCAGTGATGTCACCTGCTGATCTCTAGTGATGGATAGGAGGCATTCTCAGTGATTCACCGCTGATCTCTAGTGATGGATAGAGGCATTCTCAGTGATGTCACGCTGATCTCTAGTGATGGATAGGAGGCATTCTCAGTGATGTCACCGCTGATCTCTAGTGATGGATAGAGGCATTCTCAGTGATGTCACCGCTGATCTCTAGTGATGGATAGAGGCATTCTCAGTGATGTCACCGCTGATCTCTAGTGATGATAGAGCATCTCATGATGTCACCCTGATCTCTAGTGATGGATAGGAGGCATTCTCAGTGATGTCACCCTGATCTCTAGTGATGGATAGGAGGCATTCTCAGTGATGTCACCGCTGATCTCTAGTGATGGATAGGAGGCATTCTCAGTGATGTCACCGCTGATCTCTAGTGATGGATAGGAGGCATTCTCATGAGTCACCCTGATCTCTAGTGATGGATAGGAGCATTCTCAGTGATGTCACCGCTGATCTCTAGTGATGGATAGGAGGCATTCTCAGTGATGTCACCGCTGATCTCTAGTGATGGATAGGAGCATTCTCAGTGATGTCACCACTGATCTCTATGATGGATAGGAGCATTCTCAGTGATGTCACGCTGATCTCTAGTGATGGATAGGAGGCATTCTCAGTGATGTCACGCTGATCTCTAGTGATGGATAGGAGCATTCTCAGTGATGTCACGCTGATCTCTAGTGATGGATAGAGGCATTCTCAGTGATGTCACCGCTGATCTCTAGTGATGGATAGGAGCATTCTCATGATGTCACCCTGATCTCTAGTGATGGATAGGAGGCATTCTCAGTGATGTCACGCTGATCCTAGTGAGGATAGGAGGCATTCTCAGTGATGTCACCACTGATCTCTAGTGATGATAGGGCATTCTCAGTGAGTCACGCTGATCTCTAGTGATGGATAGGAGGCATTCTCATGATGTCACCGCTGATCTCTAGTGATGGATAGGGCATTCTCAGTGATGTCACCCTGATCTCTAGTGATGGATAGGAGGCATTCTCATGATGTCACCAGCTGATCTCTAGTGATGATAGGAGGCATTCTCAGTGATGTCACCCTGATCTCTATGATGATAGAGGCATTCTCAGTGATGTCACCCTGATCTCTAGTGATGGATAGGAGCATTCTCAGTGATGTCACCCTGATCTCTATGATGGATAGAGGCATTCTCAGTGATGTCACCGCTGATCTCTAGTGAATGGATAGAGCATTCTCAGTGATGTCACGCTGATCTCTAGTGATGGATAGGAGCATTCTCAGTGATGTCACTCTGATCTCTAGTGATGGATAGGAGGCATTCTCAGTGATGTCACCGCTGATCTCTAGTGATGGATAGGAGCATTCTCAGTGATGTCACCCTGATCTCTAGTGATGGATAGGAGGCATTCTCAGTGATGTCACCGCTGATCTCTAGTGATGATAGGAGGCATTCTCAGTGATGTCACGCTGATCTCTAGTGATGGATAGGAGGCATTCTCAGTGATGTCACACTGATCTCTAGTGATGGATAGGAGCATTCTCATGATGTCACCTGCTGATCTCTATGATGGATAGGAGGCATTCCTCAGTGATGATCACCAGCAGATTCTAGTGATGGATAGGAGCATTCTCATGATGTCACAGCTGATCTCTATGATGGATAGGAGGCATTCTCAGTGATGTCACCTCTGATCTCTAGTGATGGATAGGAGCATTCTCAGTGATGTCACCGCTGATCTCTAGTGATGATAGGAGGCATTCTCAGTGATGTCACCGCTGATCTCTAGTGATGGATAGGAGTCATTCTCAGTGATGTCACCCTGATCTCTATGATGGATAGGAGGCATTCTCAGTGATGTCACCCTGATCTCTAGTGATGGATAGGAGGCATTCTCAGTGATGTCACCTCTGATCTCTAGTGATGGATAGGAGGCATTCTCAGTGATGTCACGCTGATCTCTAGTGATGGATAGAGGCATTCTCAGTGATGTCACAGCTGATCTCTAGTGATGGATAGGAGTTCCATTCCATGATGATCACCGCGCTGATCTCTACTGATGGATAGGGGCATTCTCAGTGATGTCACAGCTGATCTCTAATGATGGATAGGAGGCATTCTCAGTGATGTCACCGCTGATCTCTAGTGATGGATAGGAGCATTCTCAGTGATGTCACCACTGATCTCTAGTGATGGATAGGAGGCATTCTCAGTGATGTCACCGCTGATCACTAGTGATGGATAGGAGGCATTCTCAGTGATGTCACCGCTGATCTCTAGTGATGGATAGGAGGCATTCTCAGTGATGTCACAGCTGATCTCTAGATGATGGATAGGAGGCATTCTCAGTGATGTCACCGCTGATCTCTAGTGATGGATAGGAGGCATTCTCAGTGATGTCACCGACTGATCTCTAGTGATGGATAGGAGGCATTCTCAGTGATGTCACGCTGATCTCTAATGATGGATAGGAGGCATTCTCATTGATGTCACCGCTGATCTCTAGTGATGGATAGGAGACATTCTCAGTGATGTCACCGCTGATCTCTAGTGATGGATAGGAGGCATTCTCAGTGATGTCACCGCTGATCTCTAGTGATGGATAGGAGGCATTCTCAGTGATGTCACCCTGATCTCTAGTGATGGATAGGAGGCATTCTCAGTGAGTCACCGCTGATCTCTAGTGATGGATAGGAGGCATTCTCAGTGATGTCACTGCTGATCTCTAGTGATGGATAGGAGGCATTCTCAGTGATGTCACCGCTGATCTCTAGTGATGATAGGAGGCATTCTCAGTGATGTCACCGCTGATCTCTATGATGGATAGGAGGCATTCTCAGTGATGTCACCGCTGATCTCTAGTGATGGATAGGAGGCATTCTCAGTGATGTCACCGCTGATCTCCAGTGATGGATAGTTGGCATTCTCAGTTAAGTCACAGCTGATCTCTGGTGACGGATATGTGCTTTTTATAGTATCATAGATATTTGTCTTACTGTTTATTTTATTTGCGTTGTTTGGGGCTATTTTACATCCACTTTTACTTTACATTAGAGAAGTCGCCTTGATCATCGGCAGCATGAATCTCAACACAGAATCTCATCTGGTGCCTGATTCTGCTCCTAATTAAAAGTTCAGCCATCCATAATATAATGGAAAATGATGACTGTGAAATAATCCAATTATTTTTCTTTCAGAGCAAAACTAATAAAATAAAAGTAAACAGAAACGTCAGAAATGCGCAGCTGCCGCTAATGAATCACTAATTACAGTCGACCACGTTACTGCACATAATTTTATTATAGCACAAGAGATGTAACGCTAAATTATTTAGTTTCTTAAATTGAGACATAAACTATTAGTAACAAAGTACCGTAATAGAAAAACTCATAAACTGAAATCTATGAGCAGGAGAAATGTGGCTGATGTTACCATGTAAGTCTACAGCTGGTCTTATACATAGAAGTATTATAGTAGTTATATTCTTGTACATATGGGCAGTATTATAGTAGTTATATTCTTGCACATAGGAGCAGTATTATAGTAGTTATATTCTTATACATTGGGGGCAGTATTATAGTAGTTATATTCTTATACATTGGGGCAGTATTATAGTAGTTATATTCTTGTACATAGGGGCAGTAATATTGTAGTTATATTCTTGTACATAGGAGCAGTATTATAGTAGTTATATTCTTGTACATAGTAGGCAGTATAATAGTAGTTATATTCTTGCACATAGGAGCAGTATTATAGTAGTTATATTCTTATACATTGGGGGCAGTATTATAGTAGTTATATTCTTGTACATAGGGGCAGTAATATTATAGTTATATTCTTGTACATAAAGAGCAGTATTATAGTAGTTATATTCTTGTACATAGTAGGCAGTATAATAGTAGTTATATTCTTGCACATAGGATAAGTATTATAGTAGTCATATTCTTGTATGTAGGGTAGTATTATAGTAGTTATATTCTTGTACATAGTGGGCAGTATTATAGTAGTTATATTCTTGTACATAGGGGCAGTATTATAGCAGTCATATTCTTGTACGTAGGGGTAGTATTATAGTAGTTATATTCTTGTACATAGTGGGCAGTATTATAGTAGTTATATTCTTGTACATAGGAGCAGTATTATAGTAGTTATATTCTTGTATATAGGAGCAGTATTATAGTAGTTATATTCTTGCACATAGGGGGCGGTATTATAGTAGTTATATTTTTGTACATAGGAGCAGTATTATAGTAGTTATATTCTTGTACATAGGGGCAGTATTATAGTAGTCATCTTCTTGTATATAGGACCAGTATTATAGTAGTTATATTCTTGTACATAGGGGCAGTATTATAGTGGTTATATTCTGGTACCTAGGGGCCAGTATTATAGTAGTTATATTCTTGTACATAAGGCTAGTATTATAGTAGTTATATTCTTGTACATAGGGGGCAGTATTATAGTAGTTATAGTTTTGTACATAGGGGCAGTATTATAGTAGTTATATTCTTGTACATAGGGGGCAGTATTATAGTAGTTATATTCTTGTACATAGGGGCAGTATTATAGTAGTTTTATTCTTGTACATAGGGGGCAATATTATAGTAGTTATATTCTTGTACATAGGGGCAGTATTATAGTAGTTATATTCTTGTACATAGGGGGCAGTATTATAGTAGTTATATTCTTGTACATAGGGGCAGTATTATAGTAGTTTTATTCTTGTACATTGGGGGCAATATTATAGTAGTTATATTCTTGTACATAGGGGCAGTATTATAGTAGTTATATTCTTGTACATAGGGGCAGTATTATAGTAGTTATATTCTTGTACATAGGGGCAGTATTATAGTAGTTATAGTCTTGTACATAGGGGCAGTATTATAGCAGTTATATTCTTGCACACAGGGGGCAGTATTATAGTAGTTATATTCTTGTACATAAGAGCAGTATTATAGTAGTTATATTCTTGTACATAGGGGCAGTATTATAGTAGTTATGTTCTTGTACATAGTGGGCAGTAGTATAGTGTATAGTATATTTCCATGAGTTTTGCAGTCACATCACCTCTGTTATATTCCATGATACAGGATCTTCTCTCCCTGGATGACCTCTTTGTCCAGCTGCCTTTTCAGACCTTCAGTGGTTTGGACTGTAACAGAAATGTGGTTTTTCTGTAGATGGATATAATTAGGAATGACCTGTTGGTCTTGTAAATTCACTAGTGAAGCAGCCACAAGAAAGGATTTTACATATTTCTCGTAGATCACAGTTTAGTTCGAAGACAGAACTTTTTGTGTCTCTTATTCCTTGGGTCTTTATTGTCTAGTTTCCGGATGATTTCACATCTGCACCACAATCTTATAGTGGTAATTCCTTCAGCCATCGCTCCTAGTACAGATGGAAGCTGTTATTGGATCTGTTTTCGGTCTCCAATTTTATCCGACCACTTCACTTACAGCGATAATTGTACAGGAGAAGCGGCTCATTTTGATTTATATGTGAGGTGAAGGTCAAGAGTTTGAGAGACTTGTGCCATCATTACAGGGAGACACATTCGGATTTGCTGAGACTCTCTGCCAGTAAAAAAACATATATTGGCCTCTGGTCTTTATAGGACTGATCCTCTACTCAGGGATAGAAATCAGGTTTTACAGGAAACGTGCGAAAGTAAATCTTAAATGTAACAGATTAAAATCTGTAAGAAATAAAAGAAAGCTGAGTATCCAAGGTCATTTGATGGAGGGGTAAAGAGAGGACTGAGCAGCGACCACAGCTGCCCTGGATAGACGGGACAATGATGTTTATTTCCTGAGAAATCCTCATCAGAATTTATTTTTTCCTGATGGTATTTGACTTTAAATCAGTAAAAGTGTTCATCACTTCTTGTGACTGCAGAGTAATCTGTCATGTGTACATAAGGGTTAGCAGATTTTCCTTGTACAGGTTCTAGTGCTGATTTTCAGTGGTCTCTGAGCTACTGGGTGAAGACTGTCTGCAAAGGTGTCGGCCATACATGGCACTCACTGACATGAGGGATTCCTGCTCTCCTCAGTCTATGTCACACACATTCAGCAGCAGCATCAAGGAATACATTACACAGTAGTACTGAGAAGTGTAACTGTGAATCAAGCTCTGGGGTGAGAACACTTACTAGAAAGCATAAGCATCAATGAAGACATTACACTGTGGGATTTTCACTTGGGAAGGCACGTCTGCCACATCTCAGCATCCACTAACTATTGACTATTCATGGGGACCAATAAGAGCAGGACTTCATTCATGCATTTTCAAATTGACCTATTCTTACAGCTGTATATTGTCATCAGTTTATATTAATACAATTATCTAACTCACTCTAAGAGGTATCATTGCTTTAAGGTCTGTTGTGAACACTTTTGATCTGGCTTCTGAGTTTGGCCTCCCTCTGGTGGTTGCTGCTGGTAATAGAGCTGTTCTGGTTGAGAGAAGTCAATCACCTGAAGAGGATGATTGGAGGTCAGGTGTTACTGACTGGAGAGATTTAAGTGAGCAGCCTTCCCTTGGTTGTTGTCGGTGATTTTGGTTTCTTCCTTAGCCTTCTGGAAGTCTGCTTGCTCCCTGCTTTGTCCTGCATCTTTCAGATAAGTTATTTGTCTGTTTTAATCTGTGGCATTTTTTCCCTTTTTGCTTTTCTCTGTTCTCTGCCTTGCTGGTGTGAGTTCAGCCGGGTTCCCTGCTGGGACCTGTGCTGGACTCTGTTTTCCTTTGCCACGGCTTATGTCAGTCTTTTCAGTATTTCTAGTCTCCTGTTATTTTAGTATCTGTTGTTTGGCATCCAGTTCACACCAGAGTTCTGATTTAGTGGGGGAGAGGTTGTGTGGCCTCAGTAATTTTGCATATCAGACGTGTTGGAATTTTTCTTAGGGTTTTTGCAGCATTGCAGACAGTATCCTTTCCTGTCCTGTTCTATCTAGACAGTTTGGGCCCCAGCATTTGCTTACTCTATTTTCTGCCTGTGTTTTGTACTTCATCTGTCTCACCGGCAATATATGTTTGGGGGCTATCTATTCCTTTGGGGCTCTGCTCCGGGGCAGTTTAGCTTTCCCCTTTCTCTCTTTAGGCTTAGTTAACTCTTTGGCTGTGTTGAGGCGTCTAGGGCATCGTAGGTACGTCCCACAGTTAATTCTAGTTGAGTTGTCAGTTTACAGGTCTGCACTCCGCTAAGTTACCAACCTCTCTGGGTGTTTGATTGCCTAGCCTATCTTTCTAGTATCCTCCTCAGTTACCAAATCATAACAAAGGACCTTACTTTAAGGTCTGTCCACTGACGTGCAGAGTCCGTCATGGCAAGGTGCCAGTTCCGGCACCAGGACGGACTCTGCACGTCATGCCTTTGATCTACCACTGCGTGTAAACACGCAGTGGTAGATCAGTGCCGACAGCTGTCACAGACAGCTGACAGGCACGGCAAGCGGTGCAGGGACCTTTGCCGTCGGTCCCCGCACTCACAGCGCTGTGATTGGTCAGTCAATCTGACTGACCAAACATAGCAGCGATCGCGCAGGAGAAGCTGAAATTTCAGCTTCCCAGCGCGATCAGTGCAGGAGCCGGCGCTGCAGTGGCCAGACTTCCTGCACTGACAGCCAGGAGCGGAGCCCCCACCGCCCCTGGCTGTTAACCCCCTGACTGCTGCGATCCAGCGCGATCGCAGAGCTCAGGTTGGGAGGCAGAGGGTCGGGAGCTCCCTCTGCCTCAGATCGGCACCCTGCACTGTATTTGCAGGGGCCGATGTCTGCCTTGATGACCCGGGGGTTGTCATGACAACCTCCGGGTCATTTAGCTACGGGAAGCTGCTGTGATCATGTCACAGCAGCTTCCACTATAGTTGCAATGCATTGCAATGCCAGAGCATTGCAATGCATTGTAACTGCAATCAAAAGTAAAATAAGTGAAAGTCCCATAAAGGGACAAGTTAAAAAAAATCATTTTTTAAAAAAAATTGTAAAAAAAATATTAAAAAATAATTTAAAAAAATCCCCTAAAAAATACACATTTTTATGTAACAAAAAAAATTAAAAACAATAAAAATACACATGTTAGGTATCGCCATGTCCGTAAAAATCCCATCTATAAAAGCATAACCCTAGTTAACCCCTTCAGTGAAAGCCGTAAAAAAAAAAACACAAAAAAGTAGTAAATTATACTTTTTCCAAGCGGTATCATTATACCGCTTGGAAAAAGTGCAATAACACGCAATCAAAAAGTCAGATATAAATAATCATGGTACCACTGAAAACATCATCTTGTCCCCAAAAAACAAGCCGCTATATAGCATCATCAGCGAAAAAATAAAAAAGTTATAGCTCGCGGAATAAACTGATGCAAAAATAATTATTTTTTCTATAAAATTCTTTATTGTGTAAAAAACGCCAAAACATAAAAAAAATATATAAATGAGGTATCGCTGTAATCGTAGTGACCCGAAGAATAAAGCTGCTTTATCAATTTTACCACACGCGGAACGGGGGAAAAAAAATTAAAAAAAAAACAATTCCTGAATTGCTGGTTTTTGTTCATTCTGCTTCCACAAAAATCGGAATAGGAAGCGATCAAAAAATGTTATGTGCCCGAATATGGTACCAATAAAAACGTCAGCTCGTCCCGCAAAAAATAAGCCCACAGATAACTCTGTCGGCCGAAATATGGAAAAATTATAGCTCTCAAAATACGGCGATGCAAAAAATTCTTACAAAAAATTATTCCAAAAAAAAGCATCTTTTAGAGTGTGACAGAAGCTAAACATGAAAAAAGGGTGTAAATCTGGTATCGCTGTAATCGCACCGATCCGAGGAATAAAGTCGCCTAATCACTAATATTGCACGAGGAACGGCGTAAAAAAGAAAACCAATTCTTCACCTTTGGTAGATTTGTTCATTGTGCCTCCCAAAGATCGCAGTAAGGCGATCACAGTGGTTCCCCCCCGCATATGGGGTATCAGCGTACTCAGGACAAAATGCACAATAGCTTTTGGGGTCCTATTTCTCCTGTTACCCTTATAAAAATAAAAATTTGGGGGCAAAAAGGTCATTTTTGTGGAAAAAAATATGATTTTTTTTATTTTCACGGCTCTACGTTATAAACTTCTGTGAAGCCCTTGGGGGTTCAAAGTGCTGACCACACATCTAGATAAGTTCCTTGGGGGGTCTAGTTTGCAAAATGGGGTCATTTGTGGGGGGTTTCTACTGTTTAGGCACATCAGGGGCTCTCCAAGCGCGACATGACACCCGCAGACCATTCCATCAAAGTCTGCATTTAAAAACGGTGTTCCTTCCCTTCCGAGCTCTGCCATGCGTCAAAATAGTGGTTCCCCCCCACATATGGGATATCAGCGTACTCAGGACAAATTGCACAATAGCTTTTGGGTCCTATTTCTCCTGTTACCATTATAAAAATAAAAATTTGGGGCAAAAAGATTATTTTTGTGGAAAAAAATATGATTTTTTTATTTTCACGGCTCTACGTTATAAACTTCTGTGAAGCACTTGGGGTTCAAAGTGCTCACCACACATCTAGAAAAGTTCCTTGGGGGGTCTAGTTTCCAAAATGGAGTCACTTGTGGGGGTTTCTACTGTTTAGGCACATCAGGGGCTATCCAAACGTGACATGACACCCACAGACCATTCCATCAAAGTCTGCATTTGAAAAAGGCGCTACTTCCCTTTCGAGCTCTGCCATGCGTCAAAATAGTGGTTTCCCCCCACATATGGGGTATCAGCGTACTCAGGACAAATTGCACAATAACTTTTGGGGTCCTGTTACCCTTTGGAAAATAACAATTGGGGGTGGAAAGATCATTTTTGTGGAAAAGATATGATTTTTTAATTTTACTGCTCTACGTTATAACCTTCTGTGAAGCCCTTGGGGGTTCAAAGCTCTCACCACACATCTACATAAGTTCCTTGGGGGGTCTAGTTTCCAAAATGGGGTCACTTGTGGGGGGTTTCCACTGTTTAGGCACACAGGGACTCTCCAAATAAGACATGGCATCCAATCTCAATTCCAGCCAAAAAAGTCAAATGGCGCTGCTTCCCTTCCGAGCTCTGCCATGCGCCCAAATAGTGGTTTACCCCCACCTATGGGGTATCAGCGTACTCAGGACTAATTGCACAATAAATTTTGGGGTCCTTTTATCCTTTGGAAAATAAAAATTGGGATGAAAAGATAATTTTTGTGGAAAAAATATGATTTTTTAATTTACGGCTCTACGTTATAACCTTCTGTGAAGCGCTTGGGGGTTAAAAGCTCTCACAACACATTTAGATAAGTTCCTTGGGGGGTCTAGTTTCCAAAATGGGGTCACTTGTGGGGGGTTTCCACTGTTTAGGCACACAGGGACTCTCCAAATGCGACATGGCGTCCAATCTCAATTCCAGCCAAAAAAGTCAAATGGCGCTGCTTCCCTTCCGAGCTCTGCCATGCGCCCAAATAGTGGTTTACCCCCACATATGGGGTATCAGTGTACTCAGGACTAATTGTCCCAATAACTTTTGGGGTCCTTTTATCCTTTGGAAAATAATAATTGGGATGAAAAGATCATTTTTGTGGAAAAAATATGATTTTTTAATTTTACGGCTCTACGTTATAACCTTCTGTCAAGCCCTTGGGGGTTAAAAGCTCTCACAACACATTTAGATGAGTTCCTTGAGGGGTCCAGTTTCCAAAATGGGGTCACTTGTGGGGGGTTTCCACTGTTTAGGCACACAGGGACTCTCCAAATGCGACATGGCGTCCAATCTCAATTCCAGCCAAAAAAGTCAAATGGCGCTGCTTCCATTCCGAGCTCTGCCATGCGCCCAAATAGTGGTTTACCCCCACACATGGTATATCGGTGTACTCTGGAGAAATTGTACAACAAATATTGTGGTTCATTTTCTCCGATACCCTTGACAAAATTTAAAAAAAATTGTGTCGAAAGAAAAATTTTGGGAAAAAAAGTTAAATGTTCATTTTTTCCTTCCACATTGCTTCAATTCTTGTGAAGTACCTAAAGGGTTAATAAACTTCTTGAATGTGGCTTTGAACACGTTGAGGGTGCAGTTTTTAGAATGGTGTCACTTTTGGTATTTTCTGTCATATTGACCCCTCAAATTCACTTCAAATGTGAGGTGGTCCCTAAAAAAATGGTTTTGTAAATTTTGTTGGAAAAATGAGAACTTTTAACACTTATAACTTCGTAACAAAAAAAATTTTGGTTCCAAAATTGTGCTGATGTAAAGTAGACATGTGGGAAATGTTATTTATTAACTAATTTTTGTGACATATCTCACTGATTTAATGGCATAAAAATTAAAAGTTTGAAAATTGCAAAATTTTCAAAATTTTTGCCATATTTCCATTTTTTTCATAAAAAAACGCAAGTTATATTGAAGAAATTTTACCACTATCATGAAGTACAATATGTCACGAGAAAACACTCTCAGAATCGCCAAGATCCGTAGAAGCGTTCCAGAGTTATAACCTCATAAAGAGACAGTGGTCAGAATTGTAAAAATTGGCCTGGTCTTTAACCTACAAAATGGCTTGGTCATTAAGGGGTTAATCAAACCCTTTATTAATTACGTTCCAACTATCAACAGCATCCAGTCTATCCAGTCCTATCCCCATTTTTTGAGCGTTATTGTCTTATACCTATTTCACACTTACTAAAAAGTAGCAGCATGGAATCCATCATCAGTACTGAGCAGTGTAGCTGTGCATCCAGTGCCATGTTACGATAAAGCACTTATTAAAAAGCAGTCACAGGGATCTGTATGTGACAGTGTCTCTTTACTTCTCTTACTCTACTTCTCTTTCTTGCCTTCTCTTCTATAGACTTCAATAGGCAGCTGTAACCCGGCACCTCAGTTTGCTGGCAGTCCCTTTTGTTGCTTAGTGATTTTAACAGTTTTTTAAGTGAATAATGAGAACATAAGGAGTGAGGAGAAGAAGTGACTTGTAAGTGTAGAAATAAGATTTCTCTGATAAGATATATTACAAATTTCCAGATATTTGCTCGTACTATTGATTAATGTAAAGCTTGATGAAACGGCAGCGGCTTTTAATGATCAGTTTTTCCCGTTCTCCCCCCACCTCTTCCGGCCTCTTTCACCCTTTCACTCATTAAACCTTTCCATATTTTCTTTTTGTCGATTACACATAAAGAACCCCCAGAAAATTGCTTCCACTTGATACAAATCTCAGTGATTGCAGGAAGTTTTGCAGTGTAAATAAATTGACTTATCTCGGGTGTCACTTATAACATTCCCTAAATTGTATCTGGCAATAAAGAGGCGAGCGAACAATAAACACCCGGGTGGCCTCCAAGGGGATTATTCAGATTTTTTTGACCTGAGCAAGCATTTTGCTGTCGTTCGTTTTAACTAATGTGGTTTGATAATTTTCATGCATCTAAGATGTCACCGGGGGTAATAAAAGGAGCAATTTACAGCCACATTAAAAGCCGCGAGTTGGGAAATGGCGCTCATTGTGGAAAGTAGCACAACAGAATTAAAGGAAAAGTCCACTCCACACACAGTGATGCGCTGGTGACCCCTCCTGTAGAAGAAAAATGGTGACCGCTACTGAAAATGATGAAATGATAGAAATAATCATTATATTCGTTGTGTCCCATCAGGCATCATTTATATTTGGCATCTAATCACTCAATTCTATCCGGGTATGTGCACAAGTTGCGGAATCTGCTGCGGATCCACAGCAGAACTGCAAGTGATGTACAGTAGCATTATATTCAATGGAAATAAAAAACGCAGTGCACATGCTGCAGATTTTTCCACGCGGATTTGGTGCGGATTTAAATCCGCAGCATGTTACTTCTTTGGTGCAGTTCCGCAGCGTTTTGAGACCAGCTCTAAATAGGAATCCACAGGTCTCAAAACGCAGGGGAAATCCACACAAAAACGGCGGCAAATCCGCACTAAATCCGCAGGTAAAACGCAGGTCATTTTATCTGCGGATTTAGCAAAATCTGTGCGGAAAATTCCTCAGCAGATTCTGCAACGTCTGCACATACCGTCAGTGTTCTTATCACATGACTACTATTGTTTAATGGCAGGGAAAGGGGCGGTCTGACACACCAGGGAGCAGGCACTGTCACAATGTAGTACCAGACTGGAGAACAATGTTTTGTGGATTTTTCCAATTTTGTCAGTTGCATTAATTGCTAAAGTAACTCTTCACTGTGTCCGTAAATTGTATGTATTCCTCTGTCAGAATGTATGGACACTGCACATCAGCTCTTCGATGTTTCGGTATCTGCCCTACAGACACTGCACAGTACCGCTTCTATCTACCGGTATCTACCCTACAGACACTGCACAGTACGTACCTCTTCTATGTACTGGTATCTACCCTACAGACACTGCACAGTACCTCTTCTATGTACTGGTATCTACCCTACAGACACTGCACAGTACCTCTTCTATGTACTGGTATCTGCCCTACAGACACTGCATAGTACCTCTTCTATGTGTGTAGCCCTGGTGTTAGGCACACGCAGTACCCTGGAGAATGTGTGGAGAGATAGCAGTTCAATGCTCAATACCCATTCACTCAACATACACTAGACACACCCTTAGGGTAGTGTAGTCACTTGTGAGGGAGTGGTCAGTGTGTATTGGTTGAGTGATTAGAGTAGTCAGTGTCCTGTCTTCGGACAGAGCAGACGTGTGGAGTCCAGCTGGGACTTGGAGGGAGGAAGCAGTCCAGCCTGGTTCTATCAGCAGTTCAGCAAGTGGAGGCCAGTAAGGGCGAGATATAGATCACCTCAGCCTGGTCAGAGCTGTACCTCATTTGAAGACACTGATTAAGAAAGAAGAGCTTAGTACAGAATTACTTCAGTCACCTGTCTCAAGGACAGTGAAAGGTTCAGAGACGTGCTCCTGCCTAGTGGATAACTGAGAGTCTGTTAACTAACTCTGAAGGAAGAGAAGAAGGGAGTGATTATATGACTTTTTGCAAGTGTGAGTGTTTATGCTACCAGCGAGGACAAGGCGAAAGGCACAGTGGAAAGGAATATTTGAAAAGTGCTTTTGGATTGAAGAAGTCCTGCACATTGTAACCGGTCACTGGGGACCGAAGGATCACTATTAGCTTCAAGCATAGTGGTAAGAAAACCAGAGATTTACCGGACCTTAGGTCGCGGCAAACAGCCCCAAATAGTCAGTACGTAACTGGGGTCAGGGGGAGTGAGGACCTTGAGTCTCTGCAGGACAAGACAGGAATTCAGCTCTCTCACAGGAAGGCTCCTACCACAAAACTGACTGGGCGGTACAGCTATGGAATAGCTGGAGTTATAGAGGGAACTACGCTTCAGGCTGGTTGTACTCATTGTTGTGAAAGTAAAGGAGGCCCCTAACTTGTCCAGCTGCTATCTCGAAATACATTCTCCTTGGATCAGCCTCCCTGGGACCTGCCTGAACATCTTACAAGTAAAGGTATGGAAAGACGCTGATGTGTGAGACTGAGTTATTTACTTGCATGCCTGCACAACCCTGCCTTAACTATCGACCTGAGGGAAGAGTCCCACCTGTAGGGGACCCGACATCTAGCTGCCTCACCATCCCCTCAGAGATCTACAGCAGCGCTGGTATAAATTACCAGAAGACTACAGGTGGCGTCACGAACTGTATATAAATCTATCCCCTGTAAATATATCCCCAACATACGCCAGACCGCCAGGGCCACAGACCGAGCCACCGCTACCTGTGACAATCCCCATAGACTTCCATGGGCTCGGCTCTGAGTACCCCATTGCCCTGGTAACCCACAATTGTGGTGGCGGGTCGACACAAAACTTTGGCGTCACGAACAGGATGCGAAACTCGCAAAATTGCGAGCCCTGTGTGCCTATGGAGTTGTTTTTGTGAAAAGGACTGTTTGCACTTTTGGCGCCAAAAATCGCCATCTTTGTCGCCATATTCGCGCCCTCAGGCGCTGGAGAAGAAGGTGGGCGTACCTTCGTGGGCGTGTACCCCCCTGTGGCGCGAAGAAAATGCCTGTTCTCTCAAAGTGCTATTACAATATGCGATCCTGCCCTACAGCAAAGGAGGTCCGCCTCCTCTTCACCTTTCCTGCAAAGAGGAGGAGACGCAAACCCCGCCTCCACGGAAGAGACCGGACGTCTCTGGAGGGGGAAGATGTGAGAATCTTCTGGAACATCATGGAAGCAGGACGTGTGCAGCCGAGCAGGGAAGCGGAGGAAGGCAGGCCCCGCTCCCCAGCCAAGCTGCCACCAGCACCGGAGTCATCCGTGGTCCTGCACCTGCAGCAAGCGTTGCTAGAAATTCAGGAAGAAAATGCACGCCTGAAGAAGATGGTCCAGCACCAACCTGGATTTGAAGAGATCGAGAGACGCCGGCGTACCCTGGAGCAGCGGAGGCTGTGGGACGCGGTGATCTCTCCCTTCGATGACCCCCTACGATTCGAGTTAACGAAAATTCTGCTGCCCAAGGCTAAGGAGCAACCGGAGGCTGCCCCCGAAAGTACCAATCCTGATCCCACCGGTGAAGCGGTGGAGGCGAAGGAGGTTGAGGAGGTACCGCCAGTTCCGGAACTCCCGCCCGGCCAGGAGGCCGCAGCAGATGATCGAACCCCGGCAGGGACACCGGAGGGGTCCTGTCCGTCGTTACCAGACGTCGACTGGGACGAGATGGCGCGCCTGGATGACGTCGCCTACACCGCCCAGTGGGAATATGAGTGGCAGCGTCGTGAGGAGAAGCAGAAACGCCAGCAGGAGGAAGAGCGGGAAGCTCAGCGGAACCGGCAGCGGCAACATGCAGAGCTGATCGCGGACAAGGAGAGTGTCCGGAGAGAGAGAAAGGTACCTTGAGGGAACCGCGGCGGCAGGGGTGTGTGACTGAGTTCCAGCTCCGGAAGGGCTGGGGCTTCATCCGTGAACCGGGCCTCTACCCAGGGGTCTTTGTTAGTCGCAGGGACGTAGAATCCCACCTACCGCAAGGCCATCCCGGGAGGGACTTAGTTAATGGAGACATTGTCACGTATACACGGCACTGGGGAATGAAGGGATGGTATGCCCTTAACGTCACCATCGTCCGTGACCCCGTCCCCGACGCAGGTAACGTCACCACTACCGCAGCGTCCCCGTCTCCAGCTCCAGCAGTATCCGGCCGTGCCCCAGCATCGCCCCCTGCAGGTACTTCGCAAGTGGAAGCGACACCTGTATACCGTTATCCTTCTACATCGCAACATGCGACCCAATTTCCATCGCAATCCATGACACGATCCATATCGTTAACTGTGACTCAGATTGAAACGCAATCGGTGTCTCGCAAGGAGAATGTACCCGTTGCGCCCCTAGAGGTTCGCACAAGAACTGTGGCAACTCAAACCCCAATAGCAGGTCATGACTTGTTAGTTCTGGGATCTAGGGACCATCGCATTGTTCCAGCCCCCGGGGTGGAAAATGTATTTGAAAATAATTAAACAGTAAAAGAAAAAACCGGTAAGATCCAGATAGGGGTCTACCATAAGTAAAGTTGTAAAAAGTTTAAGAATGTTTGCTAGTTTTGCACTTTATTGCCAACAGTAGAATGCCCGGCTGGGTAAACAGATAAAAAGTTTTGCACTTTATTATTATTATAATGTGATATAATATGTGTCGTTTTGCTAACAATGGACTCAGAGGTTGAGGACTGTGCCAGCCCAGAACTTATTTGTATATAGTTGCGCTTCGGTGCTTTATCTTGGTTTTACATAAAACCAGCACAACTACCTCTGAATACAAAAACCCGTGTGGTGTGGCACTGAGTGAGGTCTGCATTCGGATGTCCTGCAGCCCACCCAGGACCCACGTTGAAGGTTTGGTGCGGGTCCTTCACAAGAATACTGTGTATTTATTGAATGTTTTGATGCCTTAATACTTTTGTATTTTTCTATATTCAATGTGTTGTTTTGCAACGTTCAAGACATCCTTACCTCCCGGATGGGACGAATTAATGTTTAATGTTGATGTTTTCATGCATAAACAAAACTGTCTCTTTGTATTTTACAGCCCGGGAGTGCTGTCTTTTACCATGGGGGAATGTGTAGCCCTGGTGTTAGGCACACGCAGTACCCTGGAGAATGTGTGGAGAGATAGCAGTTCAATGCTCAATACCCATTCACTCAACATACACTAGACACACCCTTAGGGTAGTGTAGTCACTTGTGAGGGAGTGGTCAGTGTGTATTGGTTGAGTGATTAGAGTAGTCAGTTTCCTGTCTTCGGACAGAGCAGACGTGTGGAGTCTAGCTGGGACCTGGAGGGAGGAAGCAGTCCAGCCTGGTTCTATCAGCAGTTCAGCAAGTGGAGGCCAGTAAGGGCGAGATATAGATCACCTCAGCCTGGTCAGAGCTGTACCTCATTTGAAGACATTGATAAAGAAAGAAGAGCTTAGTACAGAATTACTTCAGTCACCTGTCTCAAGGACAGTGAAAGGTTCAGAGACGTGCTCCTGCCTAGTGGATAACTGAGAGTCTGTTAACTAACTCTGAAGGAAAGAAGAAGGGAGTGATTATATGACTTTTTGCAAGTGTGAGTGTTTATGCTACCAGCGAGGACAAGGCGAAAGGCACAGTGGAAAGGAATATTTGAAAAGTGCTTTTGGATTGAAGAAGTCCTGCACATTGTAACCGGTCACTGGGGACCGAAGGATCACTATTAGCTTCAAGCATAGTGGTAAGAAAACCAGAGATTTACCGGACCTTAGGTCGCGGCAAATAGCCCCAAATAGTCAGTACGTAACTGGGGTCAGGGGGAGTGAGGACCTTGAGTCTCTGCAGGACAAGACAGGAATTCAGCTCTCTCACAGGAAGGCTCCTACCACAAAACTGACTGGGCGGTACAGCTATGGAATAGCTGGAGTTATAGAGGGAACTACGCTTCAGGCTGGTTGTACTCATTGTTGTGAAAGTAAAGGAGGCCCCTAACTTGTCCAGCTGCTATCTCGAAATACATTCTCCTTGGATCAGCCTCCCTGGGACCTGCCTGAACATCTTACAAGTAAAGGTATGGAAAGACGCTGATGTGTGAGACTGAGTTATTTACTTGCATGCCTGCACAACCCTGCCTTAACTATCGACCTGAGGGAAGAGTCCCACCTGTAGGGGACCCGACATCTAGCTGCCTCACCATCCCCTCAGAGATCTACAGCAGCGCTGGTATAAATTACCAGAAGACTACAGGTGGCGTCACGAACTGTATATAAATCTATCCCCTGTAAATATATCCCCAACATACGCCAGACCGCCAGGGCCACAGACCGAGCCACCGCTACCTGTGACAATCCCCATAGACTTCCATGGGCTCGGCTCTGAGTACCCCATTGCCCTGGTAACCCACAATTGTGGTGGCGGGTCGACACAAAACTTATACCGGTATCTACCCTACAGACACTGCACAGTACCTCTTCTATGTACCGGTATCTACCCTACAGACACTGCACAGTACCTCTTCTATGTACTGGTATCTACCCTACAGACACTGCACAGTACCTTTCTATGTACTGGTATCTACCCTACAGACACTGCACAGTACCTCTTCTATGTACCGATATCTACCCTACAGACACTGCATAGTACCTCTTCTATCTACCGGTATCTACCCTACAGACACTGCACAGTACCTCTTCTATGTACCGGTATCTACCCTACAGACACTGCACAGTACCTCTTCTATGTACCGGTATCTACCCTACAGACACTGCACAGTACCTCTTCTATGTACTGATATCTACCCTACAGACACTGCACAGTACCTCTTCTATGTACTGGTATCTACCCTACAGACACTGCACAGTACCTCTTCTATGTACTGGTATCTACCCTACAGACACTGCATAGTACCTCTTCTATTACCGGTATCTACCCTACAGACACTGCACAGTACCTCTTCTATGTACCGGTATCTACCCTACAGACACTGCACAGTACCTCTTCTATGTACCGGTATCTACCCTACAGACACTGCACAGTACCTCTTCTATGTACCGGTATCTACCCTACAGACACTGCACAGTACCTCTTCTATGTTCGGTATCTGCCCTACAGACACTGCACAGTAGCTCTTCTATGTATCGGTATCTGCCCTACAGACACTGCACAGTATCACTTCTATGTTTCAGTATCTACCCTACAGACACTGCACAGTATCACTCTAAGTACTCTTCTATGTATCGTATCGACCTCACAGACCCTTCACAGTACCTCTTCTATGTATCCGTATCTGCCCTACAGACACTGCACAGTACCTCTTCTATGTATCGGTATCTGCCCTACAGACACTGCACAGTAGCTCTTCTATGTATCGGTATCTGCCCTACAGAACTGCACAGTACTCTTCTATGTTTCGGTATCTGCCCTACAGATACTGCACAGTACCTCTTCTATGTATCGGTATCTGCCCTACAGACACTGCACAGTAGCTCTTCTATGTTTCGGTATCTGCCCTACAGACACTGCACAGTACCTCTTCTATGTATCGGTATCTGCCCTACAGACACTGCACAGTACCGCTTCTATGTTTCGGTATCTGCCCTACAGACACTGCACAGTACCTCTTCTATGTTTCGGTATCTGCCTTACAGACACTGCACAGTACCTCTTCTATGTTTTGTTATCCCCCTCCCTATGCCATGGACTTCTATAGCCCCCACCCTGGATCTGCTCCATCCCCCTCCCTAGGCCATGGACTTCCATAGCCCCTACCCTAGATCTGCCCCTACCCAACATCCCTATCCCTATTCCCTTGTGTACACTTGCTTTGGCAAAACTAATGTGTATTTAGTCCTGCCAATAAAGCTTCTTTGAATCTTGAATCTGGTATCTACCCTACAGACACTGCACAGTACCTCTTCTATGTTTTGGTATCTGCCCTACAGACACTGCACAGTACCTCTTCTATGTTTCGGTATCTGCCCTACAGACACTGCACAGTACCTCTTCTATGTATCGGTATCTGCCCTACAGACACTGCACAGTACCGCTTCTATGTATCGGTATCTGCCCTACAGACACTGCACAGTAGCTCTTCTATGTTTCGGTATCTGCCCTACAGACACTGCACAGTAGCTCTTCTATGTTTCGGTATCTACCCTACAGACACTGCACAGTACCTCTTCTATGTTTCGGTATCTGCCCTACAGACACTGCACAGTACCTCTTCTATGTATCGGTATCTGCCCTACAGACACTGCACAGTACCACTTCTATGTTTCGGTATCTGCCCTACAGACACTGCACAGTACCTCTTTTATGTATCGGTATCTGCCCTACAGACACTGCACAGTACCTCTTTTATGTATCGGTATCTGCCCTACAGACACTGCACAGTACCTCTTTTATGTATCGGTATCTGCCCTACAGACACTGCACAGTACCTCTTCTGTGTTTCGGTATCTGCCCTACAGACACTGCACAGTAACATTTCTATGCACCAGGTAGAAATACCTTGGACCGTTGTATTTCAAGCTTGCAGGTGCACATCTCTCCAGTTTTAGGATTTACAGTAAATGTTTTTTATCCTGCAGATTGAAAAAAATTTTGATTTAAATTGTTTTCTGGACCTCAGTGCCGATTCCTCGCCCTGTCTGAGATCGCTTCATTAGACCCCTGTTCACCTGGCGACCTCGCTGGATCAAGCGCATCCAATTATCCTGGAGAGATTTGCTCCGTCCCCGGCGGCCTCCTCCTATAGTAGCAGCTGAATGAGTCTATGCTTGTGGTCAGAATAGTAATTTCCATAGAGATACAATGTTTCCCATAATTGCCGCGGTCACTTTATGTTCTATAGGCTGCAACTTTGTAATATACATCCCATAATGTCTGTATCCCATAATGTTTCTAGCCCATTGCACGGAAGTCCTGTAGACTATAGATCAAGATGTGCTCAGATACACGTACAATACACCCTCTCCTGCACCTCCTTCAGCCAGGACAGGGGCCGATTAGCATTAGGGTGTATATTACAAAGCTGCACCCTATTATTAGGATGTCATTAATATCAGATGGGGGTCTGGCATCTGGTAGATCTGCCACGATCAGGGGGATGGTTTAAAGGTCACACAGCGCACCACAGCTCCACTCACAAAGCAGTGGCCATTAATGGGTACTACAGTCATGGACAAAAGTTTTGAGAATGACACAAATATTAATTTTTACAAAGTCTACTGCTTCACTTTTTCTAATGGCAATTTGCATATACTCCAGAATGTTATAAAGAGTGATCAGCTTAACAGCAATTACTTTCAAAGTCAATATTTGGCTAGAAAATGAACTTTATCCCCCAAAACACATTTCAACATCATTGCAGCCCTGCCTTAAAAGGACCAGCTAACCTATTTTCAGTGATTGCTCCATTAACACAGGTGTGGGTGTTGATGAGGACATGGCTGGAGATCAATCTGTCATGATTAAGTAAGAATGAGACCACTGGACACTTTAAAAGGAGGCTGGTGCTTGGCATCATTGTTTCTCTTCTGTTAACCATGGTATCTCTAAAGAAACATGTGCAGTCATCATTGCAATGCACAAAAATGGCCTAACAGGGAAGAGTATCGCAGCTAGAAAGATTGCACCTCAGTCAACAATCTATCGCATGATCAAGAACTTCAAGGAGAGAGGTTCCATTGTTGCCAAAAAGGCTCCAGGGCGCCCAAGAAAGACCAGCAAGCGCCAGGACCGTCTCTTAAAAGTGTTTCAGTGCGGGATCAGGCTACCAGCAGTGCAGAGCTTGCTCAGGAATGGCAGCAGACAGGTGTGAGTGCATCTGCACGCACTGTGAGGCGGAGACTCTTGGAGCAAGGCCTGGTCTCAAGGAGGGCAGCAAAGAAGCCACTTATCTCGAGAAAAAACATCATGGACAGACTGATATTCTGCAAAAGGTACAGGCAGTGGACTGCTGAGGACTGGGGTAAAGTTATTTTCTCTGATGAATCCCCTTTTCGATTGTTTGGGACATCAGGAAAACGCCTCATTCGGAGAAGACAAGGTGAGCGCTACCACCAGTCTTGTCTCATGCCAACTGTTAAGCATCCTGAAACCATTCATGTGTGGGGTTGCTTCTCAGCCAAGGGAATCGGCTTTCTCACAATCTTGCCTAAAAACACAGCCATGAATAAAGAATGGTACCAGAATGTCCTCCAAGAGCAACTTCTCCCAACCCTCCAAGAGCAGTTTGGCGATCAACAATGCCTTTTCCAGCATGATGGAGCACCTTGCCATAAAGCAAAGGTGATAACTAAATGGCTCAGGGAACAAAACATAGAGATTTTGGGTCCATGGCCTGGAAACTCCCCAGATCGTAATCCCATTGAGAACTTGTGGTCAATCATCAAGAGACGGGTGGACAAACAAAAGCCTAAAAATTCTGACAAAATTAAAGCATTGATTGTGCAAGAATGGACTGCTATCAGTCAGGATTTGGTCCAGAAGTTGATTGAGAGCATGCCAGGGAGAATTGCAGAGGTCCTGAAGAAGAAGAGTCAACACTGCAAATATTGACTTGCTGCATTAACTCATTCTAACTGTCAATATAAGCTTTTGTTACTCATATGTTTGCAATTATATTTCTGTCTGTGATAAAAACATCTGTCAAAAACACATAAAAACCAGAGGCCAGCAGATCATGTGAAAATATAATATTTGTGTCATTCTCAAAACTTTTGGCCATGACTGTACATCTCAGCTCCAATTGAAATGTGATATGAGTTGTAGTACCAAGTCCTGCCATTGCACAGAGTATGACGCTGTGGAGCCCAGCTCTATAACTTGTGATCTTCCTATGGCCGCAGCTCCAGGTATCAGGTATTTGGTGGGGGTTTTGGTTGTCAGAACTCCACCAATGACTTCTCCTAAGTATAAGCCATGCAGTATTTTAGTCCTGGAAATCCCTTTAAGGCTGGGACCACACATGCGACGAAGTTGTCCGACACTCGCATGTGAAATCCCAGCTCTGGTGCCGGCACTCGGGAGTGGAGCGAGCGGCTGCATAGAACTACATGCAGCCGCGAACTCCACTCCCGAGTGCCGGCGCCAGAGCTGGGATTTCACATGCGAGTGTCGGACGACTTCGTCGCATGTGTGATCCCGGCCTAATAGTGTATTAAGTAGAGACAGCTAAACCTAAGGACTCATCCAAGTAAAAGGCAAACTTGGAGGAGCAGCGTTCTGCAGTGCCTCTCCACTTAGGGTATTATAAGATGGCTGTGTGGAGGGAAGGTGGGAAAGGGGGGTCTGCTCGGACCTCTATATAGAAAGGAAGGCCCAGAGTAACCTTCCCACTCTGCAGGGGTCTCTACTTGTGACTGTGGCCTTTTAAATTGTTCATAAATTATTTATACAAAACGATGCAAAAATCTCATGCAAAGTTTCTCACAAAAGCAAAATTAAGTTAAACCATAAAATAATAAAATGAAAAGAAACTATTTATATCATTAAAAGAAACTAATCACCGAGAATAATAACCATGTCCGCCGCCGCTGAAATAAAGCGAAACCTCACACAAAGAATTATGGACAATAAGCAAGACTGGAAATTATAAATCAGCAAACGGCGCTTTTCACCCGAGTGAAGAAAGAATCCATTACCCGCTCCGAGAAATTAGTCCCATAATAAATATTCTTCTACTGATATTGAGAAAGTGATTGTAATTGTGTAACTGCGAAACAAACAAGAACAGAAGATTATAGAAGATGGAAGTGCCTGGGCATCTACTGGTGGGACCATGGTATAAAACACAAGAGCAGCAGAATAGTGAGTGCAGCTCCGGAGTATCCTACAGGAAGGGACGGAGCTTGCCGTGCAGTCTTAGTGTGTGCTGCCTGGCGAGAGCTCCTTGGAAGGGAGGTAAAGTTTTCCATCCAGGACTTTTTGTCTGCCCCCTTCCCAGGAAAGAAGGCTCATTTTGGGACTGGCCTTCTGGGGCTGGGCCCCCGGCTCCCACCTCCCGGTCCAAGCCGGTGGGGGGTGGAAGAGCTCCCAATCCAGCTAGGGTCACAAGATCTGGCCAAGGATCAGGCAAGGGATCCAGCATGAAGACCCGCAGTACCCCTGAGGCCATGGCCGTGGCGGCTCATTCCCCCGGAGGTAGGCCGAGTACGAGCAGGGGTGCTGCAGCAGCGCCCCTTAAGTGGGGCACCAAGGTGGCGAAGGAATCCACCGTGGTTTATGGTTCCCGCATCCATGCGCACCTCTGTGAGTATGAGGACGCCTCAAGGAAGCTAAGATCCCTCTGGGGGGAGTTGAGGGTAACTAAGGAGAGGTCCGACAGGGAGTCCGGCAATAAGAAGGCTGAGCTATCCGCCGCTGTCAGGAAAATAAAAAAATCCATAGAAGACCTGGAAAGCCGGAGGTGCGAGATCCAGGCCTGCAGCGGGCCCTTCCGCGAAAAGCTGGAGAATGACAAACGGTTCAGAACCATGACCGGTGGGGCTCCGGAGGGGCCACGGAGCTCCAGCCAGGTGGTGGAGGAAGAGGAGAAAGAGGAATGCGAGGAAGAGGTCATGCCCTACCCACCGCCTGGTGGCCTGGTAAGAGATCTCCAGGCGTCGCATAGCGGGATAGCCCCCTAGCAAGTGGCTCTCCCGTCAGATTCTGGCCCTTCAGAGGGCAGCGGGTGCGAGGGGGAGGATGATGATGGTGGTAGTAGTAGCAGTGAGGGGGGCTGCCTCGTCATGCAGCAGATCCGGCAGATCGAGTCCCTGGTCCGTTTTAACCAGCTGAGGTTCGGGGATGAGATCTGCGAGGACGAGGCAACCAGGAGGGGGACGAAGAGAAAGGCTAAGAAGAAGGTAAAGAAGAAAGCATCTGTTGTTCAGAATTTTGTGTATGTCCCCCTGTGCGGCACCTGCTACCCACCCCGACTCGGGCTCTGTTGTGGGTCCACAGCAAGGGAGCGGGGAGATTACAGGCCATGACACGCAGGGCACTGCATCTGTTTGTGGTAACGGACGGGGTAGTGATGTGTCTGGCATGATGTGGAGGGTGGCCCAGTGGTGAGCAAGAAAGAGACAGCCGGGACCGCATCTCCGGCGGTGAGCGCTGTGGTGTCTGGGTCCCCCACTTATGGATCGCTTCCGGGGACCCAGGCACCTAGTAAGGGGGAGGGGCCTGTCGGCTCCGGCAGAGCCGACTCAAAAAAAGCAAGTGTTGGGGTCGGCTCCTCTGGCGGGGTCTGCGGTGAAGTCGGGGCTGGGGGCCCGCTGCCGGTGGACGCTGAGGGGGGCTCCGGGTCGGCTCTGGGAGTCCCGGTGCAGCTGGTCTCGGGGGGCGTGGCCTCCTCGGCACCCGCTGCTCATATGGGTGCAGCTGTTAACGGCAGTGCTGTGCGGCTGGAGGCTGGGGGCGTGGCTTCTCAGCCAAAGGAAAAAAAAATGATCATGGTCAGCAATGGAGCAGAGACTGCAGCAGACAGCAGCAAGGGCGCTTGCCTGGCCGGGTCCCCTGAGTCTGGGGGCTTACCTGTGGTGGGGACTCCGGCGACAAGCCAGGATGGAGCTGGAGGCAGGACTGCTCCTGGCTTAATCTCTGCCAGTGAAGGAAAAGGCTCTGTGCAGGCTATAGGGGCAGTGCTGCTGAAACCCTATGGCAGCATGACTCTTAAAGGGACAGCAGCACTGTGTGTGCAGAACCCCCCGGCAGGGAAGATGCCACCAATAGGTGGCGATAGTGAGTCGCCCTCCAGAGCAATTGGAACTCGGATCTGAGCCTATAGACTTCTATGGGGGATGTCACGGCAACACAGCTCAGTCCGTGGCTCTGGCGTTCACCCTTTAATGTGGGATATTTACAGGGGAATTGAATGTTGATATGGGGATTCGTGACGCCACCTGCGGTACCTGGTCAGGGTGACCAGCGCTGCAGTGCAGATCCATTGAAGGGTTGGTGTTGTGCAGCTATAGGTATTAAGCCTCCCACAGGTGAGGCTGAGTCCTTCAGGGCAGTTAGATGGGAGGGATGCAGGACAGAAGGGAACCCGGCAGTTAGGGGTCAGAAATAGGACACACACACGTCACTTTGGTACCTTTACTGAAGATGTTGCAGGTACATCCCAGAGCGCTGTAGGGTGAAGAGTGCACATTCAGAGTCCCCCACTGAGTAGGTGTGTGGCCTCCTGTCCCTTGCCTTTCTGCAATGAAGTCCTGGCCTGCATGTAGCTGGGCCTAACTTAGTCTCCGTCTTGTACCTGGCTGACCTTGTGATTGGACCTTCTCTGAAAGGACAGGGTGTCTTATGGCGGATCCTGCCGGACTCCGTCCTCCTGATCCTGCTACGTAACAGCTCGTGGTGCTCCTGGGACTTGTAGTCCTCCAGGAACTCCGGTGTTCTCCTAATGGGTCGTGGAGATCCCTATAGGCTCGGACCCCGGCGTCCGGTAAATATTTGTTGAGGTGAGCTATAAAGGCTCCTCTGCCTCTTTCACTTCAATTTCCACTCGCCTTCGGCCAACCCGGGCCCTCACACGATTACACACACGGGCAGTTGGTGGGCCGCCTCTTCGCCGCTCTCTGAGCGTCGGCACGCTCCTGGCTCTCAACTTGAGCTCTGGAGTCCCTTGCTGTAAACTCCACTCGTCTGCTCTGTCTGCAGACTACTCGCTTGTTTCAGCTCTGACTAGACTGGAATGGATTCAGTTCCACTTTACTAGCCTCCACTTTGCTGAACTGAACTGTTCTGCAGTCTCTCTAATCTGACTGAACTTCACTTTACTGCAGACTGCAGCCTTCAGACTGACTGACTGAGCTCCAGATCTGACTGAACTCTCTTTCCTGTCTTCACCCTCCTTTTATATCACTATCGGAGCTCCCTCTGGTGGTCTTAGGGATGGGTGAAGGTGTGTGAATGTATATTGAGACCTCTAGTGGTGAATTCCTTCTGCGCACCCTTCTGGGAGATATGAATCCAGACGCAGCTGGGCTCCACAGTAGCAGTGGGGAAAAAGAAACTTGGAAATACCCAGAAAGTGAGGCAAAATGATATTGACCCCAGTGTGCATGTGAGTGAGAGTGGGGTGAGTGGGGTGACTGATGGAGTGGATGAGGAGGGTATGGGTATGGAAGTGTCTGTTGTTGAGGAAGCGAGTGGCAGTGTGTCTAAAGTGGCAAGTGTGAATGGGGTGTCTGATGGTAGTGGGAAGAGGGGGCCGGTCCATCTGCCCCCCGGCCACCGGTCCTCTGAGTTATTCGGGGTGATGGCTGGAGCCTCGGGTCTAGTCAGGGGTTTTCTCGCCTCTGGACCTCAGGGATAGCGTTTTGCGGCGCTGTTTGCTGGAGGCCCTCAAAAAGGGAGAACGGACGATCGAAGTAGAGGGAAGAGAGGTGGACTTGGCCTTTGGCTGGATAGATACGGCCTGGCTGCCTTCCAAGATAAAAGGGAGGGGAAACGGTTTGGTCCCTCCCGACAGCCGGGCAGGGGGTGGCCAGGCGGAATGTGGTCTGTCTTCAGTGGAGGGGCAGTGAAGCGTGCCCGCCAAGGGCGAGGGTTGTGGAGCTCCTTCTGAAGATGGACTTCAGGGCGATGGACATCTTTACCCTGATTCATCCGTTTGGCACCTCCTTCTTCGATGTCAGTTTTGTTCGGCCAGAGGGCTTAGAGCTTTTCTGGTCGAATTTCGAACTGGCAAAGGGAGAACCCTGCTGGCGAGACTTTGCCGTACAGGCGGTGTCTCGCCAAAATAGTGTAAAGAGGGTGACCGTTCTGACAAGTAACGAGTCACTCTCTGGGGTCGACATCATGACGTGGCTTTCCCGTTATGGGGAAGTCACGGACGTCCCTAAGAAAAATAGGGACAAGTTTGGCATTTGGTCAGGAGGCTGGACCTTCATGGTAAAGTTGAAGGTTTCAGGAGGTACGGTCACCTACATCCCCTCCTCAGGATTTCTGGGGAGGGACAGAATCCTGACGAAGCCGAGGGCGGTGAAACGCACGTCGATGTTCTTGTGCGTTCTCCCAGCACTTCTGCTCCTGACATTCAACATGTCTCAAGGTATTATATATGGATGGATGCCGATTTACTGATTTCGTTGATCTGTTTATGCAGCCAGTGTCCTATTACTGCATGTAGTTTGTCTTTTATGCCAAGGATTTAATCAATAACACTATCTCTGTGTTATCTATGTGACTTACTAACTTGCAGTTTTGCTGGGAGACGCCTGTTTCTCCATATGCTGCTTTTTCATTATGCAGCATATTAACTCTTTAGCTGCCACTTACTTTTTCTTTTGAATACCCTGTGTTTTTTTGTGTGCTATTTATATTTATGCAATAAACTTTATATATGTTTCTAAAATAACCCCCATATTGTGGCTTTGGATTATTTTCATTTGTTCTACTTCAGCTTAATTTGCTGACTCTTGCTGGGTGCTTTTATATAAAACATTCCTTAGCCTTTTTTTTTTTTTTTTTTTTGTCTTTAAAGGCTTGGGGGTTAGTCCCGCTAGCCACGTGGACAATTTTTGTAGGTGCATTTAGATTTGCAAGGTGCAGAAGTGTGCCTTGTGTGGCGGGGTAGGCCATCTTGCCAAGGCCTGTGGTGACATTAGGTGTCACCTGTGTGGTGACCTAGGTCAACCGTATAGCCACTGTCCCAGCTCCTTTTCCAGCACCATCTCTGGCCCAGCAGGGGGGAACCAAAGGGGGGTCCAAGGAGGTGCAACTTCTGCTGGGGCTGAGGGTGGAGGCGTGGGGGGAGCTGAGGGGTCAGCGAGGAAAGGCGAGGCTGGTACATCTGCCCACCAGTGGCAACAGGTGAGGCGCCTTAAGGGCAGGGGGCAGGATAAGCCTCAGGCAACTGGGGTGATGACTGCCCCCACCCTGGAGGTGGCAGCCAAAGCCTCTGAGGCCCTGGGGGAGAAGGCGGTGAGCGAGGATATCCGGAGGATGGAGAGGGAGGAGTTGGCTGCTTCTGATAACTCTTCCCAGTATGAAAGTGTGGATGAAGAGGTGGTGGAGCAGCCTAAAACAACGGGTGACAATCGTACCAGTAAGAGTCTGAAGAAGAGGAAGAACAAGGCTAAAAAATCTAATGCCCCCCTGACTGCTAGGGTGCCTACGGAAGGGCTCACCGGCTCCCCTCTGATCCCCCCCTCCAATCGGTTCCAAGCCCTAGATGACTCTGTGTCGGAGGTCGGGGGTGAGGGGCAGGACGCAACATCTGGGGTGCCTTCAGGGAGTGGCGAGGTCTGTCCTCTGGGGGATTCACACTCCTCTGGGGGGGACTACCTCGGGCTCCAGGGGCAAGGAATCTAGTTCTGGGAAGGAGGTGTCCAGTGCTGTAAAGCAGGATATGGACACCTTGGTGTCTTTAAAGAGGAGGGGTGAGTCAGGTTCCTCCTCAGTAGGGGAAGAGGAAATCTGGGGTTATGGTTAAAAAATAGGCCATCTAACTAAACCCATGATGGCGGAACCTACCCCGTTGGCTCTGGCGTCGATTAATGTCGCCAGCATAAAGTCGGATACTGCTAGATTTACGGCCTTTGATTTTTTCACACGGGTTGAGGCTGATATTTTATTTATGCAGGAAACCAGACTAACGGACCTGGGGTCCATCCACACAGCAAAGAGGGAATGGAGGAGTGGGCCCTCATACTGGTCTCTTGCGGCCGAGCCGTATAGCGGGGTAGCGGTCCTTTTTAAGACCGCGGAGGTGGAATGCAGACGGGTGATCGAGGTAGAAATGGGGAGATGTTTGGTCCTTGACGTCTTAATGAGGGGACAGGAGCTTCGGCTCATCAATATCTATGGCCCGCAATCTAAGTGGGACCGTAAATGTCTCTTCCTGAGGATCAAGCTCTATCTTTTTACGAGCCGGCAGGTGGTCTTCGGTGGGGATTTTAATACTATAACCAGACTCCGTGATAGGGGAGGCCACGGAGACCGGCTGGCTTATGATAGCGTAGCCTTGAATAGCACAGTAAGCGAAGCTCGCCTGGTAGATGTCCACATCCGGCCACACCAGGTCACGGGGTTTCATCTTTTATAGGGGAAGCAGTAGGTTTAGGATAGATAGGTTTTTTTTAAAGGAGGAAGCCGTCTCTTCTGCAGTGTCCGCTGTTGAGGTGGAGTTCTCTGATCACTGTTTAATTTTCTTTACCTTGAATGCTACAGAGACTCCCCGGATGGGGAGAGGCTGAATTCGTCCCTTCTCAAAGAATGGAAGTAAGACAGTCCTTTGAGGAATTTCTTCAGAGCCAGGTACCTCTCTTAGGTCTTTGTAGCAGTAAGTCTGAGTGGTGGGAGATCTTCAATAGAAGGGTCGCAAGGTTCTTCCATCAGCTCTCGAGCCTCAGGGGCCGGAACAGGTACCACCTGTATCGGCAGCTGGGGAGGAAACTCGAGCAGCTCGTCTCGACTGGAGGGGGCCCGAGAGGAAATCTCCAGGGTGAAGACCTTGCTCAAGGGGTTCCAGTACGATAGGCACACATCCTTGGTTTTTGAGAGGGATTTCGGGAGGTACCGCTCGCCCGACCCTTAAAGAAACTGCAGGTTGTCAGTGAATTGTAACATGGTGACAGGACTGATCGACAGTACGGGGTCCCTGAACAGATCTAAATCAGGGATCCTGATCGGGATGTGATGTCGGCTTTCCTGGCTGAAACCATCCCTGAGCCGGGGGATGACCCCTCTCTTCGTGTTTTGGCAGAAGCAGTCAGGGAAGAGGAAGTGAGACCGGCGATTGATGTGCTGTGGCCCAAAAAGTCGCCCGGTCCGGATGGCTTAATATCCGAGTTCTACAAGACTTTTAGGGACTCTTTGGTCCCCCTCTTGACTGAGGTGTTTAATGAGTGCCTCTCCTTGGACATTCTGCCCAGTTCAATGAGGAAGTCAGCCCTGATTATCCTGTCAAAGGGTAAAGACTCGTCTCGTATTGAGAATTGGCGTCCCATAACGCTTCTCAATTCGGACCGAAAGGTTCTGGCAGAGGTGCTTTTTAATCGGTTGGTGAAGTTTTCACCCCGGCTCCTTTGGGGGACCCAGCACTGCTCTGTTCCAGGCCGCAGTACATTTAGTGCTGTGCTCGGTGTCCGAGAGGCAGTGAAGCAGGTCAGGTCACTGGAAGGGGTACTTGCTGTCCTTAGACCAGGCGAAGGCCTTTGACCGGGTTAACCGTGAGTACCTCTGGTCCGTCCTTCTGAGGTATGGTCTGCCTCGGAGGTTTCTTGATTGGTTGAGAGTTTTATACAATGGGGCAGAGACTTTTCCGCTCGTGAACGGTTGGGTCGGATACCCTTTTGAGGTGAGGTCTGGTGTCCGCCAGGGCTGTCCTCTGAGCCCACTGTTATACGTGTTCGCGATCGACCCCCTTTTAAGGAGGGTGGAGCATGGACCGTTGGTGGGAGTCGGGATGACCAGGCGGAGCCAGAGGCCGCCTTGAGGGTAGTGGCGTACGCTGACGACGTTTCCCTTTTTGTATCCTCGAGAGATGAGGCAGATTGGTTGATGTCTGAGGTTGAACGCTTCTCGGTGGCATCCGGGTCCATGATCAACCGGGACTAGTGTGAGAGTCTCTGGCTGGGAGGGGGAGATCCAAGTTTTGATCTCCCAGACACCCTTCCAGGGCCTCAGGCCACAGCAAAAATATTAGGCATCAGTTTCGGCCCGGGGGACTATCCCCAGCAAAACTGGGAGGGCAGACTTAAGATTGCCGCCCAGAAGGTGGATCAGTGGAAGGGTTGGTCTTTGACCCTAAGGGAAAGGGTTAGTCTTGCCAAGGGCTATTTGCTTCCATGGCTAATATATCTGGGCAGCGTCTGCATCTTGCCAGAGCCTCTTTGGACATGGGTCTACAGCCTGTTTTTCAATTATTATGGGGAAATAGGCTGAACCTAATCAAGAGGGAGGTCACGTACCGCACGAGGAGACTAGGAGGGTTGGGTATGGTCAACCCAGTGGTGTTTCTAGTAAACACCTTTCTTAAGGCAAACATCGCCAACCTCTGGTCAGAGAGGGCTCCTCCGTGGGTATTCTCCTGTAGGGGGTGGTTTCGGCCTTTCTTCCAGGAATGGGAGACAGAAGGGCAGGTGAAGGACCTTCGTACACCTCATGGGCATTTTCCGGCTTATGTTACCCCGGTTCTGAAGGTGATCCGTCGGTGGGGTCTGGGAGTGAGGGAGATCAGGATCATGTCAAGAAGGTTTCTTGACAATAGGGTCCTGTTGACCCACTTTCAGAAGCCCCTGGCGCTCAGGGATTGCCCAAGTCAGGATCAGGAGGTGGGGCTTGGGTTATTGAATTCTAAGCGGATCTCCTTGAAGTTTTGGGACTTGGCTTGGCGCTGCTTCCATGGGAAGCTGTATGTGAGGGACAACCTGAAGTGCAGGAGCTCTGATGACTGGGATTGTCACCGCGAGGAGTGTGGTGGCATGCTTGAAAGCATGGAGCACTTCCTGCTTGGGTGTCCCTTTAATACAGAGGTCTACAGCAGGGTGGGTGCTTCCATTGGCTAGCCCACTCTGGCAGGCCTTTCCTATGCGGAATGGGCCTATGGGGCATTTAGGTCCCTTGGTGGCCGAGATCGGAGCACTGTTTTTTTTAGTTTGTTTAGTAACTAGGTTCTGCACGTGGAATGCACGGTGTCTAGTGTCTACTCAACAGAAAGTCCTCCCAGGGAAGAGGTGATTAGGAACATCCTGGGTGACCTGGCAAAAGTGCCTCGTTGGAGTTTGAGAGGCTGGGTGCAGGGAGGGCCTCTCTTCTATGGAGGGGTTTCTCCTTTAATGTGCCCTAGGGTGAGTTAGGTTCTGTGTGCCTGTGATAGGGTTGATTTAGTCTTTTTTATCCTTTTATCTTTATTTTGTAGGGTCAGTTAGATGTGTAGGGACAGGGAGGGCAGATAGGGACAGTCTTTAGAGACAGGTAGTTAGTATTAGGTTGATAGTAAGGGTCAGTGAGGGACAGGTAGGGGCAGGTAGGGAAATGTTGGTACGGACAGGATTTTCTCTTTTGTGTTGTTAGGGAGGGTCAGGGTGATGTGCAGTACAGTCATGGCCAAAAGTTTTGAGAATGACACAAATATTATATTTTCACATGATCTGCTGCCCTCTGGTTTTTATGTGTGTTTGACAGATGTTTTTATCACAGACAGAAATATAATAATTGCAATCATATGAGTAACAAAAGCTTATATTGACAGTTAGAATGAGTTAATGCAGCAAGTCAATATTTGCAGTGTTGACCCTTCTTCTTCAGGACCTCTGCAATTCTCCCTGGCATGCTCTCAATCAACTTCTGGACCAAATCCTGACTGATAGCAGTCCATTCTTGCACAATCAATGCTTTCATTTTGTCAGAATTTTTAGGTTTTTGTTTGTCCACCCGTCTCTTGATGACTGACCACAAGTTCTCAATGGGATTAAGATCTGGGGAGTTTCCAGGCCATGTACCCAAAATCTCTATGTTTTGTTCCCTGAGCCATTTAGTTATCACCTTTGCTTTATGGCAAGGTGCTCCATCATGCTGGAAAAGGCATTGTTGATCGCCAAACTGCTCTTGGAGGGTTGGGAGAAATTGCTCTTGGAGGACATTCTGGTACCATTCTTTATTCTTGGCTGTGTTTTTAGGCAAGACTGTGAGAGAGCCGATTCCCTTGGCTGAGAAGCAACCCCACACATGAATGGTTTCAGGATGCTTAACAGCTGGCATGAGACAAGACTGGTGGTAATGCTCACCTTGTCTTCTCCGAATGAGGCGTTTTCCTGATGTCCCAAACAATCGAAAAGGGGATTCATCAGAGAAAATAACTTTACCCCAGTCCTCAGCAGTCCACTGCCTGTACCTTTTGCAGAATATCAGTCTGTCTATGATGTTTTTTCTGGAGAGAAGTGGCTTCTTTGCTGCCCTCCTTGAGACCAGGCCTTGCTCCAAGAGTCTCTGCCTCACAGTGCGTGCAGATGCACTCACACCTGCCTACTGCCATTCCTGAGCAAGCTCTGCACTGCTGGTAGCCCGATCCCGCAGCTGAAACACTTTTAAGAGACGGTCCTGGCGCTTGCTGGTCTTTCTTGGGCGCCCTGAAGCCTTTTTGGCAACAATGGAACCTCTCTCCTTGAAGTTCTTGATGATGCGATAGATTGTTGACTGAGGTGCAATCTTTCTAGCTGCGATACTCTTCCCTGTTAGGCCATTTTTGTGCATTGCAATGATGACTGCACGTGTTTCTTTAGAGATAACCATGGTTAACAGAAGAGAAACAATGATGCCAAGCACCAGCCTCCTTTTAAAGTGTCCAGTGGTGTCATTCTTACTTAATCATGACAGATTGATCTCCAGCCATGTCCTCATCAACACCCACACCTGTGTTAATGGAGCAATCACTGAAAAGAGGTTAGCTGGTCCTTTTAAGGCAGGGCTGCAATGATGTTGAAATGTGTTTTGGGGGCTAAAGTTCATTTTCTAGCCAAATATTGACTTTGCAAGTAATTGCTGTTAAGCTGATCACTCTTTATAACATTCTGGAGTATATGCAAATTGCCATTAGAAAAAGTGAAGCAGTAGACTTTGTAAAAATTAATATTTGTGTCATTCTCAAAACTTTTGGCCATGACTGTAGATTAGGGTGAGAGCCTCTATGGTCTCCAGTTCCTGGTGGTGGGCTGTAACCCTCACGTATAGATTTTTGTTTTGTAATTGGTAACCCGGGTATAGGGCTTGCAAGCATTGAACTTGGGCCTGTTCTTTGGTCATGGTTAAGATGTGTAGTGGCTATAATTGATAATATGTTGTTGTTGATATACGTTATTATAAGTTTGTTTATATATATGTTATATGTTTACTATAATGCGTGTAGGGGGAGTTAGTTTACGTGGGGTGGGAGGTTTCTTGGGGGAGGAGGGATGTGTTTTGCAGAATGGATGTCTGGCGGGATGCTAAGAAGATTTGCTGTGTAGGAAAGGCCACAAACTTTCGTGGGACCTGGTGTGATAGGCCACAAACTTTCGTGGGACCTTTGGGGGAATGGTGGTGGTTTAGTTTAGGAAAAAAAAAAATTAAAAAAGAGGAAAAAAAGTGTGTATGTATGTATATGTGTATATACAGTACCTTGCAAAAGTATTCTGCCCCCTGGAACTTTTCAACCTTTTCCCACATATCATGCTTCAAACATAAAGATACCAAATGTAAATTTTTGGTGAAGAACAAAAGTGAGACACAATTGTGAAGTTGAACGAAATTTATTGGTTATTTTAAATTTTTGTGGAAATACAAAAGCTGAAAAGTTGGGCGTGCAATATTATTCAGCCCCTTTACTTATAGTGCAGCAAACTCACTCCAGAAGTTCATTGTGGATCTCTGAATGATCCAATGTTGTCCTAAATGACTACTGATGCTAAATATAATCCACCTGTGTGTAATCAAGTCTCTGTATAAATGCACCTGCTCTGTGATAGTCTCAGGGTTCTGTGTGAAGCATAGAGAGCATGATGAAGACCAAGGAACACAACAGGCAGGTCCGTGATACTGTTGTGGAGAAGTTTAAAGTCGGATTTGGATACAAAATGATTTACAAAACTTTAAACATCCCAAGGAGCTCTGTGCAAGTGATCATATTGAAATGGAAGGAGTATCATACCACTGCAAATCTGTCAAGACCCGGCCATCCCTCTAAACTTTCATCTCAAACAAGGAGAAGACTGATCAGAGATGCAGCAAGAGGCCCATGATCACTCTGGATGAACTGCAGAGATCTACAGCTGAGGTGGGACAGTCTGTCCATAGGACAACAATCAGTCATACACTGCACAAATCTGGCCTTTATGGAAGAGTGGCATGAAGAAAGCCATTTCTCAAAGATATCCATAAAAAGTGTTGTTTAAAGTTTGCTACAAGCCACCTGGGAGACACACCAAACATGTCTATGAAGGTGCTCTGGTCAGATGAAACCAAAATCAAACTTTTTGTCAACAATGCCAAACGATATGTTTGGCGTAAAGGCAACACAGCTCATCACCCTGAACACACCATCCCCACTGTCAAAAATGGTGGTGGCAGCATCATGGTTTGGGCCTGCTTTTCTTCAGCAGGGACAGGGAAGATGGTAAAATTGATGGGAAGATGGATGGAGCCAAATACAAGACCATTCTTGAAGAAAACCTGTTGGAGTCTACAAAAGACCTGAGACTGGGACGGAAATTTGTCTTCCAACAAGACAATGATCCCAAACATAAAGCAAAATCTACAATGGAATGGTTCACAAATAAACGTATCCAGTTGTTAGAATGGCCAAGTTAAAGTCCAGACCTGAATCCAATCGAGAATCTGTGGAAAGAGCTGAAAACTGCTGTTCACAAACGATCTCCATACAACATCACTGAGCTCGAGCTGTTTGCCAAGGAAGAATGGGCAAGAATTTCAGTCTCTCGATGTACAAAACTGATAGAGACATACCCCAAGCGACTTGCAGCTGTAATCGCAGAAAAAGGTGGCGCAACAAAGTATTAAAGGGAATCTGTCACCCTAAATTGGCGGGATATTTAAATGATGGCAGTCAGGTCAGATGGGCGGTGTTTTGGGTACTTGCCTTAACATGTTGTTCGCCGCTGTCTCCATTATTTCTGGGAATTGTAGTCGTTGCCCTCCATATAACGCGCCTGCGCATTGCAATGTGCGGGCAAAGCATACTGCGCATGCGCAATTCAAGATTGCAATGTGCAGGCGCGTTATATGGAGGGCAACGACTACAATTCCCAGAAATAATGGAGACAGCGGCGAACAACATGTTAAGGCAAGTACCGAAAACACCGCCCATCTGACCTGACTGCCATCATTTAAATATCCTGCCAATTTAGGGTGACGGATTCCCTTTAAGTTAAAGGGGCCGAATAATATTGCACGCCCCACTTTTAAGTTTTTGTATTTCCACAAAAATTTAAAATAACTAATAAATTTCGTTCAACTTCTCAATTGTGTCTCACTTGTTGATTCTTCACCAAAAGTTAACATTTGGTATCTTCATGTTTGAAGCATGATATGTGGGAAAAGGTTGAAAAGTTCCAGGGGGTCGAATACTTTCGCAATGCACTGTATATGTATATGAAAATATATAATTGGGTTTGGCCAGGTGGCCTATTTACTTTTTTTAGGCCAGTTGGCTGAATTTTGTTTTTTTTTCTAGGGGTGAATGCATGGGTATGAGTGTATGAGGGGAAAAGAAAAGGTACATAGGAAGGGAAAAAAAGATATAGGTTGAGGTCTCTTCCCTTGCTGGGGGTATTAATGAAATGGAGGAACATTTTGTTTGTATAAATCTGCTGGACATTGGACTTTTGGGGTTTATGAATAATGTTTTTTTATTGAGTTTGTAAGTTTTGTCTGTAAGTTTGCCTGTAAGTTTTGTACTTTTATAATAAAAAAAAGAGCTACAGGATGTAACTCGGGATCAGTAATGTAAGGTATGTATTAGTCGCCTGTAGCCAGGGCCTGTGGGGTACTCGGCACCGAGCCCGTTCACTTCAATGGGGGATGTCACGGGTAGCACAGCTCGGTCCGTTGCCCTGGGGGCTCACCTCAATAAAAGGGGAATATTTACAGGGGATTATAGGTTTGTAGATATGTTCATGACGCCACCTGTGGTTCCTGGTCAGGGTGACCAGCGCTGCAGGGTAGATCCTCTGAGGGGTTGTTACTGGGCAGCAAGGTGTTAAGTCTTCCACAGGCAAGACTGATCCCTCAGGGTATATGGCGGTGTAGGGGTGCAGGATCAATAAGTCAGACACACACGAAAGTCTCTTTCTGTACCTTTATGTGATGACATCTACTACATTTAGCAGCATGTGTATAGCTGCGCTTCCCTTCCCCCTCCCAGCTCAGGCTCAGTGTAATCTGAGCTGCCAGCGCTGGAGTTTCCCGCCTCACCGCAGGGGGTCTGCATTGTCTGCCCATGTGCTTTTCCTCCCATAGCAGCCATTTTGAGAATTCATTCTTTTTGGGTTATAACACGGTGGGAATTTATCTTAGAAACACGAAAGTTACTGTTTTGAAACATGCGCCCGACAGGCATCGTTCCCGTGGTACTGGTGAACCCGTAACTCCAACAGAACCCGAGAAATGGAATTCTCGGATGCCCCATGAACTATCTCACCCAAGTATGGGCTCATTTGAACCGTCATTTTAAAGTAAGATCATTGATAGGTCTGCCATTCTTCTGCGAGGTTCTCAGGATGAAGTATGCTCCTGATAATCTTCCAGAACTAAAACTAGAACTTCTATCCCTGGGAGGTGGCCAGAAAAACCATCCCCTTTTGTGAGGTCAGCAGCCCACAGGTATAAGTCTTGCGGTGAGCCCCCCCTTGTTCATTCCTTGCTGTGAGGACTTGACTAAGAGACCTGCAAATGAACTATGACGTGTGGCTCCTCCCCCAGCCTGGTTTGCCTGTAAATGATATAAGTACCATGTAAGTTTTTCACTTTTAATCCCGTTTATTTTTAACCGTATTGTACATAACTGTATTGCCTCAGCTTGTTACCTTTCTTTTAAACTATAAGCACTGCCTGCATTTTAAGGAATAAACCTATAAATTTATTAGTTTGTTTCTCCTGCTCTATAAACGAATTTGCACGTGCCTGAAGTACTACGCTACTGTTTTGGGGTTGCTACGGACCCTCTTGATAAATTGTCATTAAGTGAATCGTAGCTGGTGGCAGCTAAAAGGAAGAGGTGTAAAGTGTTAACCTATTGGGTGGCGTTGGCAGTGACGGAGCGGGTTTTATAAGTGTATTGCCTGGCTGCGGCCCGGAGTAATTATAATTCCCTCACTGCAGCGTGCCCAATAGCCAGCACACATCCAAGTGACCCGTCTGGCGACTAATTATCCTAGGTGCAGTTCCCTGACTGACCTGAGGGTAAGGGGGGCGCCAGAGAGCTGCAAGTTCCTAAGTGGAAGGGGGATAATTATAAATCCCTGCAGTTTACTGGGTTGGACGGCAGCAGCCGTCGTGTGTGTGCGCGTTTTCGTCACATTCGCGGCACGGAGGGATCACAAGCCGTGATACCCCGGGCTACCGTGTGGCGGACCGTGTGCACGTTTCATCACATGTGGTGGCAGAGTGGTGGGATTATAGAGCATTAGTGATCTGGTTTGAGCAATCATTCCTCTCACTAAAAAACTTGCACGGTTCTTTAGGGACCCTGCAACTAAAGTTTTGGAGAACAGACTCAGTGTTTATTAGTCCTGAGACAATTGTGTGTACTTGCGGTTACCCCTCCCTTCTCTTTGTTTTTCTATCCTATCTTTTATTTGGCAAACATGGCTACCATAGGAGCAAGTTGGTACGAAAAGCAGAGCAAGGACACTCTTGTGGGAATCTGCAAGTACCACGGCCTTGTCCACACGAACCGAACCAAAGGCCAACTGGTCCAGGCCCTGAAGGAACTGGACGAGCATCGGAGCGTGGCGGGCGCAGGAGCCGGCCCAAGCCAAGGTGGTGCCGCAGGAACAGAGGCCCAACCCCTGACTGCTTACACCCAGGGCGGGATGGACCCTTACTTGCAGGCGGCCCTGGCAGGACTCTCCGCTGACGACCAGGAAGAACGCCTGAAGCTGATCCAGCAAGCTCAAGAGAGAGCCGACCAGCGAGAGGCCAAACAGCGAGAGGCTGAGATAGCCGAGCGCCAAGCCCAGCGAGAGGCCGAGAGAGCCCAGTGAGAGGCCGAGAGAGCCAAGCGGGAGGCTGAGAGAGCCGAGCGGGAAGCTCAGAGAGCCCATGAACTGGAGCTGCTCAGACAAGGGGCAATGCCCTCCACAGCCCGGAGCGGTACACCCAGCAGCTCTCAGAGTCCGAAGCCCCGGCCGGAGCACTTTCCCGTGATGGAAAAGGACGGAGACTTGGACACTTTTCTGTGGGCCTTTGAGAAAGTCTGCAGACAGTACCAGCTGCCTGACAACCAATGGGCCAGGTACTTGACCCCCGGGCTAAAGGGCAAAGCTCTGGAGGCGTTTGCTTCCCTCACGTCAGATCAAGATGATGACTATGAGGCCATCAAGCAGGCCCTGATCGCCAAGTACCAGCTAACCCCTGAGGTATACCGAAAGAAGTTCCGGAACCTCCAACGTGGCCCACACGACAGTTATAGCGATGTGGTGCAAGGACTCAGGAACCACTTTGACCAGTGGATCCATGAACTGTCAGTTGACACCTTTGAAAAGCTGAGAGACCTGATGATCAAAGACCAGTTCCTGCACCTGTGCCCAGCTGAGGTCCGACAGTTCATCCTGGACCGAGAACCGGAGGACGCGGTCATAACAGCACGGATCGCCGACAGCTATGAGGCCAACCGGAAACCCGAGGTGCGGAAGCCCATCACCGCCCGCTGGGGAGGGGGTAAGCCTGCAACCAACCCCAGTGCCCCTGCCAGTCGTCCCTCTGGAGGCACTATCCCCTTTGCCAGCGCCAGGCCTACATCAGACCCCCGCCAGTGTTTCTCCTGTAAACGGACAGGGCACATCAGCGCCACCTGTCCGGAGAGGCAGAAAAACCCCCCAGCCAAGGCCTCCGGGCCCAACGCCTCTGTTCTTTTGGTGGGTGATGTGGTGGGGAGGGTTGATGACAACGTGCAGCCCGTCCGCGTGGGGGCCCGTCTTGCTACAGGCCTGAAGGACACCGGGGCTGAACGAACCCTCATCCGACCCGAACTGGCGGCCCCTGAAGAGTTGATTCCGGGGAAAACCTTAACTGTCACCGGGATTGGGGGCGTCCACTACCCTTGCCGATAGCCCGGGTTTTCATTGACTGGGGTGCCGGGAGCGGGGAGAAGGAAGTGGGGGTGTCCGAAAACCTGCCCACTGATGTTTTACTGGGGACTGATCTGGGGAGGATGGTCGCGTACTATGTCCCTGACACCCCTCCCCAATCTGATAATAAGGTTAACGTTAACCATGATGTTGATGTTGATGATGATGGGAAACTGAATGTGTTACCTGCCAATGCTTTGCGAAGTGATTATGCAACTGATAACCTTTCTTTCCCTAGGAATGATGCTGATAGTGATGTATCTGTGCCATCTGAACCTGTTAACCCTTTCTCTGAAGTGGTAGATGTGTCCACAGGTACAGGAGCGTTCAGCCACGTCGCTCTGCGGAGTGAGACGGCTGAGGAACCCCTAGCAGGAGCACGCGACAGTGCTCAAGGAAATGGGGAGGTGCATGGGAACCGTGAGGAAGGCGACGCCATGACACTGACCAGTGCCACCGAGGAAGGTAACTGGCCCATAAGTAGCACTGCTCCTGAAGTGTTGGGGGTGGATGGGGAGGTAGAGCCCATAGCAGCACAGGCTGATGGGTCTATAGAAATCCCCGGGGAGACTGCATATGTAGCTGCTGTCACCCGCAATCAGAGTGCCCGGATCGCAGGTAGCGCCCTGCCATCTGGATCCTCCTCCGCTACAGGAGAGACTGAACCAGAGGTGGACCCAGAGTCGGTCCCAGAGGGTCCCAATGAGGAAGGAACCCTGACGTCACTTCTGGCTGCCTCCAGCCAGGAGTTCCAGGCCGCTCTGCACTCAGATGCGAGCCTGGAGAACTTGAGGCACCTCGCCGAGACGCCCACCTCCGTGACTGATAAGGAGAGGGTGTTCTGGGAACGAGGAAGGTTGTACCGGGAGACAGTACCCGGAGATTCCCAAAAGGAGTGGTTGAGGGAAAAAACAGCTGGTCGTCCCGCACCAGTTCCGAGGTGAGTTGTTGAGGATTGCCCATGAGATTCCACTCGCTGGACACTTGGGGATCAGCAAAACTAAGGCACGGCTGTCTCAACACTTCTATTGGCCCAAGATGGGGACAGATGTGACTAACTACTGCCGCTCCTGTATCACCTGTCAAAGAGTGGGGAAGGCGGGGCCTGCTCTTAAGGCTCCCCTGATCCCGTTGCCAGTGATAGAGGAGCCTTTCCAGAGGATCGCGGTGGACATTGTGGGCCCGCTGGCCGTCCCCAGCAGCTCTGGAAAGCAATACATCCTTACTGTGGTAGATTACGCTACCCGGTACCCGGAGGCAGTAGCTCTGTCCTCAACTAGGGCAGATAAGGTGGCGGATGCACTGGTGACCATCTTTTCACGGGTAGGATTTCCCAGGGAGATGCTTACCGATCAAGGGACCCAATTTATGTCTCGCCTAATGAAGGCTCTCTGCAGCAAAATGCAGGTGACGCGTATGGTATCGAGTGCGTATCACCCACAGACCATTGGTTTGTGTGAGCGCTTTAACGGTACCCTCAAACAGATGCTCCGCATGCTGGTTGAGACCCAGGGACGCGATTGGGAGCGGTACCTCCCACACCTGCTGTTTGCCTACAGAGAAGTCCGGCAGGCCTCGACGGGGTTCTCCCCCTTTGAGCTCCTGTATGGCAGGCGAGTCCGGGGACCCCTTGGGTTGATAAGAGAATCCTGGGAAGATGAGCCAAACCCCACGGAAGTGTCCATCGTAGATTATGTCATGCGCTTCCCCGACAAGATGCAGACCTTGACGCAATTGGTGCATGACAACATGACGCAAAGGCTCAGGCTGACCAGAAGCACTGGTACGACCAGAACGCCCGGGAGCGGACCTACCAGGTGGGTCAAAAGGTGTGGGTGCTGGTCCCCGTACCAAAGGATAAGCTTCAGGCAGCCTGGGAAGGCCCGTACGTCATGCACCAACAGCTCAACCCAGTCACCTACGTGGTCACGCTTGACCACACTCGGGGTAGGTGCAAGGCCTTTCACGTCAACATGATGAAGGCCCATCACGAACGTGAAGCCTGCGTCCTACTGGTCTGCAACCTGCCCGAGGACGGGGAGGAGGACCCCATCCTGGACATGCTGGCCCAAGCCAAGGCCAATGGGTCCATTGAAGACATGGAGGTAAATGCCTCGCTAACCGCCTCCCAGCGGTTGCAGTTGCTGACCACTCTGGAACCCTTCCGGGCCGAGTTCACTAACCGACCCGGAAGGACCAAGTTGGCAGTCCATGAGGTGGACCCCGGGAATCATGCCCCATTACGGTGGACACCTTATCGGATCTCTGAGGAGGTGCAGCAGATTATGCGCCAGGAGATCAATGAGATGTTGCAGCTGGGGGTGATCCGACAGTCCAAAAGCGCGTGGGCTCACCTGTAGTTCTCGTGCCAAAAAAGGATCGGACCACCAGGTTCTGCATGGACTACAGGGGGCTCAACGCCATCACTACCTCTGATGCGCACCCAATGCCACGCATCGAGGATCTGCTGGAGCGGTTGGCGAATGCCAAGTACATATCCATCATGGATTTAAGCCGGGGAAACTGGCAGATTCCCCTGAGCCCTGCGGCGCAGGAGAAATCCGCCTTTATCACCCCTTTTGGACTGTATGAGTCCACGGTCATGCCTTTCGGCATGAAGAATGCCCCTGCCACTTTTCAGCGGATGGTCAACCACCTGCTTCAGGGACTGGAGGAGTACGCTGTGGCGTACCTGGACGACATTGCAGTCTTCAGTTCCACCTGGGAGGAACACCTTCAGCATCTCCAGGAGGTGCTCGAGCGTATTCGCCAGGCAGGTCTGACCATCAAGCCGGATGGCATGAGGGAGGTCCACTACCTGGGGCACCGGGTAGGCGGGGGTTCCATGAGTCCAGAGCCCGAGAAAGTGGACGCGATGTGTCCTGGCCCACCCCCAGGACCAAAAAGCAGGTGAAGTCCTTCCTGGGCACTGCAGGGTACTATAGGCGTTTCGTACCGAACTATAGCGCCATTGCAAAACCCTTGACGGACCTCACAAGGGCAGTCTACCCCAAACAGTCAGCTGGACAGATAGCTGTGAGACGGCATTCCGAGCTTTGAAAACAGCCCTGTGCAGTTCTCCAGTGTTGAAAGCCGCCGACAGCAGTCGGCCATTCCTGGTACAGACTGACGCCAGCGAATTTGACCTCGGTGCTGTACTCAGCCAGGTTGATTCGGGGAACCAGGAGCACCCTGTGTTGTACCTGAGCAGGAAACTTCTGCCGAGGGAAGTGGCATACTCCACCATCGAGAAGGAGTGCCTGGCCATGGTCTGGGCACTGCAACGTTTGCAGCCCTACCTATACGGGCGCACCTTCAAGGTGGTCACCAACCACAACCCCCTGAGCTGGCTGCACACAGTGTCCGGAACCAATGGTAGGTTGCTACGCTGGAGCCTTGCCCTACAGCAGTATGATTTTGCCATACAACACAAGAAAGGCAGCGATCATGGGAATGCTGATGGGTTGTCACGATGTGGCGAACCCGCTGAGGTGCGCATGGCGGATTACCGACAGGTCATGCCTCCGTAGCGCCCTCTAAGGGGGGGAGGTGTGATGACATCTACTACATTTAGCGGCATGTGTATAGCTGCGCTTCCCTTCCCCCTCCCAGCTCAGGCTCAGTGTAATCTGAGCTGCCAGCGCTGGAGTTTCCCGCCTCACCGCAGGGGGTCTGCATTGTCTGCCCATGTGCTTTTCCTCCCATAGCAGCCATTTTGAGAATTCATTCTTTTTGGGTTATAACACGGTGGGAATTTATCTTAGAAACACGAAAGTTACTGTTTTGAAACATGCGCCCGACAGGCATCGTTCCCGTGTACTGGTGAACCCGTAACTCCAACAGAACCCGAGAAATGGAATTCTCGGATGCCCCATGAACTATCTCACCCAAGTATGGGCTCATTTGAACCGTCATTTTAAAGTAAGATCATTGATAGGTCTGCCATTCTTCTGCGAGGTTCTCAGGATGAAGTATGCTCCTGATAATCTTCCAGAACTAAAACTAGAACTTCTATCCCTGGGAGGTGGCCAGAAAAACCATCCCCTTTTGTGAGGTCAGCAGCCCACAGGTATAAGTCTTGCGGTGAGCCCCCCCTTGTTCATTCCTTGCTGTGAGGACTTGACTAAGAGACCTGCAAATGAACTATGACGTGTGGCTCCTCCCCCAGCCTGGCTTGCCTGTAAATGATATAAGTACCATGTAAGTTTTTCACTTTTAATCCCGTTTATTTTTAACCATATTGTACATAACTGTATTGCCTCAGCTTGTTACCTTTCTTTTAAACTATAAGCACTGCCTGCATTTTAAGGAATAAACCTATAAATTTATTAGTTTGTTTCTCCTGCTCTATAAACGAATTTGCACATGCCTGAAGTACTACGCTACTGTTTTGGGGTTGCTACGGACCCTCTTGATAAATTGTCATTAAGTAAATCGTAGCTGGTGGCAGCTAAAAGGAAGGGGTGTAAAGTGTTAACCTATTGGGTGGCGTTGGCAGTGACAGAGCGGGTTTTATAAGTGTATTGCCTGGCTGCGGCCCGGAGTAATTATAATTCCCTCACTGCAGCGTGCCCAATAGCCAGCACACATCCAAGTGACCCGTCTGGCGACTAATTATCCTAGGTGCAGTTCCCTGACTGACCTGAGGGTAAGGGGGGCGACAGAGAGCTGCAATTTACTAAGTGGAAGGGGGATAATTATAAATCCCTGCAGTTTACTGGGTCGGACGGCAGCAGCCGTCGTGTGTGTGCGCGTTTTCGTCACATTCGCGGCACGGAGGGATCACAAGCCGTGATACCCCGGGCTACCGTGTGGCGGACCGTGTGCACGTTTCATCACACTTTACTGATGGTAGTTGCAGGCACGTCCCGGGAAGCTGTCAGGGTGGAGTATGCACTTCCAGTAATCCCACCGAGTAGGTGTAGGGCCTCCGTACTCCTTTATGTGTGAGTTTCTGACCTGTATAGAACGAAGTCTAACTCTGTCTTCAGTTATACGCCCGGCTGACTTTGTGGTGAGGCCTTCTCTGGGATAGAACAGTGTCTCTGTATGCAGGGCCCTGCTAGACTCCGTCTTCCTGACCCCGGTTACGTATCAGCACTGATGGGCCCCTGCGACATGAAGTCCCACAGGGTCTCCGGTATCTCCTACTAGTCGTGTAGATGCTAGCAAGCTCGGACCCGGTGTCCGGTGGTGCAGAGTAGAGGTAAGCGATCAATGCTGTTTCAACCTCTGTCACTCTCTGTTTCCTTCCACTCGCCGTGCGTCCTACTTTGACCTTCAGCATAAGCACACTAGTCTGTGGTAACCTGAAATCTGATCTCGTCTGAGGTAACTGCCGTTCTGAGATGTTCAGACTGTTCAGAGGTAACTTGAGATCTGACCTAACTCACGTGTCTACACTGCCTTTTATAAACTGCGGAAGAGCTCCCTCTGGTGGATCTGGGAACTAGTGCAGATGTGTTGTGTGCAAATAGGTCACTGTGGGTTTACCTTGGTTGCATCCTCCTGGGAACATGTGGCTCCAGTCACAGCTGGGCTACACATCCCCCCTAGTTATCATCAGCACTCCCGGGCTGGAAAGAAATAAAATTTTTTTATAACATCAACATTAACAATAACAATAACTCTTCCCTTGCGGGAGGTGAGGACACTTCAAACGTTTCAATAAATACAAGTAACATATATACAGGTATTTACACAAATCTTATATACATTTATGCACTTGAACACTGGTTTACTGGCTTACATTTGCTAGGCCTACTCTTGGTACCTAACAGGTAGCTTTCCTTTTGTCGTGCGTACTGACCTACGTGGTGTTGCGTCAGGTATAGTAGCATCTGGCCTATCTGTCCTACGTGCCGGTAAACTGTAATACTGCTTTAACCTCTCTAGGGATCTGGCAAGCATACTTGTGGCTGGGCGATGTGGTTCTGTTTCGCCAGGGGATTCTTCTTCCTGCGACCCAACATCGGAAGGTTCCACGTTTTGAGATTCCATTTCTTGAAATGCTTCAGGAGCAGGTTCCTCTCGAACTATTTCTTCTGCTGCGGCAACTGGCTCAACTCGACGTTGGGGTGCTTCTTGTGGTTGGTAAAATTGAAGTACTGGAATGATCACAGCGTCCCGATACAAGGCCAATCTGCAGGAAAATCTCCTAGGTCCGTGTCTATGACTTCACTTGGTTTCTCTTTGTCAATAACAGGTTCTTCTTCGTGAAGCTTTAACATATCTGGACATAGTTTTAGGTGGTCTCTTGATACGGTTGTGGTCGTCTTTCCTCCATCTTTGCTAATGGTACACGTTTTCCTGTTGTCAAACTTTGAATTTTGCATGACATACGGCTCTGTTTCCATTGATCGTCTAGTTTGTGCATTCTTCTTTTCCTTTTCAGCACAATTTCTCCAGGTACAAAAGGTTCAGCTGGCGCACTTTTGTTGTAGTTTTCCTCTTGTTTTTCCCTTACTTTACTGAGACTATCTTCCACGCAGGCTTGTACTCTCCTGTACTGTTCCTGTCGGTTCGTGTCCCAATCTTCAGTAGTAACATCAGCTTCTGGTTCTACAACACCAAGTTCCAAATCCATGGGCAGCTTTCCTGGTCTTGCCGCATAAGGTAGGCTGGGGTGCAATTGGTGGAACTCACAGGTATGTGATTGTACAGATCTACCAGGTCAGGTAGTAGATCTGGCCACCGATTCCTCTCCTCAAGTGGTACCGTCTTCAGCAGATCAATGACTATGTGATTCATCTTTTTTGTTTGGGTGTGGTATGGTGTGGTTCTTATCTTCTTGCATTCCCTAAAATGACAGAACTCTTTAAACAATTCGGCTTCAAAGGCAGGACCCTGATCAGTTAACACTTGCTCTGGATATCCATGGGGTCTGCAGAAATACGCTTGAAACGTCTTTGCTGCTGTTTCTGCTGTCAGATCTTTGACAGGGGCGACCACCAGGAACCTGGAGTAGTGATCCACCATGGTCAGGGCATATGAGTATCCTGACCGACTGGGTGACAACTTGACATGGTCCAATGTCACGATCTCCAAGGGATGAGTCGTCTTGATGGGTTGCAGGGGTGCTTTCTGGCTGCTGTAGTCTTTTCTTCGGAGGCTACAGGACACAAAGTTTTTACACCATTTCTCGATGGAACTGCGCATTCCCACCCAGTAGAAACGACACTTCAGCAGGGTTTCCAGCTTCTTCCAGCCAAAGTGCCCCGCTCGATCGTGGTAGGCTTCCAACACCATCTGGATGTCCGTTCTGGGGACTACTATCTGCCATACCATCTCATGGGTTCTTGGGTTGACGTACCTTTGGCACAGCTTCTCTCGGTAGATAAACAGCCGGCTTCTCTCATTCCACAGCTGCTTTGCTTGCTGAGACGCATCCTTCTCTAAGGAGGAACCTTCCTGAGTTATCAGCTCCTTGATACGGCTGACAACCGGGTCACTGTCCTGGGTCTCCTTCCAGCTGTGATGAGGTAAAGGGTTCAACGTCTTACCACGCTGCCTCCTGCAGGCTCGTTGCTCGTGGATCATCCCATTTCTGTGGAATGTAGGTAGCTCAATCTCTTCTAGGTCATCCAATTCCTCTTCCGTGTCGGACTCATGCGGCATTCTGGACAAGGCATCAGCGTTGGCATTCTTACGGCCGCCCTGTACTTGATTGTGAATTGATAGTTCGATAGCCGAGCCATCCAACGTTGCTCCACGGCTCCCAGCTTGGCTGTTTCAAGATGTGTCAAGGGGTTATTGTCAGTGTACGCAGTGAACTTACTGGAGGCTAGGTAATGCTTGAATCTTTCTGTAATGGCCCAGACCAGCGCCAGGAACTCCAACTTGAAGCTGCTATAGTTCTCTGGGTTTCTCTCGGTCGGGCGGAGCTTCCTGCTTGCATATGCGATGACTTTCTCGAGGCCATTTTGCTTCTGACTGAGGACAGCTCCAAATCCTTCGTTGCTGGCATCAGTGTACAGCAGGAACGGCTGGCTGTAGTCAGGGTAGGCTAAGATCTCATCGCCTGTCAGGATCTCCTTCATCTCCTTGAATGCCTCAGCTTGTTCTTTACCCCAGTGGAATGGAGAATTTCTGCTCTTGAGGGATTGTCCTACCAGGAGGTCCTGCAGAGGCGCTGCTTTCTTGGTGTAGTCCTTTACAAACCTCCGGTAGTAACCTGTCAGTCCCAGAAACTGGCGCACCTCCTTGAGATTCTTCGGCTCCGGCCATTTCTGGATGGCAGTGACCTTTTCGGGGTCTGGCGCTACTCCTTCTGTGCTGACTATATGTCCCAAGTACTGTACCTTTTGTTTGAGCAGATGGCACTTTGAAGGCTTCAGTTTCATCCCATACTTGGACAGTGACTCGAATACCTCTCCCAGGTGCTTCAGATGATCCTCATAGTCTTGGAGTACACAATTACATCGTCCAGGTACAGCAACACGGTTTCAAAGTTGAGATGTCCCAGGCAACTCTCCATCACTCTCTGGAATGTTCCCGGGGCACTGCTGAGTCCAAACGGCATCCTGTCAAACTCACAGAGTCCCATCGGGGTGGTGAAAGCCATCTTCTCCCGATCCTCCTCAGCCACAGCTACTTGCCAGTACCCACTAGTGAGGTCAAGGGTGGAAAAGTAGTTAGCAGTTTTTAAGGCAGCTAAGGATTCTTCAATGCATGGTAAAGGGTATGCATCCTTATGTGTAATGCGATTCACTTGTCTGTAATCTACACACATTCTCATGCTTCCGTCCTTTTTCCTGACTAGGACTAGAGGTGCTGCCCAGGGACTACAACTATCCCTTATCACCCCTGCTTCCTTCATGTCACGCAACATCTCCTTGGCTTTCTGGTAGTGTGCTGGAGGTATAGGCCTGTACCGCTCTTTAATGGGGGAATGGTTGCCTGTAGGGATATGGTGTTGCACTCCCTTAATTGTCCCAAAGTCAAGTGGGTGTTTGCTAAATACCTGTGTGTACTCCTGTACCACTCGAAGTACCCCCTGTTTCTGGTGGGCTGGAGTGGTGTCTGTCCCGACATGGAGCTGCTGACACCAATCCTCCACCTGGGTTGCTGGGTCATTATCCTCCGCTGGTTGGGGGGAGGCTAAGGACTCTGTCGTGAGAATGGAGTTGTTATCTACGGTATGTAAATTAGCAACAGTGGCATAACGTGGTAAATTCACTTCATCTTCTCCCCAGTTGAGAAGACGTACTGGCACCCTCCCATTTCGTACTTCCACTACCCCTCTAGCAGTCAAGAGTGTAGGTCTGTGCTCTGAACAATGGGGCTCTACTACTGCTTGGTAGTTCTGTCCTCTCAGACCTATTGCTGCTCTACACCATATAAGCATTTCACTCATTGGGGGTATCACAATGGGGTTCGGGTCTGTTACCCGTACATTACCAATTTCAACATCTGTCAGCTTCGCTTGCTGGTGGCACATCAGGGCCCGGATCTCCCTCTGGATCACTCCCTTTTGCTTTGGCTTGGCAACTTCAGCGAGCTGTTGGAGCAAAAACACAACTTCTCCCAGACAGTTACTGATAATGTTTGTACCTAAAACCACATTTAAGCCATTTTCCTCATTTACAGTTTTTACTACTAAGAGTCCCTGGTCCTTCAACTCCACTCTGCCCACCTTTACGTCCACATTTTTGGCTCCAAGTATTTCAACAGGGATACCATTAGAGGCGTACACAGCAAAGTCAGGGCTCGGGGGCTGGAGACTGTCCATGGACCAAAACTTATTATACAGGACATCAGGTATGATGGTCACCTGAGATCCAGTGTCCAGCAGGGCAGGGATTGCAATCCCGTCCAGGATGATGGACAGGTATGGTCTTCCTCCCACAAACCTGCGGTTCCAAGTCTGAGGGGCCTGAAGAGTCTAGTCCTGGGTGTTGGCCCTTGGACCCAGGATCTGCTCTTTTAAAGGACACTGTCGGGCTAGATGACCTTCTCTGTTGCAACGGTAGCAGATGATCTCTCGGCGAGGATGGTGCTGATCGGGGGTCGCTCCTGGGGGTGGCATTGTCCTCCTCCGGTGGGGCGACGTCCTCCTACTCCTCTGGTGCATCCAAGGGACATCCTCTGGGCAGTCAGCTAGCAGGATCTTTCCTCCTTCCTCCTTCCGCAGTTGCAGGGCACTCATTACAGTGGCCAGGGTTTTGGTCAGCTGGCGCACTTCTGAGCGCAGACAGTCCAACTCAGTAGGGGACGTCACCTGCGTTTTGGCTTCCGCCACCAGCGGGGAAAAGGTGGATGCTGCTGGCTTTAGAGTGGCTTCACCCGGGTGACACTGGGTTGCCACCTCGGGCTTCTCCAGGGGTCCAGTCCTTTTATAGCCTATCCTTTAGGGCATCAAAGGTAGCGTCAGGATGATCCAAGGACCACCAGTGCACAGTTCTGCTTTCAGCTTGGGACCTCAGTCCACGTACAAATTGTTCCTTTAACATTTTGTTTTCATTGATGGCACTTATAGGGTTGACCTGTTTGAGAGCCCGCAGGGCCCCCTGTAGTCGGCAGGCGTAGTCCCTAATACTGTCATCTGGTTTCTGGGAGCATTGGTAAAACCTCATCCGGAGATCTGTTTCAGTGCGGTCCTCAAAAATAGTCTGTAGCTTTAAGAAAATTGCAAGCACTGATTCCTGGTCTGCAGCTGACCATGTCTCTACTTCCCTTTCTGCAGCACCAGTCAGTTGTCCCACTACCACTGCAGCTCTTTGTTTCTCTGTCATAGGGTACATGTCCATTATGCTGCATATTTTGCGCTTAAACCCTGACAGGGTGTCTGGCTTACTGCTATACTGAGGGAGCCACTTTGATCCAGGCAGGTATGGCAGGGTCAGCGGTACTATCGGGGCCACAGGACCTAGTGAGGGGCCAGCGTTTCCATCCTGCGCGGTAGCGCCGGCGGGTAAGTCATTGAGCGGTCGCCCTCGGCCGCGCTGTCAGCTTGCGGCTGCGACATGTCTGCGCCCCCCTAGTTAAGCGTGGCCTACCTTCTCTGAAGGCTGCAGCTCTGCAGGGCACAGCGATGTAGAAGGACCTGCGTCCCCGGCGCTCTGACGTCAGAGCGTTCACCGAAGCTCTCCACAGGACCTGCCGCCGCATCAGCGTTGGGGGCGTGTCCGGGACTCAGCGCGTTTTCTGCAGGTACGCCCCTTCTCTGCGCTGTAGCACTGCAATTTGGCGGGCAATGGCGGACAATTGGCGCCAAAAATCACAACAACAGCAATACAGTCATTTGCACAAAAACAGTCCTCTTCAGGCACACAGGACTCACTTATTGTGAGCTTCTCATCCTGTTCGTGACGCCAAATTTAAAGATGAGTCGCCAGTAGCCAGGGCCTGTGGGGTACTCGGCACCGAGCCCGTTCACTTCAATGGGGGATGTCACGGGTAGCACAGCTCGGTCCGTTGCCCTGGGGGCTCATCTCAATAAAAGGGGAATATTTACAGGGGATTATAGGTTTGTAGATATGTTCGTGACGCCACCTGTGGTTCCTGGTTAGGGTGACCAGCGCTGCAGGGTAGATCCTCTGAGGGGTTGTTACTGGGCAGCAAGGTGTTAAGTCTTCCACAGGCAAGACTGATCCCTCAGGGTATATGGCGGTGTAGGGGTGCAGGATCAATAAGTCAGACACACACACGAAAGTCTCTTTCTGTACCTTTACTGATGGTAGTTGCAGGCACGTCCCGGGAAGCTGTCAGGGTGGAGGATGCACTTCCAGTAATCCCACCGAGTAGGTGTAGGGCCTCCGTACTCCTTTATGTGTGAGTTTCTGACCTGTATAGAACGAAGTCTAACTCTGTCTTCAGTTATACGCCCGGCTGACTTTGTGGTGAGGCCTTCTCTGGGATAGAACAGTGTCTCTGTATGCAGGGCCCTGCTAGACTCCGTCTTCCTGACCCCGGTTACGTATCAGCACTGATGGGCCCCTGCGACATGAAGTCCCACAGGGTCTCCGGTATCTCCTACTAGTCGTGTAGATGCTAGCAAGCTCAGACTCGGTGTCCGGTGGTGCAGAGTAGAGGTAAGCGTTCAATGCTGTTTCAACCTCTGTCACTCTCTTTTCCTTCCACTCGCCGTGCGTCCTACTTTGACCTTCAGCATAAGCACACTAGTCTGTGGTAACCTGAAATCTGATCTCGTCTGAGGTAACTGCCGTTCTGAGAAGTTCAGACTGTTCTGAGGTAACTTGAGATCTGACCTAACTCACGTGTCTACACTGCCTTTTATAAACTGCGGAAGAGCTCCCTCTGGTGGATCTGGGAACTAGTGCAGATGTGTTGTGTGCAAATAGGTCACTGTGGGTTTACCTTGGTTGCATCCTCCTTGGAACATGTCGCTCCAGTCACAGCTGGGCTACACATCTACACAGTGACTGCACCAGCAGAATAGTGAGTGCAGCTCTGGAGAATAATACAGGATGTAACTCAGGATCAGTAATGTAATGTATGTATACAGTGACTGCACCAGCAGAATAGTGAGTGCAGCTCTGTTCAGCTGTTGCTCGCTTTGGTGATTGTGGGTGTGGCCCTTACTGATCCTGCTGTGTGCTCCTGAGCTCCAGAGAACCACCGTCTCTCCACCCAGCGACCTGTTCTTTCTCCTACCCAGGGAGGGTGTGGGTTTCCTGGGATGAGTGAAGGAGCCAAGTCCCAGGCTTCTGTTTCCCGGGCCAGGCCGGCGGGGGTCAGAAGAAACCAACTACCTGCCTGCAGATCAGAGGACTCGGGGGTGAGACACTCCCCCCAAGTCTGCAGAGACCCAGAGAAGACGCAAGGCTTCCAACATGGAGGAGAAACCTGCTAGTAGCGTGCAAGATGGCGGTCCTTCCGGAGGAAAGCTGAGTGCTTACGGAGGTGAGGCCAACCTCACTGAAGAAGGTTGGGGGGCTGCAGATACCCCGGGAGTCTGTGTCCACCTATGGCTCCCGGGTCATGAGCCATGAGCCACCTCCGTGAGTATGAAGACGCGAGTAAGACCCTGAGGAGGCTCCGGGAGGAGCTGCGCTGCACAAGTGCTAAAGCTGCAGGTGCATCAAAGCCGAAGAAGAATCTGCTCCAGGCGGAGGTAAAGAAAGTAAAGCTTGAAATTAATGAGCTGAAGGTGAGGAAAGCTTTCATAAGAGAGAAGAGTGGTCCCTTCAAGGAAAAACGAATAAATGAAGACAGATTTAGAGAAATGGCTGCTAACAGAGAGCAAAGGCAGATGGGGCTGCAGCCTGAGAGCCAGGTGGATGATGATGATGAGGATGATGAACAACATAAAGCCCCACATGGCGGCCTGCAAAGTCACCCGCAGGTCACGTGCAGCAAGCTCCCTGCAGGACAGGCGACATTGTCATCTGGTCGCAGTTAGAGATGAGCGACTTTGCCTTTTTTCGGGTCGAGTCGGGTTTCATGAAACCCGACTTTCTCAAAAGTCGAGTCGAACGAAATCGGCCGACTATCGGGAAAAGTCGGAGGTCCGACTAAAACACGAAACCCAATGCAAGTCAATGGTGAAGAAAAGTCGGCAGGGAGTGGAGGACAGTAAACACACTTACAGTGCCCATTTCAATGCCAACGACATCAATTCTTATTACTTAAGCTTGGCAACCTTCATTTACTTTATAATAATAGATACGCATTGAAAACTAGGGGTTATTTGGCTAAACTTGTGGGGGGTAGGGCTGGCTCCAGGTTTTCGGGTGCCCCGGGCGAAAGAGTGTCAGTGGGCCCCTTTAACACATACCACAATTCATGATGCTCCGATACGGCACAGAAATATAGGTATAGTACATTGAAAAATACTTCACTTCTTACATTACATGACTGATATCTATTTTAAATTCTACAATAGCTCAAAAACCAGACAGTATTTTACTCTATACAGTATTATGGCCACCACATAGTGCACCATACAGAATAATGAGCCCCATATATTGCTCCATACATAATAATTGGTCCCATATAATGTTCCATACAGTATATGATGAGCTCCACATAATGCTCCAGTATATGATGGTCCCCATATAATGTGCCAAACAGTATAGGACGGTCAACATAGAGTAGAATGAGCCCCACATATTGCTCCATACAGTATAATGAGTCGCATATAAAGCTCCATACAGTATATGATGGGCCTCATATATTGCTCCATACAGAATGGGCTCCATATAATGCTCCATGCAGAATGGGCCCCATATGTGCTCCATATGATGCTCCATACCCTATATGATGCCCCATAAATAATGAACCCCATATGATGCTCCAGTATATGATGGGCCCCATGGATGATGCTCCAGTGTATGATGGGCCACTATAATGCTCCATATATAATGGGCCCCATTTATAATGCACCAGTGTATGATGGGACACGTAAATGCTGCTCCAGTGTCTGATGTCCCCATTTAGAATGCTCCAATATATGATGGGTCCCGTAGATGCTGCTCCAGTGTCTGATGTCCCCCATTTAGAATGCTCCAGTATATGATTAGCCCCATGGATGATGCTCCAGTGTATGATGGGCCAATATAATGCTCCATATATAATGGGCCCCATTTATAATGCTCCAGTGTATAATGGGCCCCGTAAATGCTGCTCCAGTGTCTGATGTCCCCCATTTAGAATGCTCCAGTATATGATGGGCCCCGTAGTTGCTGCTCCAGTGACTGATGTCCCCCATTTAGAATGCTCCAGTATATGATTGGCCCCATTTATAATGCTCCAGTGTATAATGGGCCCGGTAGATGCTGCTCCAGTGTCTGATGTCCCCCATTTACAATGCTCCAGTATATGATGGGCCCCATGGATGATGCTCCAGTGTATGATGGGCCAATATAATGCTCCATATATAATGGGCCCCATTTATAATGCTCCAATGTATAATGGGCCCTGTAAATGCTGCTCCTTTGTCTGATGTCCCCCATTTAGAATGTTCCAGTATATGATGGGCCCCATGGATGATGCTCCAGTGTGTGATGCGCCCCATGGATGATGCTCAAGTGTATGATGGGCCCCATATATCATTCTCCAGTGTATAATGCTCCCCATATATTGCTCCAAACATAAAAAAAAATGAAATACCTCTCCTCGCTGGGCACTGCTCTACTCTGGACTTCTCAGCATCGCCATCTTCCAGCTCTCTGCACTTGGACTGTTTAGGCAGAGGGCGTACAGATGTGACGTCATCGCTCTCTCTGACCTGAATGTCACTTTCAGGAAACGCGGAAGACATCACAGCAGTGGGGCAGGGAGAGGTAAGTATTGCAAGTGCTGTGGCCCTGAGCAAGCAGGGGGTGCTCAGTGAGAAAGCGTGCCGACGCTTAGAGAGCGGTGAAGAGGCAGCCCACCAACTGCCAGTGTGTGATCGTGTGAGGGCCCGGGTAGGCCGAAGGCGAGTGGAAAGTTAATGAGACAGAGGAGCCTTCATAGCTCACCTCAGCAAGTATTACCGGACACCAAGGTTCGAGCCTATAGGGATCTCCACGACCCATTAGGAGAACACCGGCGTTCCTGGAGGACTACAAGACCCAGGAGTACCACAGAGCTGATACGTAGCAGGATCAGGAGGACAGAGTCTGGCAGGATCCGCCATAAAAGACCCTGTCCTTTCAGAGAGAAGGTCCAACCACAAGGTCAGCCAGGCACAAGACGGAGACCAAGCTAGGCCCAGCTACACGCAGGCCAAGACTTCATTACAAAAAGGCAGAGAACAGGAGGCCACACACCTACTCAGTGGAGGAATCTGGATGTGCACCCTTCACCCTACAGTGCTCCGGGGAGTGCCTGCAACATCTTCAGTAAAGGTACCAAAGTGATTTATGTGTGTGTCTCCCTTATTACCCCTAACTGCCGGGTCCCCGTCTGTCCTGCACCCCTACACATCTATCTGCCCTGGAGGACTCAGCCTTTCCTGTGGAAGGCCTAACATCTTGCTGCACAATATTAACCCTTCAGTGGATCTGCATAGCAGCGCTGGTCACCCTGACCAGGTACCACAGGTGGCGTCACGAATCCCCCATTCCAATATTCAATTCACCTGTAAATATCCCACATTAAAAGGATGAGCACCAGAGCCACGGACTGAGCTGTGTTGTCGTGACATCCCCCATAGTAGTCTATAGGCTCAGATCCGAGTTCCCATTGCTCTGGAGGGCAACTCATCTCTTTCTGGCATCACGAACAGGATTGCGTGCCCTGCAGCAACGGAGTAATTTGAGCCCGTTGCCACCGGGTACTGTGTGCCTCACTAAAAGACTGTTGCATATAGTGGTGAAGATTTCCCGCCATTTGCCCGCCATTGCCCGCCATTTACAGCGCCACGGCGCGAAAAACTAGTGGGCATACCTGCAAAAGCGCGCTGAGTCCTGGACACGCCCCCAACGCTGACGCGGCGGCAGGTCCTGTGGAGAGCTTCAGTGAACGCTCTGACGTCAGAGCGCCGGCGACGCAGGTCCTTCTCACAACTGTGCCCTGCAGAGCTGAAGCCTACAGGAGAAGGTAGGCCACGCTTAACTAGGGGGGCGCAGATATGTCGCAGCAGCAAGCTGACAGCGCGGCCCAGGCTGGCCGCCCCAATGACTTACCCCTCGGCGCTGCTGCGCAGGATGGAAACGCTGGCCCCTCACCAGGTCCTGTAGTTCCGATAGTACCGCTGACGCTGCCCTACATGCCTGGAGCAAGGTGGCTCCCTCAGTACAGCGGCAAGCGCAAAATATGTAGTATAATGGACATGTACCCAGGGGTGAACCTAGCCTCTCTGCTGCCTGAGGCGAACTGCAAAACGGCGCCCCCCCATTGTAAAATCAGTACAAAGCTCCGCCCCCTTCTGAACGTGCGGTGAATCCGGATGTGCTCATTGAACACATCCGGAATCACGCACAGCGCTACACAGGCCTGTGTATTTCCCTTGTCGGGAGATCATGTTTTCAAGTCCCATATAGTAACTTAAGTAGTTGCATTAATAACTAGTCACCGACCTGGCTTCTCCTAACTCTGGACATGAGGGGAGGGAGTCACAAGGATATCAAGGAAGCAGCACCGTGCGCAGCAGCCAGCAGCAGGAGCATGGGCGTACCCAGGATCAAAACTAGGGGGGGGGCAAGCCAATGTCACATCTTATACAGGTTACATCATATACACTGTACATTATCCTGCATATTAGGTATGGAGCATTAGAACTGTTGTATACTGTATAATACAGCAGTGTATGCGACACTACGCTGTATATACCATATATTATACATGGCACACTCACCTCTATACAAAGAATAAGAGGCATTATAACCTGTATATGAAAAGTATAATACAGCAGTGTATATACACTCTATATACCGCACACGATGTGTATGACCCTGTATACACCATATACTACACTCTATATACCGCACACGATGTGAATGACCCTGTATACACCATATACTACACTCTATATACCGCACACGATGTGTATGACCCTGTATACACCATATACTACACTCTATATACCGCACACGATGTATATGACCCTGTATACAGCATATACTACACTCTTATTTTGAAGTAAAAAAAAAAAGAAACAGGATCAAATACAATACTTAAAATAAAGAACAAGTAAAGTTAAAAATCAACAAACTTACTGGTATTTCAACGGGAACTGTGGGCCTGCTTTTGGTTAATGAGATGGTCAATGTTCGGTTCCATATTTGTCACAAGTGAAGCAATTTTTCTCTTTCTTGATATCATTATTTCCTAGGGATTCCAAATTGCTATTAGTAAAATGCCAATATATATATACAGCGCTACAAAAACAATATACCAGCAATGAAACTGCCCACACAGAGACATACAGCCTGCACTGCCCATCACTGCAGCCTTGCCAATCCATATAATTTCATCCTCATCAGTGCACATATTGGCGCAACTCCGCTTTTAGCTCAGACTCAGACTGGTGTGGTGCGAGAGTCCCTAATAGGCAGGTAAATGTCCCCAATAGGCAGCATATGTTCCCAATAGGCAGCATAGTCCCCAATAGGCAGCATATGTCCTCAATAGACAGCATATGTCCTCAATAGACAGCATAGGTCCCCAATAGGCAGCATAGGTCCCCAATAGGCAGCATAGGTCCCCAATAGGCAGCATAGGTCCCCAATACGCAGCATAGGTCCCCAATACGCAGCATAGGTCCTCAATACGCAGCATAGGTTCCCTAATATGCAGCATAGGTCCTCAATAGGCAGCGTAGGTCCCCAATACGCAGCATATGTCCCCAATACGCAGCATAGGTCCCCAATAGGCAGCATAGGTCCCCAATACGCAGCATAGGTCCCCAATACGCAGCATAGGTCCTCAATAGGCAGCATAGGTCCCCAATACGCAGCATAGGTCCCCAATACGCAGCATAGGTCCCCAATACGCAGCATAATCCCCCAATAGGCAGCATAATCCCCATAGCCAGCATAATCCCCCATAGCCAGCATAATCCCCCAATAGCCAGCATAATCCCCCAATAGCCAGAATAATCCCCCAATAGCCAGCATAATCCCCCAATAGCCAGAATAATCCCCCATAAGCAGCAGAATCCCCTAATAGCCAGCATAATCCCCCCATAGCCAGCATAATCCCCCAATAGCCAGCATAATCCCTCAATAGCCAGCATAATCCCCCATAGCCAGCATAATCCCCCATAAGCAGCAGAATCCCCCAATAGCCAGCATAATCCCCCAATAGCCAGCATAATCCCACAATAGCCAGCATAATCCCCCCATAGCCAGCATAATCCCCCAAAAGCCAGCATAATCCCCCAAAAGCCAGCATAATCCCCCAATAGCCAGCATAATCCCCCATACCCAGCATAATCCCCCAATAGCCAGCATAATCCCCCATAGCCAGCATAATTCCCCAATAGCCAGCATAATCCCCCATACCCAGCATAATCCCCCCATAGCCAGCATAATCCCCCAATAGCCAGCATAATCCCCCAATAGCCAGCATAATCCCCCGATAGCCAGAATAATCCCCCATAGCCAGCATAATCCCCCAATAGCCAGAATAATCCCCCATAAGCAGCAGAATCCCCCATAGCCAGCATAGTCCACCATAAGCATAATCCCCCATAGCCAGCATAATTCCCCAATAGCCAGCATAATCCCCCATACCCAGCATAATCCCCCCATAGCCAGCATAATCCCCCAATAACCAGCATAATCCCCCAATAGCCAGCATAATCCCCCGATAGCCAGAATAATCCCCCCATAGCCAGCATAATCCCCAATAGCCAGAATAATCCCCCATAAGCAGCAGAATCCCCCATAGCCAGCATAGTCCACCATAAGCAGAATCCCCCATAGGACGGGCCCGGCGTTAAAAAAAAAAAAAGCCAGTACTCACCTATCTCCTCCGCAGCTCTGAAGAAGCGCGCTTGACTCCGTCTTCTCCTGGCACAGGCGGCGTGACGTCATCACGGCGCGCAGGCAGCGTGGTGACGATCACGTCGCCTGTGCTGCATATGTGCCCGCGATTAAAGGGCCTGTGCTGCATTCCGCCCGCGATTAAAGGGCCCGCCGGCACTGAACTGTCAGTTCAGTGTCGGCGGGGCCGACGGGCCGGATCAAGCACAGTGTGCGCCCCTGCTTTGCCCGCCCCTAGCTACCGCCGCCTGAGACAGAGGCTCAAGTCGCCTCATTATAGCGGCGCCAGTGCATGTACCCTATGTCAGAAAAGCAGAGAGCTGCAGTGGTAGTGGGACAATTGACTGGTGCTGCAGAGACAGAAGTAGAGACATGGTCAGCTGCAGACCAGGAGTCAGTGCTTGCAATTTTCTTAAAGCTACAGACTATCTTTGAGGACCGCACTGAAACAGACCTCCGAATGAGGTTTTACCAATGCTCCCAGAAACCAGATGATAGCATTAGGGACTATGCCTGCCGACTACAAGGGGTACTGCGAGCTCTCAAACAAGTTAACCCCATGAGTGTCCCAATGAAAATAAAATGTTAAAGGAACAATTTTGTACGGGGACTGAGGTCCCAAGCTGAAAGCAGGACTGTGCACTGGTGGTCCTTGGATCATCCTGATGCTACCTTTGATGCCCTTAAGGATATGGCTATAAAAGGACTGCGACCCTGGAAACACCCGAGATGGCAACCCAGTGTCACCCGAGTGAAGCCACTCTAAAGCCAGCAGCATCCACCTTTTCCCTGCTGGTTGCGGAAGCCAAAACGCAGGTGGCGCACCCTACTGAGCTGGACTGTTTGCGCTCAGAAGTGCGCCAGCTGACCAAAAACCTGGCCACTGTAATGAGTGCCCTGCAACTGCCGACGGAGGAAGAAGGAAAGATCCTGCTAGCTGACTGCCCAGAGGATGTCCCCTGGATGAACCGGAGGAGAAGGAGGACGTCACCCCACCAGAGGAGGACAACGCCACCCCCAGGAAGGACCCGCGACCAGCATCATCCTCGCCGAGAGATCATCTGCTACCGCTGCCACAGAGAAGGTCACCCAGCACATCGGTGTCCTTTAAACGAGCAAATCCTGGGTCCGAGGGCCAACACTCAGGAATAGACTCCTCAGGCCCCTCAGACTGGAACCGCAGGTTTGTGGGAGGAAGACCATACCTGTCCATCATACTGGATGGGATCGCAATCCCTGCCCTGCTGGACACTGGATCTCAGGTAACCGTCATACCTGATGTTCTTTACAATAGATACTGGTCCAGTGACGGACTCCAACCCCCAAACCCTGACTTTGCAGTATACGCCTCTAACGGCCTCCCTCTTGACTTACTGGGGGCTAAAAACGTAGATGTAAAAGTGGGGAGAGTGGAGCTAAAGGATCAGGGACTTCTTGTAGTGAAGACTGTTAATGAGGAAAATGGGTTGAATGTGGTTTTAGGCACTAACATTATTAGTAACTGTTTGGAGGAGGTAGTGTTTTTACTCCAACAGCTCGCCGATGTTGCCAGACCAAGGCAAAAGGGAATGATCCGGAAGGAGATCCGGACCCTGATGTGCCAGCAGCAAGTGAAACTGACCGGTGGCGAGATTGGTAATGTACGGGTAACAGACCCGAACCCCATTGTGATACCCCAATGAGTGAAATGCTTATTTGGTGTAGAGCAGCAATAGGTCTGAGAGGACAGAACTACCAAGCAGTAGTAGAGCCCCATTGTTCAGAGCACAGACCTACACTCTTGACTGCCAGAGGGGTAGTGGAGGTACATAATGGGAGGGTGCCAGTGCGTCTTCTCAACTGGGGAGAGGATGAAGTCAAATTACCACGTTATGCCACTGTTGCTAAGGCCTCTTTCACACATCCGTCTTTTTGTATCAGGCATGATCCGGCGTGTTGGTAAAAAAACGGATCCGGTACCGGATGCGTTTTTTTACCATTGACTTTCATTAGCGCCGGATCGTGCCTGATGTCAATGTGTTGTATCCGTTTTTGTCCGGATCCGGCGGAAATGTACATTCCGGCGGCCGGACGAAACGGAGCATGTAACGTTTTTTTTTTTTGCCGGAGCCGGAAACAATAGAAGTCAATGGAACTGGATCAGACTTTTGTGCAATCCGGCAAAAGTCTGATCCGGATTCTGGAAATCAGGGACTACTAGTACTACTACTACTACTACTACTACTACATTTTCCAGTGTCTCGGGGCATCAGAAACCCTCTTTTTATGGGTTCAAAAGTTCAGGTCGGATCCAGCAAAAAAAACGGATCCGTTGCATCAGTTTTTTTATTTCAGTGCCGGATCCGTCCCTTCAGGTGTTCGACGGATCATGCCTGATACAAAAAGACGGATGTGTGAAAGAGGCCTAAGTTACATGCTGTGGATAATAACTCCATTCACACAACGGAGCCCTTAACCTCCCCACAACCAGTGGAGGATAATGGTCCGACCACCCAGGTGGAGGATTGGTGTCAGCAGCTCCATGTCGGGACGGACACCACTCCAGCCCACCAGAAACAAGGAGTATATTGAGTATTTCAGGAGTATGCACAGGTATTCAGCAAACACCCACTCGACTTTGGGAAAATTAAAGGGGTTCAACATCACATCCCTACAGGCAATCATCCTCCCATTAAAGAAGGTACAGGCCTATACCGCCAGCACACTACCAGAAAGCCAAGGAGATGTTGCGTGACATGAAGGAAGCAGGGGTGATAAGGGATAGTTGTAGTCCCTGGGCAGCACCTCTAGTCCTAGTCAGGAAAAAGGATGAAAGCATGAGAATGTGTGTAGATTACAGACAAGTAAATCGCATTACACATAAGGATGCATACTGTTATGATTTGGTAGCTGAGGAGAGCAGGCAAAAAAGGCAATACACCAGAGAGGTTGGAATCTATTGGATTGCAGTACCCTGACTAACCACCACAACTAAAGGCAGCCGTGGAGCGTACCTACGTTGGTCTTATACGCCTCGTCACAGCCTGAGAAGCTAACTACACCTAAAGATAGAAAGAGGAAAACTATCTGCCCCGGAGCAGATCCCCAAAGAACATAGGAAGCCCCCAAACATGTAATGGCGGTTAGACAAGAGGAAATACAGACACAGACAGAAAATAGTATGAGCAAACGTTGGGGCCCAATCTTCCTAGAAAGAAAAGGATAGGAAGGTCACTTACTGCAATCCAAAAAACCCTAAAAAAATACCAACACACTAATTGCAAAAACACCTGAGATCACACGACCTCTACCACCTAAACTAGTTCTCTGGTGTAACAAAACTAAGCCGCAGCCACAGAAAAAACTGGAAAAGGCAAATGAACAAACAACTGGCTGAACTAAACTGAGAGGAGCACAAGCCCCCGGAGGGGACCTGGCAGACCCCCACAGAAGTGCAGGACAAAATGCAAAAAGCAAGCACAAAAAACTAAAAGAAGAAAATGTCTTATCTGTTAGCAGAAGATGCAGGCACGAAACAGCAAGCTTCAATTTGAACCAGGAACAAAAGTTGAGACCAGAACAATTGATCACCGGCAACCCTGATGGGAGGGAACCTCCCTAATATAAGACCAGTCAGTAACACCTGATCGCCAATCTTCACAATCTTCATTTAATAGTTCAGTACTGTTTGTAACCACCAGAGGGAGCTTCTGCTCAGAATTCATTTCTAGCACATTCACAACAGCATACACTTTACCACGCATTGAGGAATCCTTAGCTGCATTAAAGACTGCTAATTACTTTTCCACCCTTGACCTCACTAGTGGGTACTGGCAAGCAGCTGTGGCTAAGGAGGATCGGGAGAAGACGGCTTTCACCACCCCGATGGGACTCTGTGAGTTCGACAGAATGCCATTTGGACTCAGCAGTGCCCCTGGAACGTTCCAGAGAGTGATGGAGAGCTGCCTGGGACATCTCAACTTCGAAACTGTGTTGCTGTACCTGGACGACGTAATTGTGTACTCCAAGACGTATGAAGATCACTTGAAGCACCTGGCGGAGGAATTTGAGTCACTGTCCAAGTATGGGATGAAACTGAAGCCTTCAAAGTGCCATCTGCTCAAACAAAAGGTACAGTACCTGGGGCACATTGTCAGCTCAGAAGGAGTAGCGCCAGACCCCGAGAAGGTCACTGCCATCCAGAAATGGCCGGAGCCGAAGAACCTCAAAGAGGTGCGACAGGTCCTGGGACTGACAGGATACTACTGGAGGTTTGTAAAGGACTCACCAAGAAAGCAGCGCCCCTGCAAGACCTCCTGGTGGGACAGTCCCTCAAGAGCAGAAATTCTCCGTTCCACTGGGGTAAAGAACAGGCTGAGGTATGAAGGAAATGAAGGAGATCCTGACAGGTGACGAGATCCTAGCCTACCCTGACTACAGCCAACCGTTCCTGCTGTATACTGATGCCAGCAATGAAGGATTGGGAGCTGTCCTCAGTCAGAAGCAAATGGCGTGGAGAAAGTCATCGCCTATGCAAGCAGGAAGCTCCGCCCGACCGAGAGGAACCCAGAGAACTATAGCAGCTTCAAGTTGGAGTTCCTAGCACTGGTCTGGGCCATCACGGAGAGGTTTAAGCACTACCTAGCCTCCAGCAAGTTCACTGCCTACACTGATAATAACCCCTTGACGCATCTTGAAACAGCTAAGCTGGGAGCCATGGAACAACGCTGGATGGCTCGGCTGTCAAACTACCAATTCACAATCAAGTATTGAGCCGCAAGAATGCCAACGCTGATGCCCTATCCAGGATGTCTCATGAATCGGACACAGAGGAAGAAGTGGATGATCTGAAAGAGATTGAACTACCTGCCTTTCACAGGAATGGGATGATCCACGAGCAACAAGCCTGCAGGAGGCCGCGTGGTAAGACGTTAAATCCTTTACCTCACCACAGCTGGAAGGAGACCCAGGACAGCGATCCAGTTGTCAGCCGTATCAAGGAGCTGATAACTCAGGAAGGTTCCTCCTTGGAGAAGGATGCGTCTCCGCAAGCCAAGCAGCTGTGGAATGAGAGAAGCCGGCTGTTTATCTATCGAGAGAAGATGTGCCGGAGGTACGTTAATCCAAAGACCCTTGAGATGGTATGGCAGATAGTAGTCCCCAGAGCAGACATCCAGATAGTTTTGGAAGCCTACCACGATCAAGCGGGGCACTTTGGCTGGAAGAAGCTGGAGACCCTGTTGAAGTGTCGTTTCCACTGGGTGGGAATGCGCAGCTCCATTGAGAGGTGGTGCCAGAACTGTGGACCCTGTGGCCTCAGAAGAAAAGACTACAGCAGTCAGAAGGCACCCCTGCAACCCATCAAGACGACTCGTCCCTTGGAGATCGTGGCCCTGGACCATGTCAAGTTGTCACCCAGCCAGTCAGGATACTCCTATGCCCTGACTATGATGGATCACTACTCCAGGTTCCTGGTGGTCGCCCCTGTCAAAGATCTGACGGCAGACACAGCAGCAAAGACGTTCCAAGCGTATTTCTGCAGACCACACGGATACCCTGAGCAGGTGCTAACTGACCAAGGCCCAGCTTTCGAGGCCGAATTGTTCAAAGAGTTCTGTCACTTGTACGGGTGTAAGAAGATAAGAACCACACCGTACCACCCCCAAACCAATGGTCTCTGTGAGAAGATGAACCACATCGTCATTGACCTGCTGAAGACTGTACCACTCGAGGAGAGAAATCAGTGGCCAGACTTACTACCTGACCTGGTAGATCTGTACAATCACATATCTGTGAGTTCCACCAATTGCACCCCAGCTTATCTCATGCGGGCCAGACCAGGAAAGCTGCCCATGGATCTGGAGCTTGGTGTTGTAGAACCAGAAGCAGATGTGACTACTGAAGACTGGGACACAAACAGACAGGAACAGTACAGAAAAGTACAGGCCTGCGTTGAAGAAAGTCTCAAATCGAGTAAGGGACAAACAAGAAGATCACTATAATAAAAGTGCGCCAGCTGAACCTTTCGCACCTGGTCAAGTCGTACTGAAAAGAAAGAGAAGGATACACAAACTTGATGATCAATGGGAAAGAGAGCCCTACGTTGTACAGAATTCAAGGTTTGACAACAAGAAAACGTGTATAATTAGAAAAGATGGAGGAAGAACAACTACCACTGTATCCAGAGATCACCTAAAGTTGTGTCCGGATCCGTTAAAGCTTCAAGAGGAAGAACCTGTTGTCAATCAGAAAGAGCGTGATGAAGCAGTCATACATACAGACTTAGGAGATTTCCCCGCTGATTGGCCTCGCATTGGAAAAGCTGTAATCATTCCCGTATTACAATTCTATCAGCAACAAGGAGAACTACTACACCCAGTTGAGCCGGTTGTTGCAGAAGAGTCAGTTCCAGAGGAACCCGCTCCAGCAGAACCCCAAGAAGCAGAACCCCAAGACGCGGAATCCCAAGAAGCTGAATCTCAGGAAGAAGGATCCCCTGGAGAAGTCGAGCCAGTCCAGCCAGCTCACAGTGTACTTGCCAGTCCTGTAGAGAGGTTAAGGCAATTCTATAATTCACATTCACGCAGAACAAACAGGGAAACTGCTACCTCACAGGTCACTGCACCACGCAGGTCAGAACGTAGCACAAAAGGACACATCCCTGCTAGGTTTAGAGATTAGTTCAACCCTTGGCAAATGTAAATAATTGTCTAGAGTCATTGTACATAAATGTATACATAGTTGCTTATAATATGCCTTAATATACCGTTATTTATTAACCTGTTTAATATGGAAACAAGCGGAATGGACATTATTTTTGCTTGTTCTCCCTACCTTTGAGCATCCTTTTTTCCAAAAGAGACTGGGACTTTAATGGTTGCTCATTTCCTCATTGTTTTACTAATGATATCTTGAACCATCTGTGTATAACAACAGATCGGGATTTGGAAGTGGATTCTCACTGACATTTGGCGGAGTAGCTGTTTCTTCAGTCAGAAGTTGGGAACAATCATGTTGGAGATAATCCTCATCACTGCCATCTTTCTTGGCGACCGGCAGTAAAGTAGCGGGGTTGATTGTAGTACAGCGATGCTGTGGAGCCCAGCTGGAACTGGATCCATATCTTCCAGAAGGGTGCTGTTATGAATGTTTTAGAAATGAATTCTGAGCAGAAGCTCCCTCCGGTGGTTGCAGACAGTACTGAACCATTCAATGAGGATTGGCAATCAGGGATCACGGACTGGCTGGATATAAGGGAGGTTTCCCCCATCATGGTTGCCGGTGATCAATTGTTCTTGTCTCAACGTTGTTTCTTGGTTCACTTCGAAGCTTGCTGAGTCTTGCCTCTTCTCCTGCTCTCAGATAAGATATTTTCTGTTTTTTTGTTTTTGTGCTTGCCATTTGTATATTTCTCTGCATTTCTGTGAGGTTGGCCAGGTTCCCCTCTCCGGGGGGTTTGGTCTCCTCTCGGTTCCTCTGGAGCCATTGTTGTTTGTTCATTTGCCTTTTCCAGTTTTTTTTTCTGTGGCTGCGGCTTAGTTTTGTTACACCAGAGAACTAATTTAGGTGGTAGAGGTCGTGTGATCGCAGGTGTTTTTGCAATTAGTAGAGTTGTTTTTTTTTTAGGGTTTTTTTGATTGCAGTAAGTATCCTTCCTATCCTTTTCTGTCTAAGTCAGATTGGGCCCCAGCGTTTGCTCATACTATTTTCTGTCTGTGTCTGTATTTCCTCTTGTCTAACCGCCATTACATGTTTGGGGGCTTCCTATGTTCTTTGGGGATCTGCTCCGGGGCAGATAGCTTTCCTCTTTCTATCTTTAGGTGTAGTTAGCCTCTCAGGCTGTGACGAGGCGTCTAGGACCAACGTAGGAACGCTCCACGGCTGCCTTTAGTTGTGGTGGTTAGTCAGGGTACTGCAATCCAGTAGATTCCAACCTCTCTGGTGTATTGCCGTTTTTGCCTGCTCTCCTCAGCTACCAAAACACAACAGTATCACCGGCCAAACTGAAAATTATATGGTACTCACAGATGGGAAAAATAGTGTGGAAAAAAAAAAGTTGTCAGACTTGTCAGAGATTTTTTTTTTTGTTGCATTTTTTTTTCCCTCTTTTTCTCTGGGTGCTGAGGAGGATTTTTTTTTCTCTCAATGGAGTTTGCACAGTTGTCTGGCCGTGTGGATCAGCTTGCCACTGAAGTTCGGAGTATTGCTACCTATCTTGCAGGGTTGCCGGTTGTGGAACCTAGGATCCCCATGCCAGATTTGTTTTTAGGGGATCGAGCTAAATTTCTGAATTTCAAAAATAACTTTAAGTTGTTTTTTGCCTTAAAACCTAAGTCCTCAGGGAACGCAGCACAGCAGGTTCAAATTGTCATCTCTCTCCTGCGCGGCGATCCTCAGGATTGGGCTTTTTCCCTGACACCTGGGGACCCTGTTTTGAGTAATGTTGATGCATTTTTTCTGGCTCTGGGGTTATTGTATGATGAACCTAATGTCACTGATCAAGCTGAAAAAACCTTGTTGGCATTAAATCAGGGGCTTGAGGACGCTGAGTTGTACTGTCAGAAATTCCGAAAGTGGGAATGTTGTGAATGTGTTAGAAATGAATTCTGAGCAGAAGCTCCCTCTGGTGGTTACAAACAGTACTGAACTATTCAATGAAGATTGTGAAGATTGGCAATCAGGTGTTACAGACTGGTCTTATAGAAATATAACGAATAAAGGAGCATCCAGCCAAACTAGTTAATTGTATAAAAAAGACAATTTTATTGATAACATACATAAACACACATGAATAAAAAACTTTTCTCAAATATATATAAGCGTATGAACAGATGAAAGTATGGTGGTGATATAGCAACAAAAGTACCTATGATACACTAATGGGTAAGACACAGATGCTCAAAGAAATCATCAGCCACCCTGTCACCATAGAAGGGGGGGCACAGTATGTATAAAAAACAAGTGTTAAATACAGTGTGCTCCCTCCAACAACAATGGGAGATCAAAGGTATATAAAATGTATTGGTGATAGGCTGAGATCATTAGCCTACAGTAATATATCCCAAGTGGGAATTTGTGCATCGAGAAGGTAAGTAAAATGATAGAGTAAGGATTGCCCAATCTCAATGGACGTTGGACTAGTTAGAGCATTAGGAAGAGTAATGCTTACCCATGTTGTGTAGCAGTAGGAACGTGCCCCGACGCACGTTTCGCATGTAGCTTCCTCGGGGGGCAGTGTGGTATGAAGTGCAGGGTGCTCTTTATATAGGGGAAAGATAAATAACTCCGGGTGTATAGTATTATCCATCAGGCACATGTGCGCATGCGACCGCTGTCACTGGGCATCATTCCTAAAAAAGTCTATGATGGGTTGGTGGTGACATGTCCGGTGATTCCCACCTTCTACTTATTACCAAAGATCCATAAGGATCCACTTGAACCACCTGGGCGTCCTATTGTCTCTGGCATAGGGGGGCTTTGTGATCCTATCTGCAAATTCATTGAATATTACTTACATCCTATTGTTGAGACACTGCCCTCCTATGTCAGGGACACTACGGACGTTCTCAAAAAAGTGGATGGTCTCACTCTTGAACCTGGCATGATCATGGTGACGGCTGATGTGGAGTCTCTGTACACCAGCATTGACCATGTTGATGGCTTACGTGCGGTGGAATTTTTTCTAGACATGGGCGACTTGGACCATCCCCTGCGTGCCCTGATCATGGAACTGCTGGAATTTATTCTCACTCATAATTATTTCACATTTAAGGACAGATTTTATTTACAGAAGCGCGGCACTGCGATGGGGGCGGCGTGCGCTCCGTCCTATGCCAACCTCTTTCTCGGACTTTGGGAGAGGGGTTTGTTTGGTGACGGCGCGCGCCCCCTCATCGCATGTCGTGGGTTGGTACAGATATATTGATGATGTTCTATTCATTTGGCATGGTCCAGAGGCTGCCCTCCATGAGTTCATTGATATGCTCAATACCAATGAACTAAACATCAAATTAACTTACAAATATTCTCAGACTCAAATTGATTTTTTAGATATTAAGATTTTTGCCTCTGAGGAGGGCACGGTGTTGACGGATGTTTTCAGAAAGGAAACATCTGTCAACTCTCTACTACATGCCTCATCAGCACACACCTCAGCAACGATCCGTGCTATTCCCACGGGTATTGCCCAGGGTATTGCAATCCAGTAGATTCCAACCTCTCTGGTGTATTGCCTTTTTTGCCTGCTCTCCTCAGCTACCAAATCATAACAGTATCACCGGCCTAACTGAAAATTATATGGTACTCACAGAAGGGAAAGATAGTGTAAAAAAAAAAAAAAGTTGTCAGAGTTCTCAGAGATATTTTTTTTTCTTTCCCTCTTTTTCTCTGGGTGCTGGGGAGGATTTTTTTTTTCTCTCAATGGACTTTGCACAGTTGTCTGGCCGTGTGGATCAGCCTGCCACTGAAGTTCGGAGTATTGCTACCTATCTTGCAGGGTTGCCGGTTGTGGAACCTAGGATCCCCATGCCAGATTTGTTTTTAGGGGATCGAGCTAAATTTCTGAATTTCAAAAATAACTGTAAGTTGTTTTTTGCCTTAAAACCTAAGTCCTCAGGGAACGCGCACAGCAGGTTCAAATTGTCATCTCTCTCCTGCGCGGCGATCCTCAGGATTGGGCTTTTTCCCTGACACCTGGGGATCCTGTTTTGAGTAATGTTGATGCATTTTTTCTGGCTCTGGGGTTATTGTACGATGAACCTAATGTCACTGATCAAGCTGAAAAAGCCTTGTTGGCATTAAATCAGGGGCTTGAGGACGCTGAGATATACTGTCAGAGATTCCGAAGGTGGGCAGTCCTGACCAAATGGAATGATGATGCTTTGGCAGCTCTTTTTCGGAAGGGTCTGTCAGAGAATGTAAAAGATGTTATGGTGGGTTTCCCTGCTCCCTCTGGTCTCAATAATTCTATGTCATTGGCGATTCAAATTGACAGACATTTGCGTGAGCGTAGAGGTATGCGTGGAATGGTGTTGCCTTGTGAACCAGCTTCCGAGCCCATGCAGTGTGATAGGGTGACTTCTGGGGCACTGCGTCATGAGTTTCAAAAACGCAATGGGTTATGTTTCTACTGTGGTGATGCCTCTCATGCTATTTCAGTCTGCCCTAAGCGGGGAAGACGTTTTGCACGCTCAGTTGTCTTGGGTAGTGTTCAGACTAAATTTCTGTTGACTGTTACCCTGATTTGCTCCCTGTCCACATTTTCTGCTCAGGCTTTTGTTTATTCGGGAGCAGCTATTAACCTGATGGATTTTGATTTTGCTAAACGTTGTGGGTTTCCCTTGATACCCCTGCGGAAGTCTATTCCCCTACTGGGCATTGATTCCACCCCTTTGGCTGAGAATAAACCCCAGTTCTCTACTCAGGTGATAATGAGGGTTGAACCTGATCATCAGGAGAGTTGCAAATTTTTGGTGCTGTATAATCTGCATGACATTATTGTACTAGGTTTCCCTTGGTTGCAGTCTCATAATCCTGTTTTGGATTGGAAATCTGTGTCTGTAACCAGTTGGGGCTGCCAATGTGTTAATGCCTACACTCCTGTTTTTTCTGCCTCTCCCCAGGCTCAAGATGTTCCTGACTTTTTGACTGATTTTTCTGATGTGTTTAGCGAAAGTAAATCTGCATCCTTGCCCCCCCATAGGAGCTATGACTGCGCTATTGAATTAGTGCCTGGTAGTAAATTCCCTAAAGGTCGCCTTTTTAACTTGTCTGTACCTGAACATGACGCTATGCGGTCTTATATCAAGGAGTCATTGGAGAAGGGTCATCTCAGACCATCCTCTTCACCCTTGGGTGCCGGTTTTTTCTTTGTGGCCAAAAAGGATGGTTCATTAAGGCCGTGTATTGATTATCGTCTCTTGAACAATATCACTGTGAAATATCAATATCCGTTACCCTTGATTTCTGACCTGTTTTCCTGGGTGAAAAGTGCTACTTGGTTTACCAAGCTTGACCTCAGGGGGGCGTATAACCTTATTCGCATTAAGCACGGGGATGAATGGAAGACGGCGTTTAATACCCCAGAGGGGCATTTTGAGTACCTAGTGATGCCCTTTGGGCTCACTAATGCTCCTTCCGTCTTCCAGTCCTTCATGAATGACATTTTTAGGGATTTTGTGGATAAATTTCTGATTGTTTATTTGGATGATATCTTGATTTTTTCCAATGACTGGGACTCTCATGTGAAACATGTTCGGACTGTGTTCCAGATTTTGAGAGAGAATGCTCTGTATGTGAAGGGATCAAAGTGTCTTTTTGGCATACAGAGGATCTCATTTCTGGGATTCATTTTGTCTCCATCTGTTATTGAAATGGACCCGGTCAAGGTTCAGGCCATCTGTGATTGGGTCCAACCTACTTCATTAAAGGCTCTTCAGAGATTCTTGGGTTTTGCCAATTTTTATCCTAAATTTATTGGTAATTTCTCTGTTATTGTTAAACCATTGACTGATTTGACCAAAAAGGGTTCTGATGTGGTGAATTGGCCCCCTGAGGCAGTCTCTGCGTTTCAGGAGCTTAAGCGGAGATTCACTTCTGCTCCTGTTCTACGGCAGCCTGATGTTTCTCTGCCATTTCAGGTGGAGGTTGATGCCTCTGAAATTGGGGCAGGTGCCGTTTTGTCCCAAAGAGATCCTGAGACCTCTAAAAGTAACCCTTGTGCTTTTTTCTCTCGAAAATTTTCTCTAACTGAACGTAATTATGATGTGGGTAATCGGGAGTTATTGGCCATGAAGTGGGCTTTTGAAGAGTGGAGACATTGGCTGGAGGGAGCCAAACATCAGGTGGTGGTCCTCACGGACAATAAGAATCTGGTTTATCTGGAATCAGCCAAGCGACTTAATCCTAGACAGGCCAGGTGGGCCTTGTTTTTCACACATTTTCATTTTGTGGTTTCCTTTCTTCCTGGCACTAAAAATATTAAGGTGGATGCCCTCTCGAGGAGTTTCCTTGCGGACTCTCCTGAGTTATCTGATCCTGCTGTTATTTTGAAAGAGGGTGTAGTTCTTTCCGCCATCTCGCCCAATTTGAGACTGGCTCTGGAGGGGTGTCAGGAGGATAAACCCGAGCGCTGCCCTGTTGGGAAATTGTTTGTCCCAGACCAGTGGAAGAAGAGTGTGATGTCTGAGATTCATTGTTCCGCGTTGGCCGGTCATCCCGGAATTTTTGGTACCAGAGACTTGGTGAGTAGGTCCTTTTGGTGGCCTACTTTGTCTCGTGACGTCAGGGAGTTTGTGCAGTCCTGTGGGACTTGCTCTCGCTCTAGTGGTTTGTTGATGCCATTGCCTGTGCCCAAGAGACCATGGATCCATATCTCTATGGATTTTATTTCCGACCTCCCTGTTTCTCAGAGAATGACCGTTATCTGGGTGATTTGTGATAGGTTTTCCAAGATGATACATCTTGTTCCATTACCTAAGTTGCCTTGCTACTCCGAATTGGTATTAATAACCACATATACAGATTCAGGGTAATGTAGTTGTGAACCCAGTTCACATGATAACTACATGAATCTCCATTATACGATAATATGAAACAGGAGAAAAACAATGGAGTTTTTTTGATTGCAAAAATATAAAAAGTTTATTAGCCAAGACAAGGCAACAAGACATAAAACATGGAAAGACAAATGATGCGTGTAAAAATGATACAAAAACACATGGCGAGCAGAAAAACACCGTAAAACACAATGTATAGGAAGATATCAAACAGGTGGAGTGAACCCCTATATGATATGAACACTAAAAGATCCTGGGGACTAGTTACATGGCCTGCAGTGTGTGGTAAGGACCCCTTTCTCTACACCCCGCTCCCAACATAGTTCGATTATATTCCTGACTTTCAATTGTATTGCGTTGTGTTTTGTTACATGTCCTATTGAACACACTCCTGATTGGGATATATGGAGATCAGTATGGCACTACGGCGTGCCCCAGGATCTTTTAGTGTTCATATCATATAGGGGTTCACTCCACCTGTTTGATATCTTCCTATACTTTGTGTTTTATGGTGTTTTTCTGCTCGCCATGTGTTTTTGTGTCTTTTTTACACACATCATTTGTCTTTCCATGTTTTATGTTTTGTTGCCTTGTCTTGGCTAATAAACTTTTTATATTTTTGCAATCAAAAAAACTCCATTGTTTTTCTCCTGTTTCATACTCCTCCGAATTGGTGCCTTTGTTCCTTCAGCACGTGGTTCGGTTACACGGCATTCCTGAGAACATTGTGTCTGACAGAGGAGTCCAGTTTGTTTCCAGATTTTGGAGGACTTTTTGTTCTAAACTTGTTGTTCAATTGTCTTTCTCCTCTGCTTTTCATCCTCAGACCAATGGACAAACTAAGAGAACAAACCAGACATTGGAGACTTATCTGAGATGCTTTGTGTCTGCTGATCAAGATGACTGGGTCTCTTTTTTGCCTTTGGCTGAGTTTGCTCTTAATAATAGGGCAAGCTCTGCCACTTTGATGTCTCCATTTTTCTGCAATTTTGGGTTTCACCCTCGATTTTCTTCGGGACAGACGGAGGCTTCTGTCTGTCCAGGTGTTGACTCTGTTGTGGAGCGTATGCAGCAGATTTGGGACCAGGTAGTGGAGAGATTGTCCCTCTCTCAGGAGAAGGCCCAGCGGTTTGCCAACAGGCATAGGACTGATGGTCCTCGGTTTAAAGTGGGGGACTTGGTCTGGTTGTCCTCAAGAAATATCCCTATGAGAGTTGCATCTCCTAAGTTTAAGCCTAGGTTTATTGGACCTTATAAGATCATGGAGATTCTTAATCCTATTTCCTTTCGTTTACTTCTTCCAGGGACATTTAAGATCCATAACGTGTTCCACAAGTCCTTATTGAAGAGGTTTGTCGAGCCAGTGGTTCCTATGGCTGCGCCCCCTGACCCTGTTTTGGTTGAGGGCAATCTGGAGTATGTGGTTGAGAAAATATTGGATTCTCGTTTTTCTAGACGGAAACTCCAGTATTTGGTTAAGTGGAGAGGTTATGGTCAGGAGGACAATTCTTGGGTGTTTGCTTCGGACATCCATGCTAGGAGACTGATTCGTGCGTATCACAGAGCTCATCCTGACCGACCTGGTTGCACAAATGAGGGTTCGGTGACCCCTTCTCAAGGGGGGGTACTGTTATGAATGTGTTAGAAATGAATTGTGAGCAGAAGCTCCCTCCGGTGGTTGCAGACAGTACTAAACCATTCAATGAGGATTGGCAATCAGGGATCACGGACTGGCTGGATATAAGGGAGGTTTGCCGGTGATCAATTGTTCTTGTCTCAACGTTGTTTCCTGGTTCACTTCGAAGCTTGCTGAGTCTTGCCTCTTCTCCTGCTCTCAGATAAGATATTTTCTGTTTTTTTGTTTTTGTGCTTGCCATTTGTATATTTCTCTGCATTTCTGTGAGGTTGGCCAGGTTCCCCTCTCCGGGGGGCTTGGTCTCCTCTCGGTTCCTCTGGAGCCATTGTTGTTTGTTCATTTGCCTTTTCCAGTTTTTTTTTCTGTGGCTGCGGCTTAGTTTTGTTACACCAGAGAACTAATTTAGGTGGTAGAGGTCGTGTGATCTCAGGTGTTTTTGCAATTAGTAGCGTTGGGTTTTTTTTAGGGTTTTTTTGGATTGCAGTAAGTATCCTTCCTATCCTTTTCTGTCTAAGTCAGATTGGGCCCCAGCGTTTGCTCATACTATTTTCTGTTTGTGTCTGTATTTCCTCTTGTCTAACCGCCATTACATGTTTGGGGGCTTCCTATGTTCTTTGGGGATCTGCTCCGGGGCAGATAGCTTTCCTCTTTCTATCTTTAGGTGTAGTTAGCCTCTCAGGCTGTGACGAGGCGTCTAGGACCAACGTAGGAACGCTCCACGGCTGCCTTTAGTTGTGGTGGTTAGTCAGGGTACTGCAATCCAGTAGATTCCAACCTCTCTGGTGTATTGCCGTTTTTGCCTGCTCTCCTCAGCTACCAAAACACAACAGGGTGCACTGAAAAATATACCACTAGAGGTCATTATGCACATTCACACACGTTCACTTATCCCAAAGACCACCAGAGGGAGCTGTTTAGACATATAAAAGCAGAGTGAACACAGAAACATTAAGGCATTCAGCCATTGAAGCCACTCAAGGCAGTCACCTCAGAGAGCTCAGTCATTCTGCAGTAAAGTGAAGTGCAGAGCTGAGATTAGAGAGGCTGCAGAGCTATTCAGTTCAAGAGAGAGTGGAGTCTAGTAAAGGGTGGAACAGAAACCACTCCAGCCTAGTCAGAGCTGAATCTAGGAGTGCAGCTCAGTGAGAAAGCGTGCCGAGAGAGCGGTGAAGAGGCAGCCCACCAACTGCCAGTATGTGATCGTGTGAGGGCCCGGGTAGGCCGAAGGCGAATGGAAAGTTAATGAGACAGAGGAGCCTTCATAGCTCACCTCAGCAAGTATTACCGGACACCGGGGTCCGAGCCTATAGGGATCTCCACGACCCATTAGGAGAACACCGGAGTTCCTGGAGGACTACAAGTCCCAGGAGTACCACGGAACTGATACGTAGCAGGGTCAGGAGGACGGAGTCTGGCAGGATCCGCCATAAAAGACCCTGTCCTTTCAGAGAGAAGGTCCAACCACAAGGTCAGCCAGGTACAAGACGGAGACCAAGCTAGGCCCAGCTACACGCAGGCCAAGACTTCATTACAAAGAGGCAGAGAACAGGAGGCCACACACCTACTCAGTGGAGGAATCTGTATGTGCACCCTTCACCCTACAGTGCTCCGGGGAGTGCCTGCAACATCTTCAGGAAAAGGTACCAAAGTGACTTATGTGTGTGTCTCCCTTATTACCCCTAACTGCCGGGTCCCCGTCTGTCCTGCACCCCTACACATCTATCTGCCCTGGAGGACTCAGCCTTTCCTGTGGAAGGCCTAACATCTTGCTGCACAATATTAACCCTTCAGTGGATCTGCATAGCAGCGTTGGTCACCCTGACCAGGTACCACAGGTGGCGTCACGAATCCCCATTCCAATATTCAATTCACCTGTAAATATCCCACATTAAAAGGATGAGCACCAGAGCCACGGACTGAGCTGTGTTGCCGTGACATCCCCCATAGTAGTCTATAGGCTCAGATCCGAGTTCCCATTGCTCTGGAGGGCGACTCAATGCAACTTGACATAGGCAAAAGGAGTGAACGCTGCAGCCGTTAATGTCGTTGTACTGTCAAATGTCTTGGCTGTTGGAGTGTTAGTATTGCTGCAATGTAATGCGGGGCAAAAATGTGCGTTTCATGTCCAAGAATTATGTCTGCAGTCTTGTCAAGCAACGAGTGAGTAGTGTGAACTGCCCTCATAGAACTTGGTGATGCTCGGGCCACGGGGTCGAGGCGGGCCGAATAATAGCCCACTGGTCGTTGCCTATTGCCATGTGATTGTGTAAGTACCCCTGCTGCGTGTCCTTCATTCTCAGACACTTACTAATGGAATGGTCGAGTATAGTCCGGGATGCCCAAGGCAGGGGCGGAAGCAATAAGTCGCTTTAATTCAGAGAAGGCACGATAAAGGCTTTCCATACAAACCGGTGATCATTCCTTATAGTTCATTATACCGTCTTTTAAGGCATTGTAAAGGGGTTGCATTATGCGGGATGCATCCAGTATCCACTGACGACAATAAGTACATAGTCCAAGAAAACGCTGGAGTTCAGTTTCATCTTTTGGAAAAGGAAGGGAGCTGACAGCTATTTTTTTTTTCTTCTGTGAGGTGTCTGACACCCTGAAGGAGACAGTGACCCAAAAATATCACTTGACCAAGGCAGAACTGAAGTTTCGAGGCCAAAACCCGACAGTTCAGATCTGCCAGATACTTGAGGAGACTAACAGTGGCAGCAATGGCTTCCTGCTCTGTCCGTGCACACAACAAAAGATCATCCACATACTGAAGCAGCGTGACATGGGGGTGGTCCAATTGCCAGGGTAAAAGACACTCGCCCATATATTTTGCAAACTGATTGGGACTGTTTTCGACCCCTTGTGGCATAACTGTCCACGTCAATTGTCGCCCCTGATAAGTGAATGCAAACAGAAATTGTCAATCTGGGTGTAATGGAATGCTGAAGAAGGCATTGGCAAGGCCGATGACTGTGAACCAAGCAGCATCCTGAGGTATCTGGGACAAAAGAGTATGTGGATTAGGCACCACCGGAGTTTCCTGAACAGTAACTGCATTAACTGCCCGTAGATCTTGTACCAGCCGGTACACAGGGGGTTGGCCAGGTGGGATCTTTTTCTTAACTGGAAACAAGGGCGTGTTTCATGGGGAAACACAGGGTACCAGGGCACTATTATCGAGTAACGTTTGTATTTGTCCCTTGAGGCCCTGCTCCTGATCATGTTTCGAAGGGTATTGTTGGACTTTGGGAAAAGGGGCACCAGGTTTGAGAAACACTTTTACTGGTTCTATGGGCATTTTCCCTATATCATCTGGCCCTTTTGACCAAAGATTAGATGGTATCTCTGAGAGATATGGGACAAGTCGTTGATCCTCAGGCACCATCGGGGGAGGGTCTGAGCCTATCAGGGCCATCATAACCGTAGGAAGGGCATGTAAAATACAGATTTCCTCGCTATCTTCATCTGCATAAGGGTTATATAATGTAAGAACCATCTGACCATCATCTTGGAATTGTATTCTGGAGCGGAACCGTGATAATAAATCTGCCCCAGTAAATTTACTGGACATGTGGGAGAGATTACGAACTGAGCAGTAACTTCAGGGAAAGGTCCCACAGGGATGGGTTTTGTAAGAGTATGTTTATTGGGTCCGCCATCTACTCCGATTAAAACAAGCTGTTGATCTGAGAGTTGAATAGGGATATCCGTAGGTACATCTGATGACTTGATTATAGAATTGGCCGCCCCAGTGTCTACCATGAACTTAACAAGGGTGTCCCCTACAGGGAGTGTGACAGATGAGCATGCCCCAGGTTTGGTGGAGGACATTGTGATGGCAGACCCTGGTTGGCCACCCCTTCAGTATGGGCGATTATCAGGATTTTGGGGCTGTCTGTAACTGGGGTATCCTCTAAGGTTCCCAGTATTTAGGTTACGATTGGAAGGGGGAACTTGAGGGTAGCATCTATCAGCGGGGTGTGACAATCTCTCTGAAAGTGACCGGGTCGGCCACAGCGCCAGCATTGCAGATGAGAATTGGCGCGGCGGGGCTGGGAGCAGGGTTCCCAATCTTAGGATTGGAGGAGATATTGGAGTAGGGGGCTAAGTTTGTGTATGGTTGGAGGGCGGAAGCTGGGGTCTGCTGTGTGGGCCACTGATAGGGAACGAGCTGTGTGCTTGCAGCTGGGGTGGGGGCTGGGGTTGGAGCAGGAGCTGCAACTGCTGCAGCTGCTGGTTTGCTTTTTGGTTTTCCTGCTGATGCAGAGCGGGCTAAATTCTTCTGAAAACTTTTTATCACTTTTAATGCATCGTCCGGAGTGGAATTCTCGATGTCAGGTCTAACTGACATTATCGCCTCTTTCAATTCAGGTTTAAGGCCGGACATCAAAGCTGCCACAAAAAGGTGTGAACGGGCTTTATTATACAATAATAATTCCAGATCTTGAAATACTACCATAAGACGCCCATAGAACTTCTCGGCAGTCTCCCCCTTGTCCTGTGTGACATCTGTGAGAGAGGTAGTTTGATCCGCTAGTCTATCTTGTGCCCAAACCTTTAAAGCATTGCAGAAATCAACACCACTCTCATAGGTTCCCCCATCCAGGTTCACATTATACATTATGCCACCCTCAATAATTGGAAAATACCCCTCCCCAGCTTTTACTCGAAGTAAGTGTAATAGATCTCTTCGGGGAGTGGAATAAATCTCTCGATTCGCTGCCATTTGCCTGTAGAAGGCCATGGGGGAAGTCTCTGGATCGGGTAATTGATTGCAAAGGGTGCCTATTTGGGATAGAGAAAAGGGGTATACTTTGGCCTATCAGGAGTAGTTTTCACATCATCCTCTTCAAATTCGGATATTACTGACTCGAGGGCGGGAGGAGGTGGCGGTAGTACGGGCACAAGAGGCATCTGCTGCGGAAGCGGGGCAGGAGGCTCTGTTACAGTTAGAGATTGTATTGCCTGATGGGCCGTTAGGCGGCTGTCAAGGACAAATCGGACCTCCTCCAATTTTATGGGGTTTTTCTGTATACACTGCTCTATTGCTGATACTATGACCGTGGCGGCATCCTTCCTGGAATATTGAAAGATACCGGCAGAGATTAATGGCTTGACCATTGTACGTTGAGGCATCGTACCAGGGGGGACAGAGGAGGCATACAGGATTGCTTTCTGGACTGCCTCAGTAAGCAATTGTTGGGACCTAGGAATGTTAGTAGGATTATATCGTGGTCCCACTGCATGTATTACATATTGACAAGGCAACTGTCCTGCTCTGGTTGCTGCGACCTGTACTGTTTCTACCTGGCCATACGTTTGTGTATACGAATTAGATTCTTCCTGTATCATGGGTCCGCCTTTCTGTGAAATTGTTGCGGCCAGTCCTCCAGCATGGCGGAGTTGATTATTTGCGGCATTTACTATGGCCCCAACGTGCTGCTTCATAAGATCTCTTGTCCCTATCCTAAAGAGCTCATCATGATGGTGGAGTCCAGGAATAACATTGGAATACATTTCCTGGAAATCTTCTACCTCCTCTGTGTATCCTGTCTCTGACTGGGTGACTAAAGTAGGAGGGAGTGGATACTCATGACCACTCGCAATACTAGACATAGCAGGGACTGGTGCTGGCAGTGGTTGATAATAAGTGCCATCAGCGTTTAACAAGGGAAAGGTTGGGACTACGACTCCTGGTCTCCTTGCTCCACAACTGCAACAGGTCTCTCTCCACTGAGAATTAGTAGCTCCGCATACGTCACAAATCCACCCGGCAGGATCATAGGGTGGGGGCGCACTGGGTTTTGGCAACCCAGGATATATTGGTGCCCTGGGGTTGAGGGGCACAGAGCTTACAGTTGGGAGGAGAGGCTTAATTTCCTGGGGAGGGACCTTATTATCTAGCAAGGAGACCCCTTGTTCCAGATCATCATTTTTAGTTGTTTGTCTTTCTGGCACATTACTCTTAGTCACTTTCTCAGTTCCTTCTTGCACCACAAAACATCCAATCTTCGTCGTAGTAGTAGACAGCTTTCCTTTTTCAACATAACAATAACAGAAACAACCAGAATTCACTTCCTCTTCTACTTCCATATAACCTTCATCACACAATTCATGTGCCAAGCCACGGAATTCTTCAGCGTCTTTAAGCAAACCATCATCAATCAACCTTCCTTTGTTCTTCCTAATACCTTTGTCCCATAGCGTAGGCTGTAGCCTCCCACCCTCAGGAATTCCCATAATCGAAAATATTTTTCTTGCATTCCTGACAGATTTCTTTCCCCATCTTTGAACCATAAGACTAACAGTATCCGATCCATCACACAAATCCAAACTCTTCTTTTTCTTTCACGGAAACATGATTCTCCTTTAAAGCTAAATATCCTTCCTTCAGTTGTGCACAGTACTGGAGCGGAAGTACAGTCTGTTCCACCGTGTCTATCCGCCACAGGGATAGCCCCAAAATTCCAACGCGGTACTCGGTGAAAGGAGGAGGGTGTCTTAGACTATCCCTCTGGACTCCTCTGGTTATATATATATATATATATATATATATATATATATATTCCTGACTTACAGTGCCTACAAGTAGTATTCAACCCCTGCAGATTTAGCTGGTTGACACATGCGGAATTAACTCGGCATTGTGACATTTGTACTGTAGATCAGCCTGGAAGTGGGAAATGCACTGCTGCAAAATTTTGTTTTAATTTTTTTTTTTTTTTTAAAAACGTTAAAAATTAATTCAGAGTGTCATTTATTATTCAACCCCTCAAACCACAAGAATTCTGTTTGGTCCCCCTAAAGTATTAAGAAGTAGTTCAGGCACCAAGAATAATGAGATTCACATGTGTGGATTAATGATCTCTTTTGCCAGCCTTTTCTAACTATTTAAGACCCTCCCCAAACTTGTGAACAGCACTCATACATGGTCAACATGGGAAAGACAAAGGAGCATTCCAAGGCCATCAGAGACAAGATCGTGGAGCGTCACAAGGCTGGCAAGGGGTACAAAACCCTTTCCAAGGAGTTGGCCCTACCTGTCTCCACTGTTGGGAGCATCATCCGTAAGTGGAAGGCTTATGGAACCACTGTTAGCCTTCCACGGCCTGGACAGCCTTTGAAAGTTTCCTCCCGTGCCGAGGCCAGGCTTGTCCGAAGAGTCAAGGCTAACCCAAGGACAACAAGGAAGGAGCTCCGGGAAGATCTCATGGCAGTGGGGACATTGGTTTCAGTCAATACCATAAGTAACGTACTCCACCGCAATGGTCTCCGTTCCAGACGAGCCCGTAAGGTACCTTTACTTTCAAAGCGTCATGTCAAGGCTCGTCTACAGTTTGCTCATGATCACTTGGAGGACTCTGAGACAGACTGGTTCAAGGTTCTATGGTCTGATGAGACCAAGATCGAGATCTTTGGTGTCAACCACACACGTGACGTTTGGAGACTGGATGGCACTGCATACGACCCCAAGAATACCATCCCTACAGTCAAGCATGGTGGTGGCAGCATCATGCTGTGGGGCTGTTTCTCAGCCAAGGGGCCTGGCCATCTGGTCTGTATCCATGGGAGGATGGATAGCACGGCCTACCTGGAGATTTTGGCCAAGAACCTCCGCTCCTCCATCAAGGATCTTAAGATGGGTCGTAATTTCATCTTCCAACAAGACAACGACCCAAAGCACACAGCCAAGAAAACCAAGGCCTGGTTCAAGAGGGAAAAAGTCAAGGTGTTGGAGTGGCCTAGTCAGTCTCCTGACCTTAACCCAATTGAAAACCTGTGGAAGGAGCTCAAGATTAAAGTCCACATGAGACACCCAAAGAACCTAGATAACTTGGAGAAGATCTGCATGGAGGAGTGGGCCAAGATAACTCCACAGACCTGTGCCGGCCTGATCAGGTCTTATAAAAGACGATTATTAGCTGTAATTGCAAACAAGGATTATTCCACGAAATATTAAACATAGGGGTTGTATAATAATTGACCCACACTTTTATGTTTAAAATTTATTAAAATTCAACTGAGCAACATAACTTTTTGTTTTGTAAGATTTATGCTTCTGTTAATAAATCCTACTCTCGTTTGCAGTTTGAAGGCTCTAACTTATTTGCATCTTATCAAACCAGCTAAATCTGCAGGGGGTTGAATACTACTTGTAGGCACTGTATGTATCCTACCCAATCATCGATCATCTCACCATGCCTGATTCTAACTAACAATGATCAGGATTTCAGGATATTTTGACTAAAAAGAGAGTTACAATCAATGGTCAATCCGGGGTGTCCGTCACTTATAAGGTACAGTTCGAACACTGGGCCCCCAAGGGAACTACACCTCTATATGATTCCACCCAAGAATCACCCCACCATCGGGGACAAACCTCAGATCCTCTTTGCAGCAACAAACACAGGAAAACCACACCAAATGGTCAGTCTGAACAGTATAACTGCCAACTTACCGTGGTTGTCGTGGGGGATGATGTCATGTGTGCATCGCCACGAAGATCGTCGCAGTTGCACATTCTGACTTCTCACAGCTGAGTTGCTGTTTCTTTGTGTTTGGCAGTTAGGGAGTTAATTCTGTCTGTGCTCAGTTCTGGGACTGGGTGCAGTTTCTTCCGGCTGCAATTAATTATTTGTTGATTGGTTTCCTTTAAATCTCTGGTTGTCTGTGTTGGGAGTTGCCAGTGAAATTCTTCATGCAGACCACAGATAGGATTGTATCTGTATAGACTTAAGTTAAAGAGCTCCTTAGTTGTTTTAAGCTCACCTTGCTTAGAGTTTAATATCCCAGATCATTTATGTTCCTTCTGTGTTTGTGTGTGTATGCAAGTCTGTGTTTTCTCCAGTCTGTCTTATATGTCTAATCTGTGTATTTAGCAGAGATCAGCCCATATCCCTTTGGTGGTAATCAGAATCCTTCTTAGGACTGATTACAGGGTTCAGGGACTGATAGGAGACAGGGTTAGGCTGGAGACTTGGACCTCTGAACCATTATCAGTACCTCCAAGGTGAGGGATTAGTTAGGACCCCAGTTTAGGGTCAGGTTAGACCCCCGGTCCTCCTCTTTCCTGTGACAGTGTATCAAGTCCTCAAGATTAACCCTGAGTCAACGGATATCGTGTCAGGTAAATCTATTCTATATTTACATGCTGATGTTGCTAATCTATATGTTGTATAGAGTGTTGTTCTTTTAAGAATAGTTTACTGACATCGTACACATATCATAAGACCGCGTGACATTTTCACTGGCCCATAAAATTATTCCCAGTTGCCATGGATCCAGTAGCCCAGCTGGCTCTGCAGTTGCAGGGATTATCCATGGAGCTGACGGACATTAAGTCCAAAGTTTTGTCTCCCTCGGAGCAAACCAGATTTGAACCTAAAGTAGCTCTCCCGGACAGGTTCACTGGTGGGCGAGACAAATTTTTTACCTTCAGGGAAGCATGTAAATTGTATTTTCGGCTTCGGCCTCGATCATCAGGGAGTGAAGAGCAGAGAGTGGGAATTGTTATCTCGCTCCTACAAGGGGACCCTCAATCCTGGGCCTTCTCCCTTCCTCCGGGATCCCCGGCTCTACAGTCAGTAGATCGATTTTTTACTGCCCTGGGTTTGGTATATGATGACCCAGATCGGGTCTCTCTTGCTGAGACAAAATTACGTAAGATACAGCAGGGAGATCGTCCGGCGGAGGAATTTGCTTCTGAGTTCCGTAGATGGGCCACAGATACTCAGTGGAATGACCCAGCTCTTAGGAGCCAGTTTTGTCATGGGCTTTCTGACAAATTAAAGGACGTTTTGGCTCAGTATGATTCTCCTCCATCACTGGAGGCTGCTATGGCCCTAGCTATCCGTACTGATAGACGGCTCCGGGAGAGGTGCGAGGTAACTCCGCCCCCTGTTGTTACTCCACCTACTACTAAAGTCCCTTATGTTGAGGTTCCCCTTGTCTGTTCGGAGGAGCCTATGCAGTTGGGAGGGACATCATTTCGTAGGAGGGGATTGGCGGTACGCCGCAGGACTAGAAGGTGTTTCTTCTGCGGGAAAGAGGGACATTTTGTTGGGGGATGTCCATCCCGTGCCTTGTTGAGCAAAAAGTCGCCGGAAAACTGTTAATCCCAGGTTGTGTGGTGGACGACAACCTGGGAGTATGTATTTCGTCCGCTAGTTCTTCTCAGTTCCTTGTACCAGTGGAGGTGGTGGTTGGTACGAGAGTGGAGAGATTTTCTGTTCTTCTTGATAGTGGGTCCGGGCTAATCTGGTTGACGCTCAGTTTGCTCAGGCTCAAGGTATGCATCTGAGTGTATTGGTCAAACCGATCCCTATATTCTCCATTGACGCCAGGCCTCTCGGCCAAGGTAGCTTTGTTCATGAGGTTCATAACATTGACCTTCGGGTAGGGGCAATACATAGGGAACTATTATCTTGTTATGTGTTGGAGGGTCTACCTACTCCTATTGTGTTGGGACTTCCTTGGTTGGTTAAACATAACCCTGTGATTAATTGGCAGTCCAGAGATATAAGCCAATGGGGGAGTTTTGCAAAAGTAACTGCATGAACACAGTCATCAGTGCGGTCGTGCCTAGTACTTTGCCTCCTTTTTTGGAGGACTTTGGGGATGTGTTCTCTGAGGAGGGGTGTCAGGAGTTGCCTCCTCATCGCGTGTATGACTGCTCTATTAATTTACTTCCTGATGCTAAGTTACCTAAAGCTAGGTTATATAACCTTTCTGGTCCTGAGAGGCAGGCTATGAAAGATTATATTTCGGAAAGTCTGGCCAAAGGGCATATTAGACCTTCATCTTCCCCAGTGGCCGCGGGGTTCTTCTTTGTGAAGAAAAAAGATGGAGGCCTACGCCCTTGCTTGGATTTCCGCGAACTTAATCGGATTACTGTTCGAGATCCGTATCCACTCCCTCTGATTCCTGATCTCTTCAATCAAATTGTTGGCGCCAAATGGTTCTCTAAATTGGATCTCAGGGGGGCGTATAATCTGATTAGGATAAAAGAGGGGGATGAGTGGAAAACGGCGTTTAACATGCCGGAGGGACATTATGAGAACCTTGTCATGCCTTTTGGTCTGACTACTGCACCAGCAGTATTCCAACATTTTGTTAATGACATTTTTCGTCATCTGGTGGGGCTGTTTGTGGTCGTATATTTGGATGACATTTTAATTTACTCACCAGATCTTGTGTCTCACCAGGAGCATGTGAGACAGGTGTTGCAGATCTTGCGAGACAATAAACTATACGCCAAACTGGAAAAGTGTGTATTTGCCGTACAGGAACTTCAGTTTTTGGGTTTCTTGGTGTCAGCCTCCGGTTTCCGTATGGACCCTGAAAAGGTGAGAGCAGTGCTTGAATGGGATCAGCCAGAGGATCTTAAGGCTCTGCAGCGTTTTCTGGGGTTTGCTAACTACTACCGGAAATTTATTTGTAATTTCTCATCTGTTGTCAAACCTCTCACTGACATGACAAGAAAAGGGACGGATTTTTCTAAATGGTCGGACAAAGCTTGCCAAGCTTTTTCCTCTTTGAAAAAATGTTTTGCTTCGGCACCCGTTCTCATCCAACCAGATGCATCACAGCCGTTCGTTGTGGAGGTGGACGCATCTGACGTAGGGGTGGGTGCAATATTGTCCCAGGGTCCGTCCCCTGGTAAATGGCATCCGTGCGCTTTCTTTTCTAAAAAATTGTCGTCCGCCGAAAGGAATTATGATATCGGCAATAGGGAACTTTTGGCCATTAAGTTGGCTTTTGAAGAATGGCGTCACTTTTTGGAGGGGCAGTCCACCCGGTCACCGTCATTACTGATCACAAGAACCTGCTGTATTTGGAATCTGCTAAGCGTCTGAATTCCAGACAAGCTCGATGGTCGTTGTTTTTACCAGGTTTAATTTTGTTGTCACTTATCGCCCTGGATCTAAGAATGTTAAGGCGGATGCCTTGTCTCGCAGTTTCCCAGGGGCCGGGAAAATGGATGACCCGATTCCTATCCTTCAGGAGGGGGTGGTAGTGTTGGCTGTATGTTCTGAGCTTGAGGAGGAGGTGTTAGAGGCTCAGGGGGACGCCCCTGCAGGACCTCCAGGGAGACTGTTTGTCCCAAATCGGTTGAGACAAAAGGTTATTGAGGCACATCATAATTCTGCTTTAGCAGGACATCCAGGGAGTAAGGCTACTTTAGATCTCCTTTCTCGCCGGTTTTGGTGGCCTAACGTTAATAAAGATGTTTTAACTTTTGTCGCGTCCTGTGGGGTTTGTGCTCGCTCTAAGACCCCTCATACCCGTCCGTCTGGGACCCTCTTACCCTTGAAACTTCCGGAGCGTCCATGGACTCATTTGTCTATGGACTTCATCACGGACCTTCCTCAGTCGTCAGGGAAGACTGTCATACTGGTGGTTGTTGACAGGTTCAGTAAGATGGCACATTTCTTTGCTCTTCCTGCCCTCCCTAATGCTAAAACTCTGGCGCAGGTGTTCATTGGGGAGATTGTGAGACTTCATGGGTTGCCTTCTGATGTGGTGTCAGATAGGGGGTCTCAGTTTGTGTCCAAGTTTTGGAGGGCATTTTGTTTACGTCGGGGATGCAATTGTCATTTTCCTCGGCTTTTCATCCGCAGACCAATGGTCAGACAGAGCGTCTGAATCAAAGCCTAGAGACTTATCTTCGGTGTTTTGTCTCAGAGAACCAGGAGGACTGGTCTTCTTTCTTGCCTCTGGCAGAGTTCGCTCTTAACAACAGGCGGAGCGAGTCCACTGGTAAGTCCCCGTTTTTTGGGGCATATGGTTTTCATCCCCAGTTTTGTACATTCAATGGGGGGGGCCCTTCTGGGGTTCCTGAGGAGGAGCGTTTCTCGTCGTCACTTGCTTCAGTGTGGAGAGGTGTATTGAATAATCTGAGTGCTATGGGGAACCGTTATAAACGTATGGCTGATAGGAGGAGAGTTTCTGGTCCAGATCTTAATGTGAACGATCTGGTATGGTTGTCTACCAGGAATATAAAACTTAAAGTTCCCTCCTGGAAGCTGGGCCCCAGATTCATCGGGCCGTACAGGATCAGTTCCATAATTAATCCTGTGGCATTTCGTCTGGACCTCCCTCCTACGTTTAAAATTCATAATGTGTTCCACAAGTCATTACTTAGAGGTACGTGGCACCAGTCATACCATCACCTCTACCTCCTCCTCCAGTGGTGGTCAATGGTAACTTGGAGTTTCAAGTGTCAAAGATCATTGACTCACGTCTGAATCGCCGGTCCCTTCAGTACTTGGTGCATTGGAAGGGGTATGGTCCAGAGGAGAGGACGTGGGTTCCTGCGTCTGACATTAACGCAGATCGTTTGGTGCGGACCTTCCACAGAACTCACCCGGGCAAACCTGGCCCTGAGGGTCCGGAGGCCCCTCGTAGAAGGGGGGGTACTGTCATGTGTGCATCGCCACGAAGATCGTCGCGGTTGCACATTCTGACTTCTCACAGCTGAGTTGCTGTTTCTTTGTGTTTGGCAGTTAGGGAGTTAATTCTGTCTGTGCTCAGTTCTGGGACTGGGTGCAGTTTCTTCCGGCTGCAATTAATTATTTGTTGATTGGTTTCCTTTAAATCTCTGGTTGTCTGTGTTGGGAGTTGCCAGTGAAATTCTTCATGCAGACCACAGATAGGATTGTATCTGTATAGACTTAAGTTAAAGAGCTCCTTAGTTGTTTTAAGCTCACCTTGCTTAGAGTTTAATATCCCAGATCATTTATGTTCCTTCTGTGTTTGTGTGTGTATGCAAGTCTGTGTTTTCTCCAGTCTGTCTTATATGTCTAATCTGTGTATTTAGCAGAGATCAGCCCATATCCCTTTGGTGGTAATCAGAATCCTTCTTAGGACTGATTACAGGGTTCAGGGACTGATAGGAGACAGGGTTAGGCTGGAGACTTGGACCTCTGAACCATTATCAGTACCTCCAAGGTGAGGGATTAGTTAGGACCCCAGTTTAGGGTCAGGTTAGACCCCCGGTCCTCCTCTTTCCTGTGACAGTGTATCAAGTCCTCAAGATTAACCCTGAGTCAACGGATATCGTGTCAGGTAAATCTATTCTATATTTACATGCTGATGTTGCTAATCTATATGTTGTATAGAGTGTTGTTCTTTTAAGAATAGTTTACTGACATCGTACACATATCATAAGACCGCGTGACAGATGATCAGTCCCAATTTTCCAGTGCCTGTGTCCGGTCCGAGGGTCCTTTGTCTTGTTGTCCTCAGGGGGCAGAAGCATCCCTATTTGGGGGCCCACGTTGGGCACCAAGCTGTTGGGGAGGATCTGGAGTGACCCTTCACGGTTGACCAAGTGATTTCCAAATTAATCCACAGGACATTGCCAGCAACTGAGAATGACCAGACGGAGACGTGTCTCTATTTGGGAGGATCAACGCAGATCACTAACCCTGTTTATTATATCACCTCTTTTATAGTATTAGCATACAGCACTTAACGTATGAAAATACAGAAAAACCGGAAACTACATATATGTCCGTATCTATGTGGTATAGAAAGAAGCACAATAGCACATTCATCAGAGTCTTACACAATAATACACCCCCGGGTCTCATATCTTGTTCAGGCAGGAATAGTCTGGTTTTATTACAGCCATGAACTTTACTCTAGTTAAGTTACAGAATTTATCTTGTAAACAACAAGATGGAGCCACAAGCACAAAAATGGAGTCTTTAGTTTTGATCTTAGTTTAGTCCTTCACAATCCATCACCTCCTCCTCAATTTCATGTGCACCTTCCTCTGTGTCACTGTGTAAGGTGGTAGAGTATGCGGGAAGGGGCACCTGAGTTTCATCAGGGTCAGATTCTGGCTCAGTAGACTGCGAGGGCAATGTAGTGCTGTGGGTAAATGTACCAGCAGAATCATCTAGCAGTGGCTGTGCATCAGTGCACTCCATGTCAGATTCATCTTGGACTGGGGAATTCAGGATTTGACTTGATAACCCAGGCATGGTATGTGAAAAGAGCTCCATGGAGTAATCAGAAGTGTGGCCTGCCGCATCCTTCACTTTTGGTGGGGGGGAAGGACACAAGGAAAGGTGTTGTTCCTGGCCAGGAGCCTGACGACTCAGTGCTTGCATTTTTTGAAACTTCAGAAGAGGAGGCGATAGAGCTGGAGGCTGTTACGGCAATGTAAGCCAAAACCTGTTCCTGATGCTCCGGTTTTAAAATCGGTTTACCTACTCCCAGAAAAGTGAGCCTTCCAGTCTGTTATGATTTGGTAGCTGAGGAGAGCAGGCAAAAATGGCAATACACCAGAGAGGTTGGAATCTACTGGATTGCAGTACCCTGACTAATCACCACAACTAAAGGCAGCCGTGGAGCGTTCCTAAGTTGGTCCTAGACGCCTCATCACAGCCTGAGAGGTTAACTACACCTAAAGATAGAAAGAGGAAAGCTATCTGCCCCGGAGCAGATCCCCAAAGAACATAGGAAGCCCCCAAACATGTAATGGCGGTTAGACAAGAGGAAACACAGACACAGACAGAAAATAGTATGAGCAAATGTTGGGGCCCAATCTTCCTAGAAAGAAAAGGATAGGAAGGACATTTACTGCAATCCAAAAAACCCTAAACAATACCAACTCTACTAATTACAAAAACACCTGAGATCACACGACCTCTACCACCTAAATTAGTTCTCTGGTGTAACAAAACTAAGCCGCAGCCACTGAAAAACTGAAAAGGCAAATGAACAAATAACAGTGGCTCAGATAAACTGAGAGGAGCACAAGCCCCCAGAGGGGACCTGGCTGACCTCCACAGAAGTGCAGAGAACAATGCAAAAAGCAAGCACAAAAATAAAAGCAGAAAATATCTTATCTGATAGCAGAAGATGCAGGCAAGACTCAGCAAGCTTCAAAGTGAACCAGTTGAGTCAAGAACAATTGATCACCGGCAACCATGATGGGAGGGAACCTCCCTTATATAAGACCAGTCCGTAACTCCTGATTGCCAATCCTCATTGAATGGTTCAGTACTGTTTGTAACCACCAGAGGGAGCTTCTGCTCAGAATTCATTTCTAACACATTCACAACACCAGGCCTTCTTGAGCCAGATGATGACGCCGGCTCAACACCTCCTGCCTTAGGTACTATTGTGCTTTTGGCACTTCCAGCTGATGCACCACCACCACCATCAGTACCATCTGGCCCCCCACGTCCACGTCCGCGGCCTCTTCCACCATACTTCCTCATTTTTGGGAAAATGTACCCAAAATACCAGCAGATATATGGTACTGTATCAGAAGCGTACAGCTGTATACAGTCTAAGGATAATTGTAAATCTCCGTATATATTTCAGGAGTCTGACACAGACGCTCTCAGGCTCAGTATGGATTAGACAAGAATATAAAAAGCTGAAAAAGGGTACTGTATCACCAGATACCAGGTATATATAGTATAGTGAAAATATTGTAAATCTCCGTATATATTTCAGAAGTCAGACACAGATGCTCTCAGGCTCAGTATGGATTAGACAAGAATATAAAAAGCTGGAAAAGGGTAATATATCAGAAGTGTACAGTTGTATACAGTGTTGGGGTAATTTTAAATCTCCGTATATATTTCCGGAGGAACAGACAGACGCTCACAGGCTCAATATGAATTAGACTAAAATATATGAAAAGCAGATCCGCAAGACATAATCACACATGTGGGCCAATGTTCCAGTTGTCAATGATGCGCTTACAGTGGTGGGTGAAGGAGGACTTTCTGCCCAAAAAGGGTACTGTATCACAAGCGTACAGCTGTATACAGTCTAGGGGTAATTGTAAATCTCCATATATATTTCAGGAGTCACACACAGACGCTCACAGGCTCAGTAAGGATTACACCAGAATATAAAAAGTAGTAAAAGGGTAATGTATCAGAAGCGTACAGCTGTATACAGTCTAGGGGTAATTGTAAATCTCTGTATATATTTCAGGAGTCAGACACAGACTCTCTCAGGCTCAGTATGGATTAGACAAGAATATAAAAAGCTGAAAAAGGGTACTGTATCACCAGATACCAGGTATATATAGTATAGTGAAAATATTGTAAATCTCCATATCTATTTCAGGAGTCAGACAGACGCTCTCAGCCTCAGTATGGATTAGACAAGAATATAAAAAGCTGAAAAAGGGTACTGTATCATCATATACCAGGTATATATAGTATAGTGAAAATACTGTAAATCTCCGTATATATTTCAGGAGTCAGACACAGACGCTCTCAGGCTCAGTATGGATTAGACAAAAATATAAAAAGCTGAAAAAGAGTAATGTATCAGAAGTGTACAGCTGTATACAGTCTAGGGGTAATTGTAAATCTCTGTATATATTTCCGGAGTAACACACAGACGCTCGCAGGCTCAGTATGGATTAGACCAGAATATGAAAAGCAGAAAAAGTGTACTGTATCAGAAGCGTACAGCTGTATACAGTGTTGGGGTTATTTAAAATCTCTGTATATATTTCCAGAGTCAGACACAGATTCTCACAGGCTCAGTATGGATTACACCAGAATATAAAAAGTAGAAAAAGTGTAATGTATCAGAAGCGTACAGCTGTATACAGTGTTGGGGTAATTTTAAATCTCCGTATATATTTCCGGAGTAACACACAGATGCTCACAGGCTCAGTATGGAGTAGACCAGAATATAAAAAGCAAAAAAGGCTAATGTATCCAAAGATACCAGGCGTATACAGTGTAGGGGTAATTGTAAATCTCCGTATATATTTCCGGAGTAACACACAGACGCTATCTCAGTATGGATTTGACCGTAATACAGAAGGCAGAAAAACGGTACTGTATCAGAAGATACCAGATGTATACGGTTTAGGGGAAAATTAAAATCTCTGTATATACTGTATTTCTGGAGTCACACACAGACGCTATCTCAGTATGGATTTGACTGTAATACAAAAGGCAGAAAAACGGTACTGTATCAGAAGATACCAGCTGTATATGGTTTAGGGGAAAATTAAAATCTCCGTATATATTTCTGGAGTCACACACAGATGCTCTCTCAGTATGGATTTGACCGTAATACAGAAGGCAGAAAAACGGTACTGTATCAGAAGATACCAGCTGTATACAGTTTTGGGGAAAATTTAAATCTCCGTATATATTTCCGGAGTCACACACAGATAGTCAGCATGTGTTTGTCCATGATACCAGCCAGTACATGGTAGTGTGTGAGGAGCGTACAGCTCTATACGGTGTGGGAAAAAATTAACTGTGCAGAAGAAAAGAATAAAAGTATTAGTGCTGTGTAGGTGCTGTGTAAAAAGCAGTCTGCACAGCAGTGTACACACAGCAATACAGCTAGCAGGCAGCCTAATAATCAGCTCTGCTGCTGCACACAAGAAATTCCTCCCATGTCACTGGCAGGCAGCCTAATAATCAGCTCTTTTGCTACACACAAGAAATTCCTCCCCTGTCATTGGCAGACAGCCTAATAACTAGCGCTGCTGTGTGTAGCCCAGCTGCGCTCTGGAGCCACATGTTACCCTGGAGGATGCATGAAAGGTAAATTCACAAATCACCTGATATTCATTCACACTTCACATTTCCCTGGTGCCACCAGAGGGAGCCCTTGTAGAGTACGCAGGTATATAAGGGTGTGGAGAGCTTAGCAGTTAGATTAGTCTATCTCAGAATGCTGATCTTGTCAGACAGATGGTGAGAGACGGACAAGCTAGTTACCTCAGACGAGCTGAGAGGGAAAGACTAGCTAAAGAGAGATTTATTTGAAAGCCTGAAGACAAAGAAAGCTGACATCTACTGCTGGTTGTGCTTATGTTAAAGGTGTGAGTAGGATGACAGGCAAGTGGAAAAGGGAAAGAGAGAGTGACAGAGGTCGACAGCATTGATAGCTTACCTCCACTCTGCACCACCGGACACCGGGTCTGAGCTTGCTAGCTTCTTCAATACTAGTAGGAGAAACCGGAGACCCTGCTGGATTCCAAATCTCAGGGGCCCAACAGTGCTGATACATAACCGGGGTCAGGAAGAACAAGAGTCTAGCAGGGCCCTGCACATAGAGACTAGTTCTGTCCAAAAGAAGGCTCCATCACAAGGTCAGCCGGGCGTAGCAAAGAAGACGGAGTTAGACTTAGTTCTATACGGGTCAGAAACTCACACACATAAAGAAGTAAGGAGGCCCTACACCTACTCAGTGGATTACTGGACATGCATCCTCCACCCTGACAGCTTCCCGGGCCGTGCCTGCAACTTCACCATCAGTAAAGGTACAGAAAGAGACTGTCTTGTGTGTGTCTGGATTATTGCTCCTGCACCCTTACACCGCCATATACCCTGAGGGATCAGTCTCGCCTTGGGAGACTTAACACCTTGCTGCCCCAAAACCCTCAGAGGATCTGCCCTGCAGCGCTGGTCATCCTGACCAGGAACCACAGGTGGCGTCACGAACATTTCTATCATCCCCTGTAAATATTCCCCTTTTAGTGAGCGCCCAGGGCAACGGTCCGAGCTGCGCTACCCGTGACATCCGCCAGTGAAGTGAACGGGCTCGGTGCCGAGTACCCCAAAGCCCTGGTACGTGCGACTCATCTTTTGGCGTCACGAACAGGATCCGAAGCTCGCAATATGTGAGTCCTGTGTGCCTGAATGGACTGTTTTGTGCAAAAGACTGTTTTGATGTTTTATGATTTTTGGCGCCATTTTCCGCCATTTTGCCACCATATTTGTGCCCTGCGGCGCTGGTGAAGAAGAGGGGCGTGTATTCGTGGGCGTACCCCCCCCTGTGGCGCGAAAGTTATGGCCGCCCTATCCAAGTGTAATTACAACGTTAGAGTATGCCCCACTGCAAGGGAGATCCGCCTCCTCTTCATCTTTGGTGCAAGGTAGAGAAAGCGAAAGTCCCGCCTCCACGGAAAAGACCAGATTGTTCCAGATGGGAAGCACAGTCTGGCCTGGAGTGAGATGGCGGAAGGACAGGAGTCACTGTGTGGGGGAATGGCGGTGCGCAGACCCCGTTCCCCTGAAGAAGTGCAGCCTGTACTCGAGCCTTCCCCAGGTCGGGAGGACGACCAACAAATGTATCGTGTGGAGGAGGTGGATGCGGCGCTGAGAGATCTAGCCCGACACCGCGCAGAGATGGAGGCGATGGAGCAGAGCTGGTGTGACCTGAAGCAGCGGCTGCTGTGGGACCAGCTGCTCTCCCCCCTAGGTGCGCAACCGTCACCCGCACCACCACCGGAACCAGCGGCTGAAGAAGAACCGGAGGCCGGCCCCGAAAGAGCTGATCCTGACTCCGCCGAGGACGCGGCGGGAGGGAAGGAGGCTGAGGAGGCCTTACCCGGACCGGAACGCCCGCCAGGCCTGGAATCAGAGGCCGCAGCGGAATGCAGTCCCCCGGTAGGGACACCGGAAGACCCCCAGCCACTAGCAATGGAGATCGACTGGGAGGAGATGGAGCACCTGGACGACGTGGAGTACGCCGCCCAGAAGGAGAACGAGTGGAGACGCCGAGAGTATGAGGAGCGGCAGCAGCGGGAGCAGCGTGAGGCGCAGCGGCTTCGCCAGAGGTACCGGGAGCAGGATCTCGCAGACAAGGATATTGTCCGGCGAGACAAAGGTACGCTCCGGGAACCGCGGCGCCGGGAGACGGTGTGTGACTCTAAGCTCCAGGGAGGTTGGGGGTTCATATACCCTGAGGGATCAGTCTCGCCTGTGGGAGACTTAACACCTTGCTGCCCCAAAACCCTCAGAGGATCTGCCCTGCAGCGCTGGTCATCCTGACCAGGAACCACAGGTGGCGTCACGAACATTTCTATCATCCCCTGTAAATATTCCTCTTTTAGTGAGCGCCCAGGGCAACGGACCGAACTGCGCTACCCGTGACATCCCCCAGTGAAGTGAACAGGCTCGGTGCCGAGTACCCCAAAGCCCTGGTACGTGCGACTCAGCTGCACACAACAAAATCCTCCCCTGTCACTGCACACTAACTGTACAGCGCAATCGCTATCAGCACAAGCACAGAATAACTGCCTAACTCTCTCCCTACTGAGAAACAGCGTCAGCAACCTCTCCCTACGGTAAGATCGGCAGAAGTAAAATGGTCAGGCTTTTATAGCCACTGTGACGCCACACAAAGCAAGCCAATCACTACAATGCCCTTCTATAAAATGGAGGTGACCGCTGCCCATGTCATCGCGTTGCCCACAGTGCGAGTCCTTGCTCATTGGCTGAGAAAAGGCTACTGCAAGCATTCTGGGAAAACCGATTTTGGCGCTCGGGTCGACGACCGCATGGCCGACCTCACGCTATGGTCGGGTTTCGCTCGGAGAAACCCGAATTTGGCAAAGTCGGTGATTTTTGAATCTGACCGACCTGTTTCACTCAACTCTAGTCGCAGTTCTGCTGGGTCTGGGGAGGACAGTGACAACAGCAGCCAGGGAGGGGCGCTAATGGCAGAGATTGAGCTCCTGGAGTCCCCGGTGTGCCTTCAAAACTTCCATATCAGTGACAATTTACCCCGTTGATATTACAAAGCAATGTAGTGAGGCGCAGAGCTCCATCTCTGCTTGTACAGTCATGGCCAAAAGTTTTGAGAATGACACAAATATTAATTTTTACAAAGTCTGCTGCTTCACTTTTTCTAATGGCAATTTGCATATACTCCAGAATGTTATAAAGAGTGATCAGCTTAACAGCAATTACTTGCAAAGTCAATATTTGGCTAGAAAATGAACTTTATCCCCCAAAACACATTTCAACATCATTACAGCCCTGCCTTAAAAGGACCAGCTAACCTCTTTTCAGTGATTGCTCCATTAACACAGGTGTGGGTATTGATGAGGACATGGCTGGAGATCAATCTGTCATGATTAAGTAAGAATGACACCACTGGACACTTTAAAAGGAGGCTGGTGCTTGGCATCATTGTTTCTCTTCTGTTAACCATGGTTATCTCTAAAGAATCACGTGCAGTCATCATTGCAATGCACAAAAATGACCTAACAGGGAAGAGTATCGCAGCTAGAAAGATTGCACCTCAGTCAACAATCTATCGCATCATCAAGAACTTCAAGGAGAGAGGTTCCATTGTTGCCAAAAAGGCTCCAGGGCGCCCAAGAAAGACCAGCAAGCACCAGGACGTCTCTTAAAAGTGTTTCAGCTGCGGGATCGGGCTACCAGCAGTGCAGAGCTTGCTCAGGAATGGCAGCAGGCAGGTGTGAGTGCATCTGCACGCACTGTGAGGCGGAGACTCTTGGAGCAAGGCCTGGTCTCAAGGAGGGCAGCAAAGAAGCCACTTCTCTCCAGAAAAAACATCATGGACAGACTGATATTCTGAAAAAGGTACAAGCAGTGGACTGCTGAGGACTGGGGTAAAGTTATTTTCTCTGATGAATCCCCTTTTCGATTGTTTGGGACATCAGGAAAACGCCTCATTCGGAGAAGACAAGGTGAGTGCTACCACCAGTCTTGTCTCATGCCAACTGTTAAGCATCCTGAAACCATTCATGTGTGGGGTTGCTTCTCAGCCAAGGGAATCGGCTCTCTCACAGTCTTGCCTAAAAACACAGCCATGAATAAAGAATGGTACCAGAATGTCCTCCAAGAGCAACTTCTCCCAACCCTCCAAGAGCAGTTTGGCGATCAACAATGCTGGGGATGTAGCAGCAGGTGCATCAGCCGAGAGGCTGGACAGTGAGGTGGGCCCGGTGGCGGGCATACGATCAGCCCACGATGCTGTGGTGCGCTCCTCAGTGAGAGGGGGGAGCGGCCCAGTGTCTGGGGCAGCTCCGGTAGCCTCGGCGCCTCTGAATACTGTAGCCGCTGATTACTTAGTTGAGAAGCCGAAGAGTGTGAGGGGGTTGCCGGGGCTGGGAGTTCCGGTCCTCCCAAAGTCCTATTTTGTTTGGTGCCTGGTATAACCAGTAAAGCAACGGAAAATATCAACTGATGATGCGGAGGGCACACATAAGTCGAGGGGTGAGGTCACCTCCAGTTCTGTGGAGGAGACTGATCCCCTCATGCCTGATGATGCGGAGGTCTAAATGTCACCCTTGTTGTCACTGTTCTGGCAGGAGTGAATGTGGTGGGAGGTATGGAAGAGGAAAATTCTTTGTCTAGTGGTGTGGTTGCTGGTTCGGTGGAGGGTGAAGAGGTTATGGAGGTGGGTAATAGTGACACTGTTGATGTTGATGTGGTCACTGGTCTGGTTGCCCCCCTGGTGATGGCAGAACCCATCAGGAGTTATGCCACTGTCACCTCCATAGGAAGTAGGGCGTCCTCCTCTTCTCTGGGCTCTGGGGACTGCATGTTGCAACAGCATCTCCTAGAGGCTTTAAAGAAGGGGAAGAGATCACTAATAGTAGAGGGTTGAAGTTGACTATCCTTCTGGATAGAGAGGCGTGGCCTCGGGGCCTTCCGAGAGCAAAAAGGAGGGGATGCAGTGTGGTTCCTCTCGACTGCCAGGCCGGGTAGTGTGCGTAGGAATGTGGTTCGTCTTCGGTGGAGGGGCAGTGATGCGTGTCCTCCAAGGTCTAAAGTTGTGGAGCTCCTGCTGAAGATGGGCTTCAGGGCATTTGACATCTACACCTTGATACATCCCTATTCTATGCCTGAGTTTGATGTCAGATTTGTTCCGCCAGAGGGCTTGAACTCTTCTGGTTGAGTTATGAGTTGGCAAAAAATGAGCCTGGCTGGCGAGACTTTGCCATTCAGGCGGTGTCTCGCCAAAATCAAGTCAAGAATGTGATCGTGATGACTTGTAACGAGTCGCTTTCTTGTTATGACATCATGACATGACTTAACCGATATGGACAGGTGGTAGAGATTCCAAAGAAAATCTGTGACGAGTTTGGTATCTGGTTGGGGGCCTGGACGTTTATGGTAAAACTTAAAGGGAATCTGTCACCCCATTTTGACTATATCAGATAAAGATATGCCTGAATAGTGCGTCCCATAAGTAACCTATCGGTATCTATCATATATCCTGACACCCCCGTTTTCATGCCCAAATACCTTTGTAAAGTTTGGTTTTCTGGGGTGCCAGATTCCCTTTAAACATTCAGGTGGTACGGTTGCCCACATTCCATCATCTGCCTTCCTGGGTAGGGATCGTATCCAGGTCTTCTAACAGGGGCAACCAAAGCTCTGTCACAGGTGTGGTGATCCCACACACTTCAGTCCAAAGTGCACTGTGAAAAAATGTGCATTCTGTGGGGATATCGGCCATCTTGCTGCATCTTGTGTGGAGATTGGGTGCCACCTGTGTGGTGACTTACGTCACCTATTCAGCCGTTGTCCTCGCTCCTTTGCTCATGCAGGAGTGACCCCAGTGGGAGAAAGCCATGAGGCTGATTCTGCTGGGGAAGGAACTAGCAGGGGTGAGGGAGCTGAGGGGCCAAGGAGGAAAAGCAATAAAAAGACGCCTGCCCAGCTGAGGCATCTACCAAGCGCAGACAGGAGAGGAAGCAGGGCGAGCACTGTGCTACTGGGCGGCCCCTGTCCTGCACACCAGCCTTGCTACTGAGGCCCTGATGGATGATGAGTTGGATGAGGAAGTCAGTAGGATCCACACGGAGGAAAGGGTCACTGCCTCCGAATCCTCCCATTATGAAAGTATGGATGAGGATAATAGGCAGTGGCTAGAGAACAAGCGTAAGCTCGGCAACAAAAAGAAGAGAAAGAAGGGAGATAAAACATCTCCCACTCTGACCAAGGTACCTAAGGAAGGAAAAACTGTCTCCCCTCTGGTTGGTCTTTCTAACCGGTTCCAAGCCATTGAGAATATCTCTTCCTCTGATGAGGAAGCTGAGGGTGAGGTTCCGGCTTCGGCAGGGCTTACAGGGGGTGCCGAGTCTCCTTCTGGGAATGTAAGGTCCTCGGAAGGAGGGACTGGCCCAGAGTCCAGAGATGAGGACAATAAAAAGAAAAAACACGCTGGAATGGACACCTCTGTGTCATTAAAGAGGGGGAAGGATTCCTCCTCTGAGGTAGAGGATAAGGGATCTTGATTGGATTGAGATGTTTTCCTGACTGAAGCCGTTCCCGAACCAAGGGTAGACCCCTCTCTTGACGTTTTGACAGAGATGATCAGGGAAGAGGAAGATAAGTTGGCGATTGAAGCGCTTGCCCAAAAAAAATCGCCCGGTCCACATGGCTTAACATCTGAGTTCTAGAAGACCTTTAAGGACGCTTTGGTTCCCCTCCTGACTGAGGTATTCAATGAGTGTCTTTCCTTGGGCTCTCTGCTAAAGTCAATGAGGAGATCTGCCCTGATCATTTTGTCAAAGGGTAAGGACCCATCTTGCATTGAGAATTGGCATCCCATAGTGCTTCTCAATGCAGACAGGAAAGTTCTGGCAAAGGTGCTGTTTAATCGGCTTGTGAAATTTGCACCCCGACTCTTTTCGGAGGCTCTGTTCCGGGCCGCAGCACATTTAGTGCTGTCCTCGGTTTCCGGGAGGTGGTGGAGCAGGGTAGGGCTGGTTACTGGAAGGGGTACATGCTGTCACTGGACCAGGCAAAAGCGTTTGATTTGGTTAATCATAAGTACCTCTGGTCTGTCCTTCTGAGATATGGCCTGCTGGGGGGTTTGTTGATTGGTTTAAGACCTTGTACGGTGTGGCAGAGAGTTTCCCGCTTGTGAATGGTTGGATTGGCAGCTCTTTTGAGGTTGGATCTGGTGTTCGCCAGGGTTGTCCCTTTAGCCCGCTGCTGTATGTGTTTGCAATTGACCCACTCCTTAGGAGGGTGGAGTGTGACCCGTTGGCCGGCATCGGGATGGACCAGGCAGCACCGGAAGTCACTCTGAGGGTGGTGGCGTATGCCGATGATGTCACTGTTTTTTTTTCCTCTCATGAGGAGGCAGGGTGGCTGATATCAGAGGTAGATCGCTACTCAGAGGCATCCGGGTTCAAGAACAACCGGGATAAGTGTGAGAGTCTCTGGCTGGGAGGAGGAGATCCTCGTTTTGATCTCCCGGACACACTTCCAGGACCCAAAGTTTCTGCAAAAGTCCTTGGCATCGAATTTGGCCAGGGGGATTGCCACAAATAAAATAGGGACAGCAGGCTAGAGATCGCCACTCAGAAGGTGAACCAATGGAAGGGTTGGTCTTTGACCCTAAGGGCAGTGGCGTAGCGTGGGGGGACGGGGGGGGGCGGTCCGCCCCAGGCGGCACCTGTGTGTGGGGGCGGCACCTGTGTGTGGGGGCGGCGCACCCTTCCTTGCCCTCCCAACTTCGCACAGCCAGCATTTACCATTGCTGTGCTGTGCTTTGTAAAGATGCTAGCAGGACCTGTGATGAGGTCACAGGAGGGGAGGAGTTAGGTGTCACATGATCAGGCCCCTGCGTCATGGTGCTGGATGATGGTAAGTTTATATGTGGGATCATAAGGGGTTTACAGTGTGGATGTAACTGAGCTGTGTGTGCATGAGGTGTACGGAGCGGAGCCGTGTGTACGAGGTGTACGGAGCAAAGCCGTGTGTGTACGAGGTGTACGGAGCGGAGCCGTGTGTACGGAGCAGAGCCGTGTGTGTACGAGGTGTACGGAGCGAAGCCGTGTGTGTACGAGGTGTACGGAGCGGAGCCGTGTGTACGAGGTGTACGGAGCAGAGCCGTGTGTGTACGAGGTGTACGGAGCGAAGCCGTGTGTGTACGAGGTGTACGGAGCGGAGCCGTGTGTACGAGGTGTACGGAGCAGAGCCGTGTGTGTACGAGGTGTACGGAGCGAAGCCGTGTGTGTACGAGGTGTACGGAGCAGAGCCGTGTGTGTACGAGGTGTGCGGAGCGAAGCCGTGTGTGTACGAGGTGTACGGAGCGAAGCCGTGTGTGTACGAGGTGTACGGAGCGGAGGTGTACGGAGCAAAGCCGTGTGTGTATGAGGTGTACAGAGCGGAGGTGTACGGAGCGGAGCCGTGTGTGTACGAGGTGTACGGAGCGGAGCCTTGTGCGTGTGAGGTGTGTGGAGCGGAGCCGTGTGTGTACAGGGCCACAAAGAGTGGAGCCGCGCATGTACAAGGGTCCTGTTACTTGCGGGAGTTGTGTGCTTGGGGCTGCAGGGGGGAAGGAGGGGTGCCATTATGTGCATGGGTCTGCGTGGGGACGGAGGGAATGCTGTTATCTGTGTAGGGCTGGGTCCCTGTCCCGCTGTCCTGGCCGGGAGGTTTACTTTCCCGCATTAGAATCGTACATGCGGAAACCCGGGGACCTCCCACACGTTTTGGCAGCCACATGTCACGTTTTACCGGAGGTGACGTGCTGTAAGTCAGCTGAACGCTGGAAATGACCGCTGACCTCATTTCCGGCGGTCAGCTTACAGCAGCAGGTACTGTAACTCGTTCTCGGGAGAGTCTTCAGAACGGCGACGCATCGAGCCGCTGGATCTGTTGGAGTGAGAGCCGGGTATTGTACGGACCGCTGCATACAATACCCGACTCTCACTGAGCGAGACAAGCAGGATGTGGGGATCTCAACATGGGATCTGTTCAACAGATGAAGAGATCCCCAGATCCTGCCTGTCTCGCTCAGTGAGAGCCGGGTATTGAATGGAGCGCCTCATAGCTGGTGAGATCCCCACATCCTGGGGAAATGAGGTCAGCGATGGAACGTGACTTGTGGCTGCCAGAATGTGTGGGAGGTCCCCGGGGTTTCCGTATGTACGATTCTAATCCGGAAAGTAAACCGCCTGGCCGGGACAGCGGACAGGGTCCCGAAATCGGGACTGTCCCGCTGAAACCGGGACGGTTGAGAGGTATTGTTTATAATTATTGTTTATGAAACAGTGTGATCAGCAGTGCTAAGTGGGTGTGGTCAGGGCGTGGATATGGGTGTGACCAGTGAAATGGGTGTGGCTAGGGGTGTGGCCTAAAATTTGCCGCCCCGGGCGCCACAAACAGTTGCTACGCCACTGCCTAAGGGAAAGGGTAAACCTGATCAAAACTTACCTGCTCCCTTTACTGATTTATCTGGGCAGTATGTGCATCTTGCCGGAGTCTCTTTGGACTCGGGTCTACAGTTTGTTCTTCCAACCATTTAGGGTGGAATAGACTGAACCTGGTGAAGAGGGAGGTCACTTAACATATGAGGAGACTAGGAGGGTTGGGTATAGTCAACCCTGTGGTATTCCTTGTGGATACCGTCATTAAGATCAATATTGCATACCTCTGGAAAGAGAGGGCTCCTTTGTGGGTATTCTCCTGTATGGGATGATTTCAGCCCTTCTTCCAGGAATGGGAGACAGGAGGGCAAGTGAAGGATCTTCGCACACCGCATGGACATCTTCCAGCTTACGCTACCTTGGTTCTGAAGGTAATTCACTGGTGGGGTCTGAGAATGTGGGAGATCAGGACTCTGCCAATGAAACTCCTTGACAATAGGGTTCTGTTGACCCATTTCCAGAGGCCTCTGGCACTCAAGGATTGCCCAAATCGGGATCTTGGGATGGGTTTGCATCTTTTGATTTCTATCAGGATCCCCTCGAAGTTTTGGGACTTGGCTTGGCGCTGCTTCCATGGGAAACTGTGTGTGAGGGACATTCTGAAGTGTAGGAGCTCTGAGGACAGGAACTATCCTCGGGAGCATTGTGGTACCGTGCTGGAAAGCATGGACCACTTCTTGCTTCATTTTCCCTTCAACAGAGAGGTGTACAACAGGGTAGGCGCCTCCATTCGCTGGTCTCGGCTGGCTGGTCTCTCCTATGCGTAATGGGCCTATTGAGCATTCGGAGACCTTGGTGGTCGGGACCGCTGCACCTTATTTCTAGTTAGCGCAGTGGTTAGGTATCACACGTGGAACGCACGGTGCTTAATATCGATGCAACGGAAAATCCTCCCAGTGGACGATGTGTTTAGAATCATACTCGGTGACCTGGTGAAGGTGCGCTGTCTGGAGTATGAGAGACTGGGAACATGTAGGGCCGCACTCCTCTGGAGGGGATTTTCTTTTAGTGTGTCCTAGTCTGGTCATCTCCTTTCCTGGTGGTGGGCTGCTGCTGACACTGTAGATTTTTGTTTTGTGTGACCAGTATACAGTGATGTAGGGCTGCAGGTGCTGAACTTGGGCTTTGTATTGTGGTTATTGAAGTGTTTGTTTCTGTATATATTGTATATAGTGATATAGATTTGGGTGTAGGTGTTAGGTTGGGTGGTGGGAAAAGGGTAGAGGTGGGGTTATCTTGTGGGACTATGGGACACTGGTGTGTTCGGGTGAAACACTGGCACTGCCTGATCTGGCCTATGGACATTGGACATGGACTGAGGCATGAGATGCTGGACCAGCTCTCAGTTCAGTGCAAGTTATTATTAGTTATTTTTCTGTATATATGTATAATATGTGTGTGAGGAGATAATGAGCGGCTGGACCAGTATTCACTATACTGATTATTTTCTGGCTGATATTTTTCTTATGTTTCTGTTATTATTATTGTTATGTTTTTCATTTTTAGAATAAAAGATCTACATGATGTAACTCAGGATCAGTAATGTTTGTTGGTTCCCTTTGATATCAGATGTCCAGCAGTGCCATCAGCTCAGAACTGGCAATGTCCAACAGAATCTACACCATCTACTGTTCGCTTGTACTGTGTGACAGATGTATCCAGAAGAAGTGATGGGTGAACACCAGACACCAATGATGGAAGCGACGTGTGGTCACCAGATACTGATGATGGAGGCAACGGGAGGTCACCAGATACTGATGATGGAGACAACGGGTGGTCACCAGATACTGATGATGAAGGCAACGGGTGGTCACCAGATACTGATGATGGAGGCAACAGGTGGTCACCAGGTACTGATGATGGAGGCAACAGGTGGTCACCAGATACTGATGGGATTTACATTTCTCTTTTCTTCCTTCACTTTGCATTTTAGTTATTAGTTATTGTTGTTTCTATTTTGAAAGTTTCCTACTTTGCTACACGTTTTTCCCAGTGCTGTGTATTGGCAGACCCTTGCCCAGGAGATCAGACTATGACTGCACCACACAATGTGTCACCGTCTTTTGTCTTTTAGGTTGTAGAATTACAATGGATTCTGCGAGCAGTTTGCAGGTGAATCTCTCATGCAGTAGAGGGATGTAAAGTTTCCATATGTACAAGGTGAGAGGAATGAGTAGCGACACTGGGCACGTGTGTGTAGAGTCTGGCGGTGTTACCTAATAACAAGCTGCACAATCATAACCCTAATCCCTGGACAGAGCGGTGGCTCTTTACATTTGGCGCTCGCTTGCATCTTCTCTTTGTTTCCTCACTTAGACGCTATTAATCCCTCATAAACTCTCCTCCAAAGGTTGAATCGGTCATCTCGATGTTGTCACTATCACCAGCAATATAGGGAGAGCAGATGCAAAAATGCCAACCGCAAATCAGCCCGGGATGCCATGGCGACAGATGACGTGGAGGCATTATACCATGGACACTTTGTTACAGAGATCTCGGATTTACCAATCTTCTTTGCTCTGAGATGAGGAGTCTGCAATTCTGCGACTTGTCATCCGCCGCCACATGGATGGATGGACCAAATGTCAATCCCACAACTCGTGACGCTGCGGCACAGAAGTCAGATCGTCACAGATAATAACTCAGTGCTAATTAATAATGTGCAATAATCTAGATACTAATTGGCTTTGGAGAAATAATACCCTGTCTATGTCAGGTTCCTAGCAGCTAAAGAGTTGTAAAAAAAAAACCAATAATTTTTTAGACTTTTCTTCCTTTGGTCTCAGCCTCTTCACAATTTAAACTTTTTTTTATTTGCAGTTTTGAGACTTTCTCCCCTTCTGGAGCTTTTTTCAAAAACTAGGTGAGGATTATGCAAAGGTAAAAACCCATTGCTGCGTAATTTAATTTCCTGACAAACTTATTGCTGCAATGAAGCATCACATTAATAAATCGTCTCACATTATCGCAGGGTTATAGGTACAAAACTCACGTCAGATAAAACCGACCCAGACACCTCCGCGGCATCATTGGGTCTCAGTTTCTCACTATTTCCAGATCTCTGCTTGCTGACCTTGAATGGAAACATTCACTTTTCAGATCATGTAGCTGAGAAGTCTCACAGCTCGATACAATTTATCTGAGCCATCGGTCTTGGGGATCAGGACTAAAGAGAAGTTGTGCTGATGTGTTTGGGTCACCGATAATTGTCTGTACTGACACATTGTAGCAAGCCCCTCAGCCCTCACACATGCAGGGACACGTGATGCCCATTAGCGCAGATTCTTCCCTCCTTAGACACATTGTTACTAATTCTAGTAACACGAAGGCCATGTTGTCAGACCCCAATTACGTGTCATCGACAAATGTGCCGCCATCTACCACCATTCCATGTGCGATCTATAACTGAACCGCAGGTGCGCTAACAATATCGGAGTCAGTAAGGAATTAGCCGCAGCGAGGTGCCGCGTCCGAACCGATCTCATCTCTTCTGTCATTGGCCTAATCTCTAGGAATGGCACTGGTCTCCGGACATTTAATTAGCAGGACTTAGGGAAGGCTGCTCTGCTCTAGACTTTCAAGATCATTAGCGATATAAATGAGAAGTCGTAAAGTTAAATACGAGTCAATTGCTTTCCACATAAATTAATGATGCATCCTGGTAGCCATGGGGCCTGCGGCTCCGTGCCGATCACTAATATGAGGAATGGAGGCTAATGAGCAGGTGATTTCCCTTTAAATAGATGCAGAATTGGCTCAGAGACTCGAAATGATAAGAACTTACAAAAATCTCCGATGCATAAAAAATCCATCGTCCTGCAGCCCCCATAAGTCATGCATATGAGGGAAGAACGGGAAAAGAGCAGGAATAAGGGGGACGGCTCTGGGTCATCACCTGGGTACTGGTCATCCGGTCACTTACACATGTGCTACATAAGGGGTCGTATGTTGCAGTCTCAGAAATTGAAACAAAAATGCTTTTTTTGCCATAAACTTGGAAAATCGCAGAAAAAGAGCAAGATGTGACACCACCCTAAATTACATAAAACTTGGACTAGTTCTAAAGTCATTGGCTGAACCACTGACACAACGAAGGGGCCACAATGTGTCATAGAGACTAATACACGAAATCTGCAGCAACAAAGTTTCCGAGGGACTGATGATTCACCTGTTACTTGCCCTTTCATTAGTGGCAAAAACCTACACACTCCCGAAATACCCCCTTGTGCTGCCTGGTTTGCCTCTCGCAATTCTGGTGGCTGCCACAAATTCAGTTAATCTATGATCCTAAAATACTGCTGTTGCTGTTTTAGGCCCCGTCTGTCCTTTATTGTATCTGGAATCTCCCAAAAGATCAGCTCCTTGCTATGCTGAAATACTTTGTGCTGCTGGGAGTCGGGCTATCTGCAATCTCCCAAGAGAACTGCTCTTTCTTTATCCTGAAATACTCTGTGCTGCTCAGGCTGAGCTTAGTCTTTGTGTAGAGTCACTAGGTGGACGGACCTGGAAACGAAAGCTTAGAGATTAGTTATAGGTCTCAGAGAATAAAACAGTTTGCAGAAAATTACTTATTAATGCAAATGGAGAGACAGGAAATCTCAGCAGAGCGCTCATCTGGGGTCATTTACCCGTCCAGATAGGAACGCGCCAATCCGGCCAGACCTGCAGGTCGTTATCATTAAAGGAAAACGATTTCACTCAGATGTTGGAAAGGCGTAAATGTAATGGTGGCGGGTGTCCTGAAGTGGCCGTTCTGTGCGCCGTGCAGGTGAGGGTCGGGGCTCGGGGGCGATGCCCATCACTGCCTTATAGCATTTGACTTTTAATTAGATGTTTTGCAGGGGAGCAACAAAAAGGCAGAATTTCTGAAAAGCTCCATTTAATCGCTCAAACAGGCATTAAAGCTCAAAGACTTGGACGGCGTCCTCGTGAATAAAAAGTACACAGGCCAAATGGGACACTTCAGAAAAATCCCAAATACTGTGGCAGATACAAAGATTACAGCTAGAAAACATAATCAAATTGGAAAGTACAGAAAGGGACCTGAGGGGGAAAGGAGGGATATTAAATGTGCAAAACTGGAAGAGGAAGAATTGAACGGAGCCAAACATGTAAAACCCTTGGACTGAAGCAACAAAGTTTCTAATTAAAGATCCAATGACCCTAAACGAAAAATAAGGCCGGTACAAAGAGGCTCCTCCAGGGAAAGAAACCCAGAAAACTCTGCTTTTCTCCTGATTTCTTCTCCTTTTGCTAGGGGTCTCTAGTTTCTTGCGGCTGCAGGACCTTGCACCAGTTGGTTTTACCCTGAGAATATTCCATGGCTAGACTGCGACTCGGGATCAGAAAAGAAGTACAGACCTGAATCAAGCCAGTAGATATCATCCTCAAATGGGACAATTTAGGAATATCCACAAACCTGCAGAAAAGGCAAAGAATATGGCTGGAAAACATTACCAGTATTAGAAAGTACTGGAAGAGACCTGAGAGAGAAGAAAGGATAATTTGTATAAAGCTGTGAGAGGGATTTGTAGAGAGCAAAATCTGTAAAATGTTTGGACAGAAGTAGCAAAGTCTACAACTAACTAAACACATAACTAAAAAAATAGTACTGAAAATTGTCTAAGGCTATGTGCACACGTTGCGGATTGTTAGCGTTTTTGCCGTGGTTTTTCGCGGCGGAAATGCGGCAAAAACGCTTACCAAGCGCAACTCATTATATTCTATGGGATTCCGCAATGATGTGCACATGCTGCGTGTTTTTCTGTGGCGGAATCGCATCGCAGAAAAATACGCAGCATGCACATTCTTTTTGCAAAATCACAGCGATTCCGCTGCCATAGGAATGCATTGAACCGCTAACTTTCTGCATGTGGCTGTGCCCACCATGCGCAGAGTAAGCGGTTCATGTGCGGATGGTACCCAGGGTCTGGAGGAGAGGAGACTCTCCTCCAGGCCCTGGGTACCAAATCCATATTAAAACAATAATTAAAATAAAAAATCGTGATATTCCCATCAAAGATTCTCATCTGATCAAAGAATCTTAATAACACATGGGCCCGATTCATGAAGACTGGTGATTATATGTGTGTGATGGAGTAAAATGTACCAAATTCATCAGAGGCGCACACCTTTCAGTGAGTTGGGCCATCGGGCTGGCTGATCTGTCTTTTGGGATTTACGCCACCTTTGTGATGTAAATTTGATGAATTTCTAGGATCACCCTCGCTCCCTGCTGAGCTCTACCTACTTGTCAAAAAGTACTGGCCAAAAGTTGCAGCATTTTTCAGAAACCATAAGTGCCACAAAAATTGAGATATATTGTGCAGATTTATGCCGAACATTACTTGATGAATCAACCATAAGTTCTATGGAAAATTCCAACTTTTCGACCATTTCTGACCCAAGGATGATTCCATAAATTCAGAGACATTTTCTGTACAGGCAGACACAGGACCTTAAGGGTCCCTGTGAAAGAACGATATATGGGCCCTTTGTAACCCAATAGCTCCTAAAAATGCAAAATTGCACCTGCATTGGAGGTAGAAATGGGCCCCCTTAACTCATGGGCCCCGGAACGGCTGCACAGATTGCACCAATATGTCCACACCTGATATTCTGAATATGAGAGAAATAGACAAAAAAAAGATTTTTGAAACTGTTTTTATTTACAAATGTTACAGAGTTTTGCAAAATTTACAAAAATAGAAAACAGAAACAAAGAATCTTTTTTCCTGGTGTAAACATGTGATGACTAAAGGGATACAAGCTGGATAACATGGCACAGTGTTCACAGCCCTGGAACAGCGATGACCTTGACCTGAAGAGGTTAAGTGCTATGACAAAGGCTCCATCAACTAGCGAAGATTGTGTCAACACAAGAGGCATTCATTGTCTGGGTCTCGGAGCTTTTCTCTTCATCCCACCCCCCACAATAGACTTGTTGCACTTTGCTCCTATTATCAGAGCGGCAGCAAACATGGCGACGGCGAATATTTTATTCATAGTGCACGATAAATAATTCTAGTAATAACATTTCCTCATTTTCTATTCATTTATAGCAACAAATAAAGAGCAGCCGGTTATAAATGGATGAGATCCTGCAGGAAGGTCACAGAAAGTCCACAGAATGTATTAGAGTAAGGCCTCTTTCACACATCCGGTGTGCGCCTGACGGCGCCCCCGGCATTTAGCCGCAGCGCCGCATCAGAAAACCTGATGCGCCGCTTGCGTTTTTTTTTGCATTGACTTGCATTAGCGCCAGATGGCGCCGCATGTCAATGCGTTGTATGCGATTTTGTCCGGATGCGGCGGAAATGTACATTCCGGCGGCCGGACAAAACGCAGCATGTAACGGTTTTTTTTTGCCGGATTCCCCTGATGTCTCCGGGCATCAGAAACCATCCGGCAAAAAAACGCATGCGGCGCAAGCGGCGCATCAGGTTTTCAGATGCGGCGCTGCGGCTAAATGCCGGGGGCGCCGTCAGGCGCACACCGGATGTGTGAAATAGGCCTAACTCAGCGTCGTGACGCGGAACGTGCGGGCGACGCTGATACATTGTAACATTACACAGAACTGAGCAGAGGACGGGGAAAGCGTCCGGAGCAGGAAAGTCACCCACAACTGCGTACATCTAGGGGGCGCTGTGCAAGGAAACCTCCCCCCACGTCGGAACATAATTGGGGCTTCATTCATTTTTCACGTGTGCATTTTTTCTGGCTTTTTTTTGTTATCTTGTGCCAAATTCCTGTAAGTTGTGCCTATTTTGAGTTTATTTTACCCTTCTCCTTTGTTCTTCTCTCAGTTCGCCATTACGGGAGCGTTTTTTTGCAATCCATATGTTTGCGACTGACTTCTTAAAGCAGCAAAATCCACCTTCTGGATTATTTTGCAAGTCATACTTTTGCGCAAATGTTAAAGTTGCGAGCGATATTATAATTATTCCTGAGACTTTTTGTTGTACAAAGGTGCAAAAATAAGTTGAAACAAAAATAAAGGTCATTTAGTGCAAAATTCATTTGGGTCATTTTGAAGAATTTTGTAATGAAAATGGCAATAAATAAAAGGCTAAAAAAAGAAAGAAAAGGAGCTTAAAACACCCAGAAATGATGAAATTTGGGCCTGATTTGCATGATCTCTGCTTGCTGACTCTGAGCGATTGTTTTCCTACACTGGAGGATGCATGGTCCTGGGCGCGTGGGTCGTCGCTCAGAGTTTAACAATCAAGGCTCAGATTTATTTTGTGCAAAATACAAAAATCAATGTTTTCAGGAAACGAGGGGTTAATTACAGCATATTGCCCCCTGCTCTGCTCACACTCTATGCACCGCCCTCCTTCACAGGTGTACTTAAATACACCATCTTCTATTACCCAGAATCCCTCAGTCTTAAAGGGATAAACACTTGGGTTCAAATGATAACACATGGGGATTATAAATAACGGATACAGATTAGCATCTGTCTAATTAAGAAGTTTAAACTTTAAAGGGAATCTGTCACCCTAAATTGGCGGGATATTTAAATGATGGCAGTCAGGTCAGATGGGCGGTGTTTTGGGTACTTGCCTTAACATGTTGTTCGCCGCTGTCTCCATTATTTCTGGGAATTGTAGTCGTTGCCCTCCATATAACACGCCTGCGCATTGCAATCTGCGGGCAAAGCATACTGCGCGTGCGCAATTCAAGATTGCAATGCGCAGGCGCGTTATATGGAGGGCAACGACTACAATTCCCAGAAATAATGGAGACAGCGGCGAACAACATGTTAAGGCAAGTACCCAAAACACCGCCCATCTGACCTGACTGCCATCATTTAAATATCCCGCCAATTTAGGGTGACAGATTCCCTTTAAAGGCTTTATAAAATAGTACAAAAGATAGAAAAGAAACCCTTTGGCTGCAGCTCTGCCTCACCCGGCATTGGACTCTGTTCACACCGTCCAGTATATAGTTCAGTTTTTTGATTGATTACAAATGGAGCAAAATTGGATGCAAAATGAACCCAAAGTCTGCACCGATTTCTGCTCTGCTTTCAATGGATGTTTGTTTTTTATGCAGGATACATTACAAACGGATGAGAACTGGACACGTGAACAGAGCGGTAATCTAGAGCCTGTGGGTAAAAACAGAACCCGGCAGGAAATCTCTGGACTACTTACAAAATAAGGAGACATTTAGTGAGAAACTCACTGAAAAAAAATACTATTATCCCTCTAATAAGAATATCACTGATTAGAGCTAAAAACACAATCTTTATTAAATTACAAAAATACAATTCACCCTCTGTGACCAGAGACTGACTAGAAATAACATAGCAAAAAACCCAATGTCTCAAGTCTTAATGCTGAGCTCTGTGTAACTCCACCCACACCACTGATAGGGAACTTTCTGTGTACACTGTGCATAGGCAGAAAGCTGCCAATCAGTGGTGGGGAAAGTTAAACAAAGCACTTCACTAGGAGGCATGAGACACCTAGTTCTGCAGTCATAATCAACTGCTGATAAAACTGCAACAAGCAGCTCAGTAAGGCTAGTTTCACACTAGCGTTCGGCAGGGCTGCGTAGTCCTCCGTGAAGCCCCACCCACTGCCGCACCTCTTCCGTTCAGCTCCGCCTATGTCTCATGTGTCCTGCGTAACCAATCTTTAACATTGGGTATGCAAGCCATGCGAATGTATGCGGATGTGCCCCCTGAGTCATTTTGACGCTGCGCTGAATTGCGTCGAATGCAACATGTTACATTTTGTTGCGGTCAGTGCAGCGTCAAAACGACGCATGCGGATGCATCCGCATACATCCGCATGGCTTGCGTACCCAATGTTAAAGATAGGCTACGCAGGAAACATGCAGATGAAGGCAGAGCTGAACAGAAGAGGTGCGGGGTGGGCAGCCCTCTGCAGCCCTGCCGAACGCTAGTGTGAAACTAGCCTAAGTGACATCGTTGAAATCAGGGTCTCTGCCCCGCTTTTCTCAGATTGCATAGCAAAAACCTGATGACAGATTCCATTTTGGAAGACCTTTTTTTTTTATAGGGGCATTAAAACCTTAGTTGGGGGCATTAATACTATGCAGGTGCACTAATGAGGCAATTTACTGCACCAGGTTCAGTAATGTGGCATCAGGGACAGCAGCAGGTGCAGTAATGTGGGCAGCAGAGGGCGCAGCAGAGGGAGTAACAAGTGCAGTAATGTGGGCAGCAAAGGGAGCAGCAGGTGCAATAATGGAGGCAGCAGAGGGAGTAGCAGGTGCAGTAATGTGGGCAGCAGGGGGAGTAGCAGGTGCAGTAATGTGGGCAGCAGGGGAGTAGCAGGTGCAGTAATGTGGGCAGCAGAGGGAGCAGCAGGTGCAGTAATGGAGGCAGCAGAGGGAGTAGCAGGTGCAGTAATGTGGGCAGCAGGGGGAGTAGCAGGTGCAGTAATGTGGGCAGCAGAGGCAGCAGCAGGTGCAGTAATGTGGGCAGCAGAGGGAGCAGCAGGTGCAGTAATGGAGGCAGCAGAAGGAGTAGCAGGTGCAGTAATGTGGGCAGCAGGGGGAGTAGCAGGTGCAGTAATGTGGGCAGCAGAGGCATCAGCAGGTGCAGTAATGTGGGCAGCAGTCACAGTAGGGGAGGCAGCAGGATGATACTGTTAGTGGCATATAAGACCATTGTCCTCGGATCCACCGCAGCCTTGGGCGATACCGACACTCCACATGTTATTCCGCCTTTGCAGCCACAACTGTCCGGATCCTGCGTCTGCGCCGCTGCGTTCCCACATTTGCTGGGACTGGAGACGCCTGCTAGAACCATTAGCCCCAGGACTCGGCGCAGCTTCCGTCTGGTCATTAAACCTTCTGCACATTTCTGGAATGTCAGCGCCCGGGATTATGATGGAGGCGGTGGGGGCCGCAGCGTCCAGACGTTTTATATCCGTATTACATTCCACAGTGTAACAGAAAGCGGCTGACTATGTCCCTGGTTAGCTGCGCAGGAAGGATGACCTGTCTGTGGCCCCTGTGGTGAACCGTCGCTGGGGCTTGTACCGGAGCACATGAGGGCAAATATGCTGATGCATGGGCCAAGTCCCTCCAGGTTCACCCCATTTACCCAAGTGCCCCAATGGTCAGACGCCATTTATAGACAAGGCCCCAGATTCTGCGGTCGGGTTGTTTCCTTCCCACCATTGCTACCAGTGTAGTTTCTGTTAGGTTTCCTGCACCAGTTCTCAGCCCCAGTAGTAAAGGGAACTAGGAGAAATCAGGGCGTCCCCTCTAGGCATGGGCCGGTGGCAGCCATGACATCTAGGCCCTTGGTGGTTGAGAAGTCCTTAGGTGCACGGATAGATGTAAGAATCACGTCTGTTTAACAGACTGCCATAACGCGATGTGAACCTGGCCTTAGTGCAGATGCTGAAGTCATGGACCCTGGGGCCCGAGCCCCAATAATCATCTCCCATCCCACCTCCATTTAAAGAAATGTCAATTACCTGTAGTTGTCAGTGTAATACGTAGGAAAATACCATGCTACTCTATAATACCGCCACACAATGAACACTAATGATACCATTATGTAGTGACTGAAGAAACTGTTACGTAACAAAAAGAAAAAGCCACTATAAATAATGGCAGGATTATAAGGAGAGTATGGTGATGGGCACCGGACCTGCGGACCACCCACATGATTACTGCACGGATATATAGGGACTTACAAGTGACGTCCGTTCACTTTTCCCATTTTTTACGTCTGGCCCAGACCGCCATATATCTACTATTCCCAAGCTGTCCGCCCTCCTCATCCTGCTGCTGCCCCTAAGACTGTGGCTGTAGTAACAATGCCCCCCGTGTGTTGCAAATTTATAGTCACCTGATGAGACGTACACGTGTCCTTGGGAGCGGCCGGGGCAGACGGCGCTATGCAGTGACATCATTGTGCCACCTGCGCTGGATGCCACCTCTCGTGTTCCACAGCCTCTGCTCAACCACAGGATAGGACTGTATCTGTGCCGTGCAGACGCCGCCAGAGACCCCGGCGCTGGCAAGAAGATTCACATCTGTGGCTCTAGCAACGCCACAGCCTGGACCCTCTGTAAAAGCAGCTGTGCCCCCCAACAGCTATGTAGTCTCAGGTGGTAATTTGGGACTTTATGGAGACTAGGGCTCATGCACAATGCTGCACCACCACAGCTAATGGTGAGTGCAGCTCTGGAGGAAATGATAAGGAGAGGGGCGCAATAGCTCAGTTACCAAATTAACAGAAAATACATCAGAATGGTGAATGCAGCTCCTTTGGTGGCTAAACAAGGGCACACATAATATTGGTGCAGCCGCACAGGGGCCCAAGAGGTCAGGGGGCCATTACCACTTCCAAAGCAGGTCGATTTGTGCGGAATGAGGAGCTATTGGACAGCAAAAGGGCCCAGATATTATTCTAGCACAGGAGCCCCTTCTGTCTGTGTTCGCACGTGCGGCTAGACAATAAGGATGCAGACTGGTGAATGCTGCTCCGGAGGAGTCCACTGTACAGTTAGTAAAGCAGAGTTGCATGTAGAGAATTATCCTGCAGAATATTGTTCAGAAGTGGAGCCGGGCGTTAACTTTTCATCGATTTCCCATCAGACATGCCCGGTGTTTGTTGTGCTGCGTTCCCCCGGGACGCCGCTGGGGATTTATAATGAGAAGCTTGCAGCCTTATTTTCCTACAAAACTAATGCAACCTAGAATTAAGTCAATTAACCTACGACTGAAGCAGCGTGCGAGGCAGGGAGGATGCCTGGATTACAATTTGCATTTATTTTGCATAAACTGCTCGAGTAAAAAAATGCAAATTTATAAATTCTCGATTTCCCAAAAAACAAAATCAAATTATACAAATTTTTTTAATAAACCCGATCTGGACATGGTTCTGCCCTAAATATATCGGAATGTATCCATCCTGCCTGATGACGGCGCCGCTCCTCATAGCCACAGAACCCCCTAATACAGGACGGCTCCTGCAGCCGCCTCTCCGGTCTCCTTCAACGTGCGGCCTCCGTTATTTAATTAGGTTCCTCGCTTCAGGTCTCTAATTTATTTATGCGTGAATGCATTAAACACACAGGTGTCTGGAGTTGTCCTTGTGCAGGACGACAAACGTCTCATGGCAAGGGCGAGCGAGCGCTCTGTGACACCCCCATGTGATGTCAGAGAAGCCCCCATTACACTAGGTGTGAGTTGCACGTACCAGGGCTTTGGGGTACTTGGCACCGAGCCCGTTCACTTTACTGGGGGATGTCACGGGTAGCGCAGCTCGGTCCGTTACCCTGGGCGATCACCATAAAAATGTGGGAATATTTACAGGGGATTTAGAAATGTTCGTGACGCCACCTGTGGTTCCTGGTCAGGATGACCAGCGCTGCAGGGTAGATTCTCTGAGGGGTTGTTACTGGGCAGCAAGATGTTAAGTCTCCCACAGGCGAGACTGATCCCTCGAGATATATGGTGGTGCAGGGGTGCAGGGCAATGAGGCAGACACACACAAGACAGTCTCTTTCTGTACCTTTACTGGTGTATTTGCAGGCACGTCCCGGGAAGCTGCTCAGGGTGGAGGATGCACGTCCAGTAATCACTGAGTAGGTGTAGGGCCTCCTTACGTCTTTATATGTGTGAGTTTCTGACTTGCATGAAACAAAGCCTAACTCCGTGTGAAACAGCTACGCCCGGCTGACATTGTGGTAGAGCCTTCTTTTGGACAGAACTAAGTCTCTATCTGCAGCGTCCTGCTAGACTCCTGTTCTTCCTGACCCCGGTTACGTATCAGCACTGTTGGGCCCCTCTGTGACCTGAAGTCCAGCAGGGTCTCCGGTTTTTCCCACTAGCCGTGAAGGTACTAGCAAGCTCGGACCCGGTGTCCGGTGGTGCAGAGTGGAGGTAAGCTATCGTTGCTATTTCTCCTCAGTCACTCTCTCTTTCCCTTTTTCCACTTGCCTGTCGTCCTACTCACACCTTTAACATAAGCACAGGCAGCAGATGTCAGCTTTCTTCTCTTCACCGCTCTCCAAGCATCGGCATGCTCGCTCTCTAACAGTACCTCAGTTGACTCGGTGTTACAAATACTGCAGTTCCCTTTCCTTCACTTCCTTCTTAGGCTCTGTCCGAAGTAGCTATCAGGACATTCCGTCAGACTAATCTGTGCACACTCCGAGAGTCACTTTCCACTTTCCTAGGGAACTATCAGTCAGCACGATCTGAGGTAACTTTCCTCTCAGCTCTTCAACACGCTCTGACACAGACTAGTGTAATCTAAGCTCTGACAGGAATCCTCTCACTCCGGTGTTCTGAGGAGATCTCATCTGTCTGAGGTACAACCAACAACTAGCTAACGTTCAGCTAGACTGTCTTCATCCCACTGCTCTATCTCGCCACATCCTTATATACTCTAAAGGGCTCCCTCTGGTGGCACTATAGGGAAATGTGAAGTGTGAATGAATATCGAGTGATTGTGAATTATCTTTTTGTGCATCCTCCTGGGTAACATGTGGCACCAAGCGCAGCTGGGCTACACATCCCCCCCCTAGTTAATATCAGCACTCCCGGGCTGAAAAAGAAAACAATTTTTATACATAACATCAACAAAACATAACTCATCCCTTGCGGGAGGTAAGGGCACTTCAAACGTTACAATGTGTACAAATGGCAAATAGAAAAATATCAAATGCTTTCACACAATAAATACAGGATTCTTGTGGAGGACCCGTACCAAACCTCCCACGGTGGTCCTGTGTGGGCTGCAGGACTTCTTTGCTGCAAACCTCACTCAAGGCCACACCATACGGGTTTTTCTTCTGAAGTAGAATGGCTTACGTAAAACCAAGATGGGGCACCGAGTGCCAACTATTTACATTACAGTTCTGTGCTGCAAGAGTCCTCAGCACGCAGTCCTTCAAAATAGCATTTCACATATCACTATCACATTACCCAACTGGGGTATACTACTTCAGCATGTAAACATTATCATCATACAACATTCTCAATAAAGTGCAATTCTCTGCAAACTTTCTACAGTTCAGTAAACCCTGTCTGGGTCCTACTGTTCTTCTTTGAATATGGTTGCACCTTCCACACCTGGGGCTGGAAGCATACGGTGCGCTCTGGAACGCATCACCAGAAGATCATGTCCTGCTACCAGTGTCTGAGTAGCTACAGTCCTCTTTTCAATTTTGCGATTTGCTGGAGGCCTTACAGGTGCCTCTTCTAAGTACAGATTTGGCTCAATAGGGATCGCTGTAGCAGTCGCTATGCTCTGCAGCGTTTCCAATGGTGACGCATGCACATGCAATGGCTCAGTAGGGGGCGCACTTGCAACTGTTGCGCTCTGTTGCGTTGCAGAATAGGACGCAGGATAGGATGCAGGTGCGTGGCCGGGCGCTGATGTGGCTGGGGCTCGGGACGCTGAGACACGGGGTACATTTTCGGCTTCAGGGACGGGGTCGCTGACTCGGGAGACATTCAGGGTATACCACCCCTTAAGACCCCAATGCCGCGTGTAGGTGACAATATCCCCTTTTAACAGGTTAGGCCCTACATCACAGCGATGAACGAAGATCTTCGGCGAGAACCCGGGCTCGCGTATGTACCCCCAACCTCCTCGGAACTTAGAGGCACACACTGTCCCCTGGCGCCGCGATTCCCGGAGCGTACCTTTATCTCGCCGGACGATCTCCTTGTCCGTGTAACGCTGGTATTGTCTGTACTTTGTTTTCCAGCATTACTCTGCATGTATTTTGCATTAACCCTTTTGCTCCTTTCCCCCTAACCAGCTGGGATACTGTTGTCTGTTACCTGTATGGATGCTGCTCAGTTCCCAGCTCTGCTGCGTGGCCGTACTTGCGTGAGTGTCTCCGCTGCGTTGCATGACCACACGCATGTGCGGTCCCTGACCTGCTGTAAAAGCCATCCGTAGCTTGCAAAGTCCTCTGCAGTGATGCATGACTTACTACGTGTGTGGCAGCAGCTTCTGTCAGGCGCCTGGCCTGCTGTGAAGACCATCCGTAGGTTGCAAAGTCCTCTGCAATGGTGCATGATTTACTACGTGTGTGGCAGCAGCCACTGTCAGTTGTTCCTCTGTAATGAGTTGTCTGGCTCTGCATAGGGGGCGCGGCCCACACCTGTCCTGCTTTTATGAGGATTGGGTGTGTACTAGAATTACTGCTCCAGCCTATCGCTGTGAAGCAGTTCATATATAAAGTTCCCCAGCCCTGATGGGCGTGGCCAGAGCTTCACATTGAATCCACATTGAATTCCTGAACTTAGCGGTATGTGGTTGTGTGTTCAGCTCCTGCTCTGAGTTGGATCAGCTCTGGAGAGTTGATTCCCCTTGTCCTGTCTTGGGTTTCTGCCTGGGGCTTAGTACCCAGATCGCCGTTCCTGGAGGCTGCATATCCAGGCCTGTTCCTGTTGTATCCTGTTTCCTGAATCCCTGATCCTGGATCTAACCCGGTACCTGAATGTCTGAACTGTGTCTTGTGTTTCCGCCTATGCTGGGGGCTGATTACCCAGATCGCCCTTCCTGGAGGCTGTATATCCAGGCCTGTTCCTGCTGTGTCTAATTACCTGAATCCCTGAACCTGGATCGCATCCTGTACCTGACTGTCTGAACTGTGTCCTCTGTGTTATGTTCCTGAAATCCTGCTGTGTCCTGAACCCTGTGCCAGTGACTGTGAATCCTTGCTATATAACCTGAGTCCATCTTGGAAGGAGGAGTCCGGTGTGTGCTGAGTTTCCGTTACTCTGTGCTCAGCTTCTGTGCAATTCCCGGCCAGCTCCCGTTGAGCCTGGCGGGGCTTGCACCAGACCGCTGGGGTTCCTTTTCAGATCGATACTAGATGTCCGGAGTCCGAGGACCGTGTCCTCCCTGATGACCACTGCCTGATGTCCGATGTCCGATGTGTTATGTTACGGTAGCTGAGGAGTGCAGGTAAAAAAGGAAATACACCAGAGCAGTTGGAATCTATGAGATTGCAGTACCCTGACTAACCACCGCAACTAGAGGCAGCCGTGGAGCGTTCCTACGTTGGTCCTAGACGCCTCGTCACAGCCTGAGAAACTAACTACACCTAAAGATAGAAATAGGAAAGCTATCTGCCCCGGAGCAGAACCCCAAAGATAATAGAAAGCCCCCAAACATGTAATGGCGGTTAGACAAGAGGAAATACTGACACAGAAAGAAAATAGTATGAGCAAACGCTGGGGCCCAAACTATCTAAATAGAAAAGGATAGGAAGGGCACTTACTGCAATCTCAGAAAACCCTGAAAAAACACCAACTCTACTAATTTCAAAATCACCTGAGATCACACGACCTCTACCACCTAAATTAGTTCTCTGGTGTAACAAAAACAAAACAGCAGCCACTGAAAAAAAACTGGAAAAAGCAAAAGTACAAAACACAGTGGCTGGACTAAACTGAGAGGGCAAAAGCCCCCGGAGGGGACCCTGAAGGCCCCCACAGAAGTGCAGGACAAAATGCAAAAATATAGCAAAAACACAAAATAAGAAATTGTCTTATCTGATAGCAGGAGATGCAGACACGACACAGCAGGCTACAAGGGAAACTGGAAAGAAGGATTCAGACCAGAACAATTGATCACCGGCAACCCTGATGGGAAAATGACTCCCTTACATAAGACCAATCAGTAACACCTGATTCCCAGTCCTCACAATCCTCACTAGTACCGCTTGTAACCACCAGAGGGAGCCTCTGCTCAGAACTCATCTCAAACCCATTCACAACAGTACCCCCCCCTTGAGGAGGGGTCACCGAACCCTCATTTGAGCAACCAGGTCGGTCAGGATGAGTTCTATGATACGCACGGATAAGTCTCCTAGCATGGATGTCCGAAGCAAACACCCAAGAATTGTCTTCCTGACCATAACCTCTCCATTTAACCAAATACTGGAGTCTTCGTCTAGAAAAACGAGAATCCAATATTTTCTCAACCACATACTCCAGATTGCCCTCAACCAAAACAGGGTCAGGAGGCACAGCAGCAGGAACCACTGGCTCAACAAACCTCTTCAACAAGGACTTGTGGAACACGTTATGGATCTTAAATGTCCCTGGAAGAAGCAAACGAAAAGAAACAGGATTAATAATCTCCATGATCTTATAAGGTCCAATGAACCTAGGCTTAAATTTAGGAGATGCTACTCTCATAGGAATATTCTTTGAGGACAACCAGACCAAGTCCCCCACTTTAAACCGAGGACCATCAGTCCTATGCCGGTTAGCAAACCGCTGGGCCTTCTCCTGAGAGAGGGACAACCTCTCCACTACCTGGTCCCAAATCTGCTGCATACGCTCAACAACAGAGTCAACACCTGGACAGACAGAAGCCTCCGTCTGTCCTGAAGAAAATCGAGGGTGAAACCCAGAATTACAGAAAAACGGAGACATCAAAGTGGCAGAGCTAGCCCTATTATTAAGAGCAAACTCAGCCAAAGGCAAAAAAGAGACCCAGTCATCCTGATCAGCAGACACAAAGCATCTTAGATAAGTCTCCAATGTCTGGTTTGTTCTCTCAGTTTGACCATTGGTCTGAGGATGAAATGCCGAGGAGAAAGACAATTGAACACCCAGTTTAGAACAAAAAGTCCTCCAAAATCTGGAAACAAACTGGACTCCTCTGTCAGACACAATGTTCTCAGGAATGCCGTGTAAACGAACCACGTGCTGAAGGAACAACGGCACCAATTCAGAGGAGGAAGGCAACTTAGGTAATGGCACAAGATGTATCATTTTGGAAAACCTATCACAAATTACCCAGATGGTGGTCATTCTCTGAGAAACAGGAAGATCGGAAATGAAATCCATAGAGATATGGGTCCATGGTCTCTTGGGCACAGGCAATGGCATCAACAAACCACTAGAGCGAGAGCAAGGCTTGGAGCGAGAGCAAGTCCCGCAGGACTGCACAAATTCCCTGACATCGCGAGACAAGGTAGGCCACCAAAAGGACCGACTAACCAAGTCTCTGGTACCAAAAATTCCGGGATGCCCAGCCAATGCGGAACAATGAATCTCAGACATCACACTCTTTTTCCATTGGTCCGGGACAAACAAATTTCCAACAGGGCAGCGCTCGGGCCTATCCTCCTGACACCCCTCCAGAGCAAGTCTCAAATTGGGCGAGATGGCGGAAAGAACTACACCCTCCTTCAAAATAACAGAGGGATCAGATAGCTCAGGAGAGTCCGCAAGGAAACTCCTCGAGAGGGCATCCGCCTTAACATTCTTAAGGTACTGCCACACTAAGCTATCCCGCTAGCGATCTCGTTAGCGTTGCATACTAATGAGATCGCTAGCGGGATTGTTTCTATATCGCTAAATGCGGCCACATTTAGCGATATAGTTAACGACGCTATCGCCGTTAGCGATCTTCTTAACGACTTTAGCGGTACAAAAGTACCGCTAAATCGCTAAGAAAAGGTGCCACACAGCGATTAGATACTTACCCAGCGGGAGCGCCAGCGATGAAATAGGGTCCGGAACGATTCCAGCGACGAGCGAGATCACAGCAGGAAGCTCGTCGCTGGAAGCTGCCGCACTGAACAATATCGCTAACGGGATCGCTAAATAGTGACGTTTTTTAGCGATCCCGTTAGCGATATTGTTTAGTGTGGCATACCCTTTAGTGCCAGGAAGAAAGGAAACCACAAAATTAAAACGTGTGAAAAACAAGGCCCACCTGGCCTGTCTAGGATTGAGTCGCTTGGCAGATTCCAGATAGACCAGATTCTTATGGTCCGTAAGGACCACCACCTGATGTTTGGCTCCCTCCAGCCAATGTCTCCACTCTTCAAAAGCCCACTTCATGGCCAATAACTCCCGATTACCCACGTCATAATTACGTTCAGTAGGAGAAAATTTTCGAGAGAAAAAGGCACAAGGGTTACTTTTAGAGGTCTCTGGATCTTTTTGGGACAAAACGGCACCTGCCCCAATTTCAGAGGCATCAACCTCCACCTGAAATGGCAGAGAAACATCAGGCTGCCGTAGAACAGGAGCAGAAGTGAATCTCTGTTTCAAGTTCCTGAAACGCAGAGACTGCCTCAGGAGGCCAATTCACCACATCAGAACCCTTTCTGGTCAAATCAGTTAATGGTTTAACAATAACCGAGAAATTACCAATAAATTTACGATAAAAATTGGCAAAACCCAAAAATCTCTGAAGAGCCTTTAATGAAGTAGGTTGGACCCAATCACAGATGGCCTGAACCTTGACCGGGTCCATTTCAATAACAGATGGGGACAAAATGAATCCCAGAAATGAGATCTTCTGTACGCCAAAAAGACACTTTGATCCCTTCACATACAGAGCATTCTCTCTCAAAATCTGGAATACAGTTCGAACATGTTTCACATGAGAGTCCCAGTCATTAGAAAAAATCAAGATATCATCCAAATAAACAATCAGAAACTTGTCCACAAAATCCCTGAAAATGTCATTCATGAAGGACTGGAAGACGGAAGGAGCATTAGTGAGCCCAAAGGGCATCACAAGGTACTCAAAATGCCCTTCAGGGTGTTAAATGCCGTCTTCCATTCATCCCCGTGCTTAATGCGAATAAGGTTATACGCCCCCCTGAGGTCAAGCTTGGTAAACCAAGTAGCGTTTTTCACCCTGGAAAACAGGTCAGAAATCAAGGGTAACGGGTATTGATATTTCACAGTAATATTGTTCAAGAGACGATAATCAATACACGGCCTTAATGAACCATCTTTTTGGGCCACAAAGAAAAAACCGGCACCTAAGGGTGAAGAGGATGGTCTGATATGACCCTTCTCCAATGATTCCTTGATATAAGACCGCATAGCGTCATGTTCAGGTACAGACAAGTTAAAAAGGCGACCTTTAGGGAATTTACTACCTGGCACTAATTCAATAGCGCAGTCATAGCTCCTATGGGGAGGTAAGGATGCAGATTTACTTTCGCTAAACACATCAGAAAAATCAAACAAAAAGTCAGGAACATCCTCAGCCTGGGGGGAGGCAGAAAAAACAGGAGTGTTGGTATTAACACATTGGCAGCCCCAACTGGTTACAGACACAGATTTCCAATCCAAAACAGGATTATGAGACTGTAACCAAGGGAAACCCAGCACTATAATGTCATGCAGATTATATAGAACCAAAAATTTGCAGCACTCCTGGTGATCAGGTTCAACCCTCATTATCACCTGAGTAGAAAACTGGGGTTTATTCTCAGCCAAAGGGTAGAATCGATCCCCAGTAAAGGAATAGACTTCTGTAGGGGTATCAAGGGAAACCCACAACGTTTAGCAAATCAAATCCATCATTAATAGCTGCTCCAGAATCAACGAAAGCCTGAGCAGAAAATGAGGACAGAGAGCATATCAGAGTGACAGTTAATAAAAACTTAGTCTGAACACTACCCAAGACAACTGAGCGTGCAAAATGTCTTCCCCGCTTAGGGCAGACTGAAATAGCATGAGAGGCATCACCACAGTAGAAACATAACCCATTGCGCTTTCGAAACTCATGACGCTGTGCCCCAGACACCACTCCATCACACTGCATGGGCTCAGCAGCTGGCTCACAAGGCAACACCACTCCACGCATACTTCTCCGCTCACGCAAACGTCTGTCAATTTGAATCGCTAATGACATAGAATCATTGAGACCAGAGGGGACAGGGAATCCCACCATAACATCCTTTACATTATCCGACAGACCCTTCCGGAAAAGGGCCGCCAAAGCGTCGTCATTCCACTTGGTCAGGACTGCCCACCTACGGAATCTCTGACAGTATAACTCAGCATCATCAAGCCCCTGATTTAATGCCAACAAGGCTTTTTCAGCTTGATCAGTGACATTAGGCTCATCGTACAATAACCCCAAAGCCTGAAAAAATGCATCAACATCACTCAAAACAGGATCCCCAGGTATCAGGGAAAAAGCCCAATCCTGAGGATCGCCGCGCAGGAGAGAGATGACAATTTGAACCTGCTGCGCTGCGTTTCCTGAGGACTTAGATTTTAAGGCAAGAAACAATTTACAATTATTTTTGAAATTGTGAAACTTAGCTCGATCCCCTAAAAACAAATCTGGCATGGGGATCCTAGGTTCCACAACAGGCAACCTAGCAAGATAGATAGCAATACTCCGAACCTCAGTGGCAAGCTGATCCACATGGCCAGACAACTGTGCAAACTCCATTGGGAGAAAAGATCCTCCCCAGCACCCAGAGATACAGAGGGAAAAAAAAAAAAATGCAACAAACAGAAAAATATCTCTGACAACTCTGACAACTTTTCTTCCTTCAAAATATTTTTTCCCTTCTGTGAGTACCATACAATTTTTATGGCCGGTGATACTGTTATGTTACGGTAGCTGAGGAGTGCAGGTAAAAAAGGAAATACACCAGAGCAGTTGGAATCTATGAGATTGCAGTACCCTGACTAACCACCGCAACTAGAGGCAGCCGTGGAGCGTTCCTACGTTGGTCCTAGACGCCTCGTCACAGCCTGAGAAACTAACTACACCTAAAGATAGAAATAGGAAAGCTCTCTGCCCCGGAGCAGAACCCCAAAGATAATAGAAAGCCCCCAAACATGTAATGGCGGTTAGACAAGAGGAAATACTGACACAGAAAGAAAATAGTATGAGCAAACGCTGGGGCCCAAACTATCTAAATAGAAAAGGATAGGAAGAGTACTTACTGCAATCTCAGAAAACCCTGAAAAAACACCAACTCTACTAATTTCAAAATCACCTGAGATCACACGACCTCTACCACCTAAATTAGTTCTCTGGTGTAACAAAAACAAAACAGCAGCCACTGAAAAAAAACTGGAAAAAGCAAAAGTACAAAACACAGTGGCTGGACTAAACTGAGAGGGCAAAAGCCCCCGGAGGGGACCCTGAAGGCCCCCACAGAAGTGCAGGACAAAATGCAAAAATATAGCAAAAACACAAAATAAGAAATTGTCTTATCTGATAGCAGGAGATGCAGACACGACACAGCAGGCTACAAGGGAAACTGGAAAGAAGGATTCAGACCAGAACAATTGATCACCGGCAACCCTGATGGGAAAATGACTCCCTTACATAAGACCAATCAGTAACACCTGATTCCCAGTCCTCACAATCCTCACTAGTACCGCTTGTAACCACCAGAGGGAGCCTTGCTCAGAACTCATCTCAAACCCATTCACAACACCGATGACCACTTCCAGATGTCCGGATCCTATCCATCTCTGCCTGATGTCCGGAGCCTGCCGATCGGTGCCAGATGTCCGGAGTCCGATGCCTGTGTTCCAGTCCGTGTTCCTGACTCCCTGAGATCCAATCCGTGTTCCTGTCTGTGTTCCTGACTCCCTGAGATCCAATCCGTGTTCCTGTCTGTGTTCCTGACTCCCTGAGATCCAATCCGTGTTCCTGTCTGTGTTCCTGACTCCCTGAGATCCAATCCGTGTTCCTGTCTGTGTTCCTGACTCCCTGAGATCCAATCCGTGTTCCTGTCTGTGTTCCTGACTCCCTGAGATCCAATCCGTGTTCCTGTCTGTGTTCCTGACTCCCTGAGATCCAATCCGTGTTACTGTCTGTGTTCCTGACTCCCTGAGATCCAATCCGTGTTACTGTCTGTGTTCCTGACTCCCTGAGATGCAATCCGTGTTCCTGATGTCCTGTCCGTGTTCCTGTGTCCCTGAGATCCAGTCCGTGTTCCTGATGTTCCGATGTCCTGCCGGTTCCTCCTTGGTCTACCCTGTGATGACGTCTGTCCTGGGTCAGTGTCTGATGTTCTCCTGCTGAGCCTGTGCTACGCCTGAGGCCTGAGAGAGAGGCCGTCCTAGTATGCCTGTGCTAGATGACCCTGGACTTCATCAACCCGTGATGACCCCGCCATCGTCTGACGTTCGTCCTGGGCCGGTGTCTGATGTTCTCCTGCTGAGCCTGTGCTACGCCTGAGAGTGAGGCCATACTAGTATGCCCGTGCCAGATGATCCTGGACTGCATCTACCCGTGATGACCCCGCCATCGTCTGAAGTCTGTTTGAGGTCGGTGTCTGATGTTCTCCTGCTGAGCCTGTGCTACGCCTGAGGCCTGAGAGAGAGGCCGCCCAAGTATGCCCGTGCCAGATAACCCTGGATTGCATCTACCCGTGATGTCCTCCTGCACTCGTCTGTGATCCTGAGTCGTGTACCCTTCTCTGATGTGTGGAATCGGGAGCCCGGTCCTATGTTCTGTTTATGTACTGTGTTTCTTTAAGTAAACTTTATGTTTCTTCTTACCTGAAGTTGTGCGGTGTTGTCTAGTCCTGCAGGTCGCCACCTTGCCCACATGTTCAGCTGCCACGGATCCTGGTCGCTGCCCTTCCCTAGTCCGGGCAGGCCCGGGTCTCCCTCCGTGGTCCAGTGGGTCCACATTCTCTTACCATCTGGGACTCATGCCCCACGTCGTCGTGGACTGGCGGCGTGGGAGCATTGGCTAGCTAGGCAAGCTATGCCATGTCCCGACGCCCCGCAGCCGTGGGAAGCGTCACAGTCCGCAAGATTCTTCTCCCGGTACCTCTGGTGAAGCTGCTGCGCCTCTCGCTGCTCCTGCTGCTGTCGCTGCTCATGCTCCCGGCGTTGCCACTCGTTCTCCTTCTGGGCGGCGTATTCCACGTCGTCCAGATACTCCATCTCCTCCCAATCAATCTCCACTGCATCAGGCAGGATTCCTTCCATCGTCCCTACCGGGGGACTGCATTCCACTGCGGCCTCTGGTTCCAGGCCTGGCTGGCATTCTGGTCCGGGCATGGCCTCCTCAGCCTCCTTCCCTCCCGCCGCGTCCTCGGCGGAGTCAGGATCAGCTCTTTTGGGGCCGGCCTTCCGTTGTTCATCAGCCGCTGGGTCCAGTGGTGGTGCGGGTGGCATTTGCACATCTTGAGGGGAGAGCAGTGGGTCCCACAGCAGCCGCTGTTTCAGGGCACGCCAGCTTTGATCCATCGCCTCCATCTCTGCGCGGTGTCGGGCCATGTCCCTCAGCGCCGCGTCCACCTCCTCCACACAGTACATCTTTTCTTCGTCCTCCCGACCTGGGGAAGGTTCGAGTACAGGCTGCACCACTTCAGGGGAACGGGGTCTGCGCACCGCCATTCCCCCACACAGTGACTCCTGTCCTTCCGCCATCTCACTCCAGGTCAGACTGTGCTTCCCATCTGGAACAATCTGGTCTTTTCCGCGGAGGCGGGACTTTCGCTTTCTCTTCTTAGCATAGAGGATGAAGAGGAGGCGGATCTCCCTTGCAGTGGGGCAGGCTCGGACATTGTAATAGCACTTAGACAGGGCGCCCATCACTTTCGCGCCACAGGGGGGGTACGCCCACGAATACACGCCCTTCTTCTTCACCAGCGCCTCAGGGCGCGAATATGGCGGCAAAATGGCGGAAAATGGCGCCAAAAATCAAACAACAGCAACACAGTCTTTTTGCACAAAAATAGTCCATTTAGGCACACAGGACTCACATATTGTAAGCTTCGGATCCTGTTCGTGACGCCAAGTTTAAGATGAGTCGCACGTACCAGGGCTTTGGGGTACTCGGCACCGAGCCCGTTCACTTTACTGGGGGATGTCACGGGTAGCGCAGCTCGGTCCGTTGCCCTGGGCGATCACCATAAAAATGTGGGAATATTTACAGGGGATTTAGAAATGTTCGTGACGCCACCTGTGGTTCCTGGTCAGGATGACCAGCGCTGCAGGGTAGATTCTCTGAGGGGTTGTTACTGGGCAGCAAGATGTTAAGTCTCCCACAGGCGAGACTGATCCCTCGAGATATATGGTGGTGCAGGGGTGCAGGGCAATGAGGCAGACACACACAAGACAGTCTCTTTCTGTACCTTTACTGGTGTATTTGCAGGCACGTCCCGGGAAGCTGCTCAGGGTGGAGGATGCACGTCCAGTAATCACTGAGTAGGTGTAGGGCCTCCTTACGTCTTTATATGTGTGAGTTTCTGACTTGCATGAAACAAAGCCTAACTCCGTGTGAAACAGCTACGCCCGGCTGACATTGTGGTAGAGCCTTCTTTTGGATAGAACTAAGTCTCTATCTGCAGCGTCCTGCTAGACTCCTGTTCTTCCTGACCCCGGTTACGTATCAGCACTGTTGGGCCCCTCTGTGACCTGAAGTCCAGCAGGGTCTCCGGTTTTTCCCACTAGCCGTGAAGGTACTAGCAAGCTCGGACCCGGTGTCCGGTGGTGCAGAGTGGAGGTAAGCTATCGTTGCTATTTCTCCTCAGTCACTCTCTCTTTCCCTTTTTCCACTTGCCTGTCGTCCTACTCACACCTTTAACATAAGCACAGGCAGCAGTAGATGTCAGCTTTCTTCTCTTCACCGCTCTACAAGCGTCGGCACGCTCGCTCTCTAACAGTACCTCAGTTGACTCAGTGTTACAAATACTGCAGTTCCCTTTCCTTCACTTCCTTCTTAGGCTCTGTCCGAAGTAGTTATCAGGACATTCCGTCAGACTGATCTGTGCACACTCCGAGAGTCACTTTCCACTTTCCTAGGGAACTATCAGTCAGCACGATCTGAGGTAACTTTCCTCTCAGCTCTTCAACACGCTCTGACACAGACTAGTGTAATCTGAGCTCTGACAGGAATCCTCTCACTCCGGTGTTCTGAGGAGATCTCATCTGTCTGAGGTACAACCAACAACTAGCTAACGTTCAGCTAGACTGTCTTCATCTCACTGCTCTATCTCTCCACATCCTTATATACTCTAAAGGGCTCCCTCTGGTGGCACTATAGGGAAATGTGAAGTGTGAATGAATATCGGGTGATTGTGAATTACCTTTTTGTGCATCCTCCTGGGTAACATGTGGCACCAAGCGCAGCTGGGCTACACAGGTGCAGCCAGTGGCATAACTTGAATCATGTGAGTCCCAATGCAAAAGCTTCAACAGGGCCCCCAATTATTGAAAGTCTTTAACAGTAATGGTCTTTTCATATGGGCCAAAGGGAGCTTTTGGGGCCCCCTAGGCTCCAGGGCCCGGGTGCAGCCCCTGGCAGCAGCTGATTCTCAGCTGTATCTGAAGCTGAGCGACAACCTCTGAGGACTCAAATAACAATGACGTGGTTGACGCTCGGAGTTTGACTGCAGTGCGGAGTTTGTCACCAGTTTGACTGCAGCGCAAATATAACCTCTGCAGGCAATCAGTGGCCTCTAATCAGCTGCAGCGGTCACAATTTATATGAGCAGAAGAAACAGTGAGTGAGTGAGAATAAATGATACTTCTTCTGTGACTGCTGCAGCCGATCAGCTGCCATTGATTGGCTGCAGTGCTTGGGTGACGCCCCTGCAGGGGTTGAAAGCCAGCAGATTGGTGACAGTGGATGCATTACTGACTATGGAGGAGCAGTGAAGGTCCACAGGATGAGATTCAGATTTTTCTCATTAATAAGGGTTTGTTCAGTAAAGGGTTACATCTTGATCTAATAAAAGTTCCTTTTTGATACCTGCAGCGATCAGCATGCATTACCATCTGGCCCACAATTCGTGGAGCACAGCTCCATAGCAGTCTCTTTTTCTGTTAATTCTTCCTAATCCTATCAGATTCATGGAAAAGCTGGGTCTCAACGTGTATTATCGTCGTGGTAACACAGATTGTTACATTTTAGAGAATTCTGTAGAAACAAAGTATCATACCTAACCAGAAATATGGTCAGCTCTGGACAGCTAGTTAATGGGTGGGAACTAAAATATCAAAACACAGTCACCCAGCTTTCCCAGAAGCAGATAAGACTAGGTTATAAAATGGGTTTCTAATATTGAAGTCTTCCATTATAGTGAGACGATTATCACAGTAGATAATGGCAGACTGGTCACTCAGAGTTGTAAAAAAGCTGAGCGACGTACTCTGTAATCGCTTCAGCTCCCTATTATACTTGCATCACTAGGAAATACTGTATATTTTTCCTCGTCTTATCAGTTTTAGGGAAAGCTGGGTGACTTGCATGATCGTCACGGTGACGCAGAGGATGTTACTTATTAGAATCCTGCAACAAGGTGAAACAATGTATCAGACACAAGCAGCAATATTTACAGTTCTGGAAAGCTGGGTGATCGGTCGGAACTTTGGCAACGATTTGGTTTTTTTTATGTACTGGTGTCATAAAAGACTTCATTTTATACCATCGAGAATTCTTCGTTTCCTCTAATGCAGCCCAGGTATCGTGGTCTCTCCTCTAAAGTGATTGGCTCAGATGAAGCGCCCCCCCAACTTTCCCAGAAAGCCTCCCCCATAGTGTGGGTATACCATACCACTGTAGATCTTGGCAGATTAACCATTGATAAGTCTGGGAGATACAGCCGATACGAGTGTTGTACAGGGGTCGGCGCATTTGTTACCACCCAGGTCCCCAACAGACAGATACGTCTCGTCCTACAGAGGGTCCAGGGTTATTTGCTGCAGGGTGGCTTTATCCTTCATGAATGCAGATACTTAATATGTTGCGCTCCTTTGTGGTGACTGACGGTTGTGGGCCAACGTCGAACCTGTCACAAGTTACATTTTAAGTGTTTCATTGTTTAAGTCTGAAAGTAACATTGTGTCTCTCCCTCCCACACAGAGATATAACAGAGGTGTCAGAAAGCGCGGCGGCGAGGACGTATGTGGGATCACAACAATAATGGGGAATAATGGGGCGGTGAACGCATTAGGGCGAGAGCCAGCTGCGCTAAGAACACAAGGAAAGGACAAATGACAGTAGAGCAATTGTGACTTGTCACATCCAATATTTTTAGCTTCCATTTCTGTGCGCCAGTATTTGACAGTCATTCTTTCCTTTAAGTGCATTCGTTCTTTGCATTTTTCCCATATTTAGTGGCTGGTATTGTTATAGCAGACGCGTGACGTCCCCCGACGACAGACGAGCGCAAAAATAAAAGAAAGGTCAAATGTTCAAAATTCTGATGAAATGTGAACTGTGCAGAGAATTTTGTTCTCCGTTATACGTCTTACAAAGAGCGCAGGAGGGTGGGACGATGATTGTTGACAGAGGTGCAGATTTGTGTCTCAAAAAGAAGGCAATGCACTTGGTGGTTGCTGTAGTTTTCCAGCAATTACAGCATATGAGCAGAAATAGGTATCTTTTAAGCACAGCATCAAGGCTTTATTTGTACCCAAATGGGAAAAAACAGTGTAGAAGAGGAGGAAGAGAATGAAAAGGAGGAGGTGGAAGAAGATGAAAGATAGAAGAGGGAAAAAAAGAGGACGCAAAACAAAGAGAATGAAGAAAAGGAGAAGAAAATAAGGAAGGAGGGGTAAGAAGGAGAAGGAGGAGGAAAAAAATGAAAGAGAATGAAAAGGAGGAGTAAAAAAATGAGGAGAGGAAGAATGAACAAAAAGGAGGAGAAAAAGATGAAAGAGGAAAAAAAGAGGATACAAATAGAAGAGAATGAAGAACAGGAGAAAAAAATGAGGGAGAAGGAGGAACAAAGAGAAGGAGTAGGAAGAAAATGAAAGAATGAAGAGAAGGAGAGAAAGAAAGAGAAGTAAAGAAAGATGAGAAGAAAGAAAAAAGAAAGAGAGAAAGAAAGAAAAAAAAAGAGAAGAGAAGAATACAAAGCAGGATAAAGAAAGAAGAGTGGGAATCAGCGGGAAGAGGAGAATGAAGTGGAGGAGATGTTAGAAAAAGAAGGGAAACAAGTAAAAGGAAGAGGGGAAGGACAAAAAGAAATAGGAAGGAAATAGTGGTGGGAGAAAGAAAAGGGAAAGGAGGAGAATGATGAGGGAAGAGGGAGGTGGAAAGAGAAAATAAAGTAAAAGGAAGAAGGAACAGGAAAAAAATAGGAAACTGAAGAATGAGGAAGACCAAAAGAAAGTAGACAAAAAAGAAGAATAAAACAAAATTTCAGATTTTTTCATGAAACATTAGATATTTCCATGAGTCCGGATAAAGCTTTTCCTGTTGCATCTACTGCTCTTTTGTTTCCAGGACGTATATTTCTGCATTTTTGTGAATATTTTGCATGTTCTTGTGTAGTAGACATGGCAGAACCTCCAGTATGTGGAGTCATGTTCAGTAATGGATCTGTCCTGGAGGCAGCTGAGGACACACGACCCGCTATGTCAGCCGCAGAGATGTCTGCTTAATGTTTATTATGCCGCCGTCCCAATGATTCATTCTGCAAATGAGAACGAATAAATTAAGATTTGAGACAAAATTCTAATCAATTGTCAGCCTGCAATGGAAAACGACCCGGGATGGAAACCTCTAAGGGCTGAAGATGGATTGATGTCCGCGGTGATGGATGAAACGGGTCCTGGATTCATAAAATGTTATATTAACAAACAGCATCTGGGCAAAACTTAAAGATTTGTCATCCAGGCAGATGACGATCATTACTCAGTGTCACAGGAGCTTTGTTACAATGTGTCATTCTGTAAACAGCTACAATAACAAGACAGGTCTGAACAAGATACGAGTAATATAGATGAAGGCAACACAAGAGAGCAGCGGTCATTATGGCGTCACACAACAACGCTGGAATATAAGACAGGAGGTAACACAAGATCAGTAATGTATGTACACAGTGACTGCACCAGCAGAATAATGAGTGCAGCTCTGGGGTATAATACAGAATGTATCTCAGGATCAGTAATGTAATGTATGTACACAGTGACTGCACCAGCAGAATAATGAGTGCAGCTCTGGGGTATAATACAGGATGTAACTCAAGATCAGTAATGTATGTACACAGTGACTGCACCAGCAGAATAGTGAGCGCAGCTCTGGGGTATAATACAGGATGTAACTCAGGATCAGTAATGTGTGTACACAGTGACTGCACCAGCAGAATAGTGAGTGCAGCTCTGGAATATAATACAGGAGGTAACTCAGGATCAGTAATGTATGTACACAGTGACTGCACCAGCAGAATAGTGAGTGCAGCTCTGGGTATAATACAGGATGTAACTCAGGATCAGTACAGGATCAGTAATGTAATGTATGTACACAGTGACTGCACCAGCAGAATAGTGAGTGCAGCTCTGCAGTATAATACAGGAGGTAACTCAGGATCAGTAATGCAATGTATGTACACAGTGACTGCACCAGCAGAATAGTGAGTGCAGCTCTGGAGTATAATACAGGATGTAACTCAGGATCAGTAATGTAATGTATGTACACAGTGACTCACCAGCAGAATAGTGAGTGCAGCTCTGGGGTATAATACAGGAGGCAATTCAGGATCAGTAATGTAATGTATGTACACAGTGACTGCACCAGCAGAATAGTGAGTGCAGCTCTGGAGTATAATACAGGAGGTAACTCAAGATCAGTAATGTATGTAGACAGTGACTGCACCAGCCGAATAGTGAGTGCAGCTCTGGAGTATAATACAGGATGTAACTCAGGATCAGTAATGTAATGTATGTACACAGTGACTGCACCAGCCGAATAGTGAGTGCAGCTCTGGGGTATAATACAGGATCAGTAATGTAATGTATGTACACAGTGACTGCACCAGCCGAATAGTGAGTGCAGCTCTGGAGTTAATACAGGAGGTAACTCAGGATCAGTAATGTAATGTATGTACACAGTGACTGCACCAGCCGAATAGTGAGTGCAGCTCTGGGTATAATACAGGAGGTAACTCAGGATCAGTAATGTAATGTATGTACACAGTGACTGCACCAGCAGAATAGTGAGTGCAGCTCTGGAGTATAATAGTG
>JARQOD010000001.1:392597352-392693878 GCA_033576555.1 Oophaga sylvatica
CTGTATAATAAGAAACAGTGCTGCACATAACAAGAGAGCGCAGTATATAATAAGGGACTGTTCTGTACAAAACAAGCAAGGGCAGTATTTAATAAGGTATGGTGCTGTACATAACGAGAGAGGGCACTGTGTAATAAGGGACAGTGCTGTACATAACAAGAGAGGGCACTGTGTAATAAGGGACAGTGCTGTACATAACAAGAGAGGGCACTGTGTAATAAGGGACAGTGCTGTACATAACAAGAAAGGGCACTGTGTAATAAGGGACAGTGCTGTACATAACAAGAGGGGCACTGTGTAATAAAGGACCGTGCTGTACATGGCAAGTGAGGGCACTTTGTAATAAGGAATGCTACTGTACATAACAGACTGCACTGTATAATAAGGGACGGGCAGTACATCGCAAGAGAGGGAACTGTGCATATATGTAAACGTGCTGTAAATAACAAGAGACGGCACTGTGAAATAAGGGATGGTGCTGTACATGACAAGAGAGGGCACTGTGTAATAAGGGGCGGCAATATAGATAATGAGAGAAGACTAATATATCTATTTTATAATCACTATTTATAGCTTGGTTACAATAAAATGAGGGTCACAAACACGTTTCTTACACAGGGGCCACAAGTTGTCAGTGTCCACCCCTGTTGTAGATGATGTGTTAAGCTTATCTCCTCCTTGGAGTTAGCGGAGCACTGATCCATTGATGTCTGTGGCTGCATCCTACTCAGCAGTATCTTCTAGTGAATCCAGATTTCTTCCTGTAACTTTTTGTACTGATCCGATCAGGTTGTGGAATTTCTGCTGCTTTCATCTCAGTTGCAGAACATCTCATGTATTTTCATCCATCACTGCAGAGACAGCGGAGAGAACAGCAGCCTCAGCAGAGCTGTCAATAACGGGAGCCACGGAGCATCCCGTAACGACATGTCAGGAAATGGCAGGTAATTGTCACATCCACTGACGGGGAAATGATGCTGCCATTTGGCAGCTGTGGCAGAATCAGGTTCCACACTGCTTGCTGGACACTTTGTATCTTCTCATGTTGTTCAGCAAAGGAAAAAAGAATAAAAAATACAAGTATCTTGTCCCAAAACCGAAAATTACACAATCAGTAAAATCCGATGACCAAGGAAAGGTCACCTGCTGTATCTGTGCCCGCGAGAAGGACCTCTTCGTCTCTTAGGGACAGTGGGGCTTCTACACAGGAGGCTCTAAAGTTGGGGTGAGGGGATTTGTCTGCCTACCTTATCACTAGAGTTGAGAGAAACAGGTCGGTCAGATTCAAAAGTCACCAACTTTCGCCAAAGTCGGGTTTCGTTGGCCGAAACACGACCATAGCGTGAGGCCGGCCATGTGGTCGTTGAAACGAGTGCCAAAGTCGAGTTTCCCAGAATGCTTTTGACTCGCACCACAATTGTGGATACCAAGGCTATGGGGTACTCGGAGCCGAGCCCATTGATTTCTATGGGAGATGTCACTGGCAGCGGGACTCGTTCCGTGGCCCTGGCGGTCAAGCAATGGGGGTATTTACAGGGGATTATTAGGATAGGTAGTTCGTGACGCCACCTGCGGTATCTGATCAATTGGACCAGCGCTGCTATCAGGATCTTCACAGGGGATGTTATGGGGCAGCTGGATAGTAAGTCTCCCACAGGTGAGACTAGTCCCTGGAAGTCTATGGTGATGATGCAGGGTGTAGTTAAGAATTCAGTCACACACGAAATAGCTTCTTTTCATACCTTTTACTTGAAGGTGTTTCAGGAAGATCCCGGGGAGCTGGTCGGGGTGGAGAATGCACACTCGGGTAGCCGCTGAGCAGGTTAGAGGCCTCCTTTACTTCAAAATGTACTTGAGTCCAAACTTGCATAAAGCGAAGTTAACTCTGCAATCTCCAGCTTTCTCGATAGCTGTAACGCCCGGCCAACATTGTGGTGGAGCCTTCTATGTCTCTGATCATCAGATGTTGAGAGAACTAAGTCCCTACTTTTGTAGCGTCCCACTCAAGGTCCTTGTTCTCCCTGACTCCGGTTACGTATTGGCGCTTAGGGCTGCCCTCTGCGACCTGTAGTCCTGATAGCCTCCGGTTTTCTATCACTAGACGTGAAGTACTAGCAATGCTTCGGACCCGGTGTCCGGTTAATTAGTGCAGGTAATCCAATACCTGAAGCACTTCTCTCTGTCTTCTCCACTGCGCCCTTCGCCCTGCTTCCCGCTCTTAACATAAGCACTTGTAGCTCTTGATGGTAATGTCAGCTTTCTTCTAGAGCTCACTGAATAGCTCTCAGTATCCTCCAAGTACAGACTGGACTGAGACTGAACTACCCTGTACTCAGACAGGAAACAGACTGAACTCCTCTCCCTCCTGCACAGAATCACTGACTGACTGACTGAACTGCTACATGTCACTCCCTTTTTATACCCCTGATGGGTGTGTCTAAAAGTGTGAGTGAAGTGAATGAATATCAAGCGTTGCGGTTACCTTCCTGTGCATTCTCCTGGATTTATGTGTGCCTTACATAGCTGGGCCACACATCTTCAGGCGCCTTTTTCCAGCCAATGAGCAAGGACGTACACTGTGGGCAACGAGATGACATGTGCAGCGTCCACCACCATCTTAGAGAAGGGCATTGCAGTGATTGGCTTGCTTTGGGGGGCGTCATAGTGTCTATAAAAGCCCTGAGCGCCGACCTCCATTTTACTTCTGTCGATCTTAACAGTAGGGAGAGGTTGCTGACGCTGTTTATCAGTAGGGAGAGAGTTAGGGCTGGAAAGAGAAGTTCTTCTGTGCTTGTGCTGATAGCAATTGTGCTGTACAGTTAGTGTGCAGTGACAGGGGAGGATTTTCTTGTGTGCAGCAGCGCTGGTTATTAGGCTGCCTGATAGCTGTATGCTGTGTGTACACTGCTGTGCAGACTGCTTTTTACACAGCACTAATACTTTTATTCTTTTTTTCTGCACAGTTACTGACCGTTCATTTTTTCACACACTGTATAGAGCTGTACGCTACTCACACACTACCGTGTACCGGCTGGTATCACAGAGAAATACATGCTGACTATCTGTGTGTGACTCCGGAAATATATACAGAGATTTACAATTTCCCCTACACTGTATACAGCTTTTTGCTTCTGATACAGTAATCTTTTTCTGCTTTTTGTATTACGGACAAATCCATACTGAGTGAGCATGTGTGTGACTCCTGAAATATATACAGAGATTTAAAATTACCCCAACACTGTATACAGCTGAACGCTACTGATACAGTACATATATCTGCTGCTATTTTGGGTACATTTTCCCAAACATGATGAAGTATGGTGGAAGAGGACGTGGGCGGGGGAGGGCCAGCTGTTATTCCCCATTGACTTGCATTGGGGTGGGGTTTTGTTTTTTTGTCGACCTCCGACTTTTACCGTGAGCTAGTCAGCCGATCTCGTTCGACTCCACTTTTGCGAAAGTCGGGTGGTCCGAAACCCGACTCGACCCGAAAAAGGCAAAGTCGCTCATCTCTACTTATCACCTCTTGCCATGGGGTAACTCAGGAAGTCACCGATGGTCGCTCCCTGATTTGGTGCCTTTTCAGAGCCCCGGGAAGGATGGGCACAACATAAATTCTTTTAACGTTTCCTTGAAGTGACAATACTAAATTTAGCCTGTGAGAAGGTAGGACCCCCCAATCTAGAACAGGGCAATAGAGAGTTTTAAGGGGGGACCTGCTTGTTCTTTGATCACAAGAACCACCTGCAGTTGTAGACCTCTTTGGACTCATTGGCAAATGATGACATCTTGTAACTTCCGTTCTCTGATAACTTTTATGTTCCTATCGGTCATTAGAAGAATGGAGAAGGACTTCACCAAATGATGTCTCTTTCATAATTTACAGCAGATGAGCGAATCACACACTGAGCTCTACGATCCACGGACAGAAGCTGGAGCCACGGATGTCATTATTAGAAGAGCTAAGGAGAGAAACATCTCCCCGCTGATTACCCAATGGAAGTAATAGAATATTATGTAACCGTAAGAGTTGCCTCTGACGACAATAATCACGTCATGTAAATGAGTTCATGAGAATGTAAACTGTGTATTACAGGTTTAGGTGTAATCTGGTTAATGTACAGTACAGACCAAAAGTTTGGACACACCTTTTAATTTAAAGATTTTTCTGTATTTTCATGACTTTGAAAATTGTAAATTCACACTGAAGGCATCAAAACTATGATTTAACACATGTGGAATTATATACTTAACAAAAAAGTGTGTAACAACTGAAATTATGCCTTATATTATAGGTTCTTCAAATTAGCCACCTTTTGCTTTGATGACTGCTTTGCACACTCTTGGCATTCTCTTGATGAGCTTCAAGAGGTAGTCACCGGAAATGGTTTTCACTTCACAGGTGTGCCCTGTCAGGTTTAGTAAGTGGGATTTCTGGCCTTATAAATGGGGTTGGGACCATCAGTTGTGTTGTGCAGAAGTCTGGTGGATACACAGCTGATAGTCCTACTGAATAGACTGTTAAAATAGGTGTTAGTAAGTATCTATCGTTTGGAGCAATGAGAATTCTTACTGGAAATGTAAAAAGAAGTGTTGCGCTCAAAGCTGCGTGTTACAATCTGATGTACTTGAACTGTCCAGTAAACTTTTGTTTCTTTAAACTAACTTCTTGTCCTTGAGTTGTGTGCAGTGGCTCCTGAAGATGGAGGCCTGGAGAAAGCAGAGTCCTGTGGCCTACAAGTGAGTGTGATGCGCCCCACACCTAGTAGCACATTGGGAATGAGACACAAGTTTCCTGTAAAATGCCAGGGCGTTATGGAGCAGCAGTTCAGGGCTACCGCCCTCAGACACTTTACATAACAAAAATATGAAGACTTGCCAAGAGCGGCAGCAGTAATATGGAAATGAGCCGCCCTCCCAGAGCAGTGGGTACTTGGATCCGAACCTATTGTCTTCTATGGGGGATGTCACGGCAACACAGCTTGGTCCATGGCCCTGGGCGCTCACCATAAATGGGGGATATTTACAGGGGAATAATTGTTTGTGTAGCTAGTCGTGACGCCACCTGTAGTATCTGGTCAGAGGGACCAGCTCTGCTGTGCAGATAGTCTGGAAGGGATGGTGTTGTGCAGCTGTGTAGCCCAGCTGCACTTGGAATCACATTCCCCAGGGGATGCACCAAAGGTAACACCCACAAGTGACCTGATATTCATTCACAGCTTCACCAATCCCGAGAGCCACCAGAGGGAGCCTTTTTCAGAGTATATATAAGGATGGTGAAGCCACAGCAGTTAGTTAGTTGATTAGCCTGAGACACAAAAGTGAGAAGCTGTTAGTTCTCTTGGAGTGTTGGAGAGTTAGCTCTAGAAGTGTGCACAGATCAGTAGACGGAAGGTCCTGATAGCTGCTTCAGAAAGAGCATTAGAAAGAAAGAAGGAAAGAGAACAACAGTGATTGAAAGAACCTGAAGACTGCAGCTTTGAGCTTAGTTCATTGTGTGGAGGCCAGTACGAGTGGAGAAAGATAGCCACTTCAGCCTGGTCATAACTGAGTCAACTGAGTGCAGTTCAGGGAGCAAGCGTGCCGACGCTTTGAGAGCGTGAAGAGAGAGAAGAATCAGCTATCTACTGCTAGTGTGCTTATGTTAAGGGTCGGAGTAGGACGAAAGGCGAGTGGAAGAGAAGAAGAGAGTAACGGAGGTTGAAACAGCATTGATAGCTTACCTCTACTCTGAATACCGGACACCGGGTCCGAGCTTGCTAGCATCTACACGACTAGTAGGAGATACCGGAGACCCTTCTGGACTACAGGTCGCAGGGGCCCAGGAGTGCTGATACGTAACCGGGGTCAGGAAGACGGGGGTCTAGCAGGATGCTGCATACAGAGACACTGTTCTATCCAAGAGAAGGCTCCACTACAAAGTCAGCCGGGCGTATAAGTGAAGACAGAGTTAGACTTCGTTTCATACAGGTCAGAAACTCACACTATAGGAGTAAGGAGGCCCTACACCTACTCAGTGGGAATACTGGACGTGCATCCTCCACCCTGCCAGCTTCCCGGGACGAGCCTGCAACTACATCAGTAAAGGTACAGAAAGAGACTTTCGTGTGTGTGTCTGCCTTTTTGCTCCTGCGGCTGAAAGCCCCCTTCTCCGTCTTGCACCCCAGCACAGCCATCTACCCTGAGGGACCCAGTCTTGCTTGTGTAAGACTTAACACCTTGCTGCCCAGTAACAACCCCTCAGCGGATCTACACAGCAGCGCTGGTCACACTGACCAGGTACCACAGGTAGCGTCACGAACATATTCTACAAACACTTTAATCCCCTGTAAATATTCCCCCTTTTTAAGTGAGCGCCCAGGGCCACGGACCGAGCTGTGCTGACATCCCCCATTGAAGTGAATGGGCTCGGTGCCGAGTACCCCACAGGCCCTGGCGGGCGACTCATCTTTTCTGGCGTCACGAACAGGATCCGAAGCTCGCTATTAGTGAGTCCTGTGTGCCTGAATGGACTGTTTTTGTGCAAAAAGACTGTGATTACTATTTTTGTGATTTTGCCGCCATTTGCCAATACCGCCATGTTCGCGCCCTGAGGCGCTAGTGAAGAAGGGGGGCGTGAATCCATGGGCGTATCCCCCCCTGTGGCGAGAAAATTATGGCCGCCCTGTCTAAGTGTTACTACAACGTCAGATCATGCCCCACTGCAAAGGAGATCCGCCTCTTCTTCATCCTCAGTGCAAGGAAGAGAAAGCGAAAGTCCCGCCTCCACGGAAAAGACCAGAGCGTTCCGGATGGAAAGCACAGTCTGGCCTGGAGAGAGATGGCTGAAGGACAGGAGTCGCTGTGTGGGGGAATGGTGGTGCGCAGACCCTGTTCCCCAGAAGAGGCGCAGCCTGTGCCCGAACCATCCCCAGGTCGGGAGGGTGATGGAAAGTCATATAGTGAGCAGGAGGTGGATGCGGCGCTGCGGGATCTGGCCCGGCACCGCGAGAGATGGAGGCGATGGAGCGGAGCTGGTGGGCCCTGAAGCTGCGGCTGCAGTGGGACCAACTGCTCTCCCCCCTGGATGCGCGACTGCCACCTGCGCCACCACTAGAGCCAGCGGCAGAGAAGGAACCGGAGGCCGGCCCCGAAAGAGCTGTACCTGACCCCGCCGAGGACGCGGCGAGAGGAGAGGAGGCTGCGGAGGCCTTGCCCGGACCGGAACGCCAGCTAGGCCCGGAACCAGACACCGTACCTGGAGCAGAGGAGGATCCTGACATCGAAGCTGGCACCACAGCGGAGGCACCCGGCTCCACGGAGGAGCCCACAGATGAACATCTTCTCACGCCGCCTGCACAAGATCCGTGCCTGCCACCAGCATCGCCGGAGGAAGACAGGCCCTGCGGCCTGGAGAACGGGGACCAGCCGGCTCCCGCACCTGTATGTGCTGAGCGCCGCCTGTCCCAGCAGCGTCGCCAGGAGCGGCGGATGCGGCAGATGAGAGGTACTGTGCAGGGGCTGCGGCGGCCGGGGGCTGGACATGATCCGGTATTGGAGATGATGACCCTGGTGCTAGGCAATGGGCCCGTGGATAGGAACGGTCCTGTGCTGGCACCGCCACCAGGTGTCGCCCCAGCTAAGTAAATGTCTAACCTGGACAGGGTTTACTGAACTGTTGAAAAGTTAATAGTTGCTGCATCCGGACGGGTGCTGGCCTGCTGTTTATGTGAAAAGAAGTTTTGAAAATATTTACATGGCTATGATGTCTAGTATACCCCAGTAGGGTACTGTGTTTTTGATAATGTCTATGATTATGGACTGCGTGGTTGAGGACTCTGCCAGCCCAAAAACTATGTTGTAAATAGTTGGCACTTGGTGCCCCATCTTGGTTTTACGTGAAACCACTAATACCTCTGAAGACAAAACCCGCTTGGTGTGGCCGAAAGTGGGGTCTGCAAAAAGGGAAGTCCTGCAGCCCACCCAGGACCACCGTGGGAGGTTTTGAGCGGGTCCTCCATGAGTATACTGTTTACTTGACAAGCACTTTGCACTGCATTTTCTACTTTTTCTACTTGTATTAAAAGTGTATTTATAGTTGTAACGTTAAAGAGTCCTCACCTCCCGTAAGGGAAGAGTTAATGTTGTTGTTAATTTAAAAATTATTTCTTTCAGCCCGGGAGTGCTTATGTTAACTAGGGGGGGATGTGTAGCCCAGCTGCGCTTGGAATCACATTCCTCAGGGGCATGCACCAAAGGTAACACCCACAAGTGACCTGATATTCATTCACAGCTTCACCAATCCCGAGAGCCACCAGAGGGAGCCTTTTTCAGAGTATATATAAGGATGGTGAAGCCACAGCAGTTAGTTGATTAGCCTGAGACACAGAAGTGAGAAGCTGTTAGTTCTCTTGGAGTGTTGGAGAGTTAGCTCTAGAAGTGTGCACAGATCAGTAGACGGAAGGTCCTGATAGCTGCTTCAGAAAGAGCATTAGAAAGAAAGAAGGAAAGAGAACAACAGTGATTGAAAGAACCTGAAGACTGCAGCTTTGAGCTTAGTTCAATGTGTGGAGGCTAGTACGAGTGGAGAAAGATAGCCACTTCAGCCTGGTCATAACTGAGTCAACTGAGTGCAGTTCAGGGAGCAAGCGTGCCGACGCTTTGAGAGCGGTGAAGAGAGAGAAGAATCAGCTATCTACTGCTAGTGTGCTTATGTTAAGGGTCGGAGTAGGACGAAAGGCGAGTGGAAGAGAAGAAGAGAGTAACGGAGGTTGAAACAGCATTGATAGCTTACCTCTACTCTGAATACCGGACACAGGGTCCGAGCTTGCTAGCATCTACACGACTAGTAGGAGATACCGGAGACCCTGCTGGACTACAGGTCGCAGGGGCCCAGGAGTGCTGATACGTAACCGGGGTCAGGAAGACGGGGGTCTAGCAGGACGCTGCATACAGAGACACTGTTCTATCCAAGAGAAGGCTCCACCACAAGTCAGCCGGGTGTATAAGTGAAGACAGAGTTAGACTTCGTTTCATACAGGTCAGAAACTCACACTATAGGAGTAAGGAGGCCCTACACCTACTAGTGGGAATACTGGACGTGCATCCTCCACCCTGCCAGCTTCCCGGGACGTGCCTGCAACTACATCAGTAAAGGTACAGAAAGAGACTTTCGTGTGTGTCTGCCATATTGCTCCTGCGGCTGAAAGCCCCCTTCTCCGTCTTGCACCCCAGCACCGCCATCTACCCTGAGGGACCCAGTCTTGCCTGTGGAAGACTTAACACCTTGCTGCCCAGTAACAACCCCTCAGCGGATCTATACAGCAGCGCTGGTCACACTGACCAGGTACCACAGGTGGCGTCACGAACATATTCTACAAACTTTAATCCCCTGTAAATATTCCCCCTTTCTAAGTGAGGCCCAGGACCACGGACCGAGCTGTGCTACCCGTGACATCCCCCATTGAAGTGAACGGGCTCGGTGCCGAGTACCCCACAGGCCCTGGCAGGCGACTCACAGCTATAGGTGTTAGGCCTCCTACAGGTGAGGCTGTATCCTTCTAGGGCAGGTAGATGTGTAGGGATGCAGGACTGAGAGAAACCCGGCAGGGTAGGGACAAGAAGGTGGACACACACACACACAAGTCTCTTTGGTACCTTTACTGAAGATGTTGCAGGTACAACCCGGAGCATGATAGGGTGAAGGGTGCACATCCAGATTCTCCCACTAAGTAGGTTTAAGGCCTCCTTGTTCCTTGCCTCCCTGCAATGAAGTCCTGGCCTGCATATAGCTGGGCCTAACTTAGTCTCTGTCCTGCACGTGGCTGACCTTGTGGTTGGACCTTTTCTTGAAGTACACAGTCCCTGCTTGCAGCGTCCTGCTTGCCGGACTCCGTCCTCCTGGCCCGGGTTCGTATCAGCTCTGTGGTGCTCCTGGGACTTGTAGTCCTCCAGGAACTCCGGTGGTCTCCTACTGGGTCGTGGAGATCCCCGTAGGCTAGGACCCAGCGTCCGGTATATACTTGCTGGGTTAAGCTGATTAGGCTCCTCTTCTGCTTCTTCTGCCGCACTCAGAGCGTTGGCATGCTCTTAGCTCTCTAACTGAGCTTTTGAGTCTCTCACTGCAAACTCCACTCTGCTCTGCAGACTCGACTCTGTCTGACTGCTCTGTCTGCAAACTACTCACTTGTCTCAGCTAGACTGAACTCTGAGCTCTGCTCTGACTGAACTTCCTACCTTCACCCTCCTTTTATAGTCCTATTAGAGCTCCCTCTAGTGGTCTTAGGGGACGGGTGAAGGTGTGTGTATGTATAGTGAGACCTCTAGTGGCTGATTCCTTTTGTGCACCCTTCTGGGATATGTGAATCCGAGCGCAGCTGGGCTCCTGTTGTGAATGGACTTGAAATGAGTTCTGAGCAGAGGCTCCCTCTGGTGGTTACAAGCGGTACTGGACTGTCCAGTGAAGATTGTGAGGATTGGGAATCAGGTGTTACTGACTGGTCTTATATAAGGGAGTCGCCTTCCCATCAGGGTTGCCGGTGACCAGTTGTTCTGGTCTCAATCCTTGATTCCTGTTTCCTTTGTAGCTGCTGTGTCGTGTCTGCATCTCCTGCTAACAGATAAGACATTTTCTTCTTTTTGTTTTTGTGCTTGATTTTTGCATTTTGTCCTGCACTTCTGTGGGGGCCTTCAGGGTCCCCTCCGGGGGCTTTTGCCCTCTCAGTTTAGTTCAGCCACTGATGTTTGTACATTTGCTTTTCCAGTTTTTTCAGTGGCTGCTGTTTTGATTTTTGTTACACCAGAGAACTAATTTAGGTGGTAGAGGTCGTGTGATCTCAGGTGTTTTTGAAATTAGTAGAGTTGGTGCTTTTCAGGGTTTTTTGGGATTGCAGTAAGTGCCCTTCCTATCCTTTTCTATTTAGGTAGTTTGGGCCCCAACGTTTGCTCATACTATTTTCTGTCTGTGTCAGTATTTCTTCTTGTCTAATCGCCATTACATGTTTGGGGGCTTTCTATGTTCTTTGGGGATCTGCTCTGGGGCAGATAGCTTTCCTCTTTCTATCTTTAGGTGTAGTTAGTTTCTCAGGCTGTGACGAGGCGTCTAGGACCAACGTATTAACGCTCCACGGCTGCCTCTAGTTGTGGTGGTTAGTCAGGGTACTGCAATCTCATAGATTCCAACTGCTCTGGTGTATTGCCTTTTTTACCTGCACTCCTCAGCTACCGAAACATAACAGTATCACCGGCCTCCAAAAATTGAAAATTGTATGGTACTCACAGAAGGGAAAAAATATTGTGAAAGAAAAAAAGTTGTCATAGTTGTCAGAGATATTTTTCGGTTTGTTGCATTTTTTTTTTTCCCTCTGTATCTCTGGGTGCTGGGGAGGATTTTTTCTCTCAATGGAGTTTGCACAGTTGTCTGGCCGTGTGGATCAGCTTGCCACTGAGGTTCAGAGTATTGCTACCTTATCTTGCTAGGTTGCCTGTTGTGGAACCTAGGATTCCCATGCCAGATTTGTTTTTGGGGGATCGAGCCAAGTTTCTGAATTTCAAAAATAATTGTAAATTGTTTTTTGCCTTAAAATCTAAGTCCTCAGGGAACGCAGCGCAGCAGGTTCAAATTGTCCTCTCTCTCCTGCGCGGCGATCCTCAGGATTGGGCTTTTTCCCTGACACCTGGGGATCCTGTTTTGAGTGATGTTGATGCATTTTTTCAGGCCTTGGGGTTATTGTACGATGACCTAATGTCACTGATCAAGCTGAAAAAGCCTTGTTGGCATTAAATCAGGGGCTTGATGACGCTGAGTTATACTGTCAGAGATTCCGTAGGTGGGCAGTCCTGACCAAATGGAATGACGACGCTTTGGCAGCCCTTTTTCGGAAGGGTCTGTCAGATAATGTAAAGGATGATGGTGGGATTCCCTGTCCCCTCTGGTCTCAATGATTCTATGTCATTAGCGATTCAAATTGACAGACGTTTGCGTGAGCGGAGAAGTATGCGTGGAATAGTGTTGCCTTGTGAACCTGCTTCTGAATCCATGCAGTGTGATAGAGTGGTTTCTGGGGCACAGCGTCATAAGTTTCGAAAGCGCAATGGGTTATGTTTCTACTGTGGTGATGCCTCTCATGCTATTTCAGTCTGCCCTAAGCGGGGAAGACGTTTTGCACGCTCAGTTGTCTTGGGTAGTGTTCAGACTAAGTTTTTATTGACTGTTACTCTGATATGCTCTCTGTCCTCATTTTCTGCTCAGGCTTTCGTTGATTCGGGAGCAGCTATTAACCTGATGGATTTTGATTTTGCTAAACGTTGTGGGTTTCCCTTGATACCCCTACGGAAGTCTATTCCCCTACTGGGGATCGATTCTACCCCTTTGGCTGAGAATAAACCTCAGTTCTCTACTCAGGTGATAATGAGGGTTGAACCTGATCATCAGGAGAGCTGCAAATTTTTGGTTCTGTATAATCTGCATGATATTATCGTACTGGGTTTCCCTTGGTTACAGTCTCATAATCCTGTTTTGGATTGGAAATCTGTGTCTGTAACCAGTTGGGGCTGCCAATGTGTTAATACCAACACTCCTGTTTTTTCTGCCTCCCCCCAGGCTCAGGATGTTCCTGACTTTTTGATTGATTTTTCTGATGTGTTTAGCGAAAGTAAATCTGCATCCTTGCCTCCCCATAGGAGCTATGACTGCGCTATTGAATTAGTGCCTGGTAGTAAATTCCCTAAGGGTCGCCTTTTTAACTTGTCTGTACCTGAACATGACGCTATGCGGTCTTATATCAAGGAGTCATTGGAGAAGGGTCATATCAGACCATCCTCTTCACCCTTAGGTGCCGGTTTTTTCTTTGTGGCCAAAAAGGATGGTTCATTAAGGCCGTGTATTGATTATCGTCTTTTGAACAATATTACTGTGAAATATCAATATCCGTTACCCTTGATTTCTGACCTGTTTTCTAGGGTGAAAAACGCTACTTGGTTTACCAAGCTTGACCTCAGGGGGGCATATAACCTTATTCGCATTAAGCACGGGGATGAATGGAAGATGGCATTTAATACCCCTGAAGGGCATTTTGAGTACCTTCTGTCTTCCAGTCCTTCATGAATGACATTTTCAGGGATTTTGTGGATAAATTTCTGATTGTTTATTTGGATGATATCTTGATTTTTTCCAATGACTGGGACTCTCATGTGAAACATGTTCGAACTGTATTCCAGATTTTGAGAGAGAATGCTCTGTATGTGAAGGGATCAAAGTGTCTTTTTGGCGTACAGAGGATCTCATTTTTGGGATTCATTTTGTCCCCATCTGTTATTGAAATGGACCCGGTCAAGGTTCAGGCCATCTGTGATTGGGTCCAACCTTCTTCATTAAAGGCTCTTCAAAGATTTTTGGGTTTTGCCAATTTTTATCGTAAATTTATTGGTAATTTCTCGGTTATTGTTAAACCATTAACTGATTTGACCAAAAAAGGGTTCTGATGTGGTGAATTGGCCTCCTGAGGCAGTTTCTGCATTTCAGGAACTTAAGCAGAGATTCACTTCTGCTCCTGTTCTACGGCAGCCTGATGTTTCTCTGCCATTTCAGGTGGAGGTTGATGCCTCTGAAATTGGGGCAGGTGCCGTTTTGTCCCAAAGAGATCCAGAGACCTCTAAAAGTAACCCTTGTGCCTTTTTCTCTCGAAAATTTTCTCCTACTGAACGTAATTATGACGTGGGTAATCGGGAGTTATTGGCCATGAAGTGGGCTTTTGAAGAGTGGAGACATTGGCTGGAGGGAGCCAAACATCAGGTGGTGGTCCTTACGGACCATAAGAATCTGGTTTATCTGGAATCTGCCAAGCGACTTAATCCTAGACAGGCCAGGTGGGCCTTGTTTTTCACACGTTTTAATTTTGTGGTTTCCTTTCTTCCTGGCACTAAGAATGTTAAGGCGGATGCCCTCTCGAGGAGTTTCCTTGCGGACTCTCCTGAGTTATCTGATCCTTCTGTTATTTTGAAAGAAGGTGTAGTTCTTTCCGCCATCTCGCCCAATTTGAGTGGAGACATTGGCTGGAGGGAGCCAAACATCAGGTGGTGGTCCTTACGGACCATAAGAATCTGGTTTATCTGGAATCTGCCAAGCGACTTAATCCTAGACAGGCCAGGTGGGCCTTGTTTTTCACACGTTTTAATTTTGTGGTTTCCTTTCTTCCTGGCACTAAGAATGTTAAGGCGGATGCCCTCTCGAGGAGTTTCCTTGTGGACTCTCCTGAGTTATCTGATCCTTCTGTTATTTTGAAAGAAGGTGTAGTTTTTCCGCCATCTCGCCCAATTTGAGACTGGCTCTGGAGGGGTGTCAGGAGGATAGGCCCGAGCGCTGCCCTGTTGGGAAATTGTTTGTCCCGGACCAGTGGAAAAAGAGTGTGATGTCTGAGATTCATTGTTCCGCGTTGGCCGGTCATCCCGGAATTTTTGGTACTAGAGACTTGGTTAGTCGGTCCTTTTGGTGGCCTACCTTGTCTCGTGATGTCAGGGAATTTGTGCAGTCCTGCGGGACTTGCTCTCGCTCCAAGCCTTGCTCTCGCTCTAGTGGTTTGTTGATGCCATTGCCTGTGCCCAAGAGACCATGGACCCATATCTCTATGGATTTCATTTCCGACCTCCCTGTTTCTCAGAGAATGACCGTCATCTGGGTGATTTGTGATAGGTTTTCCAAGATGATACATCTTGTGCCATTACCTAAGTTGCCTTCCTCCTCTGAATTGGTGCCTTTGTTCCTTCAGCACGTGGTTTGTTTACACGGCATTCCTGAGAACATTGTGTCTGACAGAGGAGTCCAGTTTGTTTCCAGATTTTGGAGGACCTTTTGTTCTAAACTTTGTGTTCAATTGTCTTTCTCCTCGGCGTTTCATCCTCAGACCAATGGTCAAACTGAGAGAACAAACCAGACATTGGAGACTTATCTAAGATGCTTTGTGTCTGCTGATCAGGATGACTGGGTCTCTTTTTTGCCTTTGGCTGAGTTTGCTCTTAATAATAGGGCTAGCTCTGCCACTTTGATGTCTCCATTTTTCTGTAATTCTGGGTTTCATCCTCGATTTTCTTCAGGACAGACGGAGGCTTCTGTCTGTCCAGGTGTTGACTCTGTTGTGGAGCGTATGCAACAGATTTGGGACCAGGTAGTGGAGAGGTTGTCCCTCTCTCAGGAGAGGGCCCAGCGGTTTGCTAACCGGCATAGGACTGATGGTCCTCGGTTTAAAGTGGGGGACTTGGTCTGGTTGTCCTCAAAAAATATTCCTATGAGAGTGGCATCTCCTAAATTTAAGCCTAGGTTCATTGGACCTTATAAGATCATGGAGATTCTTAATCCTGTTTCTTTTCGTTTGCTTCTTCCAGGGACATTTAAGATCCATAACGTGTTCCACAAGTCCTTGTTGAAGAGGTTTGTTGAGCCAGTGGTTCCTACTGCTTTGCCTCCTGACCCTGTTCTGGTTGAGGGCAATATGGAGTTTGTGGTTGAGAAAATATTGAATTATCGTTTTTCTAGACGGAAACTCCAGTATTTGGTTAAATGGAGAGGTTATGGTCAGGAAGACAATTCTTGGGTGTTTGCTTCGGACATCCATGCTAGGAGACTCATCCGTGCGTATCATAGAACTCATCCTGACCGACCTGGTTGCTCAAGTGAGGGTTCGGTGACCCCTCCTCAAGGGGGGGGTACTGTTGTGAATGGACTTGAAATGAGTTCTGAGCAGAGGCTCCCTCTGGTGGTTACAAGCGGTACTGGACTGTCCAGTGAAGATTGTGAGGATTGGGAATCAGGTGTTACTGACTGGTCTTATATAAGGGAGTCGCCTTCCCATCAGGGTTGCCGGTGACCAATTGTTCTGGTCTCAATCCTTGATTCCTGTTTCCTTTGTAGCCTGCTGTGTCGTGTCTGCATCTCCTGCTAACAGATAAGACATTTTTTTCTATTTGTTTTTGTGCTTGATTTTTGCATTTTGTCCTGCACTTCTGTGGGGGCCTTCAGGGTCCCCTCTGGGGGCTTTTGCCCTCTCAGTTTAGTTCAGCCACTGATGTTTGTACATTTGCTTTTTCCAGTTTTTTCAGTGGCTGCTGTTTTGATTTTGTTACACCAGAGAACTAATTTAGGTGGTAGAGGTCGTGTGATCTCAGGTGTTTTTGAAATTAATAGAGTTGGTGCTTTTCAGGGTTTTTTGTGATTGCAGTAAGTGCCCTTCCTATCCTTTTCTATTTAGGTAGTTTGGGCCCCAACGTTTGCTCATACTATTTTCTGTCTGTGTCAGTATTTCTTCTTGTCTAACCACCATTACATGTTTGGGGGCTTTCTATGGTCTTTGGGGATCTGCTCTGGGGCAGATAGCTTTCCTCTTTCTATCTTTAGGTGTAGTTAGTTTCTCAGGCTGTGACGAGGCGTCTAGGACCAACGTAGGAACGCTCCACGGCTGCCTCTAGTTGTGGTGGTTAGTCAGGGTACTGCAATCTCATAGATTCCAACTGCTCTGGTGTATTGCCTTTTTTACCTGCACTCCTCAGCTACCGAAACATAACAGGCTCCACAAAAAGATCAATTACCTATCTACTCAAAAGTTTACAAACTGAGGGCAGGATGTGCACAGCCACTTTTGGGTGTACAGGGTGGTGCCCTCCTGGTCCAGCGCCACTCTCAACTGATACGGTTGAGTAACAAGACACTAATCACACTGAGTAACTGTGACACAGAGTCATAAGACACTAAGTCACAAGGCAGTCACAAGTCACTAATGCAGCTAAAATTTGTAGCAAGGCTGCAAGTCATGGGCATCAACCTACAGGACGGCGGGGGAGCAGAAAGAACAGTGTGTGAACAGACAGTAAGGTGGAAGCAGAGACTGAACATCGGGCGTCAACCTACAGGACGGTGGGGGAGCAGTAAGGATGGTGAGAACGTGGATAGTAAAGTGTGATGGCAGACTGAACTTCAGGGGCATCAACCTACAGGATGGCAGGGCAGCAGAAAGTATGGCTGGGGCATGGACAGTAAGGTGGAAGGGGAGTGTCACGAATGGCACACACAGACGGAGGCCCGAGGGATCACGGCTTAGGATCCCGCCGATGCCACCTATATGATGAATACAGGGATTTTATACTTATCCCACTTCCCAGTTCCACTTAGGAACTTGCAGCTCTCCGGCGCCCCCCTTACCCTCAGGTCAGTCAGGGAACTGCACCTAGGATAATTAGTCGCCGGACGGCTTGGACGTGTACTGGCTATTGGGTACGCTACAGTGAGGGAATTATAACTACTCTTAGCCGCAGCCAGGCAATACACTTATAAAACCCGCTCCGTCACTGTCAGTGATACCCAGCCCAGCACACTCACACTAGCTGCCACCAGCCTCTGGGTCTAGAATATGGGGCAGAGGCCACCCCAATTTAGTAGTGTATAGTATACTTCAGGCACGTGCAAATTCATTACAGTGCATAGAGAACGAACTAGTAATTTTATATCTTTACTCCAAAAAGTTTGACAGTGTTTATAAAGTGTTAAAACAAGGTTTTACAAAAAGGAGATAATTAAAATATGTACATGCAATTACAACTAAAACAGGGCTAAAGAAGAAAAAGTTACATGGCACTTAGATCATTCCGGCGAACCAGGCTGGGGGAAAAGAAGGCGGGGCCACACATCCCCATGCATGACAGTGTGGCTGTCTATCTCGGCTCTCTTGCAGAATATGACACCCTGACTCAGTGGCTGTACTGTATAGTTCTGGGTCATGACATCATAAAGGGGCTGAGTTACCGGGATCCTCCCTTTTCTCTAAGTGGTAGTTTTGGGTTTTGAAACCTTCTCGGCTTTATAACTTGGCTTACGAACCTAGCAGAGCCTCGGCAGACCCATCATTCACCTTATTCTGAAATTAAGGTCCTAATGAGTTCAAACTCAGACTAGTTATTCCACTCTGTGCCAGAGAAATCCATTTCTCTGGTTTTGTTGGGGCTAGAATGGAGCCAGTACGACTGTAGCGGAGCCTGATAGGAGCATGTTACAAAACTGTAACTTTCGTGCTTCTATCATACACTATCAGCGTGTTATGAACGAATGAATGAATTCCCATTATATGCTATGGGACAGTTCCACAGGGTTTGAAGACAAAGACATTCCTGAGGTGGGGGCGAGAGGAAGGAGTATGTTGTAACTTCAGACAGTGGGGGAGAGAGGCTGCAGGCACAAAACACGATGGGGGTAGTAGTTCAGGAAAAGTAATAGGGAATGGAGCTCCCATCCCAGGTTATCGTCACAAGGAGACAGAACAGCAGGGGCGTCAACCTACAGGACGGCGGGGGAGCAGAAGGAACAGTGGGGTGCGGACAGTAAAGTGGAAGCAGAGATAGAATGGCAGGGGTGTCAAGCTACAGGATAGTCAAGTGGGAGTGCAGATTGAATGTCAGGGGCATCAATCTACAGGATGGTGGGGGCACAGAAAGAACGGTGGGGGCGCGGACAGTAAGGTGGAAGTGGAGACAGAACAGCAGGGGCGTCAACCTACAGGACGGCGGGGACACAGAAAGAATGGTAGGGGCGCGGACAGTGAGGTGGAAGTGTAGACAGAACAGTAGGGGCGTCAACCTACAGGACGGCGGGGGCACAGAAAGAACGGTGGGGGCGCGGACAGTGAGGTGGAAGTGTAGACAGAACTGCAGGGGTGTCAACCTACAGGACGGCGGTGGTGTGGATAGTAAGGTGGGAGCACAGACTGAACGGCAGGGGTGTCAACTTTCAGGACGGTGGGGCAAAGACAGGATCGGGGTACAGAAAAGATGGCAGAGGTGCAGACAAGACGGCGGGGGTGTGGACAGTAAGGTGGGAGCACAGACGGAACCACAGGGACACAGCCGGGACAGTGGGGGCGTCAACCTACAGAACATCTTTGCCATGATATGTTTTTTATCTTGCACATTGACCTGTTCATTGCCATTTTTTCTTTTACCATGTATTTTGTACAACACTATAAGGAACTTTTGACAACTTTTTACACTCCAATTATTTCACCCAAGCTAAAAGGACTTAAGAAATGTAAATGGTAGCAAGGTAATAAAATGTGGCAGCAGACCGCAGAATAGGGGCGGCGCATGCAGTTGTCAAATTGGCCTAGTAAAACAGGTGTTGAAGAACAGACACGCACAGTTGTCTACAGTTTATTTTGTTAAACAATAACCCACCAGGTATAATACCTGCATTATTATTATTTATTATTATTTCCACTAATGAGATGGATGCATAGTATTAATCCCACTAGGGGAGTGGTATATACATAAAAGTGCTTAGGTTAGCACTCACAGATAGATAGTAACAAAAATGAGCTTGCCATGAATATACTATATAATTGTCTAACTTTTCACTTCCGTCTGTAACGGAAATCCTGCGTCGCTGATTGGTTGCGCTCGGCCCCGATCCACGCCACCGCTATCGTCGGGATATCAGCGGCGCAAGCTGCTGATCTCCCAACGGTAGCCACGGGTCATCTCCAGTACATACTCACCTTCCGTCCCTGCATCCCTGTCCCGGCGCGTCTGCTTCTATCCTGTGCGGTGCGGTCACGTAATACCGCTCATTAAGGTTATGAATATGGATGCGACTCCACTCCCATAGGCGTGGCGTCCATATTCATGACCTTAATGAGCTGTACCACGTGACCGCACCACAGAGGAAGAAGCTGATGCGCGGGGATAGAGATGCAGGGACGTGGAGCGACGGAGCGAGGAGGGTAAGTATGATGGGGAAGGACGGGGAGCCCAGCGGAGGGTGGGAGTGGAGCCATGTATACAGGGTGGGAGCGGAGCCATGTATATAGAATTGGAGGGTGGGAGCGGAGCCATGTATACAGGATGGGAGGGTGGGAGCGGAGCCATGTATACAGGATGGGAGGGTGGGAGAGGAGCCATGTATATAGGATGGGAGGGTGGAGCGGAGCCATGTATACAGGGTGGGAGTGGAGCCATGTATATAGAATTGGAGGGTGGGAGCGGAGCCATGTATATAGGATTGGAGGGTGGGAGCGGAGCCATGTATACAAGGATGGGAGGGTGGGAGCGGAGCCATGTATACAGAATGGGAGGGTGGGAGCGGAGCCATGTATATAGAATTGGAAGGTGGGAACGGAGCCATGTATATAGGATGGGAGGGTGGGAGCGGAGCCATGTATACAGGATGGAGGGTGGGAGCGGAGCCATGCATATAGGATGGGAGGGTGGGAGCGGAGCCATGTATACAGGATGGGAGGGTGGGAGAGGAGCCATGTATATAGGATGGGGGGGTGGAGCTGAGCCATGTACACAGGGTGGGTGCGGAGCCATGTTTATAGAATTGGAGGGTGGGAGCGGAGCCCTGTATATAGGATTGGAGGGTGGGAGCGGAGCCATGTATACGGGATGGGAGGGTGGGAGCGGAGCCATGCATATAGGATGGGAGAGTTGGAGCGGAGCCATGTATATAGGATGGAAGGGTGGGAGCAGTGCCATGTATACAAGGATGGGAGGGTGGGAGAAGAGCCATATATACAGGATGGGAGGGTGGGAGCGGAGCCATGTATACAGGATGGGAGCGGAGCCATATATATAGGATGGGAGAGTGTGGAGCGGAGCCATGTATACAGGATGGGAGGGTGGGAGCGGAGCCATGTATACAGGATGGGAGGGTGGGAGCGGAGCCATGTATACAGGATGGGAGGGTGGGAGCGGAGCCATGCATATAGGATGGGAGGGTGGGAGCGGAGCCATGTATACAGGATGGGAGGGTGGGAGAGGAGCCATGTATATAGGATGGGAGGGTGGAGCGGAGCCATGTACACAGGGTGGGTGCGGAGCCATGTTTATAGAATTGGAGGGTGGGAGCGGAGCCCTGTATATAGGATTGGAGGGTGAGAGCGGAGCCATGTATACGGGATGGGAGGGTGGGAGTGGAGCCATGCATATAGGATGGGAGAGTTGGAGCGGAGCCATGTATATAGGATGGAAGGGTGGGAGCAGTGCCATGTATACAAGGATGGGAGGGTGGGAGAAGAGCCATGTATACAGGATGGGAGGGTGGGAGCGGAGCCATGTATACAGGATGGGAGCGGAGCCATATATATAGGATGGGAGAGTGGGAGCGGAGCATGTATACAGGATGGGAGGTGGGAGCGGAGCCATGTATACAGGATGGGAGGGTGGGAGCGGAGCCATGTATACAGGATGGGAGGGTGGGAGCGGAGCCATGCATATAGGATGGGAGGGTGGGAGCGGAGCCATGTATACAGGATGGGAGGGTGGGAGAGGAGCCATGTATATAGGATGGGAGGGTGGAGCGGAGCCATGTACACAGGGTGGGTGCGGAGCCATGTTTATAGAATTGGAGGGTGGGAGCGGAGCCCTGTATATAGGATTGGAGGGTGAGAGCGGAGCCATGTATACGGGATGGGAGGGTGGGAGTGGAGCCATGCATATAGGATGGGAGAGTTGGAGCGGAGCCATGTATATAGGATGGAAGGGTGGGAGCAGTGCCATGTATACAAGGATGGGAGGGTGGGAGAGAGCCATGTATAAGGATGGGAGGGTGGGAGCGGAGCCATGTATACAGGATGGGAGCGGAGCCATATATATAGGATGGGAGAGTGGGAGCGGAGCCATGTATACAGGATGGGAGGGTGGGAGCCGAGCCATGTATACAGGATGGGAGGGTGGGAGCGGAGCCATATATATAGGATGGGAGGGTGGGAGCGGAGCCGTGTATACAGGATGGCAGAGTGGGAGCGGAGCCGTGTATACAGGATGGGAGGGTGGGAGCGGAGCTATGCATACAGGACGGGAGGGTGGGAGCGGAGCTGTGTATACAGGATGGGAGGGTGGAAGCGGAGCCGTGTATACAGAATGGGAGGGTGGGCGGAGCCGTGTATACAGGATGGGAGGGTGGGAGCGGAGCCGTGTATACAGGATGGGAGGGTGGGAGCAGAGTCGTGTATATAGGATAGGAGGGTGAGAGCGGAGCTGTGTATATAGGATGGGAGGGTGGGAGCGGAGCCATGTTATAGGATGGGAGGGTGGCAGAGGAGCCATGTATATAGGATGGGAGGGTGGGAGAGGAGCCATGTATACAGGGTGGGAGTGGAGCCATGTATATAGAATTGGAGGGTGGGAGCAGAGCCTTGTATATAGGATTGGAGGGTGGGAGCGGAGCCATGTATACAAGGATGGGAGGGTGGGAGCGGAGCCATGTATACAGGATGGGAGGGTGGGAGCGGAGCCATGTATATAGAATTGGAAGGTGGGAACGGAGCCATGTATATAGGATGGGAGGGTGGGAGCGGAGCCATGCATATAGGATGGGAGGGTGGGAGCGGAGCCATGTATACAGGATGGGAGGGTGGGAGAGGAGCCATGTATATAGGATGGGAGGGTGGAGCGGAGCCATGTACACAGGGTGAGTGCGGAGCCATGTATATAGAATGGAGGGTGGGAGCGGAGCCTGTATATAGGATTGGAGGGTGGGAGCGGAGCCATGTATACAGGATGGGAGGGTGGGAGCGGAGCCATGCATATAGGATGGGAGAGTGGGAGCGGAGCCATGTATATAGGATGGAAGGGTGGGAGCAGTGCCATGTATACAAGGATGGGAGGTGGGAAGAGCCATGTATACAGGATGGAGGGTGGGAGCAGAGCCATGTATACAGGATGGGAGCGGAGCCATATATATAGGATGGGAGAGTGGGAGCGGAGCCATGTATACAGGATGGGAGGGTGGGAGCCGAGCCATGTATACAGGATGGGAGGGTGGGAGCGGAGCCATATATATAGGATGGGAGGGTGGGAGCGGAGCCGTGTATACAGGATGGCAGAGTGGGAGCGGAGCCGTGTATACAGGATGGGAGGGTGGAAGCGGAGCCGTGTATACAGGATGGGAGGGTGGGAGCGTGCCAGTGTATATAGGATGGGAGGGTGAGAGCGGAGCAGTGTATATAGGATGGGAGGTGGGAGCGGAGCCATGTATATAGGATGGGAGGTGGAGCGGAGCCGTGTATATAGGAGAGGAGGGTGGGACGAGCCATGTATATAAGGTGGGAGCGGAGCCATGCATGCAAGGATGGGAGGGTGGGAGCGGAGCCATGCATAAATAAACTACATACATATTCTAGAATACTCGATGGTTAGAATCGGGCCACCATCTAGTCGACTATATAATTGTCTAACTTTTGACTTACGTCTGTAACGGAAATCATGCGTCTCTGATTGGTTGCGCCCGGCCGGACGCGACCAATCAGCTACAGGCACTTCCAGCCCACGCCACCGCTATCGTCGGGAGATCAGCGGCGCTAGCCGCTGATTTCCCTATGGTAGCCGCGGGTCATCTCCAGTACATACTCGCCTTCCATCGCTGCATCCCTGTCCCGGCGCATCTGCTTCTATCCTGTGTGGTGCGTTCACGTAGTACGGTTCATTAAGGTTATGAATATGGACGCGACTCCACTCCCATAGGCGTGGCGTCCATATTCATGACCTTAATGATCGGTACCACGTGACCACACCACAGAGGAAGGATGTTGTGAATATGCTGGAGGCGGCTTCTGAGCTGGGGCTCCCTCCAGTGGTTGCTGAGGGTAATGAACTGATTAATAAATGGCCTTCAGCTGGCGCTGAATGGTAGGATATAAGTGGCCTGAGTTCCCAGCAGCCTTGCTGGTTATCAATTGTTCCTTCTGGTCTTGCTTGAAGCAGTGCTAGTTTCCTGCTCTCCTTCAGATAAGTGTCTGCTGTTTTTTTTTCTCTGTTTGATTTTCTCTGCTGGTTTGCTGCCTGCAGTGACTGCAGCCTGTCCCCCTTTGGGGGTCTGGCGCTGCAGTTGTGCTCCGTTTGTGTCTACACTTTTGCTTTGCTCTTTTGTTACTTTTTATTTGCTGAATAGCGTTTTGTTACACCAGAGATCTGATTTAGGTGGATGAGATCATGTGATCTCAGGTTTTTTGGCAATCAGAAGTGTTGCTATTTTTGTTAGGGTTTTCATGGATTGCAGTCAGAATTCTTTCCTGTACTTTTCTGTCTAGACAGATTGGGCCCCAGCGTTTGCTCATTCTATTTTCTGTCTGTGTCCGTGCTTTCTTCTTGTCTAACCGCCATTACATGTTTGGGGGCTTCCTATTTTCTTTGGGGATCTGCTCCGGGGCAGATAGCTTTCATCTTTCTGCCTTTAGGTGTAGTTATCTCTCAGGCTGTGATGAGGCGTCTAGGATCAACGTAGGAATGCTCCACGGCTACCTCTAGTTGTGTGGTTAGTTCAGGTTACTGCAATCCAATATGTTCCAGCCTCTCTGGTGTATTACCGCTTTTGCTATTTTTTGCTATTTCTCCTCAGTTACCGAAACATAACAGTATAACCGGCCAAAAAACTGAAAATTGTATGGTACTCACAGAAGGGGAAAATAGTAATAAGGAAACTCTGTTTGTTGCATTTTTTTTCCCTCTTTTCTCTGGGTGCTGAGGAGGAATTTGTTATTTTTTTTTTCTCTTAATGGAGTTTGCACAGTTGTCTGGCCGTGTGGATCAGCTTGCCACTGAGGTTCGGAGTATTGCTGCCTGTCTTGCTGGGTTGCCGGTTGTGGAACCTAGGATCCCCATGCCAGATTTGTTTTTGGGGAATCGCTCTAAATTTCTGAATTTCAAAAATAACTGTAAGTTGTTTTTTGCCTTAAAGCCTAAGTCCTCAGGGAACGCGGCACAGCAGGTTCAAATTGTCATCTCCCTGCTGTGCAGCGACCCTCAGGATTGGGCTTTTTCCCTGACACCTGGGGATCCTGTTTTGAATGATATTGATGTATTTTTTCAGGCTCTGGGGTTATTGTACGATGAACCTAATGTCACTGATCAAGCTGAAAAGATCTTGTTGGCATTAATTCAGGGTTTGAAGACGCTGAGTTGTACTGTCACAAATTTCGAAAGTGGTCAGTCCTGACCAAATGGAATAATGATGCTTTGGCAGCTCTTTTTCGGAAGGGTCTGTCAGAAAATGTAAAGGATGTTATGGTGGGATTCCCAGTTCTCTCTGGTCTCAATGATTCTGTGTCTTTGGCTATTCAAATTGACAGACGTTTGCATGAGCGCAGAGGTATGCGTGAGATAGTGTTGCCTTGTGAGCCAGCTCCTGAGCCCATGCAGTGTGATGGAGTGACTTCTGGGGCTCAGCGTCATGAGTTTCGTAAGCGCAATGGGTTATGTTTCTACTGTGGTGACGCTTCCCATGCTATTTCCGTCTGCCCTAAGCGGGGAAGACGTTTTGCACGCTCAGTTGTCTTGGGTAGTGTTCAGACTAAATTTCTGTTGACTGTTACCCTGATTTGCTCCCTGTCCACATTTTCTGCTCAGGCTTTTGTTGATTCTGGAGCAGCTATTAACCTGATGGATTTTGACTTTGCCAAACGTTGTGGGTTTCCCATGATACCCCTGCGGAAGTTGATTCCTTTGCTGGGCATTGATTCTACCCCTTTGGCGGAGAATAAACCCCAGTTTTCTACTCAGGTGATAATGAGGGTTGAACCAGATCATCAGGAGAGTTGCAAATTTCTGGTGTTGGATAATCTGCATGACATTATTGTACTGGGTTTCCCTTGGTTACAGACTCATAATCCTGTTTTGGATTGGAAATCTGTGTCTGTGACCAGTTGGGGCTGCCAATGTGTTAATACTGACACTCCTGTTTTTCTGCCTCTCCCCAGTCTCAGGATGTCCCTGACTTTTGACTGATTTTTCTGATATGTTTAGTGAAAGTAAATCTGCATCTTTGCCCCCTCACAGGAGCTACGATTGCGCTATTGAATTAGTGCCTGGTGGTAAAATTCCTAAAGGTCGCCTTTTTAATTTATCTGTACCTGAACACGATGCTATGCGATCTTATATCAAGGAGTCATTGGAGAAGGGTCATATCAGACCATCCTCTTCACCCTTGGGCGCCTGTTTTTTCTTTGTGGCCAAAAAGGATGGTTCATTGAGGCCGTGTATTGATTATCCTCTCCTGAATAAGATCACTGTTAAATATCAATATCCGTTACCTTTGATTTCTGACCTATTTTCCAGAGTGAAAAGTGCTAGTTGGTTTACCAAGCTTGACCTCAGGGGGGCGTATAACCTTATTCGCATTAAGCACGGGGATGAATGGAAGACGGCGTTTAATACCCCAGAGGGGCATTTTGAGTACCTAGTGATGCCTTTTGGGCTTACTAATGCCCCTTCTGTCTTCCAATCCTTCATGAATGATATTTTCAGGGATTTTGTGGATAAATTTCTGATTGTTTATTTGGATGATATCTTGATTTTTTCCAATGACTGGGACTCTCATGTGAAACATGTTCGGACTGTGTTCCAGATTTTGAGAGAGAATGCTCTGTTTGTGAAGGGATCAAAGTGTCTTTTTGGCGTACAGAAGATCTCATTTCTGGGATTCATTTTGTCTCCGTCTGTAATTGAAATGGACCCGGTCAAGGTTCAAGGCCTTGTGTGATTGGGTTCAGCCTACTTCATTGAAGGCTCTTCAGAGATTTTTGGGTTTTGCCAATTTTTATCGTAAATTTATTGGTAATTTCTCTGGTATTGTTAAACCATTGACTGATCTGACCAAAAAGGGTTCCGATGTGGTGAATTGGCCTCCTGAGGCAGTTTCTGCATTTCAGGAACTTAAGCAGAGATTCATTTCTGCTCCTGTTCTACGGCAGCCTGATGTTTCTCTGCCGTTTCAGGTGGAGGTTGATGCCTCTGAGATTGGGGCAGGTGCCGTTTTGTCCCAAAGGGATCCAGAGACCTCTAAGAGTAACCCTTGTGCCTTTTTCTCTCGAAAATTTTCTCCAACTGAACGTAATTATGACGTGGGTAATCGGGAGTTATTGGCCATGAAGTGGGCCTTTGAAGAGTGGAGACATTGGCTGGAAGGAGCCAAACATCAGGTGGTGGCCCTCACGGACTATAAGAACCTGGTTTATCTCGAATCAGCCAAGCGACTTAATCCTAGACAGGCCAGGTGGGCCTTGTTTTTCACACGTTTTAATTTTGTGGTTTCTTTTCTTCATGGCACTAAGAATGTCAAGGCGGATGCCCTCTCGAGGAGTTTCTTTGCAGATTCTCCTGAGTTATCTGATCCTGCTGTTATTTTGAAAGAGGGTGTGGTTCTTTCCGCCATTTCGCCCAATTTGAGACTGGCTCTGGAAGGGTGTCAGGAGGATAAACCTGAATGCTGCCCTGTTGGGAAATTGTTTGTTCCAGACCAGTGGAAAAAGAGTGTGATGTCTGAGATTCATTGTTCCGCGTTGGCTTGTCATCCCGGGTTTTTTGGTACCAGAGACTTGGTGAGTCGCTCCTTTTGGTGGCCTACTTTGTCTCGTGAAGTCAGGGACTTTGTGCAGTCCTGTGGGACTTGCTCTCGTTCCAAGCCTTGCTCTCGTTCTAGTGGTTTGTTAATGTCATTACCTGTACCCAATAGGCCATGGACCCATATTTCTATGGATTTTATTTCTGACCTTCCTGTCTCTCAGAGAATGACCGTTATCTGGGTAATCTGTGATGATAGGTTTTCCAAGATGATACATCTTGTGCCATTACCTAAGTTGCCTTCCTCCTCCGAATTGGTGCCTTTGTTCTTTCAGCATGTTGTTCGGTTACATGGCATTCCGGAGAACATTGTGTCTGACAGAGGAGTCCAGTTTGTTTCCAGATTTTGGAGGACATTTTGTTCTAAACTTGGTGTTCAGTTGTCTTTCTCCTCTGCATTTCACCCTCAGACCAATGGACAAACCGAGAGAACAAACCAGACCTCGGAGACTTATTTGAGATGTTTTGTGTCTGCTGATCAAAATGACAGGGTCTCTTTTATGCCTTTGGCTGAGTTTGCTCTTAATAATAGAGCTAGCTCTGCCACTTTGATGTCTCCATTTTTCTGCAATTCCGGGTTTCACCCTCGATTTTTTTCAGGACAGGCGGAGGCCTCTGTCTGTCCGGGGGTTGACTCTATTGTGCAGCGTATGCAGCAGATTTGGGACCAGGTGGTGGAGAGGTCGTCTCTCTCTCAGGAGAAGGCCCAGCGGTTTGCCAACCGGCATAGGACTGATGGTCCTCGTTTTAAAGTGGGGGACTTGGTTTGGTTGTCCTCAAAGAATATCCCTATGAAGGTTGCATCTCCAAAATTTAAGCCAAGGTTCATTGGACCTTATAAGATCATAGAAATTATTAATCCAGTTTCCTTCCGCTTGCTTCTTCCAGGGACATTTAAGATCCATAACGTGTTCCAAAATCCTTATTGAAGAGGTTTGTCGAACCAGTGGTTCCTATGGCTGCACCTCCCGACCCTGTTTTGGTTGAGGCAATTTGGAGTATGTGGTTGAGAAGATATTGGATTCTCGTTTTGCTAGACGGAAACTCCAGTATTTGGTTAAGTGGAGAGGTTATGGTCAGGAGGACAATTCTTGGATGTTTGCTTCGGACATTCATGCTGGGAGACTTATCCGTGCCTATCATCGTGCCCATCCTGATCGGCCTGGTTGCGCAGGTGAGGGTTCGGTGACCCCTCCTCAAGGGGGGGGGGTACTGTTGTGAATATGCTGGAGGCGGCTTCTGAGCTGGGGCTCCCTCTGGTGGTTGCTGAGGGTAATGAACTGATTAATGAATGGCCTTCAGCTGGCGCTGAATGGTAGGATATAAGTGGCCTGAGTTTCCAGCAGCCTTGCCGATTATCAATTGTTCCTTCTGGTCTTGCTTGAAGCACTGCTAGTTTCCTGCTCTCCTTCAGATAAGTGTTTGCTGTTTTTTTTTCTCTGTTTGATTTTCTCTGCTGGTTTGCTGCCTGCAGTGACTGCAGCCTGTCCCCCTTTGGGGGTCTGGCGCTGCAGTTGTGCTCCGTTTGTGTCTGCACTTTTGCTTTGCTCTTTTGTTACTTTTTATTTGCTGAATAGCGTTTTGTTACACCAGAGATCTGATTTAGGTGGATGAGATCGTGTGATCTCAGGTTTTTTGGCAATCAGAAGTGTTGGTATATTTTTAGGGTTTTCTTGGATTGCAGTCAGAATTCTTTCCTGTACTTTTCTGTCTAGACAGATTGGGCCCCAGCGTTTGCTCATTCTATTTTCTGTCTGTGTCCGTGCTTTCTTGTCTAACCGCCATTACATGTTTGGGGGCTTCCTATTTTCTTTGGGGATCTGCTCCGGGGCAGATAGCTTTCATCTTTCTGCCTTTAGGCGTAGTTATCTCTCAGGCTGTGACGAGGCGTCTAGGATCAACGTAGGAACGCTCCACGGCTACCTCTAGTTGTGTGGTTAGTTCAGGTTACTGCAATCCAATAGGTTCCAGCCTCTCTGGAGTATTACCGCTTTTGCTATTTTTTGCTATTTCTCCTCAGTTACTGAAACATAACAGAAGGAGCTGACGTGCCGGGATAGAGATGCAGAGACGTGCATCGACGGAGAGAGGAGGGTAAGTATGATGGGGAGGACAGGGGTGCCCAGCGGAGTGTGGGAGTGGAGCCATGTATACAGTGTGGGATCGGAGCCATGTATATAGAATTGGAGGGTGGGAGCGGAGCCATGTATATAGGATGGGAGGGTGGGAGTGGGGCCATGTATATAGGATTGGAGGGTGGGAGCGGAGCCATGTATAATAGGATGGGAGGGTGGGAGCGGAGCCATGTATAATAGGATGGGAGGGTGGGAGCGGAGCCATGTATATAGGATGGGAGGGAGCGGAGCCATGTATATAGGATGGGAACGGAGCCATGTATATAGAATTGGAGGGTGGGAGTGGAGCCATATATACAGGATGGGAGGGTGGGAGCGGAGCCATGTACTGTATATAGGATGGGAGGGTGGGAGCGGAGCCATGTATATTGAATTGGAGGGTGGAGCGGAGCCATGTATGTAGGATTGGAGGGGGGAGCGGAGCCATGCATACAAGGATGTGAGGGTGGGAGCGGAGCCATGTATACAGGTGGGAGGGTGGAGCGGAGCCATGTATATAGGATGGAGGGTGGGAGCGGAGCCATGTACACAGGATGGGAGGGTGGGAGCGGAGCCATGTATGTAGGATGGAGGGTGGGAGCGGAGCCATGTATACAAGGATGTGAGGGTGGGAGCGGAGCCATGTATATAGGATGGGAGGGTGGGAGTGGAGCCATGTATACAGGATGGGAGGTGGGAGCGGAGCTATGTGTATAGGATGGGAGGGGGGAGCCGAGCCATGTATATAGGATGGGAGGGTGGGAGCGAGCCATGTATATAGGATGGGAGGGTGGGAGCCGAGCCATGTATATAGGATGGGAGGGTGGGAGCCGAGCCATGTATATAGGATGGGAGGGTGGGAGCGGAGCCATGAATCTAGGATGGAAGGTGGGAGCGGAGCCATGTATACAGGATGGGAGGGTGGAGCGGAGCCGTGTATATAGGATGGGAGGGTGGGAGTGGAGCTGTGTATACAGGATGGGAGGGTGGGAGCGGAGCTGTGTATACAGGATGGGAGGGTGGGAGCGGAGCCATGTATTAGGATGGGAGGGTGGGAGGAGTCCCTGTATATAGTATGGGAGGGTGGGAGCGGAGCCGTGTATATAGGATGGGAGGGTTGGAGTGGAGCCAAGTATACAAGGATGGGAGGGTGGGAGCGGAGCCGTGTATATAGGATGTGAGGGTGGGAGGCCATAAGTGAGCCGCCCGCAAGGGCGTGGGGTACTCGGCACCGAGCCGTCGACTTCTATGGGAATGGGATGTCACGGTAGCTGCAGCTCGGTCCGTAGCCTGGGCGCTCACTAATGGGGATATTTACAGGGGAGTTGATATTGGTATGGGGATCGTGACGCCACTGTGGTTTCTGGTCAGGGTGACCAGCGCTGCCGTGCAGATCCATGAAGGGTTGGTGTTGTGCAGCTATAGGTGTTAAGCCTCCACAGGTGAGGCTGAGTCCTTCAGGGCAGATAGTTATATGGGGAAGCAGGGAGGGTAGGTACAAGAAGGCGAACAGACACACAAGTCACTTTGGTACCTTTACTGAAGATGTTGCAGGCACTCCCTGTAGCCTTCTCCAACCTGACTCTGCTCAACTTTCCTGACTTCACCCTCCTTTTATATCACTATATAGCTCCCTCTGGTGGTCTTAGGGATGGGTGAAGGTGTGTGCATGTATATAGTGACCTCTAGTGGTGAATTCCTTCTGCGCACCCTTCTGGGAGATATGAATTCAGTCGCAGCTGGGCTCCACATATACAAGGATGGGAGGGTGGGAACGGAGCCCTGTATATAGGGTGGGAGCGGAGCCATGTATACAAGGATGGGAGGGGGGAGCGGAGCCATGTATACAGGATGGGAGGGTGGGAGCGGAGCCTTGTATATAGGATGGGAGGGTGGGAGCTGAGACCTGTATATAGGGTGGGAGCGGAGCCATGTATACAAGGATGGGAGGGTGGGAACGGAGCCATGCATAAATAAACTACATACATATTCTAGAATACCCGATGCGTTAAAGGACACAGTAACATAGTGCATCAAGCCTGTAAAGAGAAACACTGTTACAAAAAAAAAAAGAGTTGAAACATACTGAGAAATGGCTCAGAGAGAGTTCTCAGCCCGAAAAGACAGCCCCACTGGTTCCCCTATGTGCGTTTTGCTATTTATAAGTGCTGCTTCATCATGGGGAAAGTGTCTCAATTTTGTTTTCTATTTTTTTTCAAATTTCAATCCTGTACCTAAAATAATGTGAAAAGAAATACAAGGTGGGTACATGCTCAAAAAGACAGAACATGAAACGGCGCGGAAATTAGGCTGGTTTCACACTTGCGGATGGAGGTGCTGCTCCCATATTAAATATGGGTACTCAGGCCGCATGCAGACATAGGCAGAGCTGACAGGAGGAGGTGCGGTGGTGGGTGGAGCTTCACGGAGGAAGTATGCAGCCCTCCGCAGCACCTCCATCCGCAAGTGTGAAACCAGCCTTAGTGTGGTGTGCCCAGATGTAGAACTTTTTCTTCTTTCAACCTTAAAACTGTAAAAATATAAGTCCACGTCCAACCTATAACCTAACATGATCCAGAAGAAGGCAAAAACCTTATCAGGCTGTCACTAACTGCCCCAGATTGAAAGGGAAAAATTGCTTGTAATACATACTTGTGGGCTGGACAGTGCTGATAAATGTCTAGATTTCGGGGAATTCATTATTTTATTTAAATAAGTAAAAGCATTTACAAAAAAGTATTGTTCAAGAAATGCAAAACGGTAGAGAATGGACTGTTATGATTTGGTAGCTGAGGAGAGCAGGCAAAAAAGGCAATACACCAGAGAGGTTGGAATCTATTGGATTGCAGTACCCTGACTAACCACCACAGCTAAAGGCAGCCGTGGAGCGTACCTACGTTGGTCCTAGACGCCTCGTCACAGCCTGAGAAACTAACTACACCTAAAGATAGAAAGAGGAAAACTATCTGCCCCGGAGCAGATCCCCAAAGAACATAGGAAGCCCCCAAACATGTAATGGCGGTTAGACAAGAGGAAAACACAGACACAGACAGAAAATAGTGTGAGCAAACGTTGGGGCCCAAACTTCCTAGAAAGAACAGGATAGGAAGGTCACTTACTGCAATCCAAAAAACCCTAAAAAAATACCAACACACTAATTGCAAAAACACCTGAGATCACACGACCTCTACCACCTAAATTAGTTCTCTGGTGTGACAAAACCAAACAGCAGCCACTGAAAAAAAACTGGAAAAGGCAAATGAACAAATAACAGTGGCTGAACTAAACTGAGAGGGGCACAAGCCCCGGAGGGGACCCGGCAGACCCCCACAGAAGTGCAGGACAAAATGCAAAAAGCAAGCACAAAAAACAAAGGAAGAAAAAGTCTTATCTGTTAGCAGAAGATGCAGGCACGATACAGCAAGCTTCAAAGTGAAACAGGAATCACAGTTGAGACCAGAACAATTGATCACCGGCAACCCTGATGGGAGGGAACCGCCCTTATATAAGACCAGTCAGTAGCACTTGATCGCCAATCTTCACAATCTTCATTTAATAGTTCAGTACTGTTTGTAACCACCAGAGGGAGCTTCTGCTCAGAATTCATTTCTAGCACATTCACAACAGTACCCCCCCTTGAGGAGGGGTCACCGAACCCTATTTGGGCAACCAGGTCGTCAGGATGAGCTCTGTGATACGCACGGATGAGTTTCCTAGCATGGATGTCCGAAGCAAACACCCAAGAATTGTCCTCCTGACCATAACCCCTCCACTTAACCAAATACTGGAGTTTCCGTCTAGAAAAACGAGAATCCAATATTTTCTCAACCACATACTCCAGATTGCCCTCAACCAAAACAGGGTCAGGAGGCACCCCATAGGAACCACCGGCTCGACAAACCTCTTCAATAAAGACTTGTGGAACACGTTATGGATCTTAAATGTCCCTGGAAGAAGTAAACGAAAGGAAACAGGATTAAGAATCTCCATGATCTTATAAGGTCCAATGAACCTAGGCTTAAACTTAGGAGATTCAACTCTCATAGGGATATTTCTTGAGGACAACCAGACCAAGTCCCACACTTCAAACCGAGGACCATCAGTCCTATGCCGGTTGGCAAACCGCCGGGCCCTCTCCTGAGAGAGGGACAACCTCTCCACCACCTGGTCCCAAATCTGCTGCATACGCTCCACAACAGAGTCAACACCCGGACAGACAGAAGCCTCCGTCTGTCTCGAAGAAAATCGAGGGTGAAACCCAAAATTGCAGAAAAATGGAGACATTAAGGTTGCAGAGCTAGCCCTATTTTTAAGGGCAAACTCAGCCAAAGGCAAAAAAGAGACCCAGTCATCCTGATCAGCAGACACAAAGGGATCTCAGATTAGTCTCCAATGTCTGGTTTGTTCTCTCAGTTTGTCCATTGGTCTGAGGATGAAAAGCCGAGGAGAAAGACAATTGAACACCAAGTTTAGAACAAAAGGTCCTCCAAAATCTGGAAACAAACTGGACTCCTCTGTCAGACACAATGTTCTCAGGAATACCGTGTAACCGAACCACGTGCTGAAGGAACAAAGGCACTAATTCGGAGGAGGAAGGCAACTTAGGTAATGGCACAAGATGTATCATTTTGGAAAACCTATCACAAATCACCCAGATAACGGTCATTCTCTGAGAAACAGGGAGGTCGGAAATGAAATCCATAGAAATATGGGTCCATGGTCTCTTGGGCACAGGCATCAACAAACCACTAGGGCGAAAGCAAGGCTTGGAGCGAGAGCAAGTCCCGCAGGACTGCACAAATTCCCTGACGTCACGAGACAAAGTAGGCCACCAAAAGGACCGACTAACCAAGTCTCTGGTACCAAAAATTCCGGGATGACCGGCCAACGCGGAACAATGAATCTCAGACATCACACACTTTTTCCACCGGTCTGGGACAAACAATTTCCCAATAGGGCAGAGTTCGGGTTTATCCTCCTGACACCCTTCCAGAGCCAGTCTCAAATTGGGCGAGATGGCGGAAAGAACTACACCCTCTTTCAAAATAACAGCAGGATCAGATAACTCAGGAGAGTCAGCAAGGAAACTCCTCGAGAGGGCATCCGCTTTAACATTCTTAGTGCCAGGAAGAAAGGAAACCACAAAATTAAAACGTGTGAAAAACAAGGCCCACCTGGCCTGTCTAGGATTAAGTCGCTTGGCTGATTCCAGATAAACCAGATTCTTATGGTCCGTGAGGACCACCACCTGATGTTTGGCTCCCTCCAGCCAATGTCTCCACTCTTCAAAAGCCCACTTCATGGCCAATAACTCCCGATTACCCACGTCATAATTACGTTCAGTTGGAGAAAATTTTCGAGAGAAAAAGGCACAAGGTTTACTTTTAGAGGTCTCTGGATCTTTTGGGACAAAACGGCACCTGCCCCAATTTCAGAGGCATCAGCCTCCACCTGAAATGGCAGAGAAACATCAGGCTGCCGTAGAACAGGAGCAGAAGTGAATCTCTGCTTAAGTTCCTGAAACGCAGAAACTGCCTCAGGAGGCCAATTCACCACATCAGAACCCTTCTTGGTCAAATCAGTCAATGGTTTAACAATAACAGAGAAATTACCAATAAATTTACGATAAAAATTGGCAAAACCCAAGAATCTCTGAAGAGCCTTTAATGAAGTAGGTTGGACCCAATCACAGATGGCCTGAACCTTGACCGGGTCCATTTCAATAACAGATGGGGACAAAATGAATCCCAGAAATGAGATCCTCTGTACGCCAAAAAGACACTTTGATCCCTTCACATACAGAGCATTCTCTCTCAAAATCTGGAACACAGTCCGAACATGTTTCACATGAGAGTCCCAATCATTGGAAAAAATCAAGATATCATCCAAATAAACAATCAGAAATTTATCCACATAATCCCTGAAAATGTCATTCATGAAGGACTGGAAGACGGAAGGAGCATTAGTGAGCCCAAAGGGCATCACTAGGTACTCAAAATGCCCCTCTGGGGTATTAAATGCCGTCTTCCATTCATCCCCGTGCTTAATGCGAATAAGGTTATACGCCCCCCTGAGGTCAAGCTTGGTAAACCAAGTAGCACTTTTCACCCTGAAAAAAAAGACCAGAAATCAAGGGTAACGGATATTGATATTTCACAGTGATCTTGTTCAAGAGACGATAATCAATACACGGCCTTAATGAACCATCCTTTTTGGCCACAAAGAAAAAACCGGCACCCAAGGGTGAAGAGGATGGTCTGATATGACCCTTCTAAATTGACACCTTGATATAAGACCGCATAGCGTCATGTTCAGGTACAGACAAGTTAAAAAGGCGACCTTTAGGGAATTTACTACCAGGCACTAATTCAATAGCGTAGTCATAGCTCCTATGGGGGGCAAGGATGCAGATTTACTTTCGCTAAACACATCAGAAAAATCAGTCAAAAAGTCAGGAACATCCTGAGCCTGGGGAGAGGCAGAAAAAACAGGAGTGTTGGCATTAACACATTGGCAGCCCCAACTGGTTACAGACACAGATTTCCAATCCAAAACAGGATTATGAGACTGCAACCAAGGGAAACCCAGAACAATGTCATGCAGATTATATAGCACCAAAAATTTGCAACTCTCCTGATGATCAGGTTCAACCCTCATTATCACCTGAGTAGAGAACTGGGGTTTATTCTCACCCAAAGGGGTAGAATCGATTCCCAGTAGGGGAATAGACTTCCGTAGGGGTATCAAGGGAAACCCACAACGTTTAGCAAAATCAAAATCCATCAGGTTAATAGCTGCTCCCGAATCAACAAAAGCCTGAGCAGAAAACGTGGACAGGGAGCAAATCAGGGTAACAGTCAACAAAAATTTAGTCTGAACACTACCCAAGACAACTGAACGTGCAAAACGTCTTCCCCGCTTAGGGCAGACTGAAATAGCATGAGAGGCATCACCACAGTAGAAACATAACCCATTGCGTTTTCAAAACTCATGACGCTGTGCCCCAGAATCCACTCTATCACACTGCATGGGTTCAGAAGCTGGTTCACAAGGCAACACTATTCCACGCATACCTCTACGCTCACGCAAACGTCTGTCAATTTGAATTGCTAATGACATAGAATCATTGAGACCAGAGGGGACAGGGAATCCCACCATAACATCCTTTACATTCTCTGACAGACACTTCCGAAAAAGGGCTGCCAAAGCATCGTCATTCCATTTGGTCAGGACTGCCCACCTTTGGAATCTCTGACAGTATAACTCAGCGTCCTCAAGCCCCTGATTTAATGCCAACAAGGTTTTTTCAGCTTGATCAGTGACATTAGGCTCATCGTACAATAACCCCAGAGCCTGAAAAAATGCATCAACGTTACTCAAAACAGGATCCCCAGGTGTTAGGGAAAAAGCCCAATCCTGAGGATCGCCGCGCAGGAGAGAGAGGACAATTTGAACCTGCTGCGCTGCGTTCCCTGAGGACTTAGATTTTAAGGCAAAAAACAACTTACAGTTATTTTTGAAATTCAGAAATTTAGCTCGATCCCCTAAAAACAAATCTGGCATGGGACTCCTAGGTTCCACAACAGGCAACCCTGCAAGATAGGTAGCAATACTCCGAACTTCAGTGGCACACACGGCCAGACAACTGTGCAAACTCCATTGAGAGAAAAAAAAATCCTCCTCAGCACTCAGAGATATAGAGGGAAAAAAAAAAAATCTTTGACAACTCTGACAATCTTCTTTCTTTCACACTATTTTTCCCTTCTGTGAGTACCATATAATTATCAGTTTTTTGGCCGTGATACTGTTATGATTTGGTAGCTGAGGAGAGCAGGCAAAAAAGGCAATACACCAGAGAGGTTGGAATCTATTGGATTGCAGTACCCTGACTAACCACCACAACTAAAGGCAGCCGTGGAGCGTACCTACGTTGGTCCTAGACGCCTCGTCACAGCCTGAGAAGCTAACTACACCTAAAGATAGAAAGAGGAAAACTATCTGCCCCGGAGCAGTTCCCCAAAGAACATAGGAAGCCCCCAAACATGTAATGGCGGTTAGACAAGAGGAAAACACAGACACAGACAGAAAATAGTGTGAGCAAACGTTGGGGCCCAAACTTCCTAGAAAGAACAGGATAGGAAGGTCACTTACTGCAATCCAAAAAACCCTAAAAAAATACCAACACACTAATTGCAAAAACACCTGAGATCACACGACCTCTACCACCTAAATTAGTTCTCTGGTGTAATAAAACCAAACAGCAGCCACTGAAAAAAAACTGGAAAAGGCAAATGAACAAATAACAGTGGCTGAACTAAACTGAGAGGGGCACAAGCCCCGGAGGGGACCCGGCAGACCCCCACAGAAGTGCAGGACAAAATGCAAAAAGCAAGCACAAAAAACAAAGGAAGAAAAAGTCTTATCTGTTAGCAGAAGATGCAGGCACGATACAGCAAGCTTCAAAGTGAAACAGGAATCACAGTTGAGACCAGAACAATTGATCACCGGCAACCCTGATGGGAGGGAATCCGCCCTTATATAAGACCAGTCAGTAGCACTTGATCGCCAATCTTCACAATCTTCATTTAATAGTTCAGTACTGTTTATAACCACCAGAGGGAGCTTCTGCTCAGAATTCATTTCTAGCACATTCACAACAATGGACAGTCGCTTGTGCCAGTTGAGAACACGGTCCTGTCTTACTTCTGCTTTCCAGAACAAAGAAAAAAAATGTGTAATTGTAATTCAGATCAAGCTCCATCAATTCACTGATCAATCACACGGACTCTGGCACTGCTGATCTTTGGATTATTGGTAGACTATTACTCTCACCATCTTCAGAGCAGTTGCAAAACACAACTGTCTGGAGTATTAATCCAATGCTTTATGGCTTTATTGTTGAGCTCTGATGTCCTTTCACTATACTAAATTACACTAAAATCTCTGCTGCATTCCCTGCCTCAGCTTTTATACAGGCTCAGATAGTCCCTCTAAATTGGCTGCATAATACCGTCTGATGTGATAGCTGTAAGTCATGGAGAGGATCATGCAGGAGGTCGTGTCACCTTTCTCTGACTGATGCAATCTTCTGCAAAATCTAAAAAGATGGTATCTAGCACTGTACAGTGTACAGTCACATGTTGGTAGTATTTAGGTCTGGTCTTCATATAGCAATTTTTAAATAATAGTAATGCCTGAGGTTGTGTCCTCCATAATTAGGGTGTGCCCCCATCATTATAAACATGTTCCTAGTATTAGGGTTCTCTCAGATGTGTTCAGCTCCTTCCCTCCCATGCTGATCATTTCTGCATCTGTCTGTGTCTCTTTCTATCCATCCATCATACATCGCTGGTTGTATTCCACTTTAGTTCACAACCAGTAAACAGAATTTTTCATAAAAATTTAATCAGGAGCAAGAAGATGAAGGAGCCGATCTTCTTTAGACTGACATATGGAAGTCGTGTTATACTTTATTACACTAAGTGATACGTTAAGATTTACAGAGTTCTCTCTACCTCCAGACTGTAAACTCATGCCGACTCTATAAAAAATACATAATCTCTGTGCGGAGCTCACTGTAACATGTTGTACTCAGGTAATTATCACAGCGGGCGTCCAATCACTGCAAACCATTCATGGAACGTAAATAAGCACACGGTATAGAAAGTTGCAGGGGAGGGGGGCGCACGTTATCTCGCTGGAGGCCATAACAGTGAGAAGAAGTTTATGTAGTGCGGTGTTAAACAATATATTATATTACATTGTATCATACCTGTTCACACCTATTGTATCTTTTCAAAGAAGAGAGTGCCTGTAGTTTTGACCTCAGAAGATTTATAAAGAACGTCAGTTCTGTAATTAACAGAAACTAGAAGGATAAAATCACAATTGCCGATTTTTTTTTTGTGTTTATTTCTAGGACTTACATAAGAGAACGCTCAGCATCAAACACTTGGGAAGGAGATCACTCCACACAAAGCTACTATGCTCAACAGGAGCCGAGAAACATGTATGCAGGGAGCTCCCCCTAGTGGTGGCTGCAGACAGGATCTTATCATGTATCTCTGTATACAGGGAGCTCCCCCTAGTGGTGACTGCAGACAGGATCTTATCATGTATCTCTGTATACAGGGAGCTCCCCCTAGTGGTGGCTGCAGACAGAATCTTATCATGTATCTCTGCATACAGGGAGCTCCCCCTAGTGGTGGCTACAGACGGAATCTTATCATGTATCTCTGTATACAGGGAGCGCCCTCTAGTGGTGACTGCAGACAAGATCTTATCATGTATCTCTGTATACAGGGAGCTCCCCCTAGTGGTGGCTGTAAACAGGATCTTATCATGTATCTCTGTATACAGAGAGCTCCCCCTAGTGGTGGCTGCAGACAGGATCTTATCATGTATCTCTGTATACAGGGAGCTTCCCTAGTGATGAATGCAGACAGGATCTTATCATGTATCTCTGTATACAGAGAGCTCCCCCTAGTGATGAATGCAGGCAAGATCTTATCATGTGTATCTGTATACAGGGAGCTCCCCCTAGTGGTGGCTGCAGTCAGGATCTTATCATGTATCTGTATACAGGGAGCTTCCCCTAGTGGTGGCTGCAGACAGGATCATATCATGTATCTCTGTATACAGGGAGCTCCACCTAGAGGTGACTGCAGACAGGATCTTATCATGTATCTCTGCATACAGAGAGCTCCCCCTAGAGGTGGCTGCAGAAAAGTGGTGGCTGCCGAAAAGATCTTATCAATCATGTATTTCTGTATACAGGGAGCTCCCCCTAGTGGTGGCTGCAGAAAGGATCTTATCATGTATCTCTGTATACAGGGAGCTCTGTTGTGAATGTGTTAGAAATGAATTCTGAGCAGAAGCTCCCTCTGGTGGTTAAAAACAGTACTGAACCATTCAATGAAGATTGTGAAGATTGGCAATCAGGAGTTACAGACTGGTCTTATATAAGGGAGGTTCCTTCCCATCATGGTTGCCGGTGATCTATTGTTCTTGTCTCAACTGTGGTTCCTGGTTCACTTGGAAGCTTGCTGAGTCTTGCCTGCATCTTCTGCTAACAGATAAGATATTTTCTGCTTTTATTTTGTGCTTGCTTTTTGCATTTTTCCCTGCACTTCTGTGGAGGTCAGCCAGGTCCCCTCCGGGGCTTGTGCTCCTCTCAGTTTATCTGAGCCACTGTTATTTGTTCATTTGCCTTTTCCAGTTTTTTCAGTGGCTGCGGCTTAGTTTTGTTACACCAGAGAACTAATTTAGGTGGTAGAGGTCGTGTGATCTCAGGTGTTTTTGCAATTAGTAGAGTTGGTATTTTTTAGGGTTTTTTGGATTGCAGTAAGTGTCCTTCCTATCCTTTTCTTTCTAGGAAGATTGGGCCCCAACGTTTGCTCATACTAATTTCTGTCTGTGTCTGTATTTCCTCTTGTCTAACCGCCATTACATGTTTGGGGGCTTCCTATGTTCTTTGGGATCTGCTCCGGGGCAGATAGCCTTCCTCTTTCTATCTTTAGGTGTAGTTAACCTCTCAGACTGTGACGAGGCGTCTAGGACCAACGTAGGAACGCTCCAGGCTGCCTTTAGTTGTGGTGGTTAGTCAGGGTACTGCAATCCAGTAGATTCCAACCTCTCTGGTGTATTGCCGTTTTTGCCTGCTCTACTCAGCTACCAAATCATAACAGAGCTCCCCCTAGTGGTGGCTGCAGACAGGATCTTATCATGTACCTCTGTATACAGGGAGCTCCTCCTAGTGGTGGCTGCAGATAGGATCTTATCATGTATCTCTGTATACAGGGAGCTCCCCCTAGTGGTGGCTGCAGACAGGACCTTATCATGTATCTCTGTATACAGAGAGCTCCCCCTAGTGGTGGCTACAGACAGAATCTTATCATGTATCTCTGTATACAGGGAGCTCCTCCTAGTGTTAAAGGGAATCTGTCACCCCATTTTAGCAATATCAGCTAAAGATATGACTGAATAGTGCGTCCCATAAGCAAGCTATCGGTATGTAGCTTATATCCTGACACCCCCGTTTTGATAGCAAAATACCTTTGTAAAGTTCGGATCATTTCTGTAAATCAGGGCGATCCGGTCTGGAGGGCGACGTTTTCTCTCTTCTCCCCCCCCCCTTCCGCTTCTCGGCATCTCCTGCGTATCGCCTTCTGTGAATCCCACAGACGGCGTTCGGCTTCCCGCAATTGCGCTTTTTAAATTCCCCCCGCGCATGCGCAGTGTGCGCAACTATTGGCCTTCCCTTTCCTTGCCCCGGAAGTTGTCCAAGGCAAGCAGTCATTTCCGGGCAAGGAAAGAGTTGCACATGCGCTGTAATGATTTTATGCCTTGCCCACTGTTGGGCAAAGCACACTGCGCATGCGCGGGGCTGAATTTGAAAAGCACAATCGTGGGAATACTACGCCGTCTGTGCGATTCACAGACGGCGATATGAAAGAGATGCCGGGGAGAGAAGAGAGAAAACGCCGCCCTCCGGACCGGACCGCCCTGATTTACAGAAAATAATCCGAACTTTACAAAGGTATTTTGCTATCAAAATGGGGGTGTCAGGATATATCATACATACCGATAGGTTGCTTATGGGACACACTATTCAGTCATATCTTTAGCTGATATGGCTAAAATGGGGTGACAGGTTCCCTTTAACTGATTGAAAAGCGAATTGCTTTTTATGTAGTGTAATTCAATATGTGTGTGAAGTAATGCAGAAGATTCAGTAATAGATGATGTAACCTATAGATTATGATGTATTTTGATAATCTACTCATATTTTGGTTATGATAAACTGTTTTTTCACTTCAGTTTTACAGCAGTTTTTCCCATTGAGTTTTCTGTTCTGTTAAGGCTGTGGTTCCATGGTCCGGAACCACAGCGCTTTGGACGGAGCGGAAATTCCGCTCCGTCTAAGCCCCGCCCCCTTTATGACGCGCGATCTTTCCGGAGGTGTTCAGGACACCTCCGGAACACCTCCGGAAAGAACGCAGGGCTACATAGCCCTGTGTAATATTCTGTTGCGGCGACGCACCGTCGCCGCAATACGCGAGGACATGCTGCGGTCTAAAAAGACGCGCCGCATGTCCGTTTACGCAAGTTTGCCACCTGCGTATTGTTACGCATAGTGGAGACGGGATTTCTTTAAATCCCCTCCACTATGCTGTAACATCTGGACGCTGCGTGTTTGGCGCTGCGCCAGCGCACAGCGCCAAACACGCAGCGTTTCCTGACCGTGGAAACTCACCCTTACTGGGAGAAGTGATCACACAGCGCTGATGAAACCAAGGGGAAGACACAGCGGTTATATATCAAGCCTCAGTCCGTGTGACCTGTCAGAAGAGGCCTCCCCTCCTCATCACAGGGGAATGTCATCATCTCATCTGATACTCTGTAGCATCATCTTTCTGTTGTCATTTTTCTCTTATATAAAGCAACCAAATGATGAAAGAAAAAATTCTGAGATTTGACTTTGATAAATGACGGCGTTCAGAGCAGACAGAAAACTGCGGCTATTTCATTGTGATGCTGATGAATGATCTGAGCTGTAATGGACACAATGTGGGCCGCGACTTCTTGGAATGGGGTCTCAATGTCATCTCTAATATTGGGGGATTTGTGTCCAGGTTGTTTAATAAATAAATAAAATAAAAAGATATTAATGTAAAATGCATTATAAAAAATACAAGTTTAATTCAAAATAGAATGAAAAGAAAAAAAGAAAAATAACTGTGCTTCCTATTTTTGGGGATTTTCTGGTACATACAAGAGAAGTCACTGATACTTGGAGATTTCATATAAAGCGGAGGATACGATTCATGTGCCAAGCAATGTAAAGAACAAGGTCGGCACCTTGGATACATTGTAGCGAGTGCTCAGCTGTGCACAACACTAAGTTACAATTAATTTAACGGTTTGAATTTTTGGAACATTGGCTTCTGTTCACACACAGCAAGAAGAGATCTTACAAATTAAATCCTGTACTTTAGACATGTTAATGGGGCAAAGATCAATATTTCACCCTCAAATCACAGGAGTTGAACTGAATTCTCATGGTTGACTGCAGAGGTGTCAGGAGAAAACTTAAAATGATCTGCTGGGAGTTGTAGTTCCACAGCAGCTGGAGAGTCACAGGAGGGAGAGAAGTTATCACTCCCCTGTAAAAGAAAACAGCCAAGGACAGGATGATTCCATAGCCTGGACAGTGACACCTCCAGGCCACAGGTATGTACTACACCAGGCACCAGGCAACAAACAGACACTGAAAACAGGGCTCAGATTTATGTGACATTTTCCCTCGCAGATTTCGATTTACCTTTATGCAGCAGGAAACATTATATTCCCCAACAGCAGAGCGGATCGTAAGGAAATCGTCAGATTACAAGCAAATTAGAATTGAGACACAGATGGTGAAATGTAAGTCAGCAGCAAGAAATCAGAGTCCACAAACCGCAGAAACACGAAATCACAGGCAAGAGGGGGGGTGTCAGACGGTGATAAGTATGTGACCCCAGCACCAGTCCACTACACCACAGCAGAGTCATCACTGTTATCTGTGCTGTTACTTAGGACTGCAGGTGACATCTACTACAATATCTGTACTCAGAGTTATCACTGTGTTATCTGTGGTGTTACATAGGACTGCAGGTGACATCTACTTCATTATCTGTACTCAGAGTTATCACTGTGTTATCTGTGGTGTTACATAGGACTGCAGGTGACATCTACTCATATCTGTACTCAGAGAGTTATCATGTGTTATCTGTGGTGTTACATAGGACTGCAGGTGACATCTACTACATTATCTGTACTCAGAGAGTTATCACTGTGTTATCTGTGGTGTTACATAGGACTGCAGGTGACATCTACTACATTATCTGTACTCAGAGTTGTCACTGTGTTATCTGTGGTGTTACATAGGACTGCAGGTGACATCTACTACATTACTGTACTCAGGTTATCACTGTTATCTGTGGTGTTACATAGGACTGCAGGTGACATCTACTACATTATCTGTACTCAGAGAGTTATCACTGTGTTATCTGTGGTGTTACATAGGACTGCAGGTGACATCTACTCATTATCTGTCTCAGAGTTATCACGTGTTATCTGTGGTGTTACATAGGACTGCAGGTAACATCTACTTCATTATCTGTACTCAGAGTTATCACTGTGTTATCTGTGGTGTTACATAGGACTGCAGGTGACATCTACTTCATTACTGTACTCAGAGTTATCACTGTTATCTGTGGTGTTACATAGGACTGCAGGACATCTCTACAATATCTGTACTCAGAGTTATCACTGTTATCTGTGGTGTTACATAGGACTGCAGGTGACATCTACTTCATATCTGTACTCAGAGTTATCACTGTGTATCTGTGGTGTTACATAGGACTGCAGGTGACATCTACTACAATATCTGTACTCAGAGGTTATCACTGTGTATCTGTGGTGTTACATAGGACTGCAGGTGAACATCTAGCTTCATTATCTGTACTCAGAGTTATCACTGTTATCTGTGGTGTTACATAGGACTGCAGGTGACATCTACCACATATCTGTACTCAGAGTTATCACTGTTATCTGTGGTGTTACATAGGACTGCAGGTGACATCTACTACAATATCTGTACTCAGAGTTATCACTGTGCTATCTGTGGTGTTACATAGGACTGCAGGTAACATCTACTACAATATCTGTACTCAGAGTTATTACTGTGTTATCTGTGGTGTTACATAGGACTGCAGGTGACATCTACACAATATCTGTACTCAGAGAGTTATTACTGTGTATCTGTGGTGTTACATAGGACTGCAGGTGACATCTACCACATTATCTGTACTCAGAGATATCATTGTGCTATCTGTGTGTTACATAGGACTGCAGGTGACATCTACTACAATATCTGTACTCAGAGTTATACTGTGCTATCTGTGGTGTTACATAGGACTGCAGGTAACATCTCTACAATATCTGTACTCAGAGAGTTATTACTGTGTTATCTGTGGTGTTACATAGGACTGCAGGTGACATCTACCACATTATCTGTACTCAGAGATATCATGTGCTATCTGTGGTGTTACATAGGACTGCAGGTGACATCTACTACATTATCTGTACTCGAGAGTTATACTTGTGTATCTGTGGTGTTACATAGGACTGCAGGTGACATCTACTACATTATCTGTACTGAGAGTTATTACTGTGTTATCTGTGGTGTTACATAGGACTGCAGGTGACATCTACTACATTATCTGTCTCAGAGAGTATATCACTGTGTTACTGTGGTGTTACATAGGACTGCAGGTGACATCTACTACATTATCTGTACTAGAGTTATCACTGTGTTATCAGAGATGTTACATAGGACTGCAGGTGACATCTACTACATTATCTGTACTCAGAGAGTTATCACTGTGTTGACTGTGGTGTTACATAGGACTGCAGGTGACATCTACTACATTATCTGTACTGAGAGAGTTATCACTGTGTTGACTGTGGTGTTACATAGGACTGCAGGTGACATCTACTACATTATCTGTACTCAGAGAGTAAGCACTGTGTTGACTGTGGTGTTACATAGGACTGCAGGTGACATCTACTACATTATCTGTACTGAGAGTTATCATTGTGTTATCTGTGGTGTTACATAAGACTGCAGATGACATCTACACATTACCTGTACTCAGAGAGTTAGCACTGTGTTGACTGTGGTGTTACATAGGACTGCAGGTGACATCTACTACATTATCTGTACTGAGAGTTATCATTGTGTTATCTGTGGTGTTACATAGGACTGCAGGTGACATCTACTACATTACCTGTACTCAGAGAGTTATCACTGTGTTGACTGTGGTGTTACATAGGACTGCAGGTGACATATACTACATTATCTGTACTCAGAGAGTAAAGCCCAGGTCTCACATAGCGATACACCAGCGATCCCGACAACCTGGGCCGGCGTCAGAACCCGGCACACCCGAGCAAGTGCCGGGGCCCTGAGCCGGCGGGGGGGCCCGCCTAATGCGGCGGTCCGCAGTGTCTCCTCTGGCAGCTGTATTCTGCCGCCGTCTGGACTGGGAATCGGCTGTTCTCAGTGCCGGCTGTCAAGCTGACAGCCGGCACAAAGAAGCTGCAGCACGCCGGCTCCCAGAGTCCAGTGAACAAGTGTGCTTGCGTCTTTCAGACACGAGTACAACTGAAGCCGACGTCAGCAGCAGATCATGTCATGTGATCACGCTGCTGAAGTCACTTTCCGGCAGGCAGAAGAGAGCAGAAGATCTGATGTAAGTGCTCCTGCCTCGTGTGTCTGTGCAGCTGCAGATTCAGCTAGAAGGGGGATGATTTATTCTTTGCTTGTGTGTGGGTGGAATTCCTTCTTTGTGGAGGGGATCTATTCTGTGTGGGGGGATTACTCAGTGTGGAGGGGGCATTATTCAGTGTGGAGGGGGTATTTATTATTTGTGTGGAGGGGATTATTCAGTGTGGAGGGGGTATTTATTATTTGTGTGGAGGGGGATTATTCAGTGTGGAGGGGTATTTATTATTTGTGTGGAGGGGGATTATTAGTGTGGAGGGGGTATTTATTATTTGTGTGGAGGGGGATTATTCAGTGTGGAGGGGTATTTATTATTTGTGTGGAGGGGGATTATTCAGTGTGGAGGGGGATTGATTATTCAGTGTGAGGGGGGATTATTCTGTGTGTTGGGGGATTATTCAGTGTGGAGGGGGTATTTATTATTTGTGTGTTGGGCATTATTCAGTGTGGAGGGGGTATTTATTATTTGTGTGGAGGGGGATTATTCAGTGTGGAGGGGGTATTTATTATTTGTGTGGAGGGGGGATTATTCAGTGTGGAGGGGTATTTATTATTTGTGTGGAGGGGGATTATTTAGTGTGGAGGGGGTATTTATTATTTGTGTGGAGGGGGATTATTCAGTGTGGAGGGGGTATTTATTATTTGTGTGGAGGGGGGATTATTCAGTGTGGAGGGGGGATTGATTATTCAGTGTGAGGGGGATTATTCTGTGTGTTGGGGGATTATTCAGTGTGGAGGGGTATTTATTATTTGTGTGTTGGGGATTATTCAGTGTGGAGGGGTATTTATTATTTGTGTGGAGGGGGATTATTCAGTGTGGAGGGGGTATTTATTATTTGTGTGGAGGGGGGATTATTCAGTGTGGAGGGGTATTTATTATTTGTGTGTTGGGGATTATTCAGTGTGGAGGGGTATTTATTATTTGTGTGGAGGGGGATTATTTAGTGTGGAGGGGGTATTTATTATTTGTGTGGAGGGGGGGATTATTCTGTGTGTTGGAGATTATTCAGTGTAAGGGGGATTTATATTTGTGTGGAGGGGGGATTATTCAGTGTGGAGGGGGTATTTGTGTAGAGGGGGGATTATTTTGTGTGTTGGGGATTATTCAGTGTGAGGGGATTTATTATTAGTGTGAAGGGGAGATTATCAGGGGATTAGGGTTAGGGGGGTGTGTGTGGAGGGGGGCGCAAAACTGAGTTCTTGCCCTGGGTGCCAGAAAACCTAGATACACCTCTGCTGGCGCCCGTTAGTGGAGGAGAGCGGTGTTAGCGCCGCCACTAGGGTCCCCCCGCTTGTTCAGGGCCCCGGCAGCCGGCACAATACTTACCTCTCCCCGTGCCTCCGCAGCTCCGGTGTCTTCTGCAGCTCTGCACTGTGATGTCTCAGGTCAGAGGGCGCGATGAGTCTTTCCACAGTGTGTGGCCCAGCTTCGCAAGGCACACATATCTTCTGGAAAATGCACAGGAAGGTAACTGTAAAAAGCTTGATATTCATTCACGCACACTTCTCAGCATTGCCACTAGAGGCATTTCAGACTATTTAGTAGTGTGACGTAGCAAAGTCAGTCAGTTAGTCTGTTTCCTGTCTTAGGACAGGGCAGTTAAGCTCCGGGTGGCTCAGGAGTGAGTCATCCCGATTCCAGTCAGAGCTCAGTCTGAGCTAGACAGCAGTCAGTCAAGATCCTGTCTGAGTACAGGGTAGTTCAGTCTCAGTCCAGTCTGGACTTGGAGGATACTGAGAGCTGCTCAGCGAGCTCTGGAGGAAGCTGACATTATCATCAAAAGCTACAAGTGCTTATGTTAAGAGCGGGAAGCAGGGCGAAGGGCACAGTGGAGAAGACAGACAGAAGTGCTTCAGGTATTGGATTACCTGCACTAATTCACCGGACACCGGGGTCCGAAGCGTTGCTAGTGTTTCAAGCATAGTAACAAGAAACCCGGAGGCTTTCTGGACTACAGGTCGCAGAAGGTAGCCCTAAGCGCTGATACGTAAACGGAGTCAGGGGGAACAAGGACCTTGAGTGGGACGCTACAAAAGTAGGGACTTAGTTCTCTCAACATCTGATGATCAGAGACATAGAAGGCTCCACCACAATGTCAGCCGGGCTTGGCAGCTATTGAGAAAGCTGGATATTGCAGAGTTAACTTCGCTTTATGCAAGTTTGGACTCAAGTACATTTTGAAGTAAAGGAGGCCTCTAACCTGCTCAGCGGTTGTCCCGAATGTGCATTCTCCACCCCGACCAGCTTCCCGGGATCGTCTTGAACATCTACCAGTAAAGGTATGAAAAGAAGCTGCATTGTGTGTGACTGAATTCTTAACTACACCCTGCATCATCACCATAGACTTCCAGGGACTAGTCTCACCTGTGGGAGACTTACCATCCAGCTGCCCCATAACATCCCCTGTGAAGATCCTGATAGCAGCGCTGGTCCAATTGATCAGATACCGCAGGTGGCGTCACAAACTACCTATCCTAATAATCCCCTGTAAATACCCCCCATTGCTTGACCGCCAGGGCCACGGAACAGTCCCGCTGCCAGTGACATCTCCCATAGAAATCAATGGGCTCGGCTCCGAGTACCCCATAGCCTTGGTATCCACAATTGTGGTGCGAGTCATCTAAAAATTTGGCGTCACGAACAGGATGCGAAGCTTGCAATTGTGAGTCCTGTGTGCCTATATTGAACTGTTTGGTGAAAAAGACTGTTTGCTGCATTTGGCGCCAAATACCGCCATTTTACCGCCATATTGGCGCCCTGAGGCGCTGGTGAAGAAGGTGGGCATGCATTCGTGGGCGTGTACCCCCCCTGTGGCGCGAAAGATATGGCCGCCCTCTCAAAATGCTACTATAATGTGCGATCCTGCCCCACTGCTAAGGAAATCCGCCTCCTCTTCATCTTCTATGCAAAGAGGAGGAGATGCAAATCCCGCCTCCACGGAAAGGACCAGACAGTTCCTGATGGAAACTACAGTCTGGCCTGGGACGAGATGGCACAAGGACAGGAGAATCTGTGCGGAGGAGCGGAGGCGTACAAACCCTGCTCACCGGAGGATTTACTGCCTGTGCCGGAGCTGTCCCCAGATCGGACACCGACCCCGCTATGCTGGAGCTGCAGAAGGAGAATGCGGTGCTCAGAAGACTAATCCAGCGCCATGCAGACTTGCAGGAGACAGAGAGACGCTGGCGTGCCCAGACACAGCGGCTGCTGTGGGACGCAGTGCTCTCTCCCACAAGCATAATGCCGTCTCCTGATTTTCCAAGTTCCCTGCTGAAGAAGGCTAAAAAGAAACCGGAGGCTGCCCCCAAAAGTGCTGTACCTGATCCCACCGATGCGGAGGTGGAGGAGAAGGAGGCTGAGGAGGCCCTGCCCGTTCCAGAGTGCCAGCCAGGCCAGGAGGCCGCAGCAGAAGGCGGTTCCCCGGTAGGGACACCGGAGGGGTCCCAGCCATCATTGCCGGAAATCGACTGGGAAGAGATGGAGCAGCGACAGCAGCAGGTTAGTGCGTCCCCAATTGAGCCACTACACAAGCCAACATCTTATGCTGTAACAGCGTCCCCAGAGGAGGACAGGCCCTGCGGCCTAGAGGACCGGAGTGAACCGGCTTTGCAGGTAACCAGCGATGATATCCCTGCTGCAGATGATGACACCCTGCTGGAAACCCCGACACCCCCACCAGCCCAGTGCACACCAGCCACACAGACCCCGATGGTGGAATTGATGATCCTGGTGTTAGGCACTGGGCCCATGAATAGGAACGGTCCTGTGCTGGCACCGCCACCAGGTGTCACCCCAAGCAAAGATGAAACACAGTAGGACCCAGACAGGGGTTTACTGCAACTGAAAATGTATAAAGTTTGAAAAAGATGAAGATTTGCACTTTACTATTGATAAATGTTTACATAGTATGTTTGCCTATTTAAAAGTAGAATACCCGGCTGGGTAAAGAGTTAAAGTAAAAGTTGATTGAAATGTGATTTTACTTGAAAAATGTTTTATCATGCAAAGGACTGCGTGGCTGTGGACTTTGCCAGCCCAAAAACTTTATTGTAAATAGTTTGCACTTCGGTGCTCCATTTTGGTTTTACATAAAACCCAACTACCTCTGAAGAAAAACCCGTATGGTGTGGCCTAGAGTGAGGTCTGCAGTCAGAAGTCCTGCAGCCCACCCAGGACCCACGTGGGAGGTTTTTGGTGCGGGTCCTCCACAAGAATCTTGTCTTATACTATGTATTTATTGAAAAGTATTTTGATAATTTTCTACTGATCTATGTACAAAATGTAACGTTCAAGAGTCCTTACCTCCCGCAAGGGATGAGTTATTATGTTGATGTTAAACGCAAAACAAAAATGTTTTTCTTTTCTATTTCAGCCCGGGAGTGCAGAGTTTAACTAGGGGGGGATGTGTGGCCCAGCTTCGCAAGGCACACATATCTTCTGGAAAATGCACAGGAAGGTAACTGTAAAAAGCTTGATATTCATTCACGCACACTTCTCAGCATTGCCACTAGAGGCATTTCAGACTATTTAGTAGTGTGACGTAGCAAAGTCAGTCAGTTAGTCTGTTTCCTGTCTTAGGACAGGGCAGTTAAGCTCCGGGTGGCTCAGGAGTGAGTCATCCCGATTCCAGTCAGAGCTCAGTCTGAGCTAGACAGCAGTCAGTCAAGATCCTGTCTGAGTACAGGGTAGTTCAGTCTCAGTCCAGTCTGGACTTGGAGGATACTGAGAGCTGCTCAGCGAGCTCTGGAGGAAGCTGACATTATCATCAAAAGCTACAAGTGCTTATGTTAAGAGCGGGAAGCAGGGCGAAGGGCACAGTGGAGAAGACAGACAGAAGTGCTTCAGGTATTGGATTACCTGCACTAATTCACCGGACACCGAGGTCCGAAGCGTTGCTAGTAGAGTTGAGCGATACTTTCCGATATCCTAAAGTATCGGAATCGGAATGGTATCGCCGATACCATTAAAATATCGGCGATACCCGATACCGATACCGGAAGTCCCATGTAAGTCTATGGGAACAAAATATCGCAACTAAAAAAACCTCTTCTTTCCTTGTAAACACTAAATATACACACATAGAATACATATATATATATATATATATATACATGTCATTGTGACATATATATATATACATATATGTATAGTTTATACACTTCTACATAGTAAAATATCCTCTGATTCAATTGCCGGGTAAAGCCGGCTTCAGTGAAAAGACAGAAGCACCCGACATGAAATGACACTTGGTGTACATAGGGTTAACCATGTATTTTCATGTCGTTTGCTATCTGATTTGCACAAACAATTAAATCAGTCTATGTGTGCAAAATTTCACACCTGTAGGGGTTAATTAAAGGTGTAAATTCCTTGTAAAAAAAACGGACTTTTTTGCTACGAATTTACACCTTTAATTAACCCCTACAGGTGTGAAATTTTGCACACATAGACTGATGTAATTGTTTGTGCAAATCAGATAGCAAACGACATGAAAAGACATGGTTAACCCTATGTACACCAAGTGTCATTTCAAATGACACTTGGTGTACATAGGGTTAACCATGTCTTTTCATGTCGTTTGCTATCTGATTTGCACAAACAATTAAATCAGTCTATGTGTGAAAAATTTCACACCTGTAGGGGTTAATTAAAGGTGTAAATTCATTGTAAAAAAACGGACTTTTTTGCTACGAATTTACACCTTTAATTAACCCCTACAGGTGTGAAATTTTGCACACTTACACTCATGTAATTGTTTGTGCAAATCAGATATCAAACTACATGAAAAGACATGGTTAACCCTATGTACACCAAGTGTCATTTCATGTCGGGTTCTGCATTTTCACAAAAGCCGGCAATTGAATTAGCGGCTATTATACTATGTAGAAGTGTATGAACTATAAATATAAATATATATATATATGTGTCACAAATTCAATGACATGTATATATATATATGAGGTGTAAAATTGCTGAAAAAAAATGCGTGGGCTCCCGCCCTATTTTCGCAACCAGACAGACAAAGCCAGTGAGTGGGGGCAGATAATAATAGCCCAGAGAGGGAACATTTTTTTTGGCCCCCCCGGCTACTTAACATCTGCCCCCAGACACCCCAGAAAGGGCAAATCTCTAATTAGATTTGCCCTTTCTGGCACTTTGCCCGTCTATTCCCATTGCCCTGTAGCGGTGGCGAATGGGTTAATAAGGGGTTAAAATGACCTTGCAATTGAAAGGTCACTTTAAGCCAGGTTAATAATTGAGAGCTGTCAATTAGACAACTATCAATTATTAATCCTATTGTATGAAAGAAAAATCAAACACACACACTTTAATAAAAAAGAAGTTTAATGAAATAATCACACAGTTTTTGACCATATTTTATTTACCTGCTAAAACCATTTCCTGTAATAAAAATAAAATAATAAAGCAAAATTATTCTTACCAATCCGATGGCACAGTCAGGTCCCACGGTGTAATCCTTCAGAAAGGGTTAATGTTTACTGCAGGGACCGCAGCTAATGCTGCAGCCTCACAGTAAACCCCCAAATGAATGAGTTCCTCTCCTGGCTGACAGGAGAGGAAGTGGAAAGCTTAATTGATTGCTTTCCACTTTCACTTCAGGTCAGCCAGGGACACCATCAGTGACGTCAGAGGGAACTGATTAACAAAAATAGGGGTTCCCTTCGAAAAAAAAATGGCGTGGGGTCCCCCCTATTTTTGTTAACCAGCCAGATGAAGCAGACCGCTGAGGCCTGGTTTTTCAGGCTGTTAAGGAGCCAAGATCCATGGACCTTGCCAGCCTGATAATACCAGGCCACAGCAGTCTGCATATCTTGGCTGATTAACAAAAATAGGGGATCCCCTCGAAAAAAATTGGCGTGGGGTCCCCCCTATTTTTGTTAACCAGCCAGATGAAGCAGACTGCTGAGGCCTGGTTTTTCAGGCTGTAAAGGAGCCAAGATCCATGGACCTTGCCAGCCTGATAATACCAGGCCACAGCAGTCTGCATATCTTGGCTGATTAACAAAAATAGGGGATCCCCTCAAAAAAAAATTGGCGTGGGGTCCCCCCTATTTTTGTTAACCAGCCAGATGAAGCAGACTGCTGAGGCCTGGTTTTTCAGGCTGGTAAGGATCCAATATCCATGGACCTTGCAAGCCTGATAATACCAGGCCACAGCAGTCTGCTTAGCTTGGCTGGTTAACAAAAATAGGGGATCCCCTCGAAAAAAAAACGGCGTAGGGCTCCCCCTATTTTTGTTAACCAGCCAAGTAAAATGCAGACTGCTGCGGCCTGGTATTAAAAGACTGTCAAGGCCCATGGATTTTGGCCCTCAACAGCCTGATAATACCAGGCTACAGCAGCCCCACATTTGGCGCATCAAAAGATGTGCCAATTGTGGCACTTTACCCGGCTCTTCCCACTGCCCTGTAGCGGTGGCAAGTGGGGTAATAAGGGGTTAATGTCACCGTTGATTGCACGGTGACAATAAGCCCGGTTAATAATGGATAGGTGTCAATAAGACACCGATCCATTATTAATCCCAAAGTTTTTAAATGTGTAAAAAAAAAGACACAGCAAGAAAAAAGTCTTTTAATGAAATAAAAGAGACAACACAGTTTTCATTTTTTTTATTACTCTCTCATTCCTGCGACGCCATCGATCTCCTGTAAAAAAATAAAAAAAACAAACCAACAGTATACCACCTGTCCGACGCAGTCCATAACGACAGTCCCACGATGATCCAGCTCTGCTACATCGCAATGACAGGCAGAGCCTGTCATTGCAACGCAGCACAGCTGATTACCTACTTCCCCGGCGGTGACGTCATCGGACTGACTGCTTTACGGCCGGGATTACCCAGCAGTCACTGCAGTTATCGCGAGAAACTGCATGTGACCGCCGGGGAGAAGAGGATGGCAGCCATGAAGCAGTCCAGGACGTGACCGCCGAGATCTTCTGCCAGGTAAGTGCCGCTGACTCCTGACAGACCCGACAGACGGACACTGACAGTGACAGTGACATCCCGATTCCGGTATCCGATATGACGAAAATATCGGAACTCGGAATCGGAATTCCGATACAGTCAATATCGGCCGATACCCAATATTTGCAGTATCGGAATGCTCAACCCTAGTTGCTAGTAGTGTTGAGCATTCCGATACCGCAAGTATCGGGTATCGGCCAATATTCGCTGTATCGGAATTCCGATACTTAGTTCCGATATTTTTCATATATCGTATACCGGAATCGGAAGTTCCCATAATTCTTTGAGAGGCAATGTGATTTTAGTCAGCCAATGAGGAATCTTATGAAGTGTGGGCACATCCTGTACTGCTGCGGTCATCTTAACTAATGGCATGGCTGTGATTGGCTGCTGAAATGATGTCAGAATGCACTATAAAAGGCGCCGCCTCCATTTTAGCGTCACTGTGCTGTGAACTCAGTTAGGGACAGAACGCTGCTGTGCTGACTCTGAGGGACAGTTAGACATTGCGATTTTGTGTACTCTACTGTGCTTTAGGCAGGCTAGTTTACCAACCGCTGTGTAAAGCTTCCTTTTGCCAGTGTTGTTTTAACAGCTCTGTGCAAGGTGTGTGTGAGAGTGCAGGTGACGCTGCAGTTTGCTCTGCATCCACCGCTGTTTGTAGGCATCTGCACGTGTCACTCACTGACTCTTTTTTTTATTTGATTTTGTGGAATTGGTGCAGCTCCATTATATTTGCAAAAATCTAATCTATTAGTGTGACGCGCTTCCATCTGTATACAATACATTGGTTGCAAACACTATAGAAGTAGACAAAGGGGCCTTTCACAGCTACTGAACAGTTGTGTTTCAGTGTTCACTGTAGTCTGTGAGCTTTTCATTTTTTGAGTGCAGATTACGCTCCAGTTAGTTCTTCAACCACTGCTGGTTGTAGTCTGCTGAGCGTGTGTCACTGCCTCATCCTTCACTAATTGGTGCTGCTCCATTATATTTGAAAAAAATCTAATCTATTAGTGTGACGCGCTTCCATCTGTATACAATACATTGGTTGCAAACACTATAGAAGTAGACAAAGGGGCCTTTCACAGCTACTGAACAGTTGTGTTTCAGTGTTCACTGTAGTCTGTGAGCTTTTCATTTATTGAGTGCAGATCACGCTCCAGTTAGTTCTTCAACTACTGCTGGTTGTAGTCTGCTGAGCGTGTGTCACTGCCTCATCCTTCACATTTTTCTCTAATTGGTGCTGCTCCATTATATTTGAAAAAAATCTAATCTATTAGTGTGACGCGCTTCCATCCGTATAAAATACAGTGGTTGCAAACACTATAGAAGTAAACAAAGGGGCCTTTCACAGCTACTGAACAGTTGTGTTTCAGTGTTCACTGTAGTCTGTGAGCTTTTCATTTTTTGAGTGCAGATCACGCTCCAGTTAGTTCTTCAACTACTGCTGGTTGTAGTCTGCTGAGCGTGTGTCACTGCCTCATCCTTCACATTTTTCTCTAATTGGTGGTGCTCCATTATATTTGAAAAAAATCTAATCTATTAGTGTGACGCGCTTCCATCCGTATAAAATACAGTGGTTGCAAACACTATAGAAGTAAACAAAGGGGCCTTTCACAGCTACTGAACAGTTGTGTTTCAGTGTTCACTGTAGTCTGTGAGCTTTTCATTTTTTGAGTGCAGATCACGCTCCAGTTAGTTCTTCAACTACTGCTGGTTGTAGTCTGCTGAGCGTGTGTCACTGCCTCATCCTTCACATTTTTCTCTAATTGGTGCTGCTCCATTATATTTGAAAAAAATCTAATCTATTAGTGTGACGCGCTTCCATCCGTATACAATACATTGGTTGCAAACACTATAGAAGTAGACAAAGGGGCCTTTCACAGCTACTGAACAGTTGTGTTTCAGTGTTCACTGTAGTCTGTGAGCTTTTCATTTTTTGAGTGCAGATTACGCTCCAGTTAGTTCTTCAACCACTCTGGCTGTAGTCTGCTGAGCGTGTGTCACTGCCTCATCCTTCACTAATTGGTGCTGCTCCATTATATTTGAAAAAAATCTAATCTATTAGTGTGACGCGCTTCCATCCGTATACAATACATTGGTTGCAAACACTATAGAAGTAGACAAAGGGGCCTTTCACAGCTACTGAACAGTTGTGTTTCAGTGTTCACTGTAGTCTGTGAGCTTTTCATTTTTTGAGTGCAGATCACGCTCCAGTTAGTTCTTCAACTACTGCTGGTTGTAGTCTGCTGAGGTGTGTCACTGCCTCATCTTTCACTAATTTGTGCTGCTCCATTATATTTGAAAAAAATCTAATCTATTAGTGTGACGCGCTTCCATCCGTATACAATACATTGGTTGCAAACACTATAGAAGTAGACAAAGGGGCCTTTCACAGCTACTGAACAGTTGTCTGCAGTGTTCACTGCAGTCTCTGAGGAATAACCACACTTAGGCCTTATAACTTTTCTGACTTTCTTTATCAATCTACCAAGATGAAGAAGGCAGGGAGTAAGGCACGTGGTCGTGGCCGTGGAGTGTCAGCAGGGAGAGGACGTGGGGATTCTGTGCCTGCTGCTGCCGCACCCAGTGACAGAGCATCCACCAGTTTTCCCCGTGAGCGTTCCTTTATGCGCACTTTTGTAGGAGCTCAGCGTACCCCCCTGCTGCGGGAAGAACAAATTGAAGCCGTTGTTGGTTGGATGGCAGCCAATGCATCGAGATCTATTGCTTCCACCACCTCTCAGGACCACAGCACTGTTGAACAACCATCTGTCTCTTCACCGCCTGCCAAATTGCCCAGGCAGTCAGAGAGTTCTGAACTGGAGCCAGCTGAGTCTCTGCTTCTGTTCTCAGAATCTGTTGGCTTGGAAACAGGGGCCCAGCCAAGCAGCATTCTGGAATGTGAAGGAGAGGCAGTGTGCAGTGATGCACAACAGCTGTGTCTCTCTGAATCTGAAGAGGCGGGTGAGCCAGTGCCGATGGTCAGCACACCGCAGAACCATCTGATGATGATGAGACTCAGGTGCCATTTTCTGTTGAGCAAGGTGCTGGCCAGACCACCCAACAGCAGCAGGTGTTGGAGAGGGTAGTGGAGATGATGAGGTCCAAGACCCAACATGGCGTGAGGAACAGGAAGGTGGTGGTAGCAGCTCTGAGGAAGAGATTGCCCCAACGGTCCAAACAGTAGGGAGAGGTAGGCTGCAGACTCGGTTGCCTGTACCCTCCAGTTTGGCACCCGTTCGTAGCAGTTCTCTTCCAACAGCCAAAACGGGCGCTCCCAGGACTTGCACTGCGTGGTCCTTATTTGACACACTTGCAGATGATATTTGCTATGTCAAATGCAAGCTGTGTAATCAAAAAGTTAAAAGAGGTAAAAATACCAGTAACCTCAATACCACAAATATGTGGAAACATGTACGGACAAAGCACGTAGCTGAGTTACAAAGACACACTGGAGATGTAGGCCAACCTACAGCAGCACCTACATCTTCAGCTCGTGTTGGAGCCTCTTCCTCCAGCTCACACACAGCTGGTTCGGCTTCCTCACAGGATCGCCATGGAAGAACCTCTGTAACTGTTGTCCAGAGACCCAGTGTTATTCCACCCACAGCTCCAAGTTCCCTGTCATCCTCACACTCCCAGGCCACAAAACAGCCATCGGTAGCACAGGCATGGGATAAAAGACGGCCATACTCGGCAAACCATCCACGAGCACAGGCTCTGAATGCTGGCATTGCAAAACTCCTGTCCCTTGAAATGCTGTCATTCAGGCTGGTGGAGACTGACACTTTCCGTAACTTTATGGCATTGGCAGTCCCACAATACAATGTGCCCAGCCGATTTTATTTCAGCAGGCAAGCCGTCCCTGGTCTGCAAAAGCATGTCGAGGGAAAAATTAAACATGCGCTACTAAACGCCGTCAGTAGCAAGGTCCACCTGACCACCGATGCGTGGACCAGTACCCATGGCCAGGGACGATACCTTACCCTCACTGCCCATTGGGTCAATGTTGTGGAGCCGGGTACAGATCTTGAGAGTGGCGCTGTACGTGTTCTGCCAACTCCAAGGATTGCAGGAATCAAGTCTGTCCACATTGACTCCTCCTCCTACTCCAGTTCCTCAGAATCATCGCTGCAGGAGCCGTCACGGTCTACCTCCACATGGACCCGTGAACGCTTACCTGATGCGACCGATATGAGCACAGCCGTGGCCAAACGTCAACAGGCCGTCCTGAAATTATTTATATGGGGAATCGAAGCCACACAGCGCAGGAGCTCTGGAATGCCATCAAGCAGGAGAGCGACGTGTGGTTTTTGCCAGCGAATCTCCAGCCAGGCTTGGTAGTGTGTGACAATGGCCGAAATCTGGTGGCAGCTCTGGGCCTTGGCAACCTCACTCACATACCATGTCTGGCACATGTGCTCAACTTGGTCGTGCAGAGTTTTTTGAGGGACTATCCGGATCTTGATGCACTGCTGCACAAGGTCCGCCTAGAGTGCGCTCACTTGCGACGTTCCAGCATGGCCAGATCGCGCATTGCAGCTCTGCAACGCAGATTTCGCCTTCCTGAACATCGCATCATATGTGACGTACCCACCAGGTGGAATTCCACGTTACATATGTTGGAGCGGTTGTGTGAGCAGCAGCCAGCAGTAATGGAGTATCAGCTGCATCAGGCGCAATCAACTCGCAATTTGCGTCGTTCACACTTCACCACTACTGAGTGGGCCTCTATGAAGGACATCTGCCACGTTTTGCGTGCGTTTGATGAGTCAACGCGGATGGCGAGTGCAGATGATGCACTAGTCAGCCTGACTGTCCCCCTTATCTGCCTGCTTCAAAAAACACTGCAAGCAATAAGGGATGAGGTTTTGGAAGAGGTGGAGGATGAGGAGTCACAAATTCCATCACCTTCTGGACAGTCAGCGCAACGTGGTTCCTCACAAAGGGCTGGGCAGTGTTCACTTTGTGAGGAGGATGAGGAGGAGTCAATGGAGGAGGAAGACATCGCTCCAGAGGGAGGTACACAACGCTCTAGTCAGTATGTAGAGCGAGGGTGGGGTGATGCAGAGCAGGCAGAGATGACGCCTCTTGCAGGGGACAGCGTTTTTGGCCAGTTGGGAGTCTGCAGCACATGGTTGATTTCATGCTGCAGTGCCTGAGAAACGACCGCCGCATCGCCCACATTCTCACCACGTCTGATTATTGGGTGTACACCCTCCTAGACCCTCGCTACCGAGACAACTTACAAAGCCTCATCACACCGTTGAACCGGGAGCGTAAAATGCGGGAGTACCAAGACACACTGGTGCAATCCATAATGTTCTCCATTCCAGCCGAGAGCACTGCTGCTGCTACTGCTTTACAAAGCAGCTCTGTGCGTCGAGGCAGTGGAGACAGCTCTGCAACAAGAGGGAGCACAAGCAGCGCCTCTGCACAGGGCAAGACCAGTATGTTCCAAATGTGGCGAAGTTTTGTGGCAGCGCCACCAATGTCTACACCATCCGAGACGGCTCCAGTCAGCAGGAGGCAACGTTTCCGTAAGATGGTGACAGACTACATGTCTTTCCCTCTCAGTGTACTCCCAGATGGCTCTTCCCCATTCAAGTTTTGGGTCTCTTAGCTGGATACATGGCCAGAGCTTAGCCCAGTATGCATTGGAGGTGCTGGCTTGCCCTGCTGCCAGTGTATTATCGGAGCGCGTCTTTAGTGCCGCAGGTGGTGTACTAACAGACCGTCGCATGCGACTATCCTCCGATAATGTAGACCGGCTTACTTTTCTGAAAATGAACAAGGCATGGATCTCGCCAGAATTTGTCTGTCCGTTTTCAGATTAAATAACTGGTTCCCCAACGTTATCCATGTCTCCTGTTATGTTCATCTTTCTACCACCTGAACTCTACTCCCTGTGCTACAACACTGCCAGTTGCTGCTCAGAAGTGTCGTGTCCACAGACCAATACACAAGCTATAGTGTTAGTGGGGTTCAGTAACGCCAGCTGTTCCCCTGCTGTGTGTCCGGCAACAAGTCTCCTGTTCCCTACACATGCACAGAAAAACCCATGTCGAACATGCTCCAAATAGGGAAGAGCCGTCACCCTGATTGTTATGCTTAAAACAGGAAATTGTGAAGTTTTCCAGGCCTAGAATGATAAATTTTTATGACAAATATGGACAAATAATAATTTGTCATCACAGCGCATATCTGCACATGTCTATTATAAATGGTAACAAAAACTAAAACATAGTCTTCACTTTTTGAAATTAATGCATAAAAGTACATTTCATACTTATCAATTAATGCTTTTTAAGGAACTTTATCTGTACCTGTAAGATAATGCAGTCAATGGATGTACAAATCATAAAATCCTCATCATATCATCACGAGTTTTATTTATGACAGACATTATAAAATACACATACTGATGCCAACTGTAACTTCACACCACCATATATGAAATGGCCAGCATCTAAACCTGGTAATAATGTGCAATAATAAATTATTACATCTAGAAAGTGCATCATGCATACTGACAATAGGTAGTACTAGTTATACCTGCAAGTGCTGTTGAAACAACCACAACAGATATAAATTAATAATGGTATATAGGTATCACAGTGCATAGTTACTCATGGACAATGTCGATGTAATACTGTACCTCAATAAAGTAAGCGTCAACCATTATGCTTGTTAGTCTTGTAGATTGTTAAAGAGGGAACGGTCTTTTTTGTTGGTCATAGGTGGAGTATTAGACAGTAAATGATTACTGCTGTCGTATTTTTGGCGTCCCTAGGGCGCAATAACGCTGCGTAACGTCACATTTTATAGAGTCATCTAATTGACACACGCTACCCTACCCTACGCGTGACAGTAGGAAGGTAGTGTTGACGGATAAAGCCTTGCGCAACCAGACATGCTTTTACCCTCTTCAACACTGTACAAGCAAAAATGCATGATTGCAGCCGCAGACTTTATTGACGTACAGTATAACATCGACATTACCCATCAGAGGCTGTCCACTGTCTGATACAGACATAGAATATACCTTTGCTATCCGTAGCCTTTGTTTCACCTACACTTGCAGGCACACACTTAAATTGTGACAATGCATTATGTTTTTTTAAATGGTTATTTTTTATCGTACATTATTGTGTCATCACATTGATGAGTCCATGCTGGACATGTCATACATGGTGTACAAAGTAACTATTTTATTAACTTAAATAATTGAAATGTCTGTGACTGTCACATCTAAATTGCAATGATGATGATGATAAGTGACTATTACAAAATCCATTGTCTTCACTATGTTATGGTTTAACATAGCGTTCCTTAAGCATTATTCATAAATACAAAAATGGACTTTTATTGTTAAATTTACAACACTATATTTTGTAACCAATTTTTTGGGTGGTGTGTTGTTCCATTTCTTGTTGGCATGTGCATATATGCGTTTATATTTGCAGTGTCTTTATTTTTATTCTTGAAGTTAGGAAACATGTGTATCTTTGTACCGTGTTAGCCAGTAGATAGATAAATATTTAGACTTGAGAGTCCGCAGTGGTTGATACCTTTGAATGGATAACTGAAAAGATGGTAACAAATTGCAAGCTTTCGAGGCTACTCACGTCTCTTCATCAGGCAAAGACTAAACCAAAAAATGAAGCATCACATATTTCTATACACAACAGGACACAGGAATAGTGCAATAGGTAAGACAAGTAAGTGACGTGTAGTAGAACTGTCATTATCACAGAGGGATGAACATAAATATTGGAACAGTTCCTAGATAACGATAGAAAGTTTTATTGCCCTCTGATTGGGGTCTGGTTTTGTGTTTTCATGCCCCTGGAAGGGCAGAGATGCAGATTCCTTAATTGATATAGAATGACATAAATCCGTGTGATCTATTCATTCCATCACTAACAGTGTCAAAGGTCATGATGAGCTTATATTCTGAAACCTTTGTATCTTTGTCATATTTGAAGTTATATTTTAATACCAGTAATTCCATATCCATCATGCTATGACCGGGCATACAAAAGTGTTTTGCCACAGGTAAATCCATTATTTTTTGTCTTATCGTGTGGCGCTGATAATTCATCCTTGTTCTCATTTTTTGGCCGGTCTCCCCTCACTTGTCCCTCCCTCACTTGTCTTACCTATTCCTGTGTCCTGTTGTGTGTAGAAATATGTGATTCTTCCTTTTTTTTTTTAGTCTTAGCCTGATGAAGAGACCTGAGTAGTCTCGAAAGCTTTGAATTTGTTACCATATTTTCAGTTAGCCATTAAACGGTATCAACCACAGAGGACTCTCAAGTATAAATATTTTTCTATTCTTGGAATTGAAATTCATCATTTTATTGTCCTAGTAAAACTTCATTTATTCTTGTTTGAAGTACATACATTTGCAATGGCCACGTAACAAGGCAAGAACTCAATATTTTCTGCCTACACCCTCCTTGACCCTGGGCTTCAACAGCGCCAGTTGCTGCTCAGAAGTGTTAGATGCACAGATGAAAACAATCGCTGATGTGTTTGTGGGGTTCAGTAACGCCTGCTGTTCCCCTGCTGTGTGTCTGGCAAAAATTACTGCTGCTAACTACAACTTCAACTTCAAACGTCTCATACTAGGCCTCTGCCTACACCCTCCTTGACCCTGGGCTTCAACAGCGCCAGTTGCTGCTCAGAAGTGTTAGATGCACAGATGAAAACAATCGCTGATGTGTTTGTGGGGTTCAGTAACGCCTGCTGTTCCCCTGCTGTGTGTCTGGCAAAAATTACTGCTGCTAACTACAACTTCAACTTCAAACGTCTCATACTAGGCCTCTGCCTACACCCTCCTTGACCCTGGGCTTCAACAGCGCCAGTTGCTGCTCAGAAGTGTTAGATGCACAGATGAAAACAATCGCTGATGTGTTTGTGGGGTTCAGTAACGCCTGCTGTTCCCCTGCTGTGTGTCTGGCAAAAATTACTGCTGCTAACTACAACTTCAACTTCAAACGTCTCATACTAGGCCTCTGCCTACACCCTCCTTGACCCTGGGCTTCAACAGCACCAGTTGCTGCTCAGAAGTGTTAGATGCACAGATGAAAACAATCGCTGATGTGTTTGTGGGGTTCAGTAACGCCTGCTGTTCCCCTGCTGTGTGTCCGGCAAAATTTACTGCTAGCTACCTAATCATGGTGAAAAAAACATGACATCTCAAAGTGTCTAGTGCTACACATAGATATGAGGCTACACCCTGATTTCTAAGCTGTAAACATTTGAAACGTCAACTTTCAAACCATAAAATGATTTGTCTTTGTCACAAATCTGTAACAAAATAATTGTGACATATTATTACAGATATGCACATGTCGAAAACAAATGCAAACACAAAAGCCTACTTATGCTATAGGATACTGATGGTCAACCTTGTCACTCCATAGCTTAGACAAATCCAACTCACATAATGATGACTCAAATACTGCAATGTTGGAAGTGCATAATGTGGGTTGAACTTTGACAACTGCTGCAGTGCGAAGGTTATACTTCAGTGTTCTTGCCTTTGAAATAAAAGCATACAAGTAAATATAATAATCCAATGTTGATTAAGGGACGTGATGTACACCTGTAATATTGTGCAAACAATGCATGTAGGAATAGTCCTCTTCAACATTACTTATATTTGTGTCATTTTAAAAAATACATATTTGATTAGAAAGTTAACAGCCCATATCATAAAGGTCCTTCATGTAAACATGATAATCGCTAACAAAAATCATGCATTACCTTGGTAAAGTCAATAGTGCATAGTCACAATAGCAAAATATATACCTGTAAGGTGCTGAAAGAACGACAACTGATAGAATACGTGAATGATATATATTTATCAGACTGAATAGCGACATCTGTACAATGTCGATATAATACTGTACCTTAACAAAACAGCTGTGTCACACCTCACACTCGTTTTTCTTGTAGCTTGTTATGTAATAGGGCACATGCGTGTATGTTTCATCATAGGTGCATGTTTACTGAGTAAAGCAGTCATGACAACGCCTTTGTGTTGTCGGTACGCTTGCGATGATGAACGATGCGCACCGTGAATGTTAGTCTGCGTCATAAGACGTACAGACGCTCCAATACCCAACGCGTCACAGCAGGAAGCCAGTCTGTGCGTCCAAACAAAGGCGCAACCATACATGCACGTAACCTTTTATAAAGCTATATAAAAAAAAGGATGTAGTAGTAAGGCACACTTTATTGAGGTACAGTATTACATCGCCATTCACCATCTGTGGCTATGCAGTCTCATCTATATATACCTTATCTATCCGTTGTCATGCTTGCAAGTCCACAGTCAGGCATAAATATCTGTTTTCACTCTGCACTATGCACTTTTTAAATTTTTGTTTTGTTAATATAAATGATTGGCACATATTATCAGTATTACATGATGGAAATTTTAGATATTTTTTTAAAAATTTTAGTGATATTATTCACCAAATGTAAAGTTTTATGAATGTCAAAGAAAACTTGTAATGCTGATTATGTTTTTAAGTCAGCCATTCATTGTCTACACAATAAAAATGGTGTACATACTGTTACTTACCCATCATTAATGGATTCTGATGTGTACTTGTATGCTTTTATTTTAAACCGTATAGCAGATTATTTAACCTATTTTAATTGTGGTTTGCATTGCTTTTCAACATGTTAATGTATGTGTTTATGTTTGTAAATTATTAATTTACATATATTTTTTTAAGTTAAATCATCATCTTATGGGACTAAAGTTTATATTTCTCTTGTTTGGAGTATAGACATTTTTAATTGACACGTAACAAGGAAAATACTTGATATAGTATTTAAACATCCTCCTTGACCCTGGGCTACAACACCGCCAGTTGTTGCTCGGAAGTGCTGTTAGCACAGTCAACACTTGCTCCTGTGTTACTGGGGTTCAGTAATGTCAGCTGTTCCCCTGCTGTGATAACGGCAAAAAGTCCTGCTGCCTCCACCATGTTCTCTTCTCATCCCTGGGCTACAACACCGCCAGTTGTTGCTCGGAAGTGCTGTTAGCACAGTCTACACTTGCTCCTGTGTTACTGGGTTCAGTAATGTCAGCTGTTCCCCTGCTGTGTGAACGGCAAAAAGTCCTGCTGCCTCCACCCTGTTCTCTTCTCATCCCTGGGCTACAACACCGCCAGTTGTTGCTCGGAAGTGCTGTTAGCACAGTCAACACTTGCTCCTGTGTTACTGGGGTTCAGTAATGTCAGCTGTTCCCCTGCTGTGTGAACGGCAAAAAGTCCTGCTGCCTCCACCATGTTCTCTTCTCATCCCTGGGCTACAACACCGCCAGTTGTTGCTCGGAAGTGCTGTTAGCTCAGTCAACACTTGCTCCTGTGTTACTGGGGTTCAGTAATGTCAGCTGTTCCCCTGCTGTGTGAACGACAAAAAGTCCTGCTGCCTCCACCCTGTTCTCTTCTCATCCCTGGGCTACAACACCGCCAGTTGTTGCTCGGAAGTGCTGTTAGCACAGTCTACACTTGCTCCTGTGTTACTGGGTTCAGTAATGTCAGCTGTTCCCCTGCTGTGATAACGGCAAAAAGTCCTGCTGCCTCCACCATGTTCTCTTCTCATCCCTGGGCTACAACACCGCCAGTTGTTGCTCGGAAGTGCTGTTAGCACAGTCTACAATTGCTCCTGTGTTACTGGGGTTCAGTAATGTCAGCTGTTCCCCTGCTGTGTGAACGGCAAAAAGTCCTGCTGCCTCCACCCTGTTCTCTTCTCATCCCTGGGCTACAACACCGCCAGTTGTTGCTCGGAAGTGCTGTTAGCACAGTCAACACTTGCTCCTGTGTTACTGGGGTTCAGTAATGTCAGCTGTTCCCCTGCTGTGATAACGGCAAAAAGTCCTGCTGCCTCCACCCTGTTCTCTTCTCATCCCTGGGCTACAATACCGCCAGTTGTTGCTCGGAAGTGCTGTTAGCACAGTCAACACTTGCTCCTGTGTTACTGGGGTTCAGTAATGTCAGCTGTTCCCCTGCTGTGTGAATGGCAAAAAGTCCTGCTGCCTCCACCCTGTTCTCTTCTCATCCCTGGGCTACAACACCGCCAGTTGTTGCTCGGAAGTGCTGTTAGCACAGTCAACACTTGCTCCTGTGTTACTGGGGTTCAGTAATGTCAGCTGTTCCCCTGCTGTGTGAACGGCAAAAAGTCCTGCTGCCTCCACCATGTTCTCTTCTCATCCCTGGGCTACAACACCGCCAGTTGTTGCTCGGAAGTGCTGTTAGCACAGTCAACACTTGCTCCTGTGTTACTGGGGTTCAGTAATGTCAGCTGTTCCCCTGCTGTGTGAACGACAAAAAGTCCTGCTGCCTCCACCCTGTTCTCTTCTCATCCCTGGGCTACAACACCGCCAGTTGTTGCTCGGAAGTGCTGTTAGCACAGTCTACACTTGCTCCTGTGTTACTGGGGTTCAGATAATTGTCAGCTGTTCCCCTGCTGTGATAACGGCAAAAATGTCTTCTGCTGCCCCACCAAAATTCTCCTTCTCATCCCTGGGCTACAACACCGCCAGTTGTTGCTCGGAAGTGCTGTTAGCACAGTCTAAAACATTGCTCCTGTGTTACTGGGGTTCAGTAATGTCAGCTGTTCCCCTGCTGTGTGAACGGCAAAAAGTCCTGCTGCCTCCACCCTGTTCTCTTCTCATCCCTGGGCTACACACCGCCAGTTGTTGCTCGGAAGTGCTGTTAGCACAGTCAACACTTGCTCCTGTGTTACTGGGGTTCAGTAATGTCAGCTGTTCCCTGCTGTGTAACGGCAAAAAGTCCTGCTGCCTCCACCCTGTTCTCTTCTCATCCCTGGGCTACAACACCGCCAGTTGTTGCTCGGAAGTGCTGTTAGCACAGTCAACACTTGCTCCTGTGTTACTGGGGTTCAGTAATGTCAGCTGTTCCCCTGCTGTGTGAACGGCAAAAAGTCCTGCTGCCTCCACCCTGTTCTCTTCTCATCCCTGGGCTACAACACCGCCAGTTGTTGCTCGGAAGTGCTGTTAGCACAGTCAACACTTGCTCCTGTGTTACTGGGGTTCAGTAATGTCAGCTGTTCCCCTGCTGTGTGAACGGCAAAAAGTCCTGCTGCCTCCACCCTGTTCTCTTCTCATCCCTGGGCTACAACACGCCAGTTGTTGCTCGGAAGTGCTGTTAGCACAGTCTACACTTGCTCCTGTGTTACTGGGGTTCAGTAATGTCAGCTGTTCCCCTGCTGTGTGAACGGCAAAAAGTCCTGCTGCCTCCACCCTGTTCTCTTCTCATCCCTGGGCTACAACACCGCCAGTTGTTGCTCGGAAGTGCTGTTAGCACAGTCAACACTTGCTCCTGTGTTACTGGGGTTCAGTAATGTCAGCTGTTCCCCTGCTGTGATAACGGCAAAAAGTCCTGCTGCCTCCACCCTGTTCTCTTCTCATCCCTGGGCTACAACACCGCCAGTTGTTGCTCGGAAGTGCTGTTAGCACAGTCAACACTTGCTCCTGTGTTACTGGGGTTCAGTAATGTCAGCTGTTCCCCTGCTGTGTGAACGGCAAAAAGTCCTGCTGCCTCCACCTGTTCTCTTCTCATCCCTGGGCTACAACACCGCCAGTTGTTGCTCGGAAGTGCTGTTAGCACAGTCAACACTTGCTCCTGTGTTACTGGGGTTCATAATGTCAGCTGTTCCCCTGCTGTGTGAACGGCAAAAAGTCCTGCTGCCTCCACCCTGTTCTCTTCTCATCCCTGGGCTACAACACCGCCAGTTGTTGCTCGGAAGTGCTGTTAGCACAGTCTACACTTGCTCCTGTGTTACTGGGGTTCAGTAATGTCAGCTGTTCCCCTGCTGTGATAACGGCAAAAAGTCCTGCTGCCTCCACCATGTTCTCTTCTCATCCCTGGGCTACAACACCGCCAGTTGTTGCTCGGAAGTGCTGTTAGCACAGTCTACACTTGCTCCTGTGTTACTGGGGTTCAGTAATGTCAGCTGTTCCCCTGCTGTGTGAACGGCAAAAAGTCCTGCTGCCTCCACCCTGTTCTCTTCTCATCCCTGGGCTACAACACCGCCAGTTGTTGCTCGGAAGTGCTGTTAGCACAGTCAACACTTGCTCCTGTGTTACTGGGGTTCAGTAATGTCAGCTGTTCCCCTGCTGTGTGAACGGCAAAAAGTCCTGCTGCCTCCACCCTGTTCTCTTCTCATCCCTGGGCTACAACACCGCCAGTTGTTGCTCGGAAGTGCTGTTAGCACAGTCAACACTTGCTCCTGTGTTACTGGGGTTCAGTAATGTCAGCTGTTCCCCTGCTGTGTGAACGGCAAAAAGTCCTGCTGCCTCCACCTGTTCTCTTCTCATCCCTGGGCTACAACACCGCCAGTTGTTGCTTGGAAGTGCTGTTAGCACAGTCTAACACTTGCTCCTATGTTACTGGGGTTCAGTAATGTCAGCTGTTCCCCTGCTGTGTGAACGGCAAAAAGTCCTGCTGCCTGCCACCCTGTTCTCTTCTCATCCCTGGGCTACAACACCGCCAGTTGTTGCTCGGAAGTGCTGTTAGCACAGTCAACACTTGCTCCTGTGTTACTGGGGTTCAGTAATGTCAGCTGTTCCCCTGCTGTGATAACGGCAAAAAGTCCTGCTGCCTCCACCCTGTTCTCTTCTCATCCCTGGGCTACAACACCGCCAGTTGTTGCTCGGAAGTGCTGTTAGCACAGTGAACACTTGCTCCTGTGTTACTGGGGTTCAGTAATGTCAGCTGTTCCCCTGCTGTGTGAACGGCAAAAAGTCCTGCTGCCTCCACCCTGTTCTCTTCTCATCCCTGGGCTACAACACCGCCAGTTGTTGCTCGGAAGTGCTGTTAGCACAGTCTACACTTGCTCCTGTGTTACTGGGGTTCAGTAATGTCAGCTGTTCCCCTGCTGTGTGAACGGCAAAAAGTCCTGCTGCCTCCACCCTGTTCTCTTCTCATCCCTGGGCTACAACACCGCCAGTTGTTGCTCGGAAGTGCTGTTAGCACAGTCAACACTTGCTCCTGTGTTACTGGGGTTCAGTAATGTCAGCTGTTCCCCTGCTGTGATAACGGCAAAAAGTCCTGCTGCCTCCACCATGTTCTCTTCTCATCCCTGGGCTACAACACCGCCAGTTGTTGCTCGGAAGTGCTGTTAGCACAGTCTACACTTGCTCCTGTGTTACTGGGGTTCAGTAATGTCAGCTGTTCCCCTGCTGTGTGAACGGCAAAAAGTCCTGCTGCCTCCACCCTGTTTCTCTTCTCATCCCTGGGCTACAACACCGCCAGTTGTTGCTCGGAAGTGCTGTTAGCACAGTCAACACTTGCTCCTGTGTTACTGGGGTTCAGTAATGTCAGCTGTTCCCCTGCTGTGATAACGGCAAAAAGTCCTGCTGCCTCCACCAGTTCTCTTCTCATCCCTGGGCTACAACACCGCCAGTTGTTGCTCGGAAGTGCTGTTAGTACAGTCTACACTTGCTCCTGTGTTACTGGGGTTCAGTAATGTCAGCTGTTCCCCTGCTGTGTGAACGGCAAAAAGTCCTGCTGCCTCCACCCTGTTCTCTTCTCATCCCTGGGCTACAACACCGCCAGTTGTTGCTCGGAAGTGCTGTTAGCACAGTCTAACACTTGCTCCTGTGTTACTGGGGTTCAGTAATGTCAGCTGTTCCCCTGCTGTGTGAACGGCAAAAAGTCCTGCTGCCTCCACCCTGTTCTCTTCTCATCCCTGGGCTACAACACCGCCAGTTGTTGCTCGGAAGTGCTGTTAGCACAGTGAACACTTGCTCCTGTGTTACTGGGGTTCAGTAATGTCAGCTGTTCCCCTGCTGTGTGAACGGCAAAAAGTCCTGCTGCCTCCACCCTGTTCTCTTCTCATCCCTGGGCTACAACACCGCCAGTTGTTGCTCGGAAGTGCTGTTAGCACAGTCAGCACTTGCTCCTGTGTTACTGGGGTTCAGTAATGTCAGCTGTTCCCCTGCTGTGATAACGGCAAAAAGTCCTGCTGCCTCCACCATGTTCTCTTCTCATCCCTGGGCTACAACACCGCCAGTTGTTGCTCGGAAGTGTCATTGGCACGGGTACTCACTCCTACCCAGACTGGTTACAGCACGCCATCTGTTTCCTGTCAGTGTAGACATCACTTAGCCTCCAATAAGTTGTCCTGTCGTGTTGCGGTTGGGTTAGCCGACTCTATGGTGCTTGTAGTTTAGGTGCTTCCTATGTGTGCTGCGGGATATGCAAATAAAGGCTGTTTCCGTTGTGACAATAGGACAATCACCCACTGTAGTACTGTGGGATTCGGTAACTGCGGCCGGCTCGCGGCCTGTCATCTTAAATTTCCATGGGTACCTTCTGCTACCCGTCCGGGTTCCAGTACCGTCAGCTGGTTCTCCGCAGTGCCTTTGGCCTAGGTGCCTCCATCTCGGTATCCGAGTTCCAGCAACGTCTGCTGGTCCTTGGTAGTGCTTTGGAGCACAGGTACCTCCTGCTTAGTAACCGTGTCCCAGTAACGTCAGCTGGTCCTCGGTTGTGCCATTGGCTCTTTTCCTTCTGCTGCCCCTCCGGGTTCCAGCACAGTCAGCTGGTCCTCGTTACTTGCATTGACTCTTGTATCTTCTGCTACATTTACAAATTGAAGATTTTTTCAATGTTTTTTTGGGTAATCACTCTGGATCTCCAACAATGAAGACGACGACCCTGATGACCACCCCGAAGAAGATGACGACCACAAGGACGATGAGCATCAAGCAAACCAGCCTAAACACCATCACAAAGAAGAAATAAAAGATTACCAAACAGGACTAAGAAGGTTAAGACAAACTACAAGATACAGAACAAGAGACTTAAGAACAATAAGCAGAAGATCAAAAAGCAGAAGAACATGAAGTATAAGACCAAAATGAAGAGCAAAATATATGCTCTAAATTATAAGCAGAAGAAGACTAAGCAGTGTATGGGGGTGAGTCCGTTCCTCCTCGTGGTGCCCCTGGAAAATGCCTGCTGCTGCAGGCTAAACTGAACATGGACAAATACTGTTGTAATTTAAATCTTTTGTGACAGCAAGAACGGAAGGATGAAAAATTCATACTTTGACAGATTACAAGTACAGGATTCTCTGTCACAAATAAGAATATGATGAAGAAGATGAAGTACAATATGAATAAGAATAATAGTTTAATAAGAAGAATCTGAGTAATGTTAACAAAAAGATGAATAGCAAGAAGTTTAAGAAGAAGATAAAGAAGGTGAAGATGAAGAATAATTTGATGAAAAAGATGATGCTGCTGAAGATTATGAAGGAGAAAGTGTGTGAAAAGTTAAAAAGGTGAAGAGCATGGAATTTGTGAAATATACATATTTGCCAAAATAGAAAAAACGTTAACAACATTGTCAATTTCTTCGTCAATCCGAACATCTTTAAAAAAAAAAATATTTATGCTATTCCATTTGATTGGGTTAAACATCTATGCCTTTAATGTCTCCTCAACCTTCCACAATACATTGTACATTACTCTTTGTTGTTTTCCTTCATGTACAATTAACCAACAAGGCAAGAATGGGTTTTTTTTAATTCCGATATTTTGTTCCCATAGACTTACATGGGACTTCCGGTATCGGTATCGGGTATCGCCGATATTTTAATGGTATCGGCGATACCATTCCGATTCCGGTACTTTGGATATCGGAAAGTATCGCTCAACTCTAGTTGCTAGTGTTTCAAGCATAGTAACAAGAAACCCGGAGGCTTTCTGGACTACAGGTCGCAGAAGGTAGCCCTAAGCGCTGATACGTAAATGGAGTCAGGGGGAACAAGGACCTTGAGTGGGACGCTACAAAAGTAGGGACTTAGTTCTCTCAACATCTGATGATCAGAGACATAGAAGGCTCCACCACAATGTCAGCCGGGCTTGGCAGCTATTGAGAAAGCTGGATATTGCAGAGTTAACTTCGCTTTATGCAAGTTTGGACTCAAGTACATTTTGAAGTAAAGGAGGCCTCTAACCTGCTCAGCGGTTGTCCCGAATGTGCATTCTCCACCCCGACCAGCTTCCCGGGATCGTCTTGAACATCTACCAGTAAAGGTATGAAAAGAAGCTGCATTGTGTGTGACTGAATTCTTAACTACACCCTGCATCATCACCATAGACTTCCAGGGACTAGTCTCACCTGTGGGAGACTTACCATCCAGCTGCCCCATAACATCCTCTGTGAAAATCCTGATAGCAGCGCTGGTCCAATTGACCAGATACCACAGGTGGCGTCACGAACTACCTATCCTAATAATCCCCTGTAAATACCCCCCATTGCTTGACCGCCAGGGCCACGGAACGAGTCCCGCTGCCAGTGACATCTCCCATAGAAATCAATGGGCTCGGTTCCGAGTACCCCATAGCCTTGGTATCCACAATTGTGGTGCAAGTCAACAGCGCCCTTTCCTGAGCCGTAACAGTGCAGAGCGCAGCACAGTGCAGAGGAGAGCTCCATATTTTGTATGGAGCATTATATGGGGACCAGTATCCTGTATGGAGCATTATATGTGGTCCAGTATTCTGTATGGAGCATTATTTGGGGTCCAATATTCTTTATGGAGCATTATATTTGGCCCATAATATTGTATGGAGGACTATACTGTCCGGTCTGTACTGTGCGCTGTGAGGATTCGGCAGTTTCTGAGCTATTGTAGAATTTACAATAGATATCACTCGTGTAATTATAATAAGAAGTGAAATCTTTGGTCTTGTACTATACCCAATTTCTCTGCAGTATCGGAGCATCATGAATCGTGGTCTGCGTTAAAGGGGCCCACTGAGACTCTTTCGCCCGGGGCCCATAAAAACCTGGAGCCGGCCCTGCCGACAACGATCAGGATCGCTGGTGTATCGCTACATTATCGCTGCTGAGCTGCCAAACAGGCGGCTGAGGCAGCGATCAGCACAGCGACACTGCGGTAACGTCGCTTAGTTACCAGCAGTGTACGTTGGATACCAGCGCCCTGATGCAGGGCGCTGGTATCCAAGGTACACAGCGGGTTTCTAGGCACAGCCCCGCGCCTGGAAACCCGCTGTGTACCTTGGTTACCAGCGGATCGCTGGTCTCCCGCCTGTCACACGCAGCGATGCGTGCCTGTCAGCGGGAGACCAGCGATCAAAAAAATGTCCAGGACATTCAGTGACGATCAGCGATACCCAGAAGGGGGGCTGATTGTCGCTGAATGTCACACACAGCGATATCGCTGGGGAGATCGCTGCTGCGTCACAAAACTAGTGACTCAGCAGCGATCTCGCTACCGAGATCGCTGTGTGAGATGGGGGCTTTATCATTGTATTATCTGTGGTGTTACATAGGACTGCAGGTGACATGTACTACTGTGTCGACCCGCCACCACAATTGTGGATTACCAGGGCAATGGGGTACTCAGAGCCGAGCCCGTAGAAGTCTATGGGGATTGTCACAGGTAGCTGTGGCTCGGTCTGTGGCCCGGGCGGTCTGGCGTATGTTGGGGGAATATTTACAGGGGATAGATTTATATACAGTTCGTGACGCCACCTGTAGTATTCTGGTAATTAGTACCAGCGCTGCTGTAGATCTCTGAGGGGATGGTGAGGCAGCTAGATGTCGGGTCCCCTACAGGTAGGACTCTTCCCTCAAAGTCTATGAAGTTAGTGAAGTCGGGTGCAGGTAAATAACACAGTCTCACACGGTCAGCGTCTTTCCATACCTTTACTTGTAAGATGTTCAGGCAGGTCCCAGGGAGGCTGATCCAAGGAGAGTGTATCTTGAGACAGCAGCTGGACAAGTTAGGGGCCTCCTTTACTTTCAACACAATGAGTACAACCAGCCTGAAGCGTAGTTCCCTCAATAACTCCAGCTAATCCATAGCTGTACTGCCCAGTCAGTTTTTGTGGTAGGGGCCTTCCTGCGAGAGAGCTGAATTCCTATATTGCTGATCAGGCTCAAAGTCTTCACTCCCCCTGACCCCAGTTACGTACTGACTATATGGGGCTTGTTTGCCGCGACCTAAGGTCCGGTAAATCCCTGGTTTTCTTACCACTATGCTTGAAGCTAATAGTGATCCTTCGGTCCCCAGTGACCGGTTGCAATGTGCAGGACTTCTCCAATCCAAACGCACTTTTCCAATAAACTTTCCACTGTGCCTTTCGCCTTGTCCTCGCTGGTAGCATAAGCACTCACACTTGCATAAAGTCGGGTAGTTACTTCCTTCATTCACTTCCTTCAAAGTTAGTTACAGATGCTCAGTTATCACTAGGCAGGAGCACGTCTCTGAACCTTTCACTGTCCTTTAGACAGGTGACTGAAGTCTTTCTGCACTAAGCTTCTTCTTTCTTCCGATGTATTCTGATGAGGTACAGCTCTGACTAGGCTAAGGTGAATTAGACCACCTGTACCAGCCTCCACGTTCTGAACTGATGATGAGCAGGCTGGACTGCTTCCTCCCTCCAGCTAAACTCCAGACGTCTGCTCCGTCCAAAGACAGGAAACACACTCACCAAAATCACTCAACAAACATACACACTGACCACTCCCTCAATAGTAAACTACACTACCCTAAGGGTGTGTCTAGTGTATGTTGAGTGAATGGGTATTTAGCATTAAACTGCTGTCTCGCCACACACTCTCCAGGGTACTGCGTGTGCCTAACACCAGGGCTACACACTACATTATCTGTACTGAGAGTTATTACTGTGTTATCTGTGGTGTTACATAGGACTGCAGGTGACATCTACTACATTATCTGTACTCAGAGAGTTATTACTGTGTTATCTGTGGTGTTACATAGGACTGCAGGTCACATCTACTACATTATCTGTACTCAGAGAGTTATTACTGTGTTATCTGTGGTGTTACATAGGACTGTAGGTGACATATAGTACATTATCTGTACTCAGATAGTTATCACTGTGTTATCTGTGGTGTTACATAGGACTGCAGGTGACATCTACTATATTATCTGTACTCAGAATTATCACTGTGTTATCTGTGGTGTTACATAGGACTGCAGGTGACATTTACTACATTATCTGTACTCAGAGAGTTATCACTGTGTTGACTGTGGTGTTACATAGGACTGCAGGTGACATCTACTACATTATCTGTACTCAGAGAGTTATCACTGTGCTATCTGTGGTGTTACATAGGACTGCAGGTGACATCTACTACATTATCTGTACTCAGAGAGTTATCACTGTGTTGACTGTGGTGTTACATAGGACTGCAGGTGATATCTACTACATTACCTGTACTCAGAGAGTTATCACTGTGTTAACTGTTGTGTTACATAGGACTGCAGGTGACATCTACTACATTATCTGTACTCAGAGAGTTATCACTGTTATCTGTGGTGTTACATAGGACTGCAGGTGATAGCTACTACAATATCTGTGCTCAGAGTTATCACTGTGTTAACTGTTTGTTACATAGGACTGCAGGTGACATCTACTACATTATCTGTACTCAGAGAGTTATCACTGTGTTATCTGTGGTGTTACATAGGACTGCAGGTGACATCTACTACATTATCTGTACTCAGAGAGTTATCACTGTGTTAACTGTTGTGTTACATAGGACTGCAGGTGACATCTACTACATTATCTGTACTCAGAGAGTTATCACTGTGTTATCTGTGGTGTTACATAGGACTGCAGGTGACATCTACTACATTATCTGTACTCAGAGAGTTATCACTGTGTTATCTGTGGTGTTACACAGGACTGCAGGTGACATCTACTACATCATCTGTACTCAGAGCGTTATCACTGTGCTATCTGTGGTGTTACATAGGACTGCAGGTGACATCTACTACATTATCTGTACTCAAAGAGTTATCACTGTGTTATCTGTGGTGTTACATAGGACTGCAGGTGACATCTACTATATTATCTGTACTGAGAGTTATCACTGTGCTATCTGTGGTGTTACATAGGACTGCAGGTGACATCTACTACATTATCTGTACTCAAAGAGTTATCACTGTGTTATCTGTGGTGTTACATAGGACTGCAGGTGACATCTACTATATTATCTGTACTGAGAGTTATCACTGTGTTAACTGTTGTGTTACATAAAACTGCAGGTGACATCTACTACATTATCTATACTCAGAGAGTTATCACTGTGCTATCTGTGGTGTTACATAGGACTGCAGGTGACATCTACTACATTATCTGTACTCAGAGAGTTATTACTGTGTTATCTGTGGTGTTACATAGGACTGCAGGTGACATCTACTACAATATCTGTACTCAGAGTTATCACTGTGCTATCTGTGGTTTTACATAGGACTGCAGGTGATATCTACTACAATATCTGTGCTCAGAGGTATCACTGTTAACTGTTGTGTTACATAGGACTGCAGGTGACATCTACTACATTATCTGTACTCAGAGAGTTATCACTGTGTTATCTGTGGTGTTACATAGGACTGCAGGTGACATCTACTACATTATCTGTACTCAGAGAGTTATCACTGTGTTATCTGTGGTGTTACATAGGACTGCAGGTGACATCTACTACATTATCTGTACTCAGAGAGTTATCACTGTGCTATCTGTGGTGTTACATAGGACTGCAAGTGACATCTACTACACTATCTGTACTCAGAGATATCATTGTGTTATCTGTGGTGTTACATAGGACTGCAGGTGACATCTACTACATTATCTGTACTCAGAGATATCATTGTGTTATCTGTTGTGTTACATAGGACTGCAGGTGACATCTACTACATTATCTGTACTCAGAGAGTTATCACTGTTATCTGTGGTGTTACATAGGACTGCAGGTGACATCTACCACATTATCTGTACTCAGAGAGTTATTACTGTGTTATCTGTGGTGTTACATAGGACTGCAGGTGACATCTACTATATTATCTGTACTCAGAGATATCATTGTGTTATCTGTTGTGTTACATAGGACTTCAGGTGACATCTACCACATTACCTGTGCTCAGAGAGTTATCACTGTGTTGACTGTGGTATTACATAGGACTGCAGGTGACATCTACTACATTATCTGTACTCAGAGAGTTATTACTGTGTTATCTGTAGTGTTACATAGGACTGCAGGTGACATCTACCACATTATCTGTACTCAGAGAGTTATTACTGTGTTATCTGTAGTGTAAGTGTTACATAGGACTGCAGCTGAGACCTATAATTGACCCCAGTCTAGAATAGTCTGTCTTGTTGATAGACTGTGAATCACACGTCCTGAGTGATCTTTCCATAACTCCTGACTCCGGTCGTGTCTTCTCCCGCGGCCGTGCACCTGGCCGGAGCTGGTGTCATCCAATTACCCTGATATAAATGAGCAGTTACACGGATCTCGCCGTCCCGGTTATGGCGGCTGATGGTAAATGAGTTTTACAGACGAGATTTTAATTATTTCAAATTATTTCTCAGTGATGAATATGAGAAGTGACGGACGCATTACAAACTTCCTCTGAGGATCTGCGGAGACACAGAGCAACACAGCCAAAACCTGCCGCCAGAGGGGAAATACCGAGAAATTCTGGCCAGATGGAGACTTCTGGGAGGTGCAACCGACGGTCCCCAATAATGACCTGACCATGGGGGGAGACGGTGACCTGTGCTGCCATAAGGATCTAGAAACGAGCCATTTTTTTCACCTGATTTCTTTATGTGGCATCAGCCGTGTCGCTCTAGAACAAGGGTGGGCAATTAATTTTCCCGAGGGGCCATATGAGGAACAAGGACAGTTGTGGAGCTGAGCTTAATTCAGCTCAATATTTTATTGTTTTTAAAAATACGGTTTTGATTAGAAGTATATACGGGTAAGAATACACGTTACAATAAGCTTTATAGTAAAATCTACTAGAAGCTAGTCAACATGTTACCCCTACAGCAAAGCAAGTACATTTTTACTACTTTAATTGTCTTTTTAACATAACATACTTTAACTAGTGATGTAATGATTGCATACTAGCGGTCATGTGTCCGCCTGGCGCCGAGAATCCTCACAGAGAGTAGTGCACGTGCTGTGAGGATTCACAAGTCTGCAGTCACAGAGTGACTTGTATCTAGTGATGAGCGAGTATGCACGGGTGATCTCTGAGTATTTGGAAGTGCTCGGACATTTAGTTTCTGTCGTCGCAGCTGCATGATTTGTGGCTACTTGACAGCCTGAATACATGTGTGAATTCCCTAACAAACAGGTCCCCCCAAAGCGCTGCCCCCTTTTTTAGGCGTGGTGATTCCGCATGTATTCATTGAACACATGCGGAATCACCGCATCCTATACATAGACTGTGTTATTTATCTTGCACAGACGAAGCGTTTCCGCAAGATAAATAGACATGCTGCGGTCTATAAAGACGCGCCACATGTGCGTATAGACAGGTCTGCCACCTGCGTGTTTGAGCGCATAGTGGATATGGGATTTCATAAAATCCCATATCCACTATAGAAAGATCCCGAAACGGACGCCCAAGAATGGCACCCCTGACAGTGACAATCGGAGAGTGGACACAAATGTTGCAGTTTTGTATCATTTCGGCCCCATTTATTGGTGCAGGTGAAGTCACTAATCCATCGTCCTCCCTTCCTGGCTCATTCGCAGATTGGAGGATCACAAATGGTGACCGATAAGAAGGTTGTAACTCCCATCATTGCCTGGATCTTGCCAGGGGTCCACGATTCCTCTACCGGAAAAACAAAGGTTATGTAACACGCGCACACCGAAGCCGCCGTCATGTATCACTCACTTACACCTCGTAATCAGTAACAGGCAAGAAAAATGTGTCAGCGGCGGAGACCTGGAGCAGAACGCCGAGCACAACAGCCGCGACTCCTGATCAATCGCTCGAGTCTGAGAAACTTTATCACATTATTCACAAAGTGGCCAAAATAACCGTCATTAATCTGCCTGATGTGCGGCTCCTGGAGGAGAGCGCCGCTAACTACCCGGAAAGAATAAATGAGCGCCGCTCCGGGGAAGCCTGTAGACACGGCGAGACCGCGTGCAGCAGTGAGACCGCAAGGAGAGAGGATGGGAGCATGGCAGAGCACGTCCAATAGGGGCACTGTACATAGAAAAAAGTATGTGCCCCTCCCACATCCACCTCCAAGGGCTTCTCTGTCCTCATATACATCCATAGACATTAATATGGAGAAAAGTATGTGCCCCCCACATCCACCTCCAGGGGCTTCTCTGTCCTCATATACATCCATAGACATTAATATGGAGAAAAGTATGTGCCCCCCACATCCACCTCCAGGGGCTTCTCTGTCCTCATATACATCCATAGACATTAATATGGAGAAAAGTATGTGCCCCCCACATCCACCTCCAGGGGCTTCTCTGTCCTCATCTACATCCATAGACATTAATATGGAGAAAAGTATGTGCCCCCCACATCCACCTCCAGGGGCTTCTCTGTCCTCATCTACATCCATAGACATTAATATGGAGAAAAGTATGTGCCCCCCACATCCACCTCCGGGGCTTCTCTGTCCTCATCTACATCCATAGACATTAATATGGAGAAAAGTATGTGCCCCCACATCCACCTCCGGGGGCTTCTCTGTCCTCATCTACATCCATAGACATTAATATGGAGAAAAGTATGTGCCCCCACATCCACCTCGGGGCTTCTCTGTCCTCATCTACATCCATAGACATTAATATGGAGAAAAGTATGTGCCCCCCACATCCACCTCCGGGGCTTCTCTGTCCTCATCTACATCCATAGCATTAATATGGAGAAAAGTATGTGCCCCCCACATCCACCTCCGGGGCTTCTCTGTCCTCATCTACATCCATAGACATTAATATGGAGAAAAGTATGTGCCCCCACATCCACCTCCAGGGGCTTCTCTGTCCTCATCTACATCCATAGACATTAATATGGAGAAAAGTATGTGCCCCCCACATCCACCTCCGGGGCTTCTCTGTCCTCATCTACATCCATAGACATTAATATGGAGAAAAGTATGTGCCCCCCACATCCACCTCCAGGGGCTTCTCTGTCCTCATCTACATCCATAGACATTAATATGGAGAAAATATGTGCCCCCCACATCCACCTCCGGGGCTTCTCTGTCCTCATCTACATCCATAGACATTAATATGGAGAAAAGTATGTGCCCCCCACATCCACCTCCGGGGCTTCTCTGTCCTCATCTACATCCATAGACATTAATATGGAGAAAAGTATGTGCCCCCCATTCCACCTCCAGGGGCTTCTTTGTCCTCATCTACATCCATAGACATTAATATGGAGAAAAGTATGTGCCCCCCACATCCACCTCCAGGGGCTTCTCTGTCCTCATCTACATCCAAGACATTAATATGGAGAAAAGTATGTGCCCCCACATCCACCTCCAGGGGCTTCTCTGTCCTCATCTACATCCAGAGACATTAATATGCAGAAAAGTATGTGCCCCCCACATCCACCTCCGGGGGCATCTCTGTCCTCCATCTACATTCATAGACATTAATATGGAGAAAAGTATGTGCCCCCACATCCCCTGCAGGGGCTTCTCTGTCCTCATCTACATCCAGAGACATTAATATGCAGAAAAGTATGTGCCCCCCACATCCACCTCCGGGGCATCTCTGTCCTCCATCTACATTCATAGACATTAATATGGAGAAAAGTATGTGCCCCCCACATCCACCTCCAGGGGCTTCTCTGTCCTCATCTACATCCAAGACATTAATATGGAGAAAAGTATGTGCCCCCACATCCCTCCTTCTACATCCATAGACATTAATATGGAGAAAAGTATGTGCCCCCCACATCCACCTCCGGGGGCTTCTCTGTCCTCCATCTACATCCATAGACATTAATATGGAGAAAAGTATGTGCCCCCCACATCCACCTCCAGGGGCTTCTCTGTCCTCATCTACATCCATAGACATTAATATGGAGAAAAGTATGTGCCCCCCACATCCACCTCCGGGGCTTCTCTGTCCTCCATCTACATCCATAGACATTAATATGGAGAAAGTATGTGCCCCCCACATCCACCTCCAGGGGCTTCTCTGTCCTCATCTACATCCATAGACATTAATATGGAGAAAGTATGTGCCCCCACATCCACCTCCGGGGCTTCTCTGTCCTCATCTACATCCATAGACATTAATATGGAGAAAGTATGTGCCCCCCACATCCACCTCCGGGGGCTTCTCTGTCCTCATCTACATCCATAGACATTAATATGGAGAAAAGTATGTGCCCCCACATCCACCTCCGGGGGCTTCTCTGTCCTCATCTACATCCATAGACATTAATATGGAGAAAAGTATGTGCCCCCCACATCCACCTCCCGGGGCTTCTCTGTCCTCATCTACATTCATAGACATTAATATGGAGAAAAGTATGTGCCCCCACATCCACCTCCGGGCGCTTCTCTGTCCTCATCTCATCCATAAACATTAATATGGAGAAAAGTATGTGCCCCCCACATCCCCTCCAGGGGCTTCTCTGTCCTCATCTACATCCATAGACATTAATATGGAGAAAAGTATGTGCCCCCCACATCCACCTCCGGGGGCTTCTCTGTCCTCATCTACATTCATAGACATTAATATGGAGAAAAGTATGTGCCCCCCACATCCACCTCTGGGGGCTTCTCTGTCCTCATCTACATCCATAGACATTAATATGGAGAAAAGTATGTGCCCCCCACATCCACCTCCGGGCGCTTATCTGTCCTCATCTACATCCATAGACATTAATATGGAGAAAAGTATGTGCCCCCCACATCCACCTCCGGGCGCTTATCTGTCCTCATCTACATCCATAGACATTAATATGGAGAAAAGTATGTGCCCCCCACATCCACCTCCACGCGCTTATCTGTCCTCATCTACATCCATAGACATTAATATGGAGAAAAGTATGTGCCCCCCACATCCACCTCCAGGGGCTTCTCTGTCCTCATCTACATCCATAGACATTAATATGGAGAAAAGTATGTGCCCCCACATCCACCTCCAGGGGCTTCTCTGTCCTCCATCTACATCCATAGACATTAATATGGAGAAAGTATGAGCCCCCCACATCCACCTCCGGGGCTTCTCTGTCCTCATCTGCATCCATAAACATTAATATGGAAAAAAGTATGTGCCCCCCACATCCACCTCCGGGGGCTTCTTTGTCCTCATCTACATCCATAGACATTAATATGGAGAAAAGTATGTGCCCCCCACATCCACCTCCGGGCGCTTATCTGTCCTCATCTACATCCATAGACATTAATATGGAGAAAAGTATGTGCCCCCCCGCATCCACCTTCAGGGGCTTCTCTGTCCTCATCTACATCCAGAGACATTAATATGGAGAAAAGTATGTGCCCCACATCCACCTCCGGAGGCTTCTCTGTCCTCATCTACATCCAGAGACATTGATATGGAGAAATGTATGTGCCCCCCACATCCAACTCCGGGGCTTCTCTGTCCTCATCTACATCCATAGATATTAATATGGAGAAAAGTATGTGCCCCCACATCCACCTCCAGGGGCTCCTCTGTCCTCATCTACATCCAGAGACATTAATATGGAGAAAAGTATGTGCCCCCCACATCCACCTCCGGAGGCTTCTCTGTCCTCATCTACATCCAGAGACATTGATATGGAGAAATGTATGTGCCCCCCACATCCAACTCCGGGGGCTTCTCTGACCTCATCTACATCCATAGATATTAATATGGAGAAAAGTATGTGCCCCCCACATCCAACACCGGGGGCCTCTCTGTCCTCATCTACATTCATAGTCATCAATATGGATAAAAGTATGTGCCCCCCGCATCCTCCTCCGGGGGCTTCTCTGTCCTCATCTACATCCATAGACATTAATATGGAGAAAAGTATGTGCCCCCCCCCACATCCAACTCCAGGGGCTTCTCTGTCCTCATCTACATCCATAGATATTAATATGGAGAAAAGTATGCGCCCCCCACATCCAATTCCGGGGGCTTCTCTGTCCTCATCTACATCCATAGATATTAAAATGGAGAAAAGTATGTGCCCCCCACATCCACCTCCGGGGGCTTTTCTGTCCTCATCTACACAGATAGATATTAATATGGAGAAAAGTATGGGCCCCCCACATCCACCTCCGGGGCTTCTCTGTCCTCATCTACACCCATAGATATTAATATGGAGAAAAGTATGGGCCCCCCACATCCAACTCCGGGCGCTTCTCTGTCCTCATATACATCCATAGATATTAATATGGAGAAAAGTATGTGCCCCCCACATCCACCTCCGGGGGCCTCTCTGTCCTCATCTACATTCATAGACATTAATATGGAGAAAAGTATGAGCCCCCCACATCCACCTCCAGGGGCTTCTCTGTCCTCATCTACATCCAGAGACATTAATATGGAGAAAAGTATGTGCCCCCCACATCCAACTCCGGGGGGCTTCTCTGACCTCATCTACATCCAGAGACATTAATATGGAGAAAAGTATGTGCCCCCCACATCCAACTCCGGGGGCTTCTCTGTCCTCATCTACACCCTGTAACATTTCCAGGGGATTTAGCTCTGGGATCGCCGTCTGGGTAGACAGAGTGGCACGGAAACAGTTCATTCAGACAGCAGTTCTGGTGAAAACTGGCCGCAACCAGCTTTATTAAAGTCCACAGCAAACAGATATAAAACAAAATCATAAACAGAAGACCTAGGCTTGTCTAGCCACTAATTACACTTAGATAGATTTCCCTATCTATCCGGGTCCCGACTCTATCAGCCGGGGCCAAAACAACACATATGTTCAGCATTTACCAGCATTGAGGTTCACAGAGTCTCCTCCTTGTGTCTGAAGGCACCTTCAACGTCCAGACTTGAGAGAGCTCCCCTCCTATTCAGCCGCTATTCGCACGGATTCTCACTGAGACTGCTTCTTGTGCCGGGACTCCTTGTCCAGACTAAGCGAGCTCCCACTCCTGGAGACTGCTTCTTGTGCCTGGACACCTTCCTGTGTCCAGACTAAGCGTGCTCTCACTCCTGGAGACTGCTTCTTGTGCCTGGACACCTTCCTGTGTCCAGACTAAGCGTGCCCCCTGACTGTGTTTGCAGACACCTACTTCTGGTCTCCTAATTAACAGCTGAATGGTTTCAGGCCTGAGCTGCAAGTGTGTGCTGAATGTAAGGTGTAGTGACCTTTCTCTACCACTAGGTTTACAAAGCCACACATTTCCCTTATACCATACAGCACAGTACCTAGGTGAAATGTACACCCCATTCAACACATATTCCTTCACTGTCTCACATATCCCCTCCCTCTTCTCCAGACCGGAGGGCTGGTCATCCAGACCGGAGGGCTGGTCAACAATCCAAAAGAGACAGCGAACTCTGGACCAGTCATGGCCTTCATCAGCTTCATCTTCACTACTGTCATCCGTATCTTCACCTGAGCCATAGCCAACATCAGCTTTCTCTTCATCTGAAGCATCCGCACTACCCTGTACCCTCCCAGGTCTATGCTCTCTGCGGGCCTCGGGTATCCTGCACGGTTTCATCTTGACCTTAGGGCCGGGCTCAGTTTCGATATAGTGCCTGACCAGAGAAGTACGACCCGGCACATCAGAACACTTCTGCTGACTCTTTCTCAGAAACTCACGTACCTCCTGTCCCTGGTGCACTGACCATGTGTCACCAACTATCACAGAAGGTATAGGGGGTTTTTCACTTTTCTCCAGTTCCCCTTGAACCTTCTTTACTTCATTGAGCTTCTCCAGAAGATGCTCATGGCTCTCATCACGCTCCATCACAGTTTGGAGTTTTTTCTGAGAAGTAATCACTTCATCTTGTACCTGTTGGACGTCCTTTATGTCTTCAGCCCCTTCTTCAGGCTCTTCTGGTAGGACATGCTCAGAAGCCCTACCGTCAGTCTTACATTCTACTTCTTCAGTCACATCATTATGGTCTCCAATATCTCCATTTATTCCAGCTTTCAAGTTCTCCTTGATAGCTGCATCTGTATACTCAGAACCCGCCGGATTCTTCTCTTCCACCACGTTCTGCATCCCGTCTGAGCTCCCATGTGTCTGCAGCGGCAACGGAGTGACACACCGCTTTTCCCATTTATTGGGACGTGGCTCCGATGTAGACTCCATGAAAGTGTGCTTGCGCTCACCAATGCCAGCCTGATGTCTCAAAATCTCATCTTGTGATTTATCCAGATCCTTTGTATCACTCGGGAACACTGCTGGGGCTCCGGGCGCCGAACTTCCAGCCTGAGCTTCACGAGTTGCAGCTACTGATCCGGACCGTAACCCGTCCACGCCGCTGTCTTCGACAGAAACAGATTCCTGGACAGAGTCAGTCCCCATATCTTCAGTCTTGTTCCTCACAGCTTCACTTGAGACCTCAGCTTCTGATGAGGCATCTGGTTTGGTGTCTACTACTTCTATGGCTTTTTCCACCTCTGCAGCATCACCTTCAGAGTCCTTGGCATGATGCAGATCCACACCACACACCGACAACTTCTCATCTTCAACAGCATCCACTTGTGCTGTGTTCAGTTTCAGAGTCCTGCCTTTAAAGCTCAGCTCTCCTCCTTTCACCTTAGTCTTCGCCAGGGAATCGGCCAACTGTAAAACATCTTCAGATGCCATCTTCTGTCTGGCTGCAAGGTCAGCATCAGCCTTCCTCTCAGGACTCTCAACCTCCTCTGCTACCATGCCTTCCTCATTTGCACTGGTTGCTTTATTGTCATCAGATGATTCACTATCACTACCACTATCCCTGTCTGACCCCTTTTTCTCAGCCACATCTGGCTCACTTTCAGGGTTATACACTTCATTTTCATTCACATCTTGCTCACTGTCAGGGTTATACAATTCATTTTCATTCACATCCTGCTCACTGTCAGGGTTATACAATTCATTTTCATTCACATCCTGATCTGGAACCTTAGTTAACATGTCATCCACAACATTAACTTCACCATCTGGTCCCTCAAGTATGTGACTATGTGACAACCCCAGCACTATACTTCCATATAGCTCAGGTACTAGGAGCTGACTCACGACCTCTCCCTGGACTTCAGTGTCCCTATACAATAGGTTATTGTTCATGGCAGCATGAGGAAACCTCTCCTCAGAGCCAGGCTCCTGGGAAACCTCATTTAGAACAATCATATTTTCCTGTGCCGTCCTAAGAGTGGGGTCTCGCCACTGCTCACTCTCAAAATTGTCACAGGACACAGGCAAGTCAGGGACACTCGGTTCCCGAGAACCACCATCCTCGTCTCCCAACATCACCTGCAAAGGAATTTCATCACTATCATAGTCATCATTATTATCAATATCATTATCATGATTATGATCAGTATCATCATCACTATCATGATCATCATCATTATCATTATCATCATCATCATTATCACATAAGTTTAACGGCCCACTAGCATTGTGTTCCGCCCCTCGGGACTGCGCACCCTCAATAGGAGCTTCATCACACTGTCCATCAAAAACATTTTTTCCCCAGAGACCCTTAGATCGGGGAAAGTCATTACCCAATATGACGGGGTGCACCAGGTTCTTCACTACCCCCACTTCATATGAAACCTCCCCGAGTTTGGGGACCAAGTCCACGGCAGTCTCTGGGTAGACTTTGATGTCTCCATGGATGTACACCACACTCAGGTGTTTATCAGGGATGAAGTCCCAATCAATCAGGCTGTCACATACGGAAGTCACTGGACTCTCTGAGTCCAAGAGGGCCTGTGCTGGGCAGTCATTTACAACCACCGGGGACACCTGTGGTCCAGTCTCTTCGGCTGAGGTGGACACACACACAGGTTCTGCGCAGAGAGAGAGGGATCTGCCAACATCACAACACATAGGCTCCCCCTCTATTGGACAGTTGGCTGCAATTTCACGCCAGCTCCAACACTGTCCATCACACTCTCCCACCCACATGTCCCCTCGGGCCTGAACCCGCTTATCAGCATACCCCATGTCCCCAACAGCTGGAACGCTCTTACCGCGAGAGTTCAGCGTCCTGGAACTCTGAAGTGATGACCTCTCAGACGGCTGGTCACGGAGACAGTCTTTGCTGGCGAAGGCCTTCTCCATCAGGCTGACCAGACGATTGGCGTCCTGGTGGTCTCCTTGTCCGACCTCTGGCTGTACCTCAGGAGGACATGCTCGGGTGTAGCGGTTCACTATCACCTTTTCAACTCCATAATCAGGTTTGCTGACTGCAGACTCCCAACTGTATCTCCAGTCATGAACTCCCCTGGCACGGGCTGTCACCGTAACACCCAGCCGGGTAAGAATCTCCGCTTTCAGCTTGGCATTGTCCTGGCTGTCCTGCTCGCTCAGGTCAGCATAGGCCCTTTGGGGCTCTCCAATCAGATAGGGTGCGACCATCATGGCCCATTCAGATAGGGGCAGATTCTCCTTCTCTGCCAGTCCCTCAAACCTAGTTAGATATACCTCCACATCATCACGAGGTGTCATCTTTTTCAGGGACCGTCTTACCGCCTTCTTTACAGCGGACAAGGCAGGTGCCTTCACAACACGAGGTGGGACGAGGTGCTGAGAGCTGCAATCTGCTCCAACAACCGGTTATTCTCCTGCTGCTGCTGCTGGCACTGCAGTTGCATGCTCTGCTGGGCCTGTACCAGGTACTCAATGAGCTCCTCCATACTGCCGGACTTATCTGTCTCAACCACGGCAGTCTTATGTTGCATATTAACTTGCGCCATTTGTTCAAACAGCGCCTCCATGCTGTCATCCATGCTGTCAGACTTCTCTGTCTTAACAACGGCAGTCTTCACACAAGACATACACACTCCACAGTCTTATCCAAAGAAAATTCAGCTCTGCTGTTCAGACACTTTTTTTTTTTTTCTCTGCAAACTCTATTAGGGCCACTGTCTCTTTAAGACTGCTCCAATAGACGTTTCTCCTTTGCTGCTGCACACTCCACAGTCTTTTCCACAACATGTTCAGCTTTGCTGTGCAGACACACTTTTTTTTTTCTTTTGCAAACTCTATTAGGGCTACTGTCTCTTTAAGACTGCTCCAATCAGACGTTTTTTGCTGACACACTTTTTTTTTCTCTGCTGCTGCTATTTCAACAGACTTCACCTTTATTGCTGTCTCTAAGCCACTGTGCTGCACACACATTCCAGCACCAATTGTATCAGCCACTGTGCTGCCCCAGCATTCTCCGCCAATTGTAACATTTCCAGGGGATTTAGCTCTGGGATCGCCGTCTGGGTAGACAGAGTGGCACGGAAACAGTTCATTCAGACAGCAGTTCTGGTGAAAACTGGCCGCAACCAGCTTTATTAAAGTCCACAGCAAACAGATATAAAACAAAATCATAAACAGAAGACCTAGGCTTGTCTAGCCACTAATTACACTTAGATAGATTTCCCTATCTATCCGGGTCCCGACTCTACCAGCCGGGGCCAAAACAACACATATGTTCAGCATTTACCAGCATTTACCAGCATTGAGGTTCACAGAGTCTCCTCCTTGTGTCTGAAGGCACCTTCAACGTCCAGACTTGAGAGAGCTCCCCTCCTATTCAGCCGCTATTCGCACGGATTCTCACTGAGACTGCTTCTTGTGCCGGGACTCCTTGTCCAGACTAAGCGAGCTCCCACTCCTGGAGACTGCTTCTTGTGCCTGGACACCTTCCTGTGTCCAGACTAAGCGTGCTCTCACTCCTGGAGACTGCTTCTTGTGCCTGGACACCTTCCTGTGTCCAGACTAAGCGTGCCCCCTGACTGTGTTTGCAGACACCTACTTCTGGTCTCCTAATTAACAGCTGAATGGTTTCAGGCCTGAGCTGCAAGTGTGTGCTGAATGTAAGGTGTAGTGACCTTTCTCTACCACTAGGTTTACAAAGCCACACATTTCCCTTATACCATACAGCACAGTACCTAGGTGAAATGTACACCCCATTCAACACATATTCCTTCACTGTCTCACAACCCATAGACATTAATATGGTATGTGCCCACCACATCCACCTCCGGGGGCTTCTCTGTCCTCATCTACATCCATAGACATTAATATGGAGAAAAGTATGTGCCCCCCGCATCCACCTTCAGGGGCTTCTCTGTCCTCATCTACATCCATAGACATTAATATGGAGAAAAGTATGTGCCCCCCACATCCACCTCCGGGGGCTTCTCTGTCCTCATCTACACCCATAGACATTAATATGGAGAAAAGTATGTGCCCCCCACATCCACCTCCGGGGGCTTCTCTGTCCTCATCTACATCCAGAGACATTAATATGGAGAAAAGTATGTGCCTACCACATCCACCTCCGGGGCTTCTCTGTCCTCATCTACATCCAGAGACATTAATATGGAGAAAAGTATGTGCCCCCCACATCCATCTCCAGGGGCTTCTCTGTCCTCATCTACATCCATAGACATTAATATGGAGAAAAGTATGTGCCCCCCCCATCCACCTTCAGGGGCTTCTCTGTCCTCATCTACATCCATAGACATTAATATGGAGAAAAGTATGCGCCCCCCACATCCAACTCCGGGGCTTCTCTGTCCTCATCTACATCCATAGATATTAATATGGAGAAAAGTATGGGCCCCCCACATCCGCCTCCGGGGCTTCTCTGTCCTCATCTACATTCATAGACATTAATATGGAAAAAAGTATGAGCCCTCCACATCCACCTCCAGGGGCTTCTCTGTCCTCATCTACATTCATAGACATTAATATGGAGAAAAGTATGTGCCCCCCACATCCACCTCCAGGGGCTTCTCTGTCTTCCATCTACATCCATAGACATTAATATGGAGAAAAGTATGTGCCCCCCACATCCACCTCCAGGGGCTTCTCTGTCCTCATCTACATTCATAGACATTAATATGGAGAAAAGTATGTGCCCCCCACATCCACCTCCAGGGGCTCTCTGTCTTCCATCTATATCCATAGACATTAATTTGGAGAAAAGTATGAGCCCCCCACATCCACCTCCAGGGGCTTCTCTGTCCTCATCTACATTCATAGACATTAATATGGAGAAAAGTATGAGCCCCCCACATCCACCTCCAGGAGCTTCTCTGTCCTCATCTACATTCATAGACATTAATATGGAGAAAAGTATGAGCCCCCCACATCCACCTCCAGGGGCTTCTCTGCCCCTCCATCTACACCCATAGACATTAATATGGAGAAAAGTATGTGCCCACCACATCCAACTCCGGGGGCTTCTCTGTCCTCATCTACATCCAGAGACATTAATATGGAGAAAAGTATGTGCCCCCCACATCCAACTCCGGGGGCTTCTCTGACCTCATCTACATCCAGAGACATTAATATGGAGAAAAGTATGTGCCCCCCACATCCAACTCCGGGGGCTTCTCTGTCCTCATCTACACCCATAGACATTAATATGGTATGTGCCCACCAAATCCACCTCCGCGGCTTCTCTGTCCTCATCTACATCCATAGACATTATTATGGAGAAAAGTATGTGCCCCCCTGCATCCACCTTCAGGGGCTTCTCTGTCCTCATCTACATCCATAGACATTAATATGGAGAAAAGTATGTGCCCCCCACATCCACCTCCGGGGGCTTCTCTGTCCTCATCTACACCCATAGACATCAATATGGTATGTGCCCACCACATCCACCTCCGGGGCTTCTCTGTCCTCATCTACATCCATAGACATTAATATGGAGAAAAGTATGTGTCCCCCACATCCAACTCCGGGGGCTTCTCTGTCCTCATCTACATCCATAGACATTAATATGGAGAAAAGTATGTGCCCCCCACATCCACCTCCAGGGGCTTCTCTGTCCTCATCTACATCCATAGACATTAATATGGAGAAAAGTATGTGCCCCCCACATCCACCTCCGGGGGCTTCTCTGTCCTCATCTACATCCATAGATATTAATATGGAGAAAAGTATGTGCCCCCACATCCACCTCCGGGGGCTCCTCTGTCCTCATCTACATCCATAGACATTAATATGGAGAAAAGTATGTGTCCCCCACATCCTCCTCCAGGGGCTTCTCTGTCCTCATCTACATCCATAGACATTGATATGCAGAAATGTATGTGCCCCCCACATCCAACTCCGGGGGCTTCTCTGTCCTTATCTACATCCATAGACATTAATATGGAGAAAAGTATGTGTCCCCCACATCCTCCTCCAGGGGCTTCTCTGTCCTCATCTACATCCATAGACATTGATATGGGGAAATGTATGTGCCCCCCACATCTAACTCCGGGGGCTTCTCTGTCCTCATCTACATCCATAGACATTAATATGGAGAAAAGTATGTGTCCCCCCCACATTCACCTCCAGGGGCTTCTCTGTCCTCATCTACATCCATAGACATTAACCCTTCCCGACCCAGGACGCTTATGTCGGCGTCATGAAAACCAGTGGCATCCCGACACATGACGCCGACGTAGGCCTCATGGTATAAATCGTGTTCCTGCGGGTCAGGTGACCGAGGTCACTGAGAGGTCACCCGACCCGCAGGCACAAGACCCTTTGTGCATCACCACAGGGGGGGGTGGCTTAACCCCCACATGGCTACGATCGCTCTGATTGGCTGTTAAAAGTGAAACAGCCAATGAAAGGGATTTGTAATATTTCACCAATGAAATTTGGTGAAATATTGCAATCCAGCCATGGCCAATGCTGCAATAGCATCTGCCATGGCTGGACACCGAGTTCCGACCCCCCCCACACCTAGTGACGGCGGCAATTGGCCGCCTCCACCGATTGATGGCGGCGATCGGTCACCGTCGTCACTATCTGCTCCCCTGCGCTCCGGTCCGCTCCCTTCTCCTTGCCTTGGCTCCCCCTCGCCTTCCGATCCCCCCTCACCTCTCCTGGGACCTGCGATGTCCCTGTGTGCATCCCGGCGGCCCTCCGGGATTTTTCATGGGCGCTGCCATCTTGGAAAGTGGCAGGCGCATGCGCAGAGCGCCCGCCAGCTGGCAGATTCCATACATTTATTTTGATCGTTGTGATAAACTCTCACAGTGATCAAAATAAATAAAAAAGTAAAAAAGCCCCCTTTATCACCCCCAGAGGTGGGGACAAATAATAAAATAAAGAAAATTTTTTTTTTAATTTTTTCTATTAGGGTTAGAATTGCAGTTAGGATTAGATTAGGGTTAGGGTTAGGTTAGGGTTATGGTTAGCCTTAGGGTTAGGGTTAGCCTTAGGGTTAGGGTTAGCATTAGGGTTAGGGTTAGGCTGGGTTCATATTGCGTTATGGCAGTCCGTTAGACGGGCTGCGTTACACCGCCATATGCGGTATGCGTAAAGCGGCATGCATTCACGACGTGCCGTCATTTAGTGACGGAGCCTCGGACTCGGACAGCAGCATCTGGGCTCCGTCACCGCTAGCACAGATGAATCATCTGCTGATTCATCTGCGCTGTCGAGTATAGCATAATGCGATCTCGTTATGCTATACCGTTACCAGCCGTCAATGCTATGTGTTGAACGGGCTGGTAAAACGTAATGTAAACCTAGACTTTAGCATTAGGGTTAGAATTAGTGTTAGGTTTAGAATTAGGGTTACGGTTGGAATTAGGGTTGGAGGCGACTTCGGAGCTGGGGCTCCCTCCGGTGGTTGCTGAGGGTAATGAACCAATTGCTGAATGGCTTTCAGCTGGGTCTGTATGGTCTGATATAAGTGACCTGAACTCCCATCAGCCTTGCCAGTAATTAATTGTTCTTCCAGGTCTTGCTTGGAGCTCAGCTTGCATTCCTGCTTTCATTCAGATAAGTGATTTGCTGGTTTTTTTTCCCTCTGGTTGGATTTTCCTTGCTGGTTTGCTGCCTTGCAGTGATCTTCAGCCTGGTCCCCTTTTGGGGCCTGGCGCTTCAATTGTGCTCAGTTTGTGTTTGCACTTTTGCTCTTTCCTGTGTCACTTTTTATTTGCTGAATTGCTGTGTGTTACACCAGAGATCTGATTTAGGTGGTAGAGATCGTGTGATCTCAGGTTTTTTGTTAATCAGAAGGTTTTTGGTATTTTTGTCAGGGTTTTTGGGTTGCAGACAGAATTCTTTCCTATACTTTTCTATCTAGACAGAATTGGGCCCCAGCGTTTGCTCATTCTATTTTATGTCTGTGTTCGTATTTTCTTCTTGTCTAACCGCCATTACATGTTTGGGGGCTTCCTATTTCTTTGGGGGTTCTGCTACGGGGCAGTTAGCTTTCATCTTTCTGCCTTTAGGTGTAACTATCTCTCCGGCTGTGACGAGGCGTCTAGGATCACCGTAGATACGCTCCACGGCTACTTCTAGTGTTACGGTAGTTTAGTGTCCTTCAACCCAATAGTTTTCAGCCTCTCTGGTGTATTGCTACTTTGTCTATTTTTGCTATTTCTCCTCAGCTACCGAAACATAACAGTTAGGGTTAGAGTTAGGATTAGTGTTAGCGGTGTTTTGGGGTTAGGGTTGGGATTAGGGATAGGATTGTGGTTAGGGTCATGGTTAGGGTTGGAATTAGGGTTAGGGGTGTGTTGGGGTTAGGGTAATGGTTAAGGTTTGGATTAGGGTTAGGGTGTGTAGGGGTTAGGTTGTGGTGTCATGTGTGCATTGCCACGAAGATCGTCGCGGTTGCACATTTTGACTTCTCACAGCTGAGTTGCTGTTTCTTTGTGTTTGGCAGCTTGGGAGTTAATTCTGTCTGTGCTCGGTGCTGGGACTGGGTGCAGTTTCTCCCGGCTGCAATTGATTATTTGTTGATTGGTTTCCTTTAAATTCCTGGTTGTCTGCTTTGGGAGTTGCCAGTGAAATCCTTCATGCAGACCACAGATAGGAATGAATCTGTATAGACTTAAGTTGAGAGCTCCTTAGCTGTTTTTAAGCTCAACTTGCTTAGAGTTTATTTCCCAGACATTTATGTTCCTTCGGTGTTTGAGTTGTGTATGCAAGTGAGTGCTATCCTGTCTGTCTTATATGTCTAATCTGTGTATTTAGCTGAGATCAGCCATATCCCTTTGGTGGTAATCAGGATCCTTCTTAGGACTGATTACAGGGTTCAGGGTCTGACAGGAGACAGGGTTAGGCTGGAGACTTGGACCTCTGAACCATTATCATACCTCCAAGGTAAGGGATTAGTTAGGACCCCAGTGTAGGGTCAGTTTAGACCCCGGTCCTCCTCTTTCCTGTTACAGCTCATCAAGTCCTCAAGATTAACCCTGAGATCAACTATATCGTTCCTGCACATTAGTCCTCAAGATTAACCCTAAAGTTCTGCAGAGATTGTGTCAGGTAAATCTATTTTATACTTACATCTGTTGTTGCTAAACTATATTTTGTATAAGTGTGGTTCCTGTATAAATAGTTTACTGACATTGTATTCATATCATTAGACAGCGTGACATTTTCACTGGCCATAAAAAAAATTATCTCTAGTTACCATGGATCCAGTGGCCCAGCTGGCTCTGCAGTTGCGGGGATTGTCCATGGAGCTGACGGACATTAAGTCCAAAGTTTTGTCTCCCTGGAGCAAACCAGAGTTGAACCTAAAGTAGCTCTTCCAGATAGGTTCACTGGTGGGCGAGACAAATTTTTTTACCTTCCGGGAGGCATGTAAATTGTATTTTCGGCTTCGGCCGCGATCATCAGGGAGTGATGAGCAGAGAATGGGAATTGTTATCTCACTTCTTCAAGGGGACCCTCAATCCTGGGCATTTTCCCTTCCTCCGGGTTCCCCGGCTCTACAGTCTGTAGATCAATTTTTTACTGCTCTGGGATTGGTATATGATGACCCAGATCGGGTCTCTCTTGCTGAGACCAAATTACGTAAGTTACAGCAGGGTGATCGTCCGCGGAGGAATTTGCTTCTGAGTTTCGTAGATGGGCCACGGATACTCAGTGGAATGACCCAGCTCTTAGGAGCCAGTTTTGTCATGGCTTTCTGACAAATTAAAAAGACGTTTTGGCCCAGTAGAGTCTCCTCCTTCTCTGGAGGCTGCTATGGCCCTAGCTATCCGTACTGATAGACGGCTTCGGGAGAGGGGTGAGGTAACTCCACTCCCTGTTGTTTCTCCACCTACTATAAAGTCCCTTATGTTGAGGTTCCCCTTGTCTGTTCGGATGGCCTATGCGTTGGGAGGGACATCTTTTCGTAGTAGGGATTGGCCACGCCGCAGGACTAGAAGGTTTTTTCTCGGAAAAAAGGGGCATTTTGTTGAGAATGTCCCCCGGTCTTGTTAATTAAAAAATCGCCGGGGGAAAATGCTAATCCCAGGTTGTGTGGTGGACGTGTCTTGACCCGCCCCACAAATTTGGTTTACCAGAGCAATGGGGTACTCAAGCCGAGCCCCCGGAAAACTATGGGGGGTCACAGGTAGCGGGGCTCGGTTTTTTTGGCCCTGGCGGCAGGGGGAAGTTTGGGGGGGAATTTCAGGGGGGGATATATATACTTCGTGACGCCACCGTAGTTTTTTGATCACAAGACCACGCTGTGTAATCTCTGAGGGGGGGGGGAGCAGCTAGATGTCGGGTCCCCTACAGTGGGACTCTTCCCTCAGTCGATAGTTTTTGGGGGGTTGTGCAGGGGGGCAATCAAATAACTCAGTCTCACACATAGAAAATTCTTTCCATACCTTTTACTTCAGTTGTTCAGGAGGTCCCAGGGGGGGTGTTGGGTGGATGAAAAAGAGCGGGGAAAAGTTTTGCATTACGGCCCCTTCCTTTCCCCAAAAATAGTGAGTCCAACTTGCCTGTAGCTAAGTTAACCATAAAAATTTTTGCTTTT
>JARQOD010000001.1:392693978-392821663 GCA_033576555.1 Oophaga sylvatica
TCTTTGCTTTCTGTTTTGCACAAAAAATTACATGTCTAGTGTGCAAATTTACACTGTGGGGGTTTAAATTTAAAAGGGTAAATTCGTAGCAAAAAACCCCCTTTTTTTACAACAAATTTTAATCTTTATTAAACCCCTCAGGTGTAAATTTTTTGCCACTGCTGATTAATTTTTTTGGCAAATCGATTGCAAACGACTGAAAAGACAGGGTTACCCTATGACCCCAAAGCGTCATTTCATGTGGGTGTTTTCTGTTTTTCACAGAACCCGGCTTTACCGGCAATTGAATAAGGATATTTTCTATTAGAAGTGTAAAACTAACATTATGTATATATTTTGTCCAATGACATGTTTATTATATTTTTTATAAAAGTATTCTATGTGTGTATTTTTAGTGTTTACAAGAAAAAAGGGTTTTTTTTAGTTGGATATTTTTTTTCCCATAACTTACAGGGGAATTCCGGTTGGGAATTGGGAATGCCGATTTTTAGTGAATCGGCGTCCATTCCGATCCGTTTTTTTAGATTGGGCATATCGCTCAACATACTTATTAGAAAAAGACAAATACTTTAAGGACATACATTAAAGGTGCAAATGAGAAAAAAAAAAAACTATATGAAAAATAATAACAATGCAATAAGAGTAAACAAGAGGGAATGTGGGAGAATAACCCCTACAGAGTCTCTGCCAGACCCTAAGCATCTGTGGAGGTTGGCACCCTAATGGGCAACATATGTGAAGGCGCCCCCTCTCCTCGTCTGCCCTGAGACTCCCTATGATGACCCCAGATAGAGCGCAGATTCTACCGCCAGAAACATAGACATAAGACACAAAAGAACAGTCGTCTCCTCATGTGGCAACAGGAGCGTCATACGGGGCAAGTAACAATGTCACATCGACCGTGTCCAAAACACGTGACCCTCTACAAACATAGAGAAAGAACTACAAGTACCACAGCATATCACAATCACGGCACAAACCATGTGATGGCGGCATCTGACAGCCGCATCATAAAACATGTGACCACAGCGTCCATAAACACAGAGCACAACCGCGCATGCGTCATCATACCGCCATCTATGTCACAGGGCATATAATACTCTCGCGCATGCATGGCGCCAACAATCAACACATTCCAGCACATCCAGTGTCCCAGCGTCTATCAAACATGCATCTCGCTAGTGATGGATGATACACAGGGGCCGCACCGAAAAAAACAGACCATAGACAGCAACTATAATAGAGTAATAGAGGCAGCCAATATAGATACCTCCATCACAGGGACAATATCCCCATCACAGGGACGATACTCCCATGACGTGGGAAGTTACCCGCATCGCAGGGACGATAGCTCCATCATAGGGGAGATACCCCCATCACAGGGAATATACCCACATCACATGGACAATACCCTCATCAAGTGGGAAGATACTCCCGTCACAGGGACAATGGCCCCATCACAGGTACAATGGCCCCATCACAGGGACGATACTCCCATTGTAGGGACGATACCCCATCATAGGGAAGATAACCCCATCACGGGGATGATACCTCAATCTCTGGGATGATACCCACATCACGGGAAAGATACCCCTTCACAGAGAAGATACCTCCATCATATGGATGATACCCCCATCACGGGGAATATACCTCCATCACGGGGAAGATACCCCCATCACAGGGACAATAGCCCCATCACAGTGATGATACCCCATCACAGGGATGATACCCCCATCACGGGGAAGATACCCCCATCACAGGGACGATACTCCCATTGTAGGGACGATACCCCATCATAGGGAAGATAACCCCATCACGGGGATGATACCTCAATCTCTGGGATGATACCCACATCACGGGAAAGATACCCCTTCACAGAGAAGATACCTCCATCATATGGATAATACCCCCATCACGGGGAATATACCTCCATCACGGGGAAGATACCCCCATCACAGGGACAATAGCCCCATCACAGTGATGATACCCCATCACAGGGATGATACCCCCATCACGGGGAAGATACCCCCATCACAGGGACGATACTCCCATCACAGTGACGATATCCCATCACAGGGATGATACCCCCATCACAGGAACAGTATCCTCATCATATGGACAATACTCCCATCATAGGGAAGATAGCTCCATCACAGGGAATAAACGCACATCGTAGTGAAGATAACCCCATCACGGGACGATACTCCCATGACAAGGACCATACCCCCATCACAGGGACGATACCCCCATCGCAGGGACGATACCCCCATTGCAGGGAAGATACCCCCATCAGAGGCAGAGGTGTATCTAGGCTTTCTGGCACCCGGGGCAAGAATTCGGTTCGGCGCCCCCCCCTCCAAGCACACGTGATTTGCACACTTAGTCATGTACCGACGAGCTGCTCTCACTAATGCTCTCAATGTTCAGTGAAAAACTGAGAGAAGCAGGAAGAGAAGCTCGTTGTCACAGGACCATAAGTATGAAAATGGCATGAGTGAAGTGTCCATGTGATGACTGCTGGAGCCTGCAGAGCTGAATCCTGACATTGCAGCTTCTGAATCCTCACAACTAATGCACTGCACACTTTTAGGGTTCTCCCTTACCGGTGGACGGTCATGTCAGTGACGCGCACCACATGTGGGGAATACCAGGGCTATGGGGTACTCGGAGCCGAGCCCATGGAAGTCTATGGGGGTTGTCACTGGCAGCAGAGCTCGGTCCGTGTCCCTGGCGGTCATGCAATGGGGGATATTTACAGGGGATTTGTAGATTAGAATAGTTCGTGACGCCACCTGTGGTGTCTGATCAATTGGACCAGCGCTGCTATAAGGATCTTCACAGGGGATGTTATGGGGGCAGCTGGGTGGTAGGTCTCCCACAGGTGAGACGGGTCCCTGGAAGTCTATGGTGATGATGCAGGGTGTAGTTAAGAATTCAATCACACACAATGCAGCTTCTTTTCATACCTTTACTTGTAGGTGTTTCAGGCAGGTCCCGGGGAGCTGGTCGGGGTGGAGAATGCACATTCAGGATCACCGCTGAGCAGGTTAGAGGCCTCCTTTACTTCATATGTATGTGAGTCCAAACTTGCATGAAGCGAAGTTAACTCTGCAATCTCCAGCTTACTCAATAGCTGTAACGCCCGGCCGACATTGTGGTGGAGCCTTCTATGTCTCTGATTATCAGATGCTGGCAAGAACGAAGTCCTTCTATGCTTGGCCTAGCTAAAAGTCCTTGTTCCCCCTGACTCCGTTTACGTATCAGCGCTTAGGGCTACCTTCTGCGACCTGTGGTCCAGAAAGCCTCCGGTTATCTTGTTACTAGGCGTGAAGCGCTAGCAACGCTTCGGACCCCGGTGTCCGGTGAATTAGTGCAGGTCATCTGGTACCTGGTGCACTAGCATCTATCTTCTCCACTGTGCCCTTCGCCCTGCTCTCGCTCTTAACATAAGCACTTGTAGCTTTGATGGAAATGTCAGCTTTCTCCAGAGCTCACTGAACAGCTCTCAGTATCCTCCAAGTCCAGACTGAACTGACACTGGACTGCACTGTCCTAAGACAGGAAGCTGACTGATCTGAGCTCTTCTCAGACAGGAAACTTGAATGCTGACTGCTACGTGTCACTGCCTCTTATACCCCTGGTGGGTGTGTCTGAAAGTGTGAGTGACGTGAATGGATATCAAGCTTTTGCGGTTACCTTCCTGTGCATTTTCCTGGATTATGTGTGCCTTACATAGCTGGGCCACACATCAGCACAAGCATGTGATTTATATACTTCGGGCCACATTCCGGCTAGACGTGCCCAGCCTCGCTCCATTCATTTTCATTGAGTGAGGCCACACATGTCTAGTCAGCATGTAACTGCATGTATGTAAATCACTGGCATGAGAGAATCCTGACAGCGTGCAGTGCGCACTGTGAGAATTCAGAAGTCTGCAATCACATAGAATGACTGCAGACTCAGCACAGACCTGGAGAACCCCTTTAATGCTCCTAACATAAATAAAAACATGAGAATAAGTCAGTATCACAAATAATATTTACACCCAGGTACCTGATAGATGACGTCGTCTCTGGAGTCGTTCTCCTTCTTTTCTTCTTCTTGTCCAGACCCCATGATGAGTTTTCTCATCCACAGCCATCTCTACAGACTTCCATCTTCTCCAGTCTTCTTCAGCAAATCTCCACACGACGCCCTTAAAGACAGAAGAGTCATTATAATGCTCATAAATAAAAATATCTGCAATATACTGTCTCCTCACACTATTCCACTCCCTCCTCATACTGTCTCACATCCCCCTGTTCACCATACTGTCTCCTCATATATTTACCCCCTCACTCTCTATACTGTCTGCTCACACATACACCCGACTACCCATACTGTGTCTGCACACATCCCATCACCCTCACTCCCAATACTGTGTCCACATACATTCACCCGTTCGCTCCCCATACTGTCTGCACCCATCCCCCATACTGTTTCCTCATACATACTCTTCAGTATCCCCAAATCCCCACACACACATTAAATCCCCCCATCCCCACTCCAAATCCCCCCACACATAAAGCATCCCCCCATTCCCACTCCAAATCCCCCCACACATAATGTATCCCCATCCCCAATCCAAATGCCCCCACACATAATGTATCCCCATCCCCACTCCAAATCCCCCCACACATAATGTATCCCCATCCCCACTCCAAATCCCCCACACATAATGTATCCCCCATCCCCATTCCAAATCCCCCCAAAAAAGTACTCCCCCTATCCCCACTCCAAATTCCCCCACAAAAAAAGTACTCCCCATCCCCACTCCAAATCCCCCCACAAAAAAGTACTCCCCCACCCCCACTCTAAATTCCCCCCACACACACACATTATGTCCCCCATTTATCTTCGGTGGTATCTTCAGCTCCATAGTGGAGCACACTCACCACCACCAGACGCCAGTACAATTGATCCCTGGGAGCCGGCACGCAGCAGCTTCTCTGCTCCGGCTGTCAGCTAGACAGCCGGCACAGGGAACCACCGACTCCCAGGCCGGGGGCGGCAGAATGCAGCCGCGGGGGAGACCCTGCGGACCGCCGCATTAGGTGGCCCGACTGCCCCCCTCTGCCGGAAGATACCCTGTCACAGAGAAGCTACCCCATCATGGGAACTATACCCCCATCCCTCCTGCATACTGTAGTGAGAATTGACAGTTATAGGGGGTACAGTGTTGGCGGTCGCACCCAGTCCCCAGTGCCTGTTCCCAGAGGTGAGGGGTCCTCTCTGCCAACTCAGCACTAGAGTTGAGCGAATTTGTTCAGATTTGGTCTCCGAATCTGATTTTGACATATTCGTGCCGAATGTATGTTTGATGATCGGTTCCGAACATATTCAGTAATTTCTACTCCTATTCTAATGACGTTCGGCTGTGTTCGAGGAATATTGCAAAAACAATATTCGATGCCGATCGTATTCGGAACCGAATCCAAACAAATTCGCTCAACTCTACTCAGCACTCCCTATAAATAATACAGGTAGGGGTATGTACAGATTTTGCTTTGCGACCCAGGAGCATTCTGATGCCCCCAATAAGGATACAGCAGTAATAATTGCAAAGGTGAAAAATGCCTGAATACTGACAGAGCGTGCAGAACGAGCGTGCAGAAGGAGCGTGCAGAACTTGGGGTCCATATATATTTCTGCAATTGTCGCTCCTATAGTAACCCTGTACTCATCATTAGCCATTTGCTGCTTCACCGTGGTCCCTGGGGAGCGTACCCCATTACAATGAGGCACCAGATGTCTTCCATTCAAGCTCTCCATCAAAGAGGAGCCTGAAATGCAGCAACATATTCTCCAATGCACAGAACCACATAGAAGGGACACTTTCTTCTCTGTCTTAAAGGACTGCGCTAAATATTTCTGCAGGTTTTTGGAAACATTAACCCCTTCCTGCCCTGCGCCGGCTCGGTGTCCTGTATCCCTTTCAAGTGCAGATAAACAGGAGAAATCAGGAGATAATTGCACATACGGTAATTCGAAAAAATAAGGCGTTTTTTTTGTATAAAAAGCGGTGTATATCTGCTGCCACCTACAGGCCAAGAAGTCAATGACAGCAGCACGACTGCTGGAGGAAAAAAAGAGGAAAAAAGCAGGTCCATTATCTAAAAATCATCATTCTTATAAAATAGGCAGCTAAGGACATAATGTTCAGCCGGGGCCCACGCTGGGCCTGTACCGGCCTGCAGACAGCTGTTCTGTGCTCGGCGCGCAGCAGTAAATACCCTCACACCGTAGCAGTAAGTGCTGCAGGTGAGTGGGCTGCACACAGCATCGAACTGCAAAAGCGCTGATTGTTCTGAGCGCCGTTAATAATTCCGCCATGACAGACGCTCACATTAAAGTATAGTCTATTTATCCCTCGCCGCGGGTGCTCATACAATTAGAAGAAAAGTGTCAAATAGAAGGAAACTGATTTCCAGCCGTCACCAAGGTCTCGTGCACCTCCGCTAAGACGTACGTTCCCCGTGGGCTTGTGGGTAATGAGAAAAGTGTAAAAAAAAGTACACCTGACAATGGCGTGAGACTAAGACATTTGCGTATATGTGTGCAGCGTATCATCTGCATACACAAACGCATGTTTACACAGAGTTTTTTATCCGCGTCATCTTACGCATGACACAAAAAAGCTGCGTGTGCATGCGTTTGTATGCAGTTTTTGCATGCATTTGTGTGCAGTTTTTTGCATGCGTTTGCGTTGTTTATGTGCATGCGTTCAATATGACAGACACCAAAAGCGCGCGTCTCATGAACAATGCATGCGTATCGAACGCATCCGTACGTATGTCCTTGCGTATCAATGCGTTCCCATAGACAGTAATGCGTTGTTTTGACGCATTCATCCGCAGGCGCATGACTGCACATATTTGACGGATTTTTGACTCTTCAAAAATGCAACATGTTGCGTTCGCCGCACACCGCGAAATGACGCATGGTATGCAAACGCATGCAAACACATGTCCCTGCATACATCATCTTAAAGACATGTAAGCATGACGCATGCGGATCTATGCGGAACAGACGCAAATGTGAAACCAGCCTAAAGCGGTCGGATCCTCTGCAATCATATCCTTAGAAGCAGATTTGGATCTGATGGCGGTGATGTAAATTAGGGCTGACGGGATCACAGCTGTCACATCCATGTTGATGAAGCAGAAATCAGGGCAAACGTTATCAGAAAACCTAGAAAATAACCGCAACGTTTAGGCTCTTGTTTTGAGGGAGTATTCCCCGATGCGTCTTCCAAAATATCGTCCTATAGCGCCATCGCTGCACGTGAGCTGTGCGACCCATTGACCGGTGTGAGGGGCGGAGTCTAATGCCTCCCACGCACTGACTCCTCCCTCCATCGCCATCCTTGCTTGTCTATAAATGATACATGGCTTACAAATAGAATGTATCTGTTTTGTGTCTCTGTAGCTGCCTCCGGTGCGGTCACATTGTTATCAGCGGTCAGTATCCTCCGACATTCCAGCGTTTTTGAAGATGATGTTTTACTTGCATTTTTTTGAAAATGCGCGGCATAAAAAACTGACCAAAAACTCATCGTGCGAACGTAGCCTTAGAATTTCAAAGTTTTAGACTGACTTATCAAAGCGGGTCAGAAAATGGGGCAAATTTGGAGCAAATCTTGTAGCACCGTTATCTTAGGAGCCGTTTCTGTTTTCTTGTAAATGCGATGAGTTTTGCATCTTATAAAGTTGGGCACAGATCAGTCCAGCTTTCCCTATACTCAGGCAGGTGACAGATACCTAAAAGGCAGCAGCCTAAGGGCATGTGTTTACTAGGCCAATACAGGGGGGTTCTGTACATTCATGGTGTCAGGCTTTACATTGGGGCAGCACTATATTTTGCATGATTTCTCCTCTTTTCTGCTATTTTAATGATTTTTCTCCATTCTGCTGGATCTTGAATCCGCGGAGCTCTGAGACTGATGAGTGTTTCTCTCGGCTTCACATGATCTACAAAGTAACAAAGCTTCTGCGATGGGACCCAGGGGGATCTGCGTCTTGTGTTTTTTTCTTGTGATTTTTTTTGTGTCTATTTTTTGTTTCCATGAAGAAATCATCTTAATTAGAGTCGCCTGAAAGCGGCCATATTGCGAGGAATGAGGTGCGGGAAGAGATAATTCTGCAGTCAACAGAACAAAACCAATCAGATTATGAGGAGCAGGATTTCAAAGCAAAGTAATAATTACATAGATCCCCCGGAGAATTTCCGTAAAACTAATGAAAACATAACCCATCAGCGACGTCGTGTGGATGGCAGAGATCATTTGCTCTTCATTTATCAAAGCTGGTTACTGCTGGCGCAGAGTTGGCAAGGAGACGGGATGGAGATGAGGGTTGTGGCATCTATGCCAAGAAATGAAATAGGACATGGGCCAATGGGATGTGACTGAGTGCAGCTGACATACAGCAAGAGGCACCACTGCCACGGAGCTCAAGGTCCCTAATTACAGGATTCTTCCATTACCTATTGGGTAATCATCATCTTATGTGAACGGCTGTTATATTCTAAGACGCTAATACAAGATAACCCCACTGAGAAAGTGACGATTAGGCAGAGGCACAAGTGGAAATGGGAACATGGTGTTTACTGAAAGGGGAACTTTGACTCCTCCTGAACACTCTGTCCCCTCCTGAAATTTCAGTACCTCTTCCAGACCCCTTTGGACATCTTCCAGACCCCTCTGAACCTCTTTCTAGACCCCTCTGGACCTCTTTCTACACCCCTCTGGACATCTTCTGGAACCCACTGGGCACCCCCTAGACCCATTTGGACCTCTTCTAGACCTCTCTGGAAGTTTTCCAGACTTTCTCTATCTCATATGAAAACAAAGGATTGAGCATGTTGAAATCCAACATGTCTTATCCTTCTCTACCCTGACATCTTCTGTTCCGACCACGCACCACAATTGTGGATACCAGGGCTATGGGGTACTCGGAGCCGAGCCCATGGAAATCTATGGGAGTTGTCACTGGTAGCGGTGGCTCGGTCCGTGGCCCTGGCGGTCGTGCAATGGGGGATATTTACAGGGGATTATTAGGTAGGTAGTTCGTGACGCCACCTGTGGTTTCTGGTAATTGTACCAGCGCTGCAGTAAGGGTCTTCACAGGGGATGTTATGGGGCAGCTTGGTAGTAAGTCTCCCACAGGTGAGACTGGTCCCTGGAAGTCTATGGTGGAGATGATGCAGGGTGCAATAAGAATTCGTCACACACAAGGTAGCTCCTTTTCATACCTTTTACTGATGATGGTTCAAGCAGATCCCGGGAAGCTGGTCGGGGTGGAGAGTGCACATTCGGGTAACAGCTGAGCAGGTTAGAGGCCTCCTTAACTTCAATGTACATGTGAGTCCAACTTGCCTGAAGCGAAGTTAACTCTGAAACTCCAGCTTTCTCAATAGCTGTACTGCCCGGCCAACGTTGTGGTGGAGCCTTCTAAGTGATGAAACTAAGTCCTTACTTTTGTCTGCGCTTGACTCAAAGTCCCTGTTCCACCTGACTCCGGTTACGTATTGACACTTTGGGCTGCTCTCTGCGACCTGTAGTCCAGATGCCTCCGGTTTTCTTGTTACTATGCCTGAAACAGTAGCAACGCTTCGGACCCCGGTGTCCGGCAATTTAGTGCAGGCAATCCAATACCTAAAGCACTTCTCTGTCTTCTCCACTGTGCCCTTCGCCCTGCTTTCCGCTCTTAACATAAACACTGGTGGCTTTTGTGGAATAATGTCAGCTTCATCCAGAGCTCGCTGCACAGCTCTCAGTTTCCTCCAAAGTCCACACAGGACCGAGACTGAATGGCTGCTCTGTCCTTGAGACAGAAGCTAACAGGCTGAACTCCACTGAGCACTAAGCTCCACACAGGCTGATCTTATCTCAGACAGATAACTATCCAAGGGAGACTCACTCCTGAGCCTCCCGGAGCTAACTGACTGGCTGTCTCAATAAGCCAGACTAAAACTACACTGTCCTCAGACAGGAAGCTAGACTAGACTGACTACCAGTGTCACTCCCCCTTATAACTCAGATGGGTGTGTCTGAAGAGTGAGTGGCAGTGAATGCATATCAAGCTTTAGTATTACCTTCCTGTGCACTCTCCTGGACTTTTATGTGTGCCTGCGTAGCTGGGCTACACATCCCCCCTTGGTAAAACACAGCACTCCCGGGCTGTAAAAGACAAAAAGAACATTTTGTTTTGCATTAACATAAACATTATAACTCTTCCCATCCGGGAGGTAAGGATTTCTTGAACATTACAATATGTACAGTAAGAAAATACAAAAGTATCAAAATATCAAGACATTTTCATATATACAAGATACTTGTGGAGGACCCGCACCAAAAACCTCCCACGTGGGTCCTGGGTGGGCTGCAGGACTTTATTGCAGACCTCACTCTGGGCCCCACCATACGGGTTTTTCTTCTGAGGTAGTTAGCAATGGTTTCATGTAAAACCAAGATAATGCACCGAAGCGCAACTATGTACAAAGATAAGTTCTGGGCTGGCACAGTCCTCAGCCTCTCAGTCCATGACATGGTTAAAGACACATATGTACTTTTCACTTCACTTATTTTAACTTCAACTTATGCAATCAACACATTCTTTTAACTTTCTTTGCCCAACCAGGGTATTTTATGCAAAACTATGCAAAATAGGTAAACATCATTTTTCTTAACTTTTCTTTCTGGTACCCAGCCGGGTATTCTACTCCCTATATAAAACATCAGTATACAATAATACTAAAGTGCAAAAATGGCAATTTATGTAAACATTACATACATTTCAAGTGCAATTATGCGAACTTTCCTTCTCAACTTTATACATGCTTCAATACGGTAAACCCTGTCTGGGTCCTACCGGTCTTCACATTTTCTTGCAGACTTCAATTACGTCTTCCACCCCGGGGGCTGGAACAACGCATGCTCTCTAGAGCGCATTACAAACAGGTCGTGACCTGCTATCAAGGTCTGGGTCGCTACAGTCCTTGTGCGAACCGCTAGGGCACGCCGGGTGCTTCCTCCTTGTGAGACGCCGATTGCGTCGCTATAGGTGACACAACATTTTGCGATACCAACTTGGTCGCAGCTTGCGGTTTAGGTGGCAGCGCTGGCTGAGACCTGGGCTGCTGTACAGATTGCGACTTGGTTTGCGTTGAGTAAGCAGGAGGCGATGCCGATTGCGACATAGATTGCGATGGGCCTGCAGGGGGCGATGCTGGAGTACGGCTTGGTGCTGTGGGCGCTCGAGACGGGGACGCTTCGGTAGTGTTGACGTTACCAGCGTCGGGGCGGGTCACTGACGATGGACACATTGAGGTCATACGAGCCCTTTAAACCCCAATGCCGTGTATAGCTCACTATGTCCCCGTTTACTAGGTCCTTCCCGGATGACCGATGGGCAGGTGGGACTCTACGTCCCGGCGGCTCACAAATACCCCCGGATAGAGTCCCGGTTCCCGGATGAAACCCCAGCCCTTGCGGAGCTGGAATTCTACCACGCACCCCTGCCGCCGCGGTTCCCTTCGGGTACCTTTGTCGTTGCGGACCATCTCCTTGTCAGCGACCAACTGCTCATACTGCCGTTGTCGGTTCCGCTGCACCTCCCGCTCTTCCTCCTGCCGGCGTCGCTGCTCCTCTTCACGACACTTCATCTCTCTTTCCCACTGGACGGCATACGTGATTCATCAATACGCTCCATCTCGTCCCAGTCGACTTCTGGCAACGATGGACAGGAGCCCTCCGGTGTCCCCGCCGGGGAACGGCAATCCGCTGCGGCCTCCTGACCTGGCTGGCCCTCAGGAACGGGTAGGACCTCCTCAGCCTCCTTCGCCTCCACCGCTCCATCGGTGGGATCAGGTACAGCACTTTCGGTGGTCGCCTCCGGTCGTCCCTCAGCCTTTCGCATCAGGGCCTTTGGATAATCCAGTGGTAGAGGGGTATCAAGAGACGGTATTTCACTTGTGGGAGAGAACACTGCGTCCCACAGCAGCCGCTGTGTCCGGGCACGCCAGTGTCTCTCCGTCTCTTGTAGATCTGCACGATTCTGTAGCTTCTTCTTCAGCTCTGCGTTCTCCTCCGCAGCTCCATCATGGCGGGGTCGGTGTCCTGATCTGGGGACAGCTCCGGCACAGGCAGACAGTCCTCCGGTACTGGGCACTGATTCTCCTGTCCTTCCGCCATCTCGGTCCAGGTCTCACTGTGGTATCCAACAGGAACATTCTGGTCCTTTCCGTGAGGCGGGATTTGCGTCTCCTCCTCTTCGCATAGAGGATGAAGAGGAGGCGTATCTCTTTTGCAGTGGGGCTGGATCGCACATTGTAGTAGGCCTTGGAGAGGGCGGCCATAACTTTTCGCGCTTCAGGGGGGTACACGCCCACGAAGGTACGCCCACCTTCTTCACCAGCGCCTCAGGGCGCCAACTTGGCGCAAAATGGCGGTATTTTGGCGCCAATAGTGACATACAGCAAACAGTTCAATTTAGGCACACAGGGCTTACGATCTTGTAAGTTTCGTATCCTGTTCGTGACGCCAAGTTGTTCCGACCACGCACCACAATTGTGGATACCAGGGCTATGGGGTACTCGGAGCCGAGCCCATGGAAATCTATGGGAGTTGTCACTGGTAGCGGTGGCTCGGTCCGTGGCCCTGGCGGTCGTGCAATGGGGGATATTTACAGGGGATTATTAGGTAGGTAGTTCGTGACGCCACCTGTGGTTTCTGGTAATTGTACCAGCGCTGCAGTAAGGGTCTTCACAGGGGATGTTATGGGGCAGCTTGGTGGTAAGTCTCCCACAGGTGAGACTGGTCCCTGAAGTCTATGGTGGAGATGATGCAGGGTGCAATAAGAATTCAGTCACACACAAGGTAGCTCCTTTTCATACCTTTTACTGATGATGGTTCAAGCAGATCCCGGGAAGCTGGTCGGGGTGGAGAGTGCACATTCGGGTAACAGCTGAGCAGGTTAGAGGCCTCCTTAACTTCAATGTACATGTGAGTCCAACTTGCCTGAAGCGAAGTTAACTCTGAAACTCCAGCTTTCTCAATAGCTGTACTGCCCGGCCAACGTTGTGGTGGAGCGTTCTAAGTGATGAAACTAAGTCCTTACTTTTGTCTGCGCTTGACTCAAAGTCCCTGTTCCACCTGACTCCGGTTACGTATTGACACTTTGGGCTGCTCTCTGCGACCTGTAGTCCAGATGCCTCCGGTTTTCTTGTTACTATGCCTGAAACAGTAGCAACGCTTCGGACCCCGGTGTCCGGCAATTTAGTGCAGGCAATCCAATACCTAAAGCACTTCTCTGTCTTCTCCACTGTGCCCTTCGCCCTGCTTTCCGCTCTTAACATAAACACTGGTGGCTTTTGTGGAATAATGTCAGCTTCATCCAGAGCTCGCTGCACAGCTCTCAGTTTCCTCCAAAGTCCACACAGGACCGAGACTGAATGGCTGCTCTGTCCTTGAGACAGAAGCCAACAGGCTGAACTCCACTGAGCACTAAGCTCCACACAGGCTGATCTTATCTCAGACAGATAACTATCCAAGGGATGACTCACTCCTGAGCCTCCCGGAGCTAACTGACTGGCTGTCTCAATAAGCCAGACTAAAACTACACTGTCCTCAGACAGGAAGCTAGACTAGACTGACTAACTACCACGTGTCACTCCCCCTTATAACTCAGATGGGTGTGTCTGAAGAGTGAGTGGCAGTGAATGCATATCAAGCTTTAGCTATTACCTTCCTGTGCACTCTCCTGGACTTTTATGTGTGCCTGCGTAGCTGGGCTACACATCCCCCCTTGGTAAAACACAGCACTCCCGGCTGTAAAAGACAAAAAGAACATTTTGTTTTGCATTAACATAAACATTATAACTCTTCCCATCCGGGAGGTAAGGATTTCTTGAACATTACAATATGTACAGTAAGAAAATACAAAAGTATCAAAATATCAAGACATTTTCATATATACAAGATACTTGTGGAGGACCCGCACCAAAAACCTCCCACGTGGGTCCTGGGTGGGCTGCAGGACTTTATTGCAGACCTCACTCTGGGCCCCACCATACGGGTTTTTCTTCTGAGGTAGTTAGCAATGGTTTCATGTAAAACCAAGATAATGCACCGAAGCGCAACTATGTACAAAGATAAGTTCTGGGCTGGCACAGTCCTCAGCCTCTCAGTCCATGACATGGTTAAAGACACATATGTACTTTTCACTTCACTTATTTTAACTTCAACTTATGCAATCAACACATTCTTTTAACTTTCTTTGCCCAACCAGGGTATTTTATGCAAAACTATGCAAAATAGGTAAACATCATTTTTCTTAACTTTTCTTTCTGGTACCCAGCCGGGTATTCTACTCCCTATATAAAACATCAGTATACAATAATACTAAAGTGCAAAAATGGCAATTTATGTAAACATTACATACATTTCAAGTGCAATTATGCGAACTTTCCTTCTCAACTTTATACATGCTTCAATACGGTAAACCCCTGTCTGGGTCCTACCGGTCTTCACATTTTCTTGCAGACTTCAATTACGTCTTCCACCCCGGGGGCTGGAACAACGCGATGCTCTCTAGAGCGCATTACAAACAGGTCGTGACCTGCTATCAAGGTCTGGGTCGCTACAGTCCTTGTGCGAACCGCTAGGGTCACGCCGGGTGCTTCCTCCTTGTGAGACGCCGATTGCGTCGCTATAGGTGACACAACATTTTGCGATACCAACTTGGTCGCAGCTTGCGGTTTAGGTGGCAGCGCTGGCTGAGACCTGGGCTGCTGTACAGATTGCGACTTGGTTTGCGTTGAGTAAGCAGGAGGCGATGCCGATTGCGACATAGATTGCGATGGGCCTGCAGGGGGCGATGCTGGAGTACGGCTTGGTGCTGTGGGCGCTCGAGACGGGGACGCTTCGGTAGTGTTGACGTTACCAGCGTCGGGGACGGGGTCACTGACGATGGACACATTGAGGGCATACCAGCCCTTTAAACCCCAGTGCCGTGTATAGCTCACTATGTCCCCGTTTACTAGGTCCCTTCCCGGATGACCGATGGGCAGGTGGGACTCTACGTCCCGGGGCTCACAAATACCCCCGGATAGAGTCCCGGTTCCCGGATGAAACCCCAGCCCTTGCGGAGCTGGAATTCTACCACGCACCCCTGCCGCCGCGGTTCCCTTCGGGTACCTTTGTCGTTGCGGACCATCTCCTTGTCAGCGACCAACTGCTCATACTGCCGTTGTCGGTTCCGCTTCACCTCCCGCTCTTCCTCCTGCCGGCGTCGCTGCTCCTCTTCACGACACTTCATCTCTCTTTCCCACTGGACGGCATACGTGATGTCATCAATACGCTCCATCTCGTCCCAGTCGACTTCTGGCAACGATGGACAGGAGCCCTCCGGTGTCCCCGCCGGGGAACGGCAATCCGCTGCGGCCTCCTGACCTGGCTGGCCCTCAGGAACGGGTAGGACCTCCTCAGCCTCCTTCGCCTGCACCGCTCCATCGGTGGGATCAGGTACAGCACTTTCGGTGGTCGCCTCCGGTCGTCCCTCAGCCTTTCGCATCAGGGCCTTTGGATAATCCAGTGGTAGAGGGGTATCAAGAGACGGTATTTCACTTGTGGGAGAGAACACTGCGTCCCACAGCAGCCGCTGTGTCCGGGCTCGCCAGTGTCTCTCCGTCTCTTGTAGATCTGCACGATTCTGCAGCTTCTTCTTCAGCTCTGCGTTCTCCCTCCGCAGCTCCATCATGGCGGGGTCGGTGTCCTGATCTGGGGACAGCTCCGGCACAGGCAGACAGTCCTCCGGTACTGGGCACTGATTCTCCTGTCCTTCCGCCATCTCGGTCCAGGTCTCACTGTGGTATCCAACAGGAACATTCTGGTCCTTTCCGTGGAGGCGGGATTTGCGTCTCCTCCTCTTCGCATAGAGGATGAAGAGGAGGCGTATCTCTTTTGCAGTGGGGCTGGATCGCACATTGTAGTAGGCCTTGGAGAGGGCGGCCATAACTTTTCGCGCTTCAGGGGGGTACACGCCCACGAAGGTACGCCCACCTTCTTCACCAGCGCCTCAGGGCGCCAACTTGGCGGCAAAATGGCGGTATTTTGGCGCCAATAGTGACATACAGCAAACAGTTCAATTTAGGCACACAGGGCTTACGATCTTGTAAGTTTCGTATCCTGTTCGTGACGCCAAGTTGTTCCGACCACGCACCACAATTGTGGATACCAGGGCTATGGGGTACTCGGAGCCAAGCCCATGGAAATCTATGGGAGTTGTCACTGGTAGCGGTGGCTCGGTCCGTGGCCCTGGCGGTCGTGCAATGGGGGATATTTACAGGGGATTATTAGGTAGGTAGTTCGTGACGCCACCTGTGGTTTCTGGTAATTGTACCAGCGCTGCAGTAAGGGTCTTCACAGGGGATGTTATGGGGCAGCTTGGTGGTAAGTCTCCCACAGGTGAGACTGGTCCCTGGAAGTCTATGGTGGAGATGATGCAGGGTGCAATAAGAATTCAGTCACACACAAGGTAGCTCCTTTTCATACCTTTTACTGATGATGGTTCAAGCAGATCCCGGGAAGCTGGTCGGGGTGGAGAGTGCACATTCGGGTAACAGCTGAGCAGGTTAGAGGCCTCCTTAACTTCAATGTACATGTGAGTCCAACTTGCCTGAAGCAAGTTAACTCTGAAACTCCAGCTTTCTCTATAGCTGTACTGCCCGGCCAACGTTGTGGTGGAGCCTTCTAAGTGATGAAACTAAGTCCTTACTTTTGTCTGCGCTTGACTCAAAGTCCCTGTTCCACCTGACTCCGGTTACGTATTGACACTTTGGGCTGCTCTCTGCGACCTGTAGTCCAGATGCCTCCGGTTTTCTTGTTACTATGCCTGAAACAGTAGCAACGCTTCGGACCCCGGTGTCCGGAAATTTAGTGCAGGCAATCCAATACCTAAAGCACTTCTCTGTCTTCTCCACTGTGCCCTTCGCCCTGCTTTCCGCTCTTAACATAAACACTGGTGGCTTTTGTGGAATAATGTCAGCTTCATCCAGAGCTCGCTGCACAGCTCTCAGTTTCCTCCAAAGTCCACACAGGACCGAGACTGAATGGCTGCTCTGTCCTTGAGACAGAAGCTAACAGGCTGAACTCCACTGAGCACTAAGCTCCACACAGGCTGATCTTATCTCAGACAGATAACTATCCAAGGGATGACTCACTCCTGAGCCTCCCGGAGCTAACTGACTGGCTGTCTCAATAAGCCAGACTAAAACTACACTGTCCTCAGACAGGAAGCTAGACTAGACTGACTAACTACCACGTGTCACTCCCCCTTATAACTCAGATGGGTGTGTCTGAAGAGTGAGTGGCAGTGAATGCATATCAAGCTTTAGCTATTACCTTCCTGTGCACTCTCCTGGACTTTTATGTGTGCCTGCGTAGCTGGGCTACACATTCATATATTATTCGCCTGTCCTGGTTCCAACACCAGGCCTTGCTCCTTTCTCCTATAGCCATCTCTCTTTGTACTACTTTGTGCTAGGTTATTCTGGTAATCTCGCAAGCATCGCTGATGTCATCATCCAAGTCCTTTTAAGGTCGGCTCACGCATCCTTGTGCTTCCTGAGTATTCAGGAAAGTAAAGCACCTAGCTACCACGTGTTTTGGTAGTAGTTGGCCTCATCTTACACAAGTCTTTGCCCCATCCAAGTGGCTAATTATTTTAGCTTCAACTCCTGTCTGCTTTCCAGCAACCAACTGCAACTTCCTAGCTCAGTCCAGTAAATTCTGCTGCCATTACTCTTTCAGCTCTGCTGCATGAAATTATCAGTTACAAACTTATTTCTGCTATCAAGATACCTGTTTAAAAATGTGTTTCTGCTATCTTGGTGGTATTTCGCAGTAAAATACCATTCTGGTGTTACTGCAGTTAACTGCATCCCTGCTGGAAGTTACCAGATTACATATACATCTCTGCTATACCTGTCCACAACCGCATTCCAGCTACATTTAGTGCTTTTGTCCTCGCTTCTCCATCTACCATCCTGCATACCCTGTTGTTCGGGATCTTACTAATCCACGTAGTTTAGATCCGCTGCATCATCGTCTCCGGTCCGTGCTGCTCACCCTGACTATGTCTTAGAGAATCTATCTCACGTGGCGTGGCCATAATATACTGTTGGGAGAAAGTATGGACATCAATAAACACATTAGATAGTTAGGGGGTGCAGCTAGAATTGGTGACGTCTGATGTCATAAATCTACAGTGTCTGTACAGATTAAGTATTTGAGCAACACCTAAAGTATACAGACCCTTAAAAAGCCCCTTCATTTGCTGCAAAGATGTAAAAAGGTGAAACATGAGAATCCATGACAGCCCTGTAACCTAAGAGTGACCACGTAAGGTGGGCTGCACTAACACGTAAGGTGGGCCACACTAACACATAAGGTGGGCCGCACTAATGTAAGGAGATGAACAGGAGCAGTGCTGCCGGTTCGAGGAACGCCCTGGGGCCGGAACTATCGGGGCCTTTATCACTGTTGCAGGGGGATGACTTGTCTGTGTGGGGAAAGCCTGAGCACCTGACAGAAGAGGGCGTGGGGGACATAAAAGGAGATGAGCGCGGGAAAGGGAGAAACTTGGTGGGAAGGCGACTACAGAGCAGGAAGGAGGTTGACTCCCTCTCCTCAACTACCACCACTGACGCCAGCTCTTTAGAGACTGTCCGACTCACATACCCTTTACCAAGTGTCCCTCCACGAACCAGACCCAGAACGTGTAGTGCAGCAGACATGCCTTTGTTTCCTAAGCTTTGTGACTCCGTGCGAGGCCTCGTCACCCCTGCGGCCTGCACGGCGTTGTGCTACCGGTGTACCGCGTCATCCTTGAGGAACCAGCAGAAGGAACTTTGCCCACGCTCCAACGGACCCAAGATCAACGGACTCAAGACCAACGGATCCGGATACTTTGGCACGGTCAGGAGACAGTGCATCTCGTTTCTACACAGCAGAGCCAGAGACTTTGTTCACGGATTGTGATGCCGTCGGGAGCTGTTCCAACCACTCCCAACCAGAACTCCAATCGATAAGTCTTTACCCTTATTGTTACGGTTATTGTGTAGTTCATCATTTGCCTAATCACCTCCCTGCGTGGAGGTTTCTTTGAATTCGTATTCAGCAATTGCCTAAGTAAATTCCTGTTAACCCTCTTCTCTGCCTCCTGCTGTTTACTGCATCCGACGAACCTTTCCACTAACACGTAAGGTGGGCTGCACTAACACGTAAGGTGGGCTGCATTAACACATAAGGTGTGCTGAGCTAACACGTAAGGTGGGCTGCACTAACACATAAGGTGTGCTGCGCTAACACGTAATGTGGGCTGCACTAACACATAAGGTGGGCTACACTAACATGTAAGCTGGGCTGCACTAACACATAAGGTGTGCCGCACTAACACGTAAGGTGGGCCACACTAACACAAAGGTGGGCTGCGCTAACAGGTAAGGTAGGCCAAACTAAAAAGTCAGTTGGGCCGCAATAATACATAAGATGTGCCGCACTAACACGTAAGGTGGGCAGCACTAACACTTAAGGTGGGCCGCACTAACACGTAAGGTGGGCTGCGCTAACACGTAAGGTGGACCACACTACCACGTAAGGTGGACAGCATTAACACTTAAGGTGGGCGGCGCAAACACGTCAGGTGGAACGTCCTAATGTGGCACCCCTGAGGGTCCAGTCGCCACAGAGGTACTGCACCTCATCCAGATGTGTGGTATCTCACTCTTATGTAAGGAGGGAGCACTACCCTGGACTCTAACATTCGCACCCAACACACACTAGTTCAGTCAGGGCACCTGGGCATACCCCTAGGGAGGAGGGCCTCATCTCAGGCTGAGTAGGAAAGGGTGTTGGGGTGTCAGTGGAGAAGGTAGAGAAAGGGGGAGGAGCTTAGAGAGCAGGAAGAACAGTGAGTTGTAGGGAGGAAGTGAAAGTGAGCAGAGGTGCAGACAAGGAGCTCCCTGACAGAGGGAGCTAGGAAGAACAGAGCAGTTGGTCTGAGGAGACCAAAGGAGAAGGAGTGCAGCAGAGAGGCTGCAGAGAGAGAATTGTGAGGGAAGACTGAAGGAAGCTCCTGGGAGGACAGAAGGGGTCTTAGGGACACGGAGAGTGCTGAAGTCACCCGTGGGGCCCAAATCCAGTAGTGGAGGGACCAGGTCACAGTAGAGGAACAAACCGGCCCCTGAGACTAGAGGAGGACTACAAGACTCAGCAAGCCGGAGGCTGAGGTAGTTGTAAGTGCCTCAGCCACATCCACAATTATTCGCCGAAAAGCGTTATATAGGAGCAAGGGGACGCAGAGGATGTCGCCCGACAAGGTCCACGGCTGCTGGCTTGGCACACTGATTGTATAGGTGCTGGGCTGGATGGAGGAAGCCAGCGCAGTGAGATGGCCAGGAGAGGACATACTGAAGGGAGTCCTGGAAAGGTGTATCCTGATCTACCTGGGAGTTTGCTGGACCCCTCACCTGGAGGACACGGCACTAAGCGTGGCATAGAACCTGAAGACCCACCTGTTCCGACAAGCCTATAGCTACAATGATCCTCAGTCTACTGAACCATCGCACGACCAGCTCTACCCTTTCCTAGTGTATCCTCACCCATCCCTGTAGACTGTGAGCCCTCGCGGGCAGGGTCCTCTCTCCTTCTGTACTTGTGTGTCCCTTGTCTAGCACACGTTTATTGTACCTGTCTATATTTTCCCTTTTCATATGTAAAGTGCCATGGAATAAATGGCGCTATATAAATGTGTAATAATATAATAATAAAAATAATAATAATCTACGCACAAGTGAACTGTGAGTAAAGCATTGGAAATTGCACCCTGCTGTGTCCTCTGAATTATTCCTGAGCCACCTGTGCTACACCACACTCATCACCAAAATCACCTTTAATATCCTAAGGCTGTGTTTCCACCGTCAGGAAACACAGTGCTTTGGACGGAGCGGAAAGTCCGCTTCACCCAAAGCCCCGCCCCCTTGTGAACGCGCGGTGAATCCGGATGTGCTCATTGAACACATAGAGAATCACCGCAGGCTACACAGCCCTGTGTTATTTCCCTTGCGGCGACGGAGCGTCGCCGCAAGGGAATAGGACATGCTATGATCTGAAAAGACGCGCAGCATGTTCGATAACGCAGGTCTTCCGCCTGCATGTTTTTACGCATAGTGGAGACGGGATTTCTCCACTATGCTGTACCATCTGCGTCAAACACGCAGCAATTACTGACGGAATCCTATGGTTGAAACACACCCTAAGGCCGGCGTCACACTGGCGACAGAATCGGACGACTGCAATTGATGAAAAATCATATTGCAGTCTGCCCTATGTTAATCTATGGAGCAGCTCCTAGTATCAGATTTTTTGTGGTCCGTTTTAAACGTCCATGTGCAATCGCAGCATGCTGCGATTGTCACCGATTGTGGGTCGACTATCGCCAATGCAAGTCTATGGGAGCGATGAAAAATCTGATTACAAACGGACCGCATGTGTGACTTGCGATTAAATCGCATCGGTGTCCTTTAGAAAAGCCGGCAATTCATCCCCGGCTATACTGTAAAATCACACTGACAGCTTTAACCCCTCTCTGACATTAGACGTACTATCCCGTCCATAAAACCCGTGCCATTCTGCCCATGGACGGGATAGTACGTCATAGGCGATCAGCTGCGCTCCTGAGGGGAGCGCAGCTAATCGCCGCCGGGTGTCAGCTGATTATCACAGCTGACACCCGTGACTGTGTGTCAGGAGCGGTCACGGACCGCTCCCGGCACACTAACCCCTAGCACACCGCGATCAAACATGATCGCGGTGTACTGGGGGCACAGGGGAGGATCGCGCAGGGTGGGGGCTCCCTGCACGCCCCCTGAGACCCTCAGACCAGCGCGATGTGATCGCGCTGTTCTGAGGGCTTCCTCCCTCCCAGGACACGGATCCAAGATGGCGCCGGGGTCCTGGAGGGAGGCGGCTTCCTCAGTGCCTGCTGAGAGCAGGCACTGAGAAGCCTGCTGCACTGCCTGAGCGATCGCTGGTGTGACAGTGTGCTGTGCACACTGTCACACCAGCGATTTGATAAAATACAGTGATGTCCCACCCTGGGACAAAGTAAAAAAGTTAAAAAAATAAAATAAACATGTTATAAAAAAAAATCCAAAATAAAAAAAAAAAAAAAAAAATATTCCCCAATAAATTCATTTCTTCCTGTAAATAAAAAAACCAAAACAAAAAAGTACACATATTTGGTATCGCCTGCGTCCGTAACGACCCCCCCTATAAAACTGTCCCACTAGTTAACCCTTTAGTGAACCCCTTAAAAAAAAAAACGAAGCAAAAAATCAATGCTTTATCATCATACCGCCGAACAAAAAGTGGAATAACGCGTGATCAAAAAGACCGATATAAATAAACATGGTACCGCTGAAAACGTCATCTTGTCCCGCAAAAAACGAGCCGCCATACAGCATCATCAGCAAAAAATAAAAAAGTTATAGCTCGCAGAATAAAGCGATGCAAAAATAATTATTTTTTATATAAAATTGTTTTTATTCTATAAAAGCGCCAAATCATAAATAAATGATATAAATGAGGTATCGCCATAATCATACTGACCCGAAGAATAAAACTGCTTTATCAATTTTACCACACGCGGAACAATAAAAACGCCTCCCCCAAAAGAAATTCATGAATTGCTGATTTTTGTTCATTCTAACCTCCCAAAAATCGAAATAAAAAGCGATCAAAAATGTCACCTGCTCAAAAATGGTACAAATAAAAACGTCAACTCGTACCGCAAAAAATAAGACCTCACATGACTCTGTGGGCCAAAATATGCAAAAATTATAGCTCTCAAAATGTGGCGATACAAAAAACTATTTTTGCAATAAAAAGCGTCTTTTAGCGTGACAGCTGCCAATCATAAAAACCCGCTATAAATAGTAAATCAAACCCCCCTTTATCACCCCCTTAGTTAGGGAAAAATAATAAAATTAAAAAAATGTATTTATTTCCATTTTCCCATTAGGGTTAGGGTTAGGGTTGGGCTAAAGTTAGGGTTAGGGTTGGCGCTAAAGTTAGGATTAGGGTTAGGGTTGGGTTAGGGGTTTAGGGTGGTTGTGGTTAGGTTGGGACTAGGTTGGTGTGTGGGTTAGGGTTGGAGTTAGAATTGGGGGGTTTCCGCTGTTTAGGCACATCAGGGGCTCTCCAAATGTGACATGGCGTCTGATCTCAATTCCAGCCAATTCTGCGTTGAAAAAGTCAAACGGTGCTCCTTCACTTCTGAGCTCTGCCATGCGTCCAAACAGTAGTTTATCCCCACATATGGGGTATCAGCGTACTCTGGACCCCAAGAGTTATTGTGCAATTTGTACTATTTCTTCTGTTACCCTTGGGAAAATAAAAAACTGGGGGCGAAAATATCATTTTTGTACAAAAAAAAATATTTTTTTGTTTTTACGGCTGTACATTATAAACTTCTGTGAAGCACTTGGGGCTTCATAGCGCTCACCACACACCTAGATAAGTTCCTTGTGGGGTCTATTTTCCAAAATGGGGTCACTTGTTGGGGATTTCCACTGTTTAGGCGCATCAGGGGCTCTCCAAATGCGACATGACGCCCCCAGACCATTCCATCAAAGTCTGCAATCCAAAACGTCACTACTTCCCTTCCGAGCCCCAACGTGTACCCATACAGTAGTTTTCTCCCACATATTGGGTATCAGCGTACTCAGGACAAATTGGGCAACAACTTTTGGGTCCAATTTCTCCTGTTACCCTTGTAAAAATAAAATATTGGGGCGAAAAAATCATTTTTGCAAAAAAAAAAAGATTTTTTATTTTTACGGCTGTGCGTTATAAACTTCTGTGAAGCACTTCGGGGTTCAAAGTGCTCACCACACATCTAGATAAGTTCCTTGTGGGGTCTATTTTCCAAAATGGGGTCACTTGTGGGGGGTTTCCACTGTTTAGGCGCATCAGGGGCTCTCCAAATGCGACATGACGCACCCAGACCATTCCATCAAAGTCTGCAATCCAAAACGTCACTACTTCCCTTCCGAGCCCTGACGTGAGCCCATACAGTAGTTTTCTCCCACATATTGGGTATCAGCGTACTCAGGACAAATTGGACAACAACTTTTGGGGTCCAATTTCTCCTGTTACCCTTGTGAAAATAAAATATTGGGGGCGAAAAAATCATTTTTGTAAAAAAAAAAAAGATTTTTTATTTTTACGGCTGTGCGTTATAAACTTCTGTGAAGCACTTCGGGGTTCAAAGTGCTCACCACACATCTAGATAAGTTCCTTGTGGGGTCTATTTGCCAAAATGGGGTCACTTGTGGGGGGTTTCCACTGTTTAGGTGCATCAGGGGCTCTCCAAATGTGACATGACGCCCCCAGACCATTCCATCAAAGTCTGCAATCCAAAACGTCACTACTTCCCTTCCGAGCCCCGACGTGTGTCCCATACAGTAATTTTCGCCCACATATTGGGTATCAGTGTACTCAGGACAAATTGGACAACAACTTTTGCGTTCCAATTTCTTCTGTTACCCTTGTGAAAATAAAATATTGGGGGCGAAAAAATCATTTTTGTAAAAAAAAAAAAAGATTTTTTATTTTACGGCTGTACGTTATAAACTTTAGTGAAACACCTGGGGGTTCAAAGTTCTCATCAACATCTAGATAAGTTCCTTGAGGGGTTTAGTTTCCAAAATGGTGTCATTTATGGGGGTTTCCACTGTTTAGGCAGATTAGGAGCTCTCCAAACACGACATGGCGTCCAGCCAATTCTGCGTTGAAAAAGTCAGACGGCGCTCCTTCCCTTCCAAACTCTGCCATGCACCCAAACAGTGGTTTACCCCCACATATGGGGTATCAGCGCACTCAGGACAAATTGCACAATAACTTTTGGAGTCTTGTTACCCTTGGAAAAATAAAAATTGGGGTGAAAAGATCATTTTTGTGAAAAAATATGATTTTTAAATTTTACGGCTCTACGTTATAAACTTGTGTGAAGCACTTGGGGGTTCAAATTGCTCATCAAAAATCTAGATAAGTTCCTTAGGGGGTCTAGTTTCCCAAATGGGGTCATTTGTGGGGGGTTTCCACTGTTTAGGCACATCAGGGGCTCTCCAAATGCAACATGGCATCCAAACTCAATTCCAGCCAATTTTGGTTGGAAAAAGTCAAATGGTGCTCCTTCCATTCCGAGCTCTGCCGTGCGCCCAAACAGTGGTTTCCCCCCACATATGGGGTATCAGCGTACTCAGGACAAATTTTACAACAACTTATGTGGTCCAATTTCTCCTGTTACCCTTGGGAAAATAAAAAATTAGTGACTAAAAGATAATTTTTGTGGGAAAAAAAATAGGATTTTTTATTTTCATGCCCGGGCATTACAAACTTGTGTGAAGCACTTGGGGGTTCAAAGTGCTCACCAAAGATCTAGATAAGTTCCTTAGGGGGTCTAGTTTCCAAAATGGGGTCACTTGTGGGGGGTTTCCACTGTTTAGGCTCATCTGGGGCACTGCAAACGGAACATGACCCCCATTAACGTCTGCATTTCAAAACGTTACTACTTCCTTTCCAAGCCCTGCCGTGCGCCCAAACAGTTTCCCCCCCCACATATGGGGTATCAGCGTACTCAGGACAAATTGGACAACAACTTTTGGGGTCCAATTTCCTTGGGAAAATTCAAAAATTTGGACTAAAAAATCATTTTTGTGGAAAATTGATTTTTTTTTTTTCACACCCAGGCTTTATAAACTTTTGTGAAACACTTGAGGGTTCAAAGTGCTCACAACAGATCTAGATAAGTACCTTAGGGGGTCTGGTTTCCAAAATGGTGTCACTTGTGGGGGGTTTCCACTGTTTAGGCGCATCAGGGGCTCTCCAAACGCGACATGGCATCCAATATAAATTCCAGCCAATTTTAGTTTGAAAAAGTCAAACGTCGCTCCTTCCCTTACGAGCTCTGCCGTGTGCCCAAACAGTGGTTTTCCCCCACATATGGGGTATTGGCGTACTCAGGAGAAATGCATAACAACCTTATCTGTCCATTTTCTCCTTTTACCCTTGTGAAAATAAAAAAAAAGTTTGTAAAAGATAATTTTTGTGGCTAAAAAGTAAAATATTCATTTTTTCCTTCCACGTTGCTTTAGTTACTGTGAAGCACCTGAAGGGTTAATAAACTTCTTGAATGTGGTTTTGAGTACCTTGAGGGGTGCAGTTTTTAGAATGGTGTCACTTTTGGGTATTTTCTGCCATATAGACCCCTCAAAGTGACTTCAAATGTGAGGTGGTCCCTAAAAAAAATGGCTTTGTAAATTTTGCTGTAAAAATGAGAAATCGCTGGTCAACTTTTAACCCTTATAACTTCCTAACAAAAAAAAATGTTGGTTCCAAAATTGTGCTGATGTAAAGTAGACATGTGGGAAATGTTATTTCTTAACTATTTTGTTGATATATTTCTCTGTTTTAAGGGAATAAAAATTCAAAGTTTGAAAATTGCAAAATTTTAAAATTTTCGCCATATTTGCGTTTTTTTCAAAAATAAACGCAAGTTATATCGAAGAAATTTTACGACTAACATGAAGTACAATATGTCACGAGAAAACAATCTCAGAATCGCGAAGATCCGTTGAAGCGTTCCAGAGTTATAACCTCATAAAGAGACAGTGGTCAGAATTGTAAAAATTGGCCCGTCATTAACGTGCAAACCACCCTTGGGGGTGAAGGGTTAATAAAGAATAGAAAGAATAGATATACACACATAGAATACATATATATATATATATATATATGTAATTGTGACATGTATATATATATATATATATTTATAGTTCCTAGACTTCTACATACTGTAATAGCCGTAATTCAATTGCCGGCTTTTGTGAAATCACAGAAGCCGACATGAAATGATACATTGTTTCCACACAGTTAACCATGTCATTTCCTGTATTTTGATATTTGTTTAGAACTTACAATTACATGAGTGTATTTGTGCAAAATTTCAGACATGTAGGGGTTAATTAAAGGTGTAAATTCGTTGAAAAAAAATGCGTGGGCTCCCGCTGTATTTTCTCCACCAGACAGACAAAGCAAGCGAGTGGGGGCAGATAATAACAGCCTAGGGAGGGTACATTTTTTTTGTGCCCCCCTGGCTACTAACATCTGCCCCCAGACACCCCAGAAAGGGCAAATCTATAATTAGATTCGCCCTTTCTGGCACTTTGCCCGTCTATTCCCATTGCCCTGTAGCGGTGGCGAATGGGTTAATAATGTCACCTTAATGTCACCTTAGTATTGAAAGGTGACCTTAAGGCAGGTTAATAATTGAGAGCTGTCAATTGGACAACTATCAATTATTAATCCTATTGAAGTAAATAAAAAAACACACACTTTAAGAATAAATAATTTTAATGAAATAAAAACACATATTTTTGACCATCTTTTATTTCACTCTTAATCCGTTCGAAGCCCTTGTTCTTCTAAAATAAATATAAAATAATAAAACAACATTATTCTTACCTATCGGGCAATCTGTCCCGTCCCACGATGTAATCCTTCACAAAGGGTTAACTAGCAATCAGATAAGCAGCGCAAGTAATCCTGCGTGCTCATCTGATAGCTCCTGAATGAATGAGCTTATCTCCTGCCGACAGGAGAGGATGTGATTAATGAATGAAGCTTAATTGATTGTATCCACTTTCACGTTAGGTCAGGTCACTGAAGTGAAAGTGGCAATAAATCAATTAAGCTCCATTCATGAATCTATTCCTCTCCTTTCGCTGGGAGAGTAACTGATTCATTCAGGGGAATACAGGTCTGAGACAGCATTATTAGCTCTCTGCGACCTGTAACCTGTTAACCCTTTCTGATGGATTACACCGTGGGACCTGACTGTACATCGGATTTTGCTTTTTTATTTTATTTTTATTACAGGAAATGGTTTTAGCAGGAAAATAAAATATGGTCAAAAACTGTGTGATTATTTCATTAAACTTCTTTTTTATTAAACTGTGTGTGTTTGATTTTTCTATCATAAAATAGGATTAATAATTGATAGTTGTCTAATTGACAGCTCTCAATTATTAACCTGCCTTAAGGTCACCTTTCAATACTAAGGTGACATTAAGGTGACATTATTAACCCATTCGCCACCGCTACAGGGCAATGGGAATAGACGGGCAAAGTGCCAGAAAGGGCGAATCTAATTATAGATTTGCCCTTTCTGGGTGTCTGGGGGCAGATGTTAGTAGCCAGGGGGGCACAAAAAAAATGTACCCTCCCTAGGCTGTTATTATCTGCCCCCACTCGCTTGCTTTGTCTGTCTGGTGGAGAAAATACAGCGGGAGCCCACCATTTTTTTTCAACGAATTTACACCTTTAATTAACCCCTACATGTCTGAAATTTTGCACAAATACACTCATGTAATTGGAAGTTCTAAACAAATATCAAAATACAGGAAATGACATGGTTAACTGTGTGGAAACAATGTATCATTTCATGTCGGCTTCTGTGATTTCACAAAAGCCGGCAATTGAATTAGCGGCTATTACAGTATGTAGATGTCTAGGAACTATAAATATATATATATATACATGTCACAATGACATGTATATATATATATATATATATGTGTTTTATGTGTATATATCTATTCTTTCTTTTGTGATTGAAATACTATTCTTTTGGATCCATTATATGTCAGTTTTGCAAGCCTGCGAGAAATTCTCGCAAGTCGGATGAAAATCGGATGTTACAAGGTACACACACATGCGACTAAATCGCATCTTTGAAGGAAAATCGGATGACAGAAGGATGTGTGATGTTTGCATTTTGATCCGACAATCGACCGACTAAAACGGACCGATTTTTTGTAGTTGTGTGTGACGCCGGCCTAACTGTCCTGGGACACAGCTCTACCCATGGAGAGCTTAACCATCTCTGCTTCCCTATCATCATCCCAGAGGATATGCACTGCAGCATCGGTCCCCTAACCGAACACCTCTGGTGAGGTCACGAACACTTTATTACAAACTTTATTATCCCTTTTTCACTATCCCTTTTATTGGACGCCCAGGGCCACGGACTGCGGGCGCTCCACTAACACGTAAGGTGGGATGCACTAACACGTAAGGTGTGCTGTGCTGCTGGAGCAACTCAATTCTTCAGAAGTCAAGAAATCATCTATTCACTAAGTCGATGGTCGTGGATTTAGGTTCTTGCTGTTTTTGCTGTTCCCACAGTTCTCTAGAAGTTTCCTAGACTTCATACTGCGACAGTTCTGAGTCTGGAAATGACCGATCCCCAACAAAATGACAGATCCCAAAGCAGAAGGGAAGCATCAGCCCGTGTGTAGCCCTGGTACACAATACCAGGAGGATGAGTGGAGAGGTAATGGTTAAGGGCTCTTCATGACATCATGTACACTTCGGACACACCCAGCAGGGGTGTAGAAGGGAGTGTGAGCAGTCAGTGTCCGGTCTTCAGAGAGAACGGTCTAGCCTGGACTTGAGGAGAGGAAGAGATCCAGTCTGAGCCTGTTTAGCAGTTCAGAAAGTGGAGGCCAGTAAGGGCGAGATATAGATCACCTCAGCCTGGTCAGAGCTGTGCCCCACTGGAAAACGGACTGAGATATCTATTAAGAGTTGAGCAAATCGAAGGGCAAAGTGGAAGAGAACAGAGAAGTGCCATAGGTATAGGATACCTGCACATTGTAACCGGTCACTGGGGACCGAAGGATCACTATAGCTTCAAGCTTAGTGGTAAGAAAACCAGAGGCTTACCGGACCTTAGGTCGCGGCAAGCATCCCTGAAGAGTCAGTACGTATCTGGGGTCAGGGAGAGTGAGAACCTTGAGCCTGATCAGCAAGAATAGGAACTCAGCTCTCTCATTGGAAGGCTCCGACCACAAAACTGACCGGGCAGTACAGCTTTGGAATAGCTGGAATTATAGAGGGAACTACGCTTCATGCTGGTTGGACTCATCATTATTGGACAGTAAAGGAGGCCCCTAACTTGCTTAACCGTTGCCTCAAAGCTCATCCTCCATCAACCCCATCAGCCTCCCTGGGACCTGCCTTACCATCTTACAAGTAAAAGGTATGGAAAGACGCTGATGTGTGAGACTGAGTTATTGATTTGCATGCCTGCACAACCCTGCTTTAACTACCGACCTGAGGGAAGAGTCCCACCTGTAGGGACCCGACATCTAGCTGCCTTATCATCCCCTCAGAGATCTACAGCAGCGCTGGTACAAATTACCAGAGACTACAGGTGGCGTCACGAACTGTATATAAATCTATCCCCTGTAAATATATCCCCAACATACGCCAGACCGCCAGGGCCACAGACCGAGCCACCGCTACCTGTGACAATCCCCATAGACTTCCATGGGCTCGGCTCTGAGTACCCCATTGCCCTGGTAACCCACAATTGTGGTGGCGGGTCGACACAAAACTTTGGCGTCACGAACAGGATCCGAAACTTGCAGCATTGCGAGCCCTGTGTGCCTGTGGAGTGTTTTGGTGAAAAAGACTGTTGCTGTTGTTTGGCGCCAAATACCGCCATATTTGCCGCCAGATTCGCGCCCTAAGGCGCTGGAGAAGAAGGTGGGCGTACCTGAAAGAGCGCGCAGAGTCTTGGACACGCCCCCAGCTCTGACTCATCGGCAGGTCCTGCAACAGGAAGTGAACGCTCTGACATCAGAGCGCCTGCGACGAAGGTCCTGTTCCCACTGCTGTGCCTGGGAAATAGCAGCGTCTGAAACCGGTAGGCTCCGTTTAACCAAGGGGGCGCTAAGATGTCACAACAACCGGCTGACAGTGCGGCCCCGGCCGGAGGCCCCAATCCCGCACCGCTTGGTATTGTAGCGCCAGATGGGGGCGCAGGCCCTGCACCCAGTCCGGTAGTCCCGATCATGCCACTAACGCTCCCATATATGCCTGGGGCGAAATGGCTTCCCCAATACAGCGGTGAGCCAGGCACTTTAGCAGGCTTCAAGCGGAAGTTATGCAGCATCCTAGAAATGTACTCCATGCCTGAGAGACAAAAAGCTGCTGTGCTAATAGGGCAGCTAACTGGCGCTGCTGAAAGGGAAGTGGAGACTTGGGATACCGTTGATCAGGAGTCGGTACCTGCGATCTTTCTTAAGCTACATGCCATATTTGAAGACCGCACAGAAACGGATCTTCGGATGGCCTTCTATCACTGTTCACAACAGCCAGGTGACAGCATCCGGGACTATGCTTGCCGACTACAGGGAGCCCTGAGAGCCCTCAAGCAGATTAACAATTTAAATGCTATCGATGAGAATAAAATGCTGAAAGAACAATTTATACAGGGATTGAGATCCCAAGAGGAACGCAGAACTGTAAACTGGTGGTCCTTAGATCATCCGGATGCTACCTTTGATGCCCTAAAGGACATGGCAATAAAAGGGCTGCGACCCCTGGGCAAACCTGAGGTGGCAACCCAACATCATCAAGCTGAAGTCACTCTGGAACCGGCAGTAACTCCCTGTTCCCCGTTAGTGGCCGAAGCCAAAGCGCAGGTGACACCTCCCAGTGAATTGGATTGTCTGCGCTCAGAGGTGCGCCAGCTGACTAAAAATCTGGCTGCTGTGATGAGTGCCCTGCAACTGCGGAAAGAGGAAGAAGGGAAGATCTTGTTAGCTGACTGCCCAGAAGACGTTCCGTGGATGCACCGGAGAAGGAAGAAGACGTCGCCCCCCCGGAGGAGGACAACGCCACCCCCAGGAGCAACCCCTGATCAACACCCTCCTCGTCGAGAGATCATCTGTTACCGATGCAACCGGAAAGGTCATCTGTCTCCACAGTGTCCTTTAAACGGGCAGAACCTGGGTCCAAGGGCCAACACCCAGGAGAATACCCGTCAGGCCCCCTAGACTGGAACCGCAGGTATGTGGGCGGGCGACCCTACCTGTCTATTATTCTAGATGGTATTGCTGTTCCGGCATTGTTAGACACTGGGTCGCAGGTGACCCTAATACCTGATGCCCTATATACCAAGTACTGGTCAATGGACAGTCTTAAACCCCCGAGCCTTGACTTTACCGTGTATGCTTCTAATGGTCTTCCTGTAGAAGTACTCGGGACAAAATGTGTAGATGTAAAAGTGGGCAGGGAGGAGTTGAAAGACCAGGGGCTTCTGGTAGTAAAGACTGTAAATGAGGAGAACGGTTTAAATATAATTTTGGGTACTAACATTATCAGTAATTGTTTGGGAGAAGTTGTGTTCTTGCTCCAACAGCTCGCTGAGATTGCCCGACCAAGGCAGAAAGGAGTAATCCAAAGAGAGATCCGGGCCCTGGTGTGTCAGCAGCAAGCGAAGTTTACAGACGGCGAAATTGGTAATGTACGGGTCACTGACTCGGATCCTATTGTGATACCCCCAATGAGTGAAATGATCATCTGGTGCAGGGCAGCCATAGGTCTGAGAGGACAGAACTACCAAGCTGTAGTAGAACCCCACCATTCAGAACATAGACCTACACTTATGACTGCTAGAGGAGTAGTAGAAGTGGTGAATGGAAGAGTACCGGTACGGCTTCTCAATTGGGGAGATGATGAGGTAAATTTACCCCGTTATGCAACCATTGCTAAACTTCATGCTGTCGACAATAATTCTATTCTCCCGGCTGAGTCCTTAGACTCCTGTCAAATAGCGGAGGACAATGACTCAGCAACCCAGGTGGCGGAATGGTGTCAGCAACTCCATGTTGGGACGGACACCACTCCCGCTCACCAGAAGCAAGGGGTATTACGGGTGGTGCAAGAGTACGCCCAAGTGTTTAGCAAGAATCCACTTGATTTTGGGATAATTAAGGGAGTACAACATCATATCCCTACAGGCAGTCATCCTCCCATCAAAGAGCGGTATAGGCCCATACCTCCAGCTCATTATCAGAAGGCTAAAGAAATGTTGAATGATATGAAGAAAGCCGGGGTGATAAGGGATAGTTGTAGCCCCTGGGCAGCCCCTCTAGTTCTGGTTAAAAAGAAAGATGGTAGTATGAGAATGTGTGTGGATTACAGGCAGGTGAACCGCATAACACACAAGGATGCATACCCGCTACCACGTATAGAGGAATCATTAGCTGCTCTGAAAACGGCTAACTACTTTTCTACCCTCGATCTGACTAGTGGTTACTGGCAAGTGGCTGTGGCTGAGGAGGATCGTGAGAAAACGGCTTTCACCACCCCAATGGGGCTCTGTGAGTTCGACAGAATGCCGTTTGGGCTCAGTAGTGCCCCAGGAACATTTCAGAGAGTGATGGAAAACTGTCTGGGACATCTCAATTTTGAAACCGTGCTGCTATACCTAGACGACGTTATCGTGTATTCCAAAACATATGAGGACCATCTGAAGCACCTGGCAGAAGTGTTTGAGTCCCTGTCCAGGTACGGGATGAAGTTGAAACCCTCAAAATGCCATCTACTCAAACAGAAGGTACAATACTTGGGGCACATCGTCAGTTCGGAAGGAGTAGCGCCGGACCCAGAGAAAGTCACCGCCATCCAGAAGTGGCCGGAGCCGAAAAACCTTAAGGAAGTGCGACAGTTCCTGGGACTAACGGGTTACTACAGAAGGTTCGTGAAAGATTACACGAAGAAGGCAGCTCCTTTACAGGACCTCCTGGTAGGACAATCCTTAAAGAGCAGAAACCCTCCCTTTAACTGGGGTAAAGAACAGGCTGAAGCATTCCAAAAGATGAAAGAGATCCTTACAGGTGATGAGATCTTGGCCTATCCTGATTACAGCCAACCGTTCCTGTTGTACACCGACGCCAGTAATGAAGGTTTGGGAGCAGTTCTCAGTCAGAAGCAGAATGGCCAAGAAAAAGTCATCGCATATGCCAGCAGAAAACTCAGGCCAACTGAGAGGAATCCGGAGAATTATAGCAGCTTCAAGCTGGAGTTTCTGGCGCTGGTCTGGGCCATTACTGAAAGATTTAAGCATTATCTGGCCTCTAATCAGTTCACTGCGTTTACAGATAACAACCCGTTAACGCACCTGGAAACTGCCAAGCTGGGTGCCATGGAGCAGCGATGGATGGCTCGGTTGTCCAATTACCAGTTTACTATCAAGTACCGGGCAGGTCGAAAGAACGCTAATGCCGACGCATTGTCCCGAATGCCGCATGACTCTGACACGGAAGAAGAATCGGACGACCTGGAAGAAATTGAGCTACCTGCGTTCCATCGAAATGGGGTAGTCCACGAGCATCGAGTCAACAGAAAGCAGTATGGTGCAACATTAAATCCTTTACCCCATCACAGCTGGAAAGAGACTCAGGACAGTGATCCAGTGGTCAGCCGCATCAAGGAGTTGTTAAAACAGGAAGGTTCCTCCTTGGAAAAGGATGCACCTATGTCAGCCAAGCTTCTGTGGAACGAGAAAAGCAGGTTGTTCCTATACCGTGAGAAGTTGTGCAGGAGATACGTCAACCCCAGAACCCACGAGATAGTCTGGCAAATAGTGGTCCCCAAGGCAGACGTCCCAATGGTGTTGGAAGCGTACCACGATCAAGCAGGACACTTTGGCTGGAGGAAGCTGGAGACCCTGTTGAGATGCCGGTTCTACTGGGTAGGGATGCGCAGCTCCATCGAGAGGTGGTGTCGAAACTGTGGACCCTGTGGTCTCAGAAGGAAGGACTACGGTAGTCAGAAGGCACCCCTGCAACCTATCCGGACGACTCGTCCCCTGGAGATTGTGGCCTGGACCACGTCAAACTGTCGCCAAGTAGATCTGGATACTCATACGCCTTGACCATGGTGGACCATTACTCCAGATTTCTGGTGGTTGTTCCAGTTAAGGACCAGACCGCAGTGACGGCAGCGAAAACCTTTCAAGCAAGCTTCTGCAGACCGCATGGGTATCCGGAGCAAGTATTAACCGATCAGGGACCTGCTTTCGAAGCCGATTTATTCAAGGAATTCTGTCACATGTACGGGTGTAAGAAAATTAGAACAACACCATATCACCCTCAAACCAACGGTCTTTGCGAGAAAATGAACCATATCGTCCTTGATTTGTTGAGATCCATACCGTTGGAAGACAGGAATCGATGGCCGGATTTACTACCTGATTTGGTAGATTTGTATAACCATATACCTGTAAGTTCAACTAACTGCACTCCAGCCTATCTTATGAGAGCAAGGCCCGGAAGACTACCAATGGATCTAGAACTTGGAGTGGTAGAACCGGAGGCAGACGACGCCATTGAAAACTGGGACATCAATCGGCAAGAGCAGTACAGACGAGTGCAAGTCTGCGTAGAGGAAAGTCTCAACAAGGCACGGGGAAAACAGGAAGATGTTTACAACAGAAATGCTCCTGCCAAGCCTTTGATGCCTGGAGAGGTAGTGTTAAAAAGGAAAAGGAAGATGCACAAATTGGATAACCAGTGGGAGCAAGAACCCTACGTCGTACAAGATTCTAAATATGACAACAGAAAAGTTTGTATTATCAGTAAGGACGGAGGAAGAACAATAACCACTGTGTCCAGAGACCATTTGAAATTGTGTCCAGAACCCTTAAAGCGTTGTGAAAAGAACCCTGTCATCAATCAAGAAGAAAGAAAGGAAGAGGTCATACACACGGATCTGGGAGATTTTCCTGCGGATTGGCCTAGACTGGGAGATGCTGTAATAGTTCCGGTGTTGCAGTTTTATCAGCCACAAGAGGAAGTTTTACCTCCAGTTGTGCCCGTGGTGCCAGTCGAGCCCGTTCAGGAGTAACCCATTCCAGCAACACCTCAACCTATGGAATCTCAAGAAGGATCATCTGAAGCAGCGCCCCATACTATGGGATCCCCTGGTGAAGCTGACTCACACCGCCCAGCCATCAGTACGCTTGCCAGATCCATAGAAAGATTGAGGCAGTTCTATAGTTTGCCGTTACGCAGTGCAGACACATCACAACTTAATGTACCTGAAGCTACTCCACGTAGATCAGAGCGAATCACAAAAGGGAAGTTACCCATTCGATACCAGCAGTGATTATAACGAATTAATGTGAATATTGTAAAAAGTCTATATATATATATGTGTTTTTCCCTATTATGTATTATTATGGACTCAGAGGCTGAGGACTGAGCCAGCCCAAAAACTGTATCCTGTAAATAGTTGCACTAAGGTGCCTTTTAATGGTTTCACACGAAGCCTTGACTTACCTCTGAACAGAAAACCCGTGTGGTGTGGCACTGAGTGAGGTCTGCATTTGGATGTCCTGCAGCCCACCCAGGACCCACGTTGAAGGTTTGGTGTGGGTCCTTCACAAGAATACTGTGTATTTATTGAATGTTTTGATGCCTTAATACTTTTTGTATTTTTCTATATTCAATGTGTTGTTTGCAACGTTTAAGATATCCTTACCTCCCGGATGGGACGAATTAATGTTTAATGTTGATGTTTGATGCATAAACAAAATTGTCTCTTTGTATTTTACAGCCCGGGAGTGCTGTCTTTTACCATGGGGGAATGTGTAGCCCTGGTACACAATACCAGGAGGATGAGTGGAGAGGTAATGGTTAAGGGCTCTTCATGACATCATGTACACTTCGGACACACCCAGCAGGGGTGTAGAAGGGAGTGTGAGCAGTCAGTGTCCGGTCTTCAGAGAGAACGGTCTAGCCTGGACTTGAGGAGAGGAAGAGATCCAGTCTGAGCCTGTTTAGCAGTTCAGAAAGTGGAGGCCAGTAAGGGCGAGATATAGATCACCTCAGCCTGGTCAGAGCTGTGCCCCACTGGAAAACGGACTGAGATATCTATTAAGAGTTGAGCAAATCGAAGGGCAAAGTGGAAGAGAACAGAGAAGTGCCATAGGTATAGGATACCTGCACATTGTAACCGGTCACTGGGGACCGAAGGATCACTATAGCTTCAAGCTTAGTGGTAAGAAAACCAGAGGCTTACCGGACCTTAGGTCGCGGCAAGCATCCCTGAAGAGTCAGTACGTATCTGGGGTCAGGGAGAGTGAGAACCTTGAGCCTGATCAGCAAGAATAGGAACTCAGCTCTCTCATTGGAAGGCTCCGACCACAAAACTGACCGGGCAGTACAGCTTTGGAATAGCTGGAATTATAGAGGGAACTACGCTTCATGCTGGTTGGACTCATCATTATTGGACAGTAAAGGAGGCCCCTAACTTGCTTAACCGTTGCCTCAAAGCTCATCCTCCATCAACCCCATCAGCCTCCCTGGGACCTGCCTTACCATCTTACAAGTAAAAGGTATGGAAAGACGCTGATGTGTGAGACTGAGTTATTGATTTGCATGCCTGCACAACCCTGCTTTAACTACCGACCTGAGGGAAGAGTCCCACCTGTAGGGGACCCGACATCTAGCTGCCTTATCATCCCCTCAGAGATCTACAGCAGCGCTGGTACAAATTACCAGAGACTACAGGTGGCGTCACGAACTGTATATAAATCTATCCCCTGTAAATATTCCCCCAACATACGCCAGACCGCCAGGGCCACAGACCGAGCCACCGCTACCTGTGACAATCCCCATAGACTTCCATGGGCTCGGCTCTGAGTACCCCATTGCCCTGGTAACCCACAATTGTGGTGGCGGGTCGACACACCCGCAGTACAGCAGACATCTTGTTCCCAGGATCATCGGCACAGAGACGTCTTATTGCCACATCCCCCTGGGCGGAAGATTGTAATAAAGTGTCTGACATGTTCTGCTGCAGGTGAGCCTGAGAATCTGAGAGAGAAATGTCAACCTACCACCGCTAAAATATCTCACGGTGGTCACCAGAGGACGGTCCGCACGGTGTGTACAGTCCAATCACCTGCGCAAAAGACTCGCAGTCGTCCCTTCATATAAAGGAACTGGAATTCATCAGAGATCATTGGATCCTATGGAGATGATCACTGTGTCAGTAAAGTTCTGCAACGTCCAAAATTCACTTCTTCAGGTTCTTCAATGTCTCTACGTTCTGCCAGTGAGTGTGAACGTGGAGGTTGTGACCAGAATTACAGCTGACACTTTGTGACAATTGTATCCGGCAAATGTTATGTTCCCAAGTGCGGAAACATTGCTTTTTTCCACTTTTTTTCCTGCGTGTTTTCTAAAATATGCAATAACAATCTGCTCTGTTAGTGCAGATTTGTTGGGATTTTTACATTTTCTCTCTTTTTTGTGCAGAAATGCTGCAACTTAACATTTATACAAGTTGCAATTTTACACTCATTATTTTTCACGTCTATGGGTAAAAATGTAACAAAGTGGACATGAGTTTTCATGAGATCACAGACAAATCTCAGGCTGAATTCTCACATCGCAGATTTGGGTGCAGAAAGTTCTACAACTTAAGAGGACCTGTCAGCAGGATTTGGGGCTCTTTACTAAAGAAATGGCTGCTTGGGGTTTTGTAGCTGTTTTGACATCCTTCTCTAAGCAGCCGAGGACCTTTTCTGCTAATGAGGCGTAGGTACAGCGGGGCGGGATGGTGCATTTACTATTCTCCAGCCTGTCTCAGTATTATCTAACTCTGGCCTATGATTACAGGTCACTGCTTTTTCAGTCCCTTCTCAGTCATAAACCTGCTGCACTTGCGTTTCATTAGCATAAAATGCATAGATCTGATTAACAAAAAAATGGATTTCTTCAAAAAAGGCATCATTTTATTCAGCTTCAAAGTTGTACGACAGACATCTAAGTCTTTAGTTAAAAGGAATCTATGAGCAGGATTTTGAGTCCAGCGATGTGTCACTTACTGGGCTGTGTGTTGTCATTTCAATAAAATCTGTGTTTTATCAGCAGGAGATTGTCACTGCAGGACTAGGTGTCACGTGCCAGACGGTCCAAGTAAGCGGTATAACACTGCCCCCACCACTGATTGTCAGCTTGCTAACAACGTACAATGTAAACATCAAGCTACCAATCAGGGATGTGGGTTATACAGGGATTAGCATTCTGAGCACTGCTAAATCTATAGCAGAGAACAGAGATTCTATCCAAACTGCTCCAAGCAGTGAAGTGACACATCACTGGATTCAGGCTCCCTACCTCTACATTATGCTGCTCTCGGATTCCATATCTGCTGATGGATTCCCTTTTAGAGTTCAGAACCCTGCTAATGGGTCTTCTTTAACCTCAGTTCAATTTCTCTGAATGCAGTTATTTCTGATAACTGGGGCAGTTGCAAAACTTTTTCTAACAGAACCAACAGCAAATGTGAAATCCATACCAGTGCAGCAGCAGTCTTCCTCCTCTTCCTCCCATCAAAGATTTTATCCTCTTAATATATTGCAGTCATCATATTATACAGCACTGTGAACTTACAATTGCTCATTTTCCCTTTCTGCCCAGATAATTCTTCTCTTTTCTCATCTCTATGTAGAAACAGGAAGTCTCTTGTTCCTGCATTTATCATTCCCTGTCACCTCCTGACCCAGCTGCTCCCTCATCCCCCTGCCATTGATTGTGCAGTGACTGATGACTCATACAGGGAAACTTTACCTCCTTTCTTCATAGAGCTTAGAAGGATTCAGCTCCTCCGTTATTAATCGTCATATCATAGATCTAATGGAAAAGAGAAGAATTATCTGAGTAGAAAGGAAAAATGAGCAATTGTAAGAGCACAGTGCTATCTAATATGGTGACTGTAATATATTAAGAGGATAAAGACTTTGATGAGAGGAAGAGAAGGGCTTCTAAGTCTAAGCAAAAAGTTTTAGCCACAAACAAGGAGGATGCCGCCATGACATAGTAACTGTTTCCCGTCTTTCTGACTCTTTTAGGGTAAATGAGGTGGGGATTAAAACTTTCCTGGCAGAAGGAGGAAGAGGAGGAGGAGGAGAAAGATGAGGAAGAGGAGTGCTTTATTAAACAGATTTTCCCCACCAAAGAAAAACAGTTTAGCAAAATACTGACGCACATGCATTAAGGCTGACGTTGTATATACCAGTCTTAATGAAGAGGCATGAAGGAGTAAGATGAGCCTGATTCACCATCTGTAAGATGTAGAAAGAAAACTAGGGAATGAGAGAGCGCAATAGAGTCTTAACCGATAAAACCAGAGTTTTAAAAGAATTCAAACCACTCACCTGATGGGGTTGCACTGAAGCAACATGTAAATCACGTGTATATCAGCTGCTGCTGGAGACCGATCACAGAGGACCATGTTAAGAGAGAGACGGGATAGAGGTGTCACTTAAAGCGCTGATGAGGCTCCAGAGCGAAATATACGTAAAAAAGGTTTATTATGCAGGTTTATAATAGTCAACGTGCAACGAGGTCACGCAGGACCTCTTCATCAGGATGAAAACCTAAGTGGAGACTGTCAGAGATGGCTGTCTTTTTTTGAAAAAAAAAATGCCAAACCGAGCACATGTCGGTGTCTACCACTTGTAAGATGGCGTCAGGGACTGGAGTAATATTTCTGGAGTAAGGAACGCCCAGCTCCGCCCAGTTTACAACTTTTCAGAGTGTTTTATCCCAGAAATCTGATGTAAAACACTTTTATGTCAGCCACACACTGTGCTAAGTGAGTCGCTCACGAACGGTACCAGGGCTTATGGGGTACTCGGCACCGAGCCCGTTGAAGTCTATGGGGAATGTCACAAGTAGCACAGCTCGGTCCATTGCCCTGGGCGCTCATTCAATGGGGGATATTTACAGGGGATTGTAGTAATAGTTCGTGACGCCACCTGTGGTTTCTGATCAGGATGACCAGCGCTGCAGGGTAAATCCTCAGAGGGGTTGTTACTGGGCAGCAAGATGTTAAGTCTCCCACAGGTAAGACTAGTCCCTCTAAGTATATGGCGGTGCAGGGTGCAGGCAATAAGTCAGACACACACAAGTCAGTCTCTTTCCATACCTTTACTGGTGGTACTTGCAGGTATGTCCCGGGAAGCTGCTCAGGGTGGAGGATGCACATCCAGGTAATCACCGAGTAGGTTTAAGGCCTCCTTTCTCTTTGTGTGAGTTTCCAACCTGCATAAAGCTAAGTTCAACTCTGTGTGTAACAGCTACGCCCAGCCGACATTGTGGTGGAGCCTTCTTTTGGCAAGAACTAAGCCTTTATATGCAGCGTCCCGCTAGACTCCTGTTCTCCCTGACCCCGGTTACGTATCAGCACAATAGGGCCCCTCTGCGACTTGAAGTCCAGCAGGGATTCCGGTTTTCTCTCACTAGCCGTGAAGGAACTAGCAAGGCTTCGGACCCGGCGTCCGGTTAAGCAGAGTGGAGGCAGAAAATGTTGCTATAACGCCTCAGTCACTCTCTCCTTTCATCACCACTCGCCCGTCGCCCTACTCTCACCCTTAACATAAGCACGGGTAGCAGTAGGTGTAGTTGTCAGCTTCCTTCCTTCCACAGCTCGCTGACCGTTTCTCAGTTGACTCGTTGTTATAATAACTGTAGTCCCCTTCCTTCCTTTCCTTCATAGACTCTGTCCAGAGCAGCTCTCAGGACCTTCCGTCAGACTGAATACGAGCCCGCTCCGAGAGTCACTTTCCACGTTCTTTGGGTACTAACAGTCAGCCTGTTCTGAGGTAACAGCTTGTAATCTTTCCTCTGTCTCATCTGACAGGAATCACCACACGTCTGAACTCGCACTGGCTCAGACAAAGCTCTGACTAGAAAGACCTCCAGTCTGGAATGACCTCACTGCTACGTCTCCCACACCCTTAAATAGTCTAAGGCTCCCTCTGGTGGCAATACTGGGAAGTGTGAGTGTGAATGAATATCAGGTTTTTGTAATTACCTTTCTGTGCATTCTCCTGGGAACATGTGTACCAAGCGCAGCTGGGCCACACATCCCCCCCTAGTTATCATCAGCACTCCCGGGCTGAAATAGAAAAACAATTTTTATCATAACATCAACAACATAAGTCTTCCCTTGCGGGAGGTAAGGACTCTTTAACGTTACATTGTGTACAAATGGCAATAGAAAAATATCAAAATATACTTTTCACAATAAATGCTAAATTCTTGTGGAGGACCCGCACCAAAAACCTCCCACGTGGGTCCTGGGTAGGCTGCAGGACTTCGTTGCTGCAGACCTCACTCAAGGCCACACCATACGGGTTTTTCTTCTGAGGTAGTATGGCTTTATGTAAAACCAAGATGGGGCACCGAAGTGCTAACTATTTACAACTAAAGTTCTGTGCTGCAAGAGTCCTCAGCACGCAGTCCTTCATAAACATTTCACATTATACTTGGTTACTCATTACCCAACTGGGGTATACTATTTCAAATTATGCAAACATCATCACATATTATCAACATTTCAATAAAGTGTAAATCTTCTTAACTTTTTACAGTTGCAGTAAACCCTGTCTGGGTCCTACTGTTCTTCTTTGTAAATTGCGATTACTTCTTCCATTTCTGGGGCTGGAAGTATGCGGTGCGCTCTGGAACGCATCACAAATAGATCATGTCCTGCTACCTGTGTCTGAGTAGCCACAGTTCTTTTTTCACTTTTGCGATTGCTTTTGCGACTTCCTGGAGGCCTAACAGGTGCCTCTTCTGAATATAGATTTAGCTCACTTGAGAATGCACTAGCCTGTTGCGTTGCAGCATAAGATGCTGGACAGGATGCAGGCGTGCGCAGTGGCTCAATTGGGGACGCACTAGGCTGTTGAGAAACAGAGTAGGAAGCAGTATACGATGCAGGGCACGATGCAGGTGCGCGGCCTGGCGCTGATGGGGTTGTGACTTGGGACACTGAGACACGGGGTACATTGCCGGCTTCTGGGACGGGGTCGCTGACACGGGAGACATTCAGGGCAAACCACCCCTTTATACTCCAGTGTCGCGTGTAGGTGACAACATCCCCTATCAAGAGATCCCTTCCCGGGTGCCCCTCTGGCAGGTGAGACTCCACATCCCTGCGGTTGACAAGTACCTCCTGGTACAGGCCTGGCTCATGGATGAACCCCCAGCCCCCCCGGAGTTTAAAGTCTCTAATGGCCCCCTGGCGCCGCGGTTCCCGGAGCGTACCTTTATCTCTCCTGACGTTTTCCTTATCAGCGAGAAACTTTTCCTGGTACCTCCGGTGAAACTGCTGCACCTCTCTCTGCTCCTGCTGCTGCTGCTGCTCCTGCTCACGGCGTCGCCACTCGTTCTCCAGCTGGGCGGCGTATTCTACGTCGTCCAGGTACTCCATCTCTTCCCAATCGATCTCCATCATGGACGGCTGGGTCTCCTCCGGCGTCCCTACCGGGGGACTGCATTCCGCTGCGGCCTCCAGGCCTGGCTGGCACTCCGGTGCGGGCAGGGCCTCCTCAGCCTCCTTCCCTCCCGCCGCGTCCCCGGCGGAGTCAGGATCAGCACTTTTGGGGCCGGCCTCCGGTGGTTCATCAGCCGCTGGCAGTGGTGGCGCAGGTAACGGTGGTGCATCCAGGGGGGAGAGCGTCGTGTCCCACAGCAGCCGCTGTTTCAGGGCACGCCAGCTCTGCTCCATCGCCTCCATTTCAGTGCGGTGTCGGGCCATGTCTTCCAGCACCGCATCCACCTCCTCCACTTTCTGCATTCTTGGGTCGGTCTCCCGACCTGGGGACGGCTCAGGCACAGGCAGTAGCTCTTCAGGGGAACGGGGTCTGCGCACCGCCGTTCCTCCACACAGCTTCTCCTGTCCTTCCGCCATCTCACTCCAGGCCAGACTGTGTTCCCCATCTGGAACAATCTGGTCTCTTCCGTGGAGGCGGGACTTGCGCTTTCTCTTCCTGGCATAGAGGATGAAGAGGAGGCGGATCTCCCTTGCAGTAGGGCAGGCTCTCACATTATAATAGCATTTAGACAGGGCGCCCATAGCTTTCGCGCCACAGGGGGGGGTACGCCCACGAAGGCACGCCCACCTTCTTCACCAGCGCCTCAGGGCGCAAATATGGCGGCAAAATGGCGGAAAATGGCGCCAAAAGTCACAAAAACTGCACACAGTCTTTTTGCACAAAACAGTCCACTTTAGGCACACAGGACTCACATTCAGTAAGCTTCGTATCCCGTTCGTGATGCCAAAGATGAGTCGCTCACGTACGGTACCAGGGCTTATGGGGTACTCGGCACCGAGCCCGTTGAAGTCTATGGGGAATGTCACAAGTAGCACAGCTCGGTCCATTGCCCTGGGCGCTCATTCAATGGGGGATATTTACAGGGGATTGTAGTAATAGTTCGTGACGCCACCTGTGGTTTCTGATCAGGATGACCAGCGCTGCAGGGTAAATCCTCAGAGGGGTTGTTACTGGGCAGCAAGATGTTAAGTCTTCCACAGGTAAGACTAGTCCCTCTAAGTATATGGCGGTGCAGGGTGCAGGCAATAAGTCAGACACACACAAGTCAGTCTCTTTCCATACCTTTACTGGTGGTACTTGCAGGTATGTCCCGGGAAGCTGCTCTTGGTGGAGGATGCACATCCAGGTAATCACCGAGTAGGTTTAAGGCCTCCTTTCTCTTTAATGTGTGAGTTTCCAACCTGCATAAAGCTAAGTTCAACTCTGTGTGTAACAGCTACGCCCGGCCGACATTGTGGTGGAGCCTTCTTTTGGCAAGAACTAAGCCTTTATATGCAGCGTCCCGCTAGACTCCTGTTCTCCCTGACCCCGGTTACGTATCAGCACAATAGGGCCCCTCTGCGACTTGAAGTCCAGCAGGGATTCCGGTTTTCTCTCACTAGCCGTGAAGGAACTAGCAAGGCTTCGGACCCGGCGTCCGGTTAAGCAGAGTGGAGGCAGCAAATGTTGCTATAATGCCTCAGTCACTCTCTCCTTTCATTACCACTCGCCCGTCGCCCTACTCTCACCCTTAACATAAGCACGGGTAGCAGTAGGTGTAGTTGTCAGCTTCCTTCCTTCCACAGCTCACTGACCATTTCTCAGTTGACTCGTTGTTATAATAACTGTAGTCCCCTTCCTTCCTTTCCTTCATAGACTCTGTCCAGAGCAGCTCTCAGGACCTTCCGTCAGACTGAATACGAGCCCGCTCCAAGAGTCACTTTCCACGTTCTTTGGGTACTAACAGTCAGCCTGTTCTGAGGTAACAGCTTGTAATCTTTCCTCTGTCTCATCTGACAGGAATCACCACACGTCTGAACTCGCACTGGCTCAGACAAAGCTCTGACTAGAAAGACCTCCAGTCTGGAATGACCTCACTGCTACGTCTCCCACACCCTTAAATAGTCTAAGGCTCCCTCTGGTGGCAATACTGGGAAGTGTGAGTGTGAATGAATATCAGGTTTTTGTAATTACCTTTCTGTGCATTCTCCTGGGAACATGTGTACCAAGCGCAGCTGGGCCACACACTAAGCTATGCAAGAACATGGCCACAATGTAAATTTTGACACATTTATCGACTGAGACAGGTAAATAAAAGTGCAAATTAGCCGCACAAACATGAAGTTGTTCATAGCAGGGGTCAAAGATTCCGTTTGACAATATTTTCCATTTTGTTAGAGCAATATCTGATAGTTCTCAATGAAGGAGCAGAGCAGTCAGCAAATGGATTGTCCTGTCTGACTACAATTCGAGGTATTACATCTGCTGGAGCCTTAAAAAGGGATGTTTCCATTCACTGAAAGCAATCAGAGATCCTGAAACTGTCAAAATCTTTTCCAACGCAGCTTCGATAAATACGGTATAATTGATGGAGATGGATGCACTATAATAGAAAGTTGTAGAACTTTATTTCATAAACAGATAAAACTTTATTTACATAAAGGAGAAATATAAAATATTTGATCGACATAAGCTGGAGACTTCCTGATCACTGATCGCTGTGGATCCCTGGATCCGGACTTTAGAAGTGGTTATTCCCAGGGCGTTGTATGCTACAGAAAGTCTCAGACTCTTCTGATATTCACTTTATTATTGTGTTACTGGATGGGATTGGTGCTTACTGATGGCCCGGCTCTCATCATTCTGACGGCTTGTTGCCTCGCGGAGCAGAGAAGTGTCAATCATGACAGTTTGGTGATAGAATATTAAATTCCCGGCTTCTTTTTATGAAAAATAAATCACCTTTCAGTCCTGGCAGAGGCGCCCGGCTGCTGAGCACAATGTAGAACTATCAGCGGGAATAATCACACTCCGGGTCATTTAAATAAAGGACATTCCCAGGGCTCCGACAAACACAAGCGCTTCTGCTGATGGACTGCAGCCGACTCCCTCCGGGGGAACCTTAAGGAAGGGGCCACCAGTTTAACTCCGAATCTCAAGAAAAAGTAGAAATGTTTACATGTGACTGAAATCTTAGGAAAACTACAAATTTAAAACTGGTGGAGTGGAAATGTTCTCATCTCGAGAGAAACATCACTACAATCTACAATGTACATCTCCATAAACAGCAGCGTCACTCTGTACAAATAATGCAGAATAGCGAGTGCAGCTCTGGAGGATAATACAGGCTGTAACTCAGGATCAGTAATGTATGTACACAGTGACTGCACCCACAGAATAGTGAGTGCAGCTCTGGAGTATAATACAGGATGTAACTCAGGATTAGTAATGTAATGTATATACACAGTGATTGCACCAGCAGAATAGTGAGTGCAGCTCTGGGGTATAATACTGGATGTAACTCAGGATCAGTAATGTAATGTACGTACACAGGGACTGCACCAGCAGAATAGTGAGTGCAGCTCTGGGGTATAATACTGGATGTAACTCAGGATCAGTAATGTAATGTACGTACACAGGGACTGCACCAGCAGAATAGTGAGTGCAGCTCTGGAGTATAATACAGTAGGTAACTCAGGATCAGTAATGTATGTACACAGTGACTGCACCCGCAGAATGGTGAGTGCAGTGTAGAGCCCAGCTGCGCTTGGAATCTCATTTCCCAGAGGGATGCACCGAAGGTAATGACCACTAGAGGACCCAATATGCATACACACAACTTCACCAATCCCTAGAGCCACCAGAGGGAGCCTTTTTAGAGTATATAAGGATGGTGAAGCCACGAAGGTGAGCAGAGATGTTTTAGTCACCTCAGAAAGTGCAGAAGGTGAGAGTTGTTAGTTCTCTTGGAGAGAAGCGAGTAGAGAGTTAGCTCTAGGAGCGAGCACAGATCAGTTAGTCTGCATAGCCAGGTGCAGGACAAACGGAGAAGACTGATAGCAGCTCCAGGCAGAGCTTGGAAGTAAGAAGAGAGAGAGAGAACAGCAGTTGTTGAAAGAACCTGAAATCTGCAGCTCCAAGCTTAGTTCAAACGTGTGGAGGCTAGTACAAGTGGAAAGGAAGCCACTCCAGCCTAGTCAGAACTGAGTCAACCGAGTGCAGTTCAGTGAGCAAGCATGCCGACGCTTTGAGAGCGGTGAAGAAAGAGAGGGAGCAGCCACCTACGGCCAGAGTGTGCTTATGTGAGGGTCGAGTAGGACGAAAGGCGAGTGGAAGAGAAGAGGAGAGTGACAGAGGTGGAAATAGCATTGATAGCTTACCTCTACTCTGATTAACCAGACACCAGGTCCGAGCTTGCTGGATTCTTCACGACTAGCAGGAGATACCGGAAACCCTGCGGGACTACAAGTCGCAGGCGCCCATAAGTGTTGATACGTAACTGGTTCAGGAAGACAGGAGTCTGGCAGGATCCGCCATTAGAGACTGTGTTTTTCCAAGAGAAGGCCCTAACACAAGGTCAGCCGGGCGTAGAGTTGGAGACAGACTCAGACCTCGTTTCATACAGGTCAGAGACTCACATTACAGGAGTAAGGAGGCCCTACACCTACTCAGTGGGAAGAACTGGACGTGCATCCTTCACCCTGCCAGTATCCCGGGATGTGCCTGCAATTCCATCAGTAAAGGTACAGAAAGAGACTTTTGTGTGTGTGTTCACATTATTACTCCTACGGCCGAACTCCCCTCCTCCATCCTGCACCCCTACACAGCTTAACCCCTTCCCGACCTTTGACACAGCGTATGCGTCATGAAAGTCGGTGCCATTCCGACCTATGACGCATACCCTGCGTCATGAAAGGATCTCGTCCCTGCGGGCCGGGAGACCGGGGTCACTCAAAGGTCACCCGACCCGCAGTTACAGGACCCTTTGTGCTTCACCACAGGGGGGTTTTCTTAACCCCCCCGTGGCCACGATCGCTCTGATTGGCTGTTAAAAGTGAAACAGCCAATCAGAGCAATGTGTAATATTTCACCAATTTAATTGGTGAAATATTACAATCCAGCCATGGCGATGCTGCAATAGCATCTGCCATGGCTGGACACCGAGCACTGACCCCCCCACACGTACTCACGGCGGCGATCGGCCGCCGCCACCGAAAGATGGCAGCGGTCGGTCACCGCCGCCACTAACAGCTCCCCTCGTCCTGGCCTCCGCTGCCCCCACCTTCCTATCCCCCCCCCTAACCTTCCGACCCCCCTACTCACCTCTTCCGATCCACCGATGTCCCTGGATCGGTCCCGGCGTCCGCCCGGGCCTCTTCATGGGCGCCGCCATCTTGGAAAATGGCGGGCGCATGCGCAGTGCGCCCGCCGGCCGGCGCATGCGCAGTGCGCCCCCCAGTGTTCAAAAATTTATTTTGATCACTGTGATAAACTGTCACAGTGATCAAAATAAAAAAAAGTAAATGAACCCCCCCTTTATCATAGGTAGGGACAAATAAAAAAATAAAGAATTTTTTTTTTTTCCTAGCGGATTTTGCTGCTGATCCGCAGCTGATTTTGCTGCGGATCCGCGGCGGATATTGCTGCGGGTCCGCGGCGGATTTTGCTGCTGATCCGCGGCGGATTTTGCTGCTGGTCCGCGGCGGATTTTGCTGCGGTCCGCGGCGGATTTTGCTGCGGTCCGCGGCGGATTTTGCTGCGGGTCCGCGGCGGATTTTGCTGCGGGTCCGCGGCGGATTTTGCTGCGATCCGCGGCGGATTTTGCTGCTGATCCGCGGCGGACTTTGCTGCTGATCCGCGGCGGATTTTGCTGCTGATCCGCGGCGGATTTTGCTGCGGATCCACGGCGGATATTGCTGCTGAACCGCGGCGGATATTGCTGCTGATCCGCGGAGATATTGCTGCTGATCCGCGGCGGATTTTGCTGCGGATCCGCGGCGATTTTGCTGCGATCCGCGGCGGATTTTGCTGCTGATCGGCGGCGGATTTGCTGCGGATCCGCGGCGGATTTTGCTGCGGATCCGCGGTGATTTTGCTGCGGATCCGCGGCGGATATTGCTGCTGATCCGCGGAAGATATTGCTGCTGATCCGTGGCGGATTTTGCTGCTGATCCGCGCGGATTTGCTGCTGATCCGCGGAGGATTTGCTGCTGATCCGCGGCGGATTTTGCTGCGATCCGCGGCGGATTTTGCTGCGACCGCGAGGATTTGCTGCTGATCCGCGGCGGATTTTGCTGCTGATCCGCGGCGGATTTTGCTGCTGATCCGCGGCGGATTTTGCTGCTGATCCGCGGCGGATTTTGCTGCGGATCCGCGGCGGATTTTGCTGCGGATCCGCGGCGGATTTTGCTGCGGATCCGCTGCTGATTTTGCTGCGGATCCGCGGCTGATTTTGCTGTGGATCCGCGGCGGATATTGCTGCTGAACCGCGGCGGATATTGCTGCTGATCCGCGGAAGATATTGCTGCTGATCCGCGGCGGATTTTGCTGCGGATCCGCGGCGGATTTTGCTGCTGATCCGCGGCGGATTTTGCTGCTGATCCGCGGCGGATTTTGCTGCGGATCCGCGGCGGATTTTGCTGCGGATCCGCGCTGATTTTGCTGCGGATCCGCGGCGGATATTGCTGCTGATCCGCGGCGGATTTTGCTGCTGATCTGCGGCGGATTTTGCTGCTGATCCGCGGCGGATATTGCTGCTGATCCGCGGAAGATATTGCTGCTGATCCGCGGCGGATTTTGCTGCTGATCCGCGGCGGATTTTGCTGCTGATCCGCGGCGGATTTTGCTGCGGATCCGCGGCGGATATTGCTGGTGATCCGCGACGGATTTTGCTGCTGATCCGCGGCGGATTTTGCTGCTGATCCGCGGCTGATTCTGCTGCGGATCCGCGACAGATTTTGCTGCTGATCCGCGGCGGATATTGCTGCTGATCCGCGGCGGATATTGCTGCTGATCCGCGGCTGATTTTGCTGCGGATCCGCGGCGGATATTGCTGGGGATCCTCGCGACGTGCCGTCATTCAGTGAAGGAGCCTCGGACACGGGCTGCAACGTCTGGGCTCCGTCACCGCTAGCACATATGAATCATCTGCTGATTCATCTGCGCTAGCGGGTATAGCATAACGCGATCGCGTTATGCTATACCGTTACCAGCCGGTCAACACTAAGTGTTGAACGGGCTGGTAAAACGCAATATGAACCCAGCCTTAGGGTTAGGGTTAGCATTAGGGTTAAGGTTAGAATTAGGGTTAGGGCTGGAATTTGGGTTAGGGTTGGAATTAGGGTTAGGCTTGTGGTTAGGTTTATGGTTAGAGTTGGGATTAGGGTTAGGGTGTGTTGGGGTTAGGGTTATGGTTAGGGTTTGTATTAGGGTTAGGTGTGTGTAGGGGTTAGGGTTGGGGTTAGGGGTGTGTTGGGGTTAGGGTTGGAGTTAGAATTGAGGGATTTCCACTATTTAGGCACATCAGGGGTCTCCATACGCGACATGGCGCCACCATTGATTCCTGCAAATTTTGCGTTCAAAAAGTCAAACAGTGCTCCCTTTATTCCAAGCCCCGACGTATGCCCAACAGTGGTTTATCCCCACACATGGGGTATCAGCGTACTCGGGAAAAATTGCACAACAACTTTGGGGGTTCTAATTTCTCCTGTTAACATTGGGAAAAAAAATTGGGGACTAAAAAATTATTTTTGTGGAAAAAAAATGATTTTATATTTTCACGGCTCTGCGTTATAAACTTCTGTGAAGGACTTGGAGATTCAAAGTGCTTATCACACATCTATAGGAGTTCCTTAGGGGATCTAGTTTCCAAAATGGGGTCACTTGTGGGGAGTTTCTACTGTTTAGGCACATCAGGGACTCTGCAAACGTAACATGACGCCCGAAGACCATTCCATCAAGTGGGCATTTCAAAACGTCACTACTTCCCATCCGAGCCCCGACGTGTGCCCATACAGTAGTTTTCTCCCACATATGGGGTATCAGCGTACTCAGGACAAATTGGACAACAACTTTTGGTGTCTAATTTCTCATGTTACCCTTGGGAAAATAAAAAAATTGGGGACTAAAAGATCCTGATTGTGGAAAAAATATGATTTTTTTATTTTCATGCCCGGGCGTTATAAACTTCTGTGTAGCCCTTGGGGGTTCAAAGTGCTCACCACACATCTAGATAACTTCTTTGCGGGGTCTAGTTTCCAAAATAGGGTCACTTGGGGGGGTTTCTACTGTTTAGCCACATCATGGGCTCTGCAAACGTAACAAGATGCCCGCAGACCATTCCATCAAGTCGGCATTTCAAAGCGTCACTACATCCCTTCCGAGCCCTGACGTGTGCCCAAACAGTGGTTCCCCCCACATATGGGGTACTAGCGTACTCAGGAAAAACTGGACAACAACTTTTGGGGTCCAATTTCTCCTGTAACCATTGTGAAAATAAAAAATAGTGGGCTAAAAAAAATCATTTTTTGAGAAAAAAAATGATTTTTTATTTTCACGGCTCTGCGTTATAAACTTCTGTGAAGCACCTGGGGTTCAAAGTGCTCACTATGCATCTAGATAAGTTCCTTAGGGCGTCTAGTTTCCAAAATGGGGTCACTTGTGGGGGAGCTCCAATGTTTAGGCACACAGGAACTGTCCAAATGCGACATGGCAACCGCTAAATATTCAAGCATATTTTCCATTCAAAAAGTCAAATGGCGCTCCTTCCCTTCTGAGCCCTGCCGTGCGCCCAAACAGTGGTTTATGACCACATATGAGATATCTGTGTACTCAGGAGAAATTGCCCAACAAATTTTAGGATCCAATTTATCCTGTTGCCCTTGTGAAAATGAAAAAAACTGAGGCTAAAAGAAAATTTTTGTGAAAAAAAAGTACTTTCTTTTTTTTTAAGGATCAATTTGTGAAGCACCTGGGGGTTCAAAGTGCTCACTATGCATCTAGATAAGTTCCTTAGGGGGTCTAGTTTCCAAAATGGGGTCACTTGTGGGGGAACTCCAATGTTTAGGCACACAGGGACTCTCCAAATGCGACATGGCAACCGCTAAATATTCCAGCATATTTTCCATTCAAAAAGTCAAATGGCGCTCCTTCCCTTCTGAGCCCTGCCATGCGCCCAAACAGTGGTTTATGACCACATATGAGGTATTTGTGTACTCAGGAGAAATTGCCCACCACATTTTAGGATCCAATTTATATGTTGCCCATGTGAAAATGAAAAAAACTGAGGCTAAAAGAAATTTTTTGTGAAAAAAAAGTACTTTCTTTTTTTTAAGGATCAAATTTGTGAAGCACCTGGGGGTTCAAAGTGCTCACTATGCATCTAGATAAGTTCCTTAGGGGGTCTAGTTTCCAAAATGGGGTCACTTGTGGGGGAGCTCCAATGTTTAGGCACACAGGGACTCTCCAAATGCGACATGGCAACCGCTAAATATTCCAGCATATTTTCCATTCAAAAAGTCAAATGGCGCTCCTTCCCTTCTGAGCCCTGCCGTGCGCCCATACAGTGGTTTATGACCACATATGAGGTATCTGTGTACTCAGGAGAAATTGCCCAACAAATTTTAGGATCCAATTTATACTGTTGCCCATGTGAAAATGAAAAAAACTGAGGCTAAAAGAATTTTTTTGTGAAAAAAAAGTACTTTCTTTTTTTTAAGGATCAATTTGTGAAGCACCTGGGGGTTCAAAGTGCTCACTATGCATCTAGATAAGTTCCTTAGGGGGTCTAGTTTCCAAAATGGGGTCACTTGTGGGGGAGCTCCAATGTTTAGGCACACAGGGACTCTCCAAATGCGACATGGCAACCGCTAAATATTCCAGCATATTTTCCATTCAAAAAGTCAAATGGCGCTCCTTCCCTTCTGAGCCCTGCCGTGCGCCCATACAGTGGTTTATGACCACATATGAGGTATCTGTGTACTCAGGAGAAATTGCCCAACAAATTTTAGGATCCAATTTATACTGTTGCCCATGTGAAAATGAAAAAAACTGAGGCTAAAAGAAATTTTTTGTGAAAAAAAAAGTACTTTCTTTTTTTTAAGGATCAATTTGTGAAGCACCTGGGGGTTCAAAGTGCTCACTATGCATCTAGATAAGTTCCTTAGGGGGTCTAGTTTCCAAAATGGGGTCACTTGTGGGGGAGCTCCAATGTTTAGGCACACAGGAACTCTACAAATGCGACATGGCAACCGCTAAATATTCCAGCATATTTTCCATTCAAAAAGTCAAATGGCGCTCCTTCCCTTCTGAGCTCTGCCGTGCGCCCAAACAATGGTTTATGACCACATATGAGGTATCTGTGTACTCAGGAGAAATTGCCCAACAAATTTTAGGATCCAATTTATACTGTTGCCCATGTGAAAATGAAAAAACTGAGGCTAAAAGAAAATTTTTGTGAAAAAAAAGTACTTTCTTTTTTTTACAGATCAATTTGTGAAGCATCTGGGGGTTCAAAGTGATCACTATGCATCTAGATAAGTTCCTTAGGGTGTCTAGTTTCCAAAATGGGGTCACTTGTGGGGGAGCTCCAATGTTTAGGCACACAGGGACTCTCCAAATGCAACATGGCAACCGCTAAATATTCCAGCATATTTTCCATTCAAAAAGTCAAATGGTGCTCCTTCCCTTCTGAGCCTTGCCGTGCGCCCATACAGTGGTTTATGACCACATATGAGGTATCTGTGTACTCAGGAGAAATTGCTCAACAAATTTTAGGATCCATTTTATCCTGTTGCCCATGTAAAAATGAAAAAAATGATGCTAAAAAAAATTTTTGTTGGAAAAATTAAAATGTCCATTTTTTCCTTCCACGTTGCTTTAGTTCCTGTGAAGCACCTGAAGGGTTAATAATCTTCTTGAATGTAGTTTTGAGTAGCTTGAGGGGTGCAGTTTTTATAAAGGTGTCACTTTTGGGTATTTTCTGCCATATAGACCCCTCAAAGTGACTTCAAATGTGAGGTGGTCCCTAAAAAAAATGGTTTTGTAAATTTTGCTGTAAAAATGAGAAATCGCTGGTCAACTTTTAACCCTTATAACTTCCTAACAAAAAAAAATTTTGTTCCCAAAATTGTGCTGATGTAAAGTAGACATGTGGGAAATGTTATTTATTAAGTATTTTGTGTCACATAACTCTATGGTTTAACAGAATAAAAATTCAAAATTTGAAAACTGCGAAATTTTCAAAATTTTCGCCAAATTTCCATTTTTTTCACAAATAAACGCAAAAATTATCAACCTAAATTTACCACTAACATGAAGCCCAATATGTCACGAAAAAACAATCTCAGAATCGCTAGGATCCGTTGAAGCGTTCCTGAGTTATTACCTCATAAAGGGACACTGGTCAGAATTGCAAAAAATGGCAAGGTCTTTAAGGTCCAAATAGGCTGGGTCTTGAAGGGGTTAATTACCCTGAAGGTCCCCAGCCTTACCTGTGGAAGGCTTAACATCTTGCTGCCCAATATCAACCCTTCAGTGGACCTATACAGCAGCGCTGGTCACCCTGACCAGGAACCACAGGTGGCGTCACGAACATTCTACAAACACTTTAATCCCCTGTAAATATCCCCCTTTTCAGTGAGCGCCCAGGGCCACGGACCGAGCTGTGTCGCCGTGACATCCCCCATAGAAGTGAACGGGCTCGGTGCCGAGTACCCCACGGCCCTGGCGGGCGACTCAGCAGCTCTGGAGTATAATACAGGATGTAACTCAGGAGCAGTACAGGAACAGTAATGCAATGTATGTGCACAGTGACTGCATCAGCAGAATAGTGAGTGCAGCTCTGGAGCCTAATACAGGATGTAACTCAGGATAAGTAATGTAATGTATGTACACAGTGACTGCACCAGCAGAATAGTGATCACAGCTCTGGAGTATAATACAGGATGTATCTCAGTATCAGTAATGTAATGTATGCACACAGTGACTGCACCAGCAGAATAGTGATCACAGCTCTGGAGTATAATACAGGAGGTAACTTAGGATCAGTAATGTAATTTATGTACACAGTGACTGCACCAACAGAATAGTGAGTGCAGCTCTGGAGCCTAATACAGGATGTAACTCAGGATAAGTACAGGATCAGTAATGTAATGTATGTACACAGTGACTGCACCAGCAGAATAGTGATCACAGCTCTGGAGTATAATACAGAATGTAGCTCAGTATCAGTAATGTAATGTATGTACACAGTGACTGCACCAGCAGAATAGTGATCACAGCTCTGGAGTATAATACAGGAGGTAACTCAGGATCAGTAATGTATGTACACAGTGACTGCACCAGCAGAATAGTGAGTGCAGCTCTGGAGTATAATACAGGATGTAACTCAGGATCAGTAATGTAATGTATGTACACAGTGACTGCACCAGTAGAATAGTGAGTGCAGTGTGTCGACCCGCCACCACAATTGTGGATTACCAGGGCAATGGGGTACTCAGAGCCGAGCCCGTAGAAGTCTATGGGGATTTTGTCACAGGTAGCTGTGGCTCGGTCTGTGGCCCGGGCGGTCTGGCGTATGTTGGGGATATATTTACAGGGGATAGGTTTATATACAGTTCGTGACGCCACCTGTAGTATTCTGGTAATTAGTACCAGCGCTGCTGTAGATCTCTGAGGGGATGGTGATGCAGCTAGATGTCGGGTCCCCTACAGGTGGGACTGGTCCCTCAAAGTCTATGGGATTTGTGAAGTCGGGTGCGGATAAAGAACACAGTCTCACACGGTCAGCGTCTTTCCATACCTTTACTTGTAAGATGTTCAAGCAGGTCCCAGGGAGGCTGATCCAAGGAGGATGTATTTCGAGATAGCAGCTGGGCAAGTTAGGGGCCTCCTTTACTTCCAATATGACGAGTCCAACTAGCATGAAGCGTAGTTCCCTCCAATAAATCTGGTTCTTCTACCACCATGCATGAAGCTATGGTGATGCTTCGGTCCCAGTAACCGGTTAACAGTGCAGGACTTCCAATCCTAAAGCACTCACAATATCTACCACTGTGCCTTTCGCCTTGCCCGTGCTGGTAGCATAAGCATCCCTCACTTCACAGATATATATATCAGTCAGTTCCTTCTTAGTTCCTTCCAGAGCTTGCTAGCAGAATACCAGTAATACTTTTAGGCAGGAGCACGTCTCTGAACCTCTACCGTCCTCTAGACAGGCGTCTGAATTATCTGCAGCTCACTCCTCTCTCCTGCACAGACTTCTCGCTGACTGACTGTCTCCTCAGACAAACTGAACTGACTGAAGACAGGACACTCTCTGACTGAACACTCCCTGCTGATGTCACAAGCTTATAAACCTGTGGGCGTGTCTAAGTGCATGTTGGAATGAATGTTCATTTAGCATTAAACTGCTATCTCTCCACACATCCTCCAGGGTACTGCGTGTGCCTTCACACACCAGGGCTACACATTCCCCCATGGTAAAAGACAGCACTCCCGGGCTGTGAAATACAAGAAGACAGAAAATTTTGTTTATGCATAACAACAAACATTAACTTCTTCCCATCCGGGAGGTACGAATATCTTGAACGTTGCAAACAATAACTTTATATATAGAAATACAAAAGTATTAAATAGCATTCAATAAATATACGGTATACTTGTGAAGGACCCGCACCAAACCTTCAACGTGGGTCCTGGGTGGGCTGCAGGACATCCAAATGCAGACCTCACTCAGTGCCACACCACACGGGTTTTTGGTTCAGAGGTAAGTCAAGGTTTCATGTGAAACCATTAAAAAGGCACTTTAGTGCAACTATTTACAGGATACAGTTTTTGGGCTGGCTCAGTCCTCAGCCTCTGAGTCCATTGTTAAACGAAGACATAATAGGGAAAACACATTTATATATATAGACTTTTACAATGTTCACATAAATTCGTTATAACTACTGCTGATATCTAATGGGTAATTTCCCTTTTGTGATTCTCTCTGATCTACGTGGTGTAGTTTCAGGTATATCAAGTTGCGATCTGTCTGCACTGCGTAACGGCAAACTATAGAACTGCCTTAATCTTTCTATGGATCTGGCAAGCGTACTGATGGCTGGGCGGTGTGAGTCAGCTTCACCAGGAGATCCCATAGTATGGGGCGCTGCTTCAGATGATCCATCTTGAGGTTCCACAGGTTGAGGTGTTGCTGGGATGGGTAACTCCTGAGCGGGCTCAACTGGCACCACAGGCACAACTGGAGGTAGAACTTCCTCTTGTGGCTGATAAAACTGCAACACTGGAATTATCACAGCATCTCCCAGTCTAGGCCAATCCGCAGGAAAATCTCCCAGATCGGTGTGTATGACCTCTTCCTTTCTTTCTCTTTGATTGAGGACAGGGTTCTTTTCACAACTCTTTAAGTGTTCTGGACACAACTTCAAATGATCTCTGGACACAGTGATTGTTGTTCTTCCTCGGTCTTTACTGACGACACAGACTTTTCTATTGTCATATTTAGAATCTTGTATGACGTAGGGTTCTTGCTCCCACTGATTATCCAGTTTATGCATCTTCCTTTTTCTCTTTAATACTACCTCTCCAGGCATCAAAGGCTTGGCAGGAGCATTTCGGTTGTAAACATCTTCCTGTTTCTCCCGTGCCTTATTGAGACTTTCCTCTACACAGATTTGTACTCTTCTGTACTGCTCTTGCCGATTGACGTCCCAGTTTTCAACAGCGTCGTCTGCCTCCGGTTCTACCACTCCAAGTTCTAGATCCATTGGTAGTTTTCCAGGCCTTGCTCTCATAAGATAGGCTGGAGTGCAGTTAGTTGAGCTTACAGGTATATGATTATACAAATCAACCAAATCAGGTAGTAAATCCGGCCATCGATTCCTGTCTTCCAACGGTATGGATCTCAACAAGTCAAGGACAATATGGTTCATCTTTTCACAAAGACCGTTGGTTTGAGGGTGGTATGGTGTCGTTCTAATTTTCTTGCACCCGTACATATGACAGAATTCCTTGAATAAATCGGCTTCAAAAGCGGGTCCCTGATCGGTTAAGACTTGCTCCGGATACCCATGCGGTCTACAAAAGCTTGCTTGAAAGGTCTTCGCGGCCGTCACTGCGGTCTGGTCCTTCACTGGAACAACCACCAGGAATCTGGAGTAATGGTCCACCATGGTCAAGGCGTATGAGTATCCAGATCTACTCGGCGACAGTTTGACGTGGTCCAGGGCCACAATCTCCAGGGGACGAGTCGTCCGGATAGGTTGCAGGGGTGCCTTCTGACTACCGTAGTCCTTTCTTCTGAGACCACAGGGTCCACAGTTCCGACACCACCTCTCGATGGAGCTGCGCATCCCTACCCAGTAGAACCGGCATCTCAACAGGGTCTCCAGCTTTCTCCAGCCAAAGTGTCCTGCTTGATCGTGGTAGGCTTCCAACACCATTGGGACGTCTGCCTTGGGGACCACGATTTGCCAGACCATCTCATGGGTTCTGGGGTTGACGTATCTCCTGCACAACTTCTCACGGTATAGGAACAACCTGCTTTTCTCGTTCCACAGGAGCTTGGCTGACATAGGTGCATCCTTTTCCAGAGAGGAGCCTTCCTGTCTTAACAACTCCTTGATGCGGCTGACCACTGGATCACTGTCCTGAGTCTCTTTCCAACTATGATGGGGTAAAGGATTTAATGTTGCACCATTCTGCTTTCTGTGGACTCGATGCTCGTGGACTACCCCATTTCGATGGAACGCGGGTAGCTCAATTTCTTCCAGGTCGTCCGATTCTTCTTCCGTATCAGAGTCATGCGGCATTCGGGACAATGCATCAGCATTAGCATTCTTTCGACCTGCCCGGTACTTGATAGTAAACTGGTAATTGGACAACCGAGCCATCCATCGCTGCTCCATGGCACCCAGCTTGGCGGTTTCCAGGTGCGTTAGAGGGTTGTTGTCTGTGTACGCCGTGAACTTGTTGGAGGCCAGATAGTGCTTAAATCTTTCAGTAATGGCCCAGACCAGCGCCAGAAACTCTAGCTTGAAGCTGCTATAATTTTCCGGATTCCTTTCCGTTGGCCTGAGTTTTCTGCTAGCATAAGCGATGACTTTTTCTTGGCCATTCTGCTTCTGACTGAGAACTGCTCCCAGCCCTTCATTACTGGCGTCGGTGTACAACAGGAACGGTTGGCTGTAATCAGGATAGGTTAAGATCTCATCACCTGTCAGGATCTCTTTCATCTTTTGGAATGCTTCAGCCTGTTCTTTACCCCAATTAAAGGGAGGGTTTCTGCTCTTTAAGGATTGTCCTACCAGGAGGTCCTGTAAAGGAGCTGCCTTCTTCGTGTAATCTTTCACGAATCTCCTGTAGTAACCCGTTAGTCCCAGGAACTGTCGCACTTCCTTAAGGTTTTTCGGCTCCGGCCACTTCTGGATGGCAGTGACTTTCTCTGGGTCTGGCGCTACTCCTTCCGAACTGACGATGTGCCCCAAGTATTGTACCTTCTGTTTGAGTAGATGGCATTTTGAGGGTTTTAATTTCATCCCGTACCTGGACAGGGACTCGAATACTTCTGCCAGGTGCTTCAGATGGTCCTCATAAGTCTTGGAATACACGATGACGTCGTCTAGGTATAGCAGCACGGTTTCAAAATTGAGATGTCCCAGACAGTTTTCCATCACTCTCTGAAATGTTCCTGGGGCACTACTGAGCCCAAACGGCATTCTGTCGAACTCACAGAGCCCCATTGGGGTGGTGAAAGCCGTTTTCTCACGATCCTCCTCAGCCACAGCCACTTGCCAGTAACCACTAGTCAGATCAAGGGTAGAAAAGTAGTTAGCCGTTTTCAGAGCAGCTAATGATTCCTCTATACGTGGTAGCGGGTATGCATCCTTGTGTGTTATGCGGTTCACCTGCCTGTAATCCACACACATTCTCATACTACCATCTTTCTTTTTAACCAGAACTAGAGGGGCTGCCCAGGGGCTACAACTATCCCTTATCACCCCAGCTTTCTTCATATCATTCAACATTTCTTTAGCCTTCTGATAATGAGCTGGAGGTATGGGCCTATACCGCTCTTTGATGGGAGGATGACTGCCTGTAGGGATATGATGTTGTACTCCCTTAATGATCCCAAAATCAAGTGGATTTTTGCTAAACACTTGGGCGTACTCTTGCACCACCCGTAATACCCCTTGCTTCTGGTGAGCGGGAGTGGTGTCCGTCCCAACATGGAGTTGCTGACACCATTCCGCCACCTGAGTTGCTGGGTCATTGTCCTCCTCTATTTGACAGGAGTCTAAGGACTCAGCCGGGAGAATAGAATTATTATCAACAGCATGAAGTTTAGCAATGGTTGCATAACGGGGTAAATTTACCTCATCATCTCCCCAATTGAGAAGCCGTACCGGTACTCTTCCATTCACCACTTCTACTACTCCTCTAGCAGTCATAAGTGTAGGTCTATGTTCTGAATGGTGGGGTTCTACTACAGCTTGGTAATTCTGTCCTCTCAGACCTATGGCTGCCCTGCACCAAATGATCATTTCACTCATTGGGGGTATCACAATAGGATCTGAGTCAGTGACCCGTACATTACCAATTTCGCCGTCGGTAAGCTTCGCTTGCTGCTGACACACCAGGGCCCGGATCTCTCTTTGGATTACTTCTCTCTGCCTTGGTCGGGCAATCTCAGCGAGCTGTTGGAGCAAGAACACAACTTCTCCCAAACAATTACCGATAATGTTAGTACCCAAAATGATATTTAAACCGTTCTCCTCATTTACAGTCTTTACTACCAGAAGCCCTTGGTCTTTCAACTCCTCTCTGCCCACTTTTACATCTACACATTTTGTTCCGAGTACTTCTACAGGAAGACCATTCGAAGCATACACAGTAAAGTCAAGGCTCGGAGGTTTAAGACTGTCCATTGACCAGTACTTGGTATATAGAACATCAGGTATTAGGGTCACCTGGGACCCAGTGTCTAACAATGCTGGAACAGCAATACCATCTAGAATAATAGACAGGTAGGGTCGCCCGCCCACATACCTGCGGTTCCAGTCTAGGGGGCCTGACGGGTATTCTCCTGGGTGTTGGCCCTTGGACCCAGGTTCTGCCCGTTTAAAGGACACTGTGTAGACAGATGACCTTTCCGGTTGCAGCGATAACAGATGATCTCCCGACGAGGAGGGTGTTGATCAGAGGTTGCTCCTGGGGGTGGCGTTGTCCTCCTCCGGGGGGGCGACGTCTTCTTTCTTCTCCGGTGCATCCACGGAACGTCCTCTGGGCAGTCAGCTAACAAGATCTTTCCTTCCTCCTCTTTCCGCAGCTGTAGGGCACTCATCACAGCGGCCAGATTTTTAGTCAGCTGGCGCACCTCTGAGCGCAGACAGTCCAATTCACTAGGAGGTGTCACCTGCGTTTTGGTTTCTGCCACTAGCGGGGAACAGGGGGTTACTGCCGGTTCCAGAGTGACTTCACCCTGATGATGTTGGGTGGCCACCTCAGGTTTGCCCAGGGGCCGCAGCCCTTTTATTGCCATGTCCTTTAGGGCATCAAAGGTAGCATCCGGATGATCTAAGGACCACCAATTTACAGTTCTGCGTTCCTCTGGGGATCTCAATCCCTGTATAAATTGTTCTTTCAGCATTCTATTCTCGTCGATAGCATTTAAATTGTTAATTTGCTTGAGGGCTCTCAGGGCTCCCTGTAGTCGGCAAGCGTAGTCCCGGATGCTGTCACCTGGCTGTTGTGAACAGTGATAGAAGGCCATCCGGAGATCCGTTTCTGTGCGGTCTTCAAATATGGCATGTAGCTTCAGGAAGATCGCAGGTACCGACTCCTGATCAACGGTATCCCAAGTCTCCACTTCCCTCTCAGCAGCGCCAGTTAGCTGCCCTATTAGCACAGCAGCTTTTTGTCTCTCAGGCATGGAGTACATTTCTAGGATGCTGCATAACTTCCGCTTGAAGCCTGCTAATGTGCCTGGCTCACCGCTGTATTGGGGAAGCCATTTCGCCCCAGGCATATATGGGAGCGTTAGTGGCATGATCGGGACTACCGGACTGGGTGCAGGGCCTGCGCCCCCATCTGGCGCTACAATACCAGACGGTGCGGGATTGGGGACTCCGACCGGGGCCGCACTGTCAGCCGGTTGTTGTGACATCTTAGCGCCCCCTTGGTTAAACGGAGCCTACCGGTTTCAGATGCTGCTACTTCACAGGCACCGCAGTGAGAACAGGACCTTCGTCGCAGGCGCTCTGATGTCAGAGCGTTCACTTCCTGTTGCAGGACCTGCCGCTGAGTCAGAGCCGGGGGCGTGTCCAAGACTTTGCGCGCTCTTTCAGGTACGCCCACCTTCTTCTCCAGCGCCTGAGGGCGCGAATCTGGCGGCAAATATGGCGGTATTTGGCGCCAAACAATAGCAACAGTCTTTTTCACCAAAACACTCCACAGGCACACAGGGCTCGCAATGCTGCAAGTTTCGTATCCTGTTCGTGACGCCAAGTTGTGTCGACCCGCCACCACAATTGTGGATTACCAGGGCAATGGGGTACTCAGAGCCGAGCCCGTAGAAGTCTATGGGGATTTTGTCACAGGTAGCTGTGGCTCGGTCTGTGGCCCGGGCGGTCTGGCGTATGTTGGGGATATATTTACAGGGGATAGGTTTATATACAGTTCGTGACGCCACCTGTAGTATTCTGGTAATTAGTACCAGCGCTGCTGTAGATCTCTGAGGGGATGGTGATGCAGCTAGATGTCGGGTCCCCTACAGGTGGGACTGGTCCCTCAAAGTCTATGGGATTTGTGAAGTCCGGTGCGGATAAAGAACACAGTCTCACACGGTCAGCGTCTTTCCATACCTTTACTTGTAAGATGTTCAAGCAGGTCCCAGGGAGGCTGATCCAAGGAGGATGTATTTCGAGATAGCAGCTGGGCAAGTTAGGGGCCTCCTTTACTTCCAATATGACGAGTCCAACTAGCATGAAGCGTAGTTCCCTCCAATAAATCTGGTTCTTCTACCACCATGCATGAAGCTATGGTGATGCTTCGGTCCCAGTAACCGGTTAACAGTGCAGGACTTCCAATCCTAAAGCACTCACAATATCTACCACTGTGCCTTTCGCCTTGCCCGTGCTGGTAGCATAAGCATCCCTCACTTCACAGATATATATATCAGTCAGTTCCTTCTTAGTTCCTTCCAGAGCTTGCTAGCAGAATACCAGTAATACTTTTAGGCAGGAGCACGTCTCTGAACCTCTACCGTCCTCTAGACAGGCGTCTGAATTATCTGCAGCTCACTCCTCTCTCCTGCACAGACTTCTCGCTGACTGACTGTCTCCTCAGACAAACTGAACTGACTGAAGACAGGACACTCTCTGACTGAACACTCCCTGCTGATGTCACAAGCTTATAAACCTGTGGGCGTGTCTAAGTGCATGTTGGAATGAATGTTCATTTAGCATTAAACTGCTATCTCTCCACACATCCTCCAGGGTACTGCGTGTGCCTTCACACACCAGGGCTACACAGCAGCTCTGGAGTATAATACAGGATGTAACTCAGGAATCAGTAATGTATGTACAAAGTGACTGCACCAGCAGAATAGTGAGTGCAGCTCTGGGGTATAATACAGGATGTAACTCAGGATCAGTAATCTAATATATGTACACAGTGACTGCACTAGCAGAATAGTGAGTACAGCTCTGGAGTATAATACAGGATGTAACTCAGGATCAGTAATGTATGTACACAGTGACTGCACTAGCAGAATAGTGATTGCAGCTCTGGAGTAAAATACAGGATGTAACTCAGGATCAGTAATGTAATGTATGTACACAGTGATTGCACCAGCAGAATAGTGAGTGCAGCTCTGGGGGTATAATACAGGATGTAACTCAGGATCACTAATGTAATGTATGTACACAGTGACTGCACCAGCAGAATAGTGAGTGCCGCTCTGGAGTATAATACAGGAGGTAACTCAGGATCAGTAATGTATGTACACAGTGACTGCACCAGCAGAATAGTGAGTGCAGCTCTGGAGTATAATACAGGAGGTAACTCAGGATCAGTAATGTATGTACACAATGACTGCACCAGCAGAATAGTGAGTGCAGCTCTGGAGTATAATACAGGATGTAACTCAGGATCAGTAATGTAATGTATGTACACAGTGACTGCACCAGCAGAATAGTGAGTACAGCTCTGGAGTATAATACAGGATGTAACTCAGGATCAGTAATGTAATGTATGTACACAGTGACTGCACCAGCAGAATTTTGAGTGCAGCTCTGGAGCATAGTACAGGATGTAACTCCATACTGGCTATCAGTAAAAGTTGGCTACTAGTCAGAAATTTACATAAACTTTCCATCTACCTGCACTTATTTATAACCACAATCAATTCTGTAAGAGGCCCCCAAAATCTGTCGTTACCTTGTGAGTTGTTCTATATAAAGGGTTAAAGCCCCCGTCTCTAGGTCGATATTCTGCAACATTGTTCAGATATTCATCATTTCTATGGTAAATAAGTCACTTCATCATTTTTTCCACTTCTATGCCAGGATTTGTTCTATACAGAAATGAGCAAAATAATTTGGCAAGTTTTGAAAGTCTCCAGATTTCAGTGAGTTGCTGCCAGAGAAGCATCTCCATGATTCCCGGGGCTGAAGAACAGTTTGGATTCCATAACAATAAATAAGCAGAATGTTGTGATTCATCCGATCGGCTCCGGTCACAATAACCCTTACTACTCCCAGCGGCCATGTTCAGTCCTGTTCAGAAATAACATGACAACAAAGCCTTGTACTGAGCATTGCTCAAATATTGAAGGGGCCAAAGCCAAGGTTTGCTTGCCCAATTCTCAATGCTGTCCGGAAGATTGCTCAACAGGGTCGTCCAAGTGGTGTCTTCATGCTGGGTCATCCATGTGGGGTCATCCCTAAGGAGTCATCTTTGAGGGATCATCCATAATGGGTTGTTTCTGTAGTGGTCATCCATGTGGGGTCATCAATGAGGAGTGATCTTGGAGGGATCATTCATAATGGGTTGTTTCTACGGAGGTCCTCCATGTGGGGTCATCAATGAGGAGTCATCTTTGAGGGATCATTCATAATGGGTTGTTTCTACGGAGGTCCTCCATGTGGGGTCATCAATGAGGAGTTATCTTTGAGGGATCATTCATAATGGTTGTTTCTACGGAGGTCCTCCATGTGGCGTCATCAATGAGGAGTCATCTTTGAGGGATCATTCATAATGGGTTGTTTCTATGGAGGTCCTCCATGTGGTGGTCATCAATGAGGAGTCATCTTTGTACGAACATTCATACTGACTGTATAAGTGAGGTCGTCCATGATGTGTCTTCATGTTGGGCCGTCCATGTGGGGTCATCCATAAGGAGTCATCTTTCAGGGATCATCCATAATGGGTGGTCGTCCATGTGGGGTTATCCATGTGAATTTGTGGGGTCCTCTATCTCAGGTTGTACATGTGGGGGTTATCCTTGTTTAGTTGTCCATATGGGATCATTTATGTGGGGTCATTGTTTTAGTGTCAAGCTTGAGGAGTCTTTCATATGGGGCCATTAATTTGGGGTCATCCATGTGGTGTCGACTATGTGCAGTTGTCCATCTGAAGGCAAATAATGGTGTCCAATTGTACACTCTATAAAATGGTGTGGGGGCAGCGGTAAAGCTTTGTAAGCTCCTCTCCCTTTCTAAGTTTTCCCAGAGCCCAGAGAGCTCACATGACGCAGCCCCGACTCCAATGACTCCTGTTTACAGGGCATTTGGGAAGAATTTGCCCTCCTGATTAGCCCATTGGGGGCATTTAGAGGGGATAACTGTGCCCATGCCAATGTTACATGCATTTCTCATCCTGCAGCAAGCGAGGACTGGACCCTCGTTCCTTGTAAATGTCAGTGTTTTTATCCTTATTAAGAATATATTTAAATACGTCCTTTATAATTGTATCGTTGTCATTTTCGCCGCGCACTTGGCGTGAAAGCACTTGGAAAAAAAATTGATTGCAAAGATAAAAAAAATACAAAAGACCCAACAATTGTATCCAGTAACGGCGGAGCATAATGGGCTCTTTTACAAGGACATTTGTTTTATCTAATAAAAGTCAGAGTTTTAAGAGAAGCCATTAAAAATAATGCTAGCTCAGTTAAAGAGCAGGGAGATTGTTGCTCTGGTTGGCGGTGACGGCGCGGCGGTTCGTTACACAGCACAAAGACGCAAAGGCCAATTAACAATGGATGCTCTGACGAGCCGCGGCAAATCTCACAGATCCGAACCCTTCATCCGCAGACACAACACTTCCAGATAGGACAAGAGACAGAAATGACTAAAGCAATATTGTGTCTCTCTCAAGAGGAAAAGATTCCCGTCCTGATGAAAAGAATGAACAACGAGCAGAAAAACAAAAATTGCAACCAGGATGAGATATAATGTATCCCTGCCACCCTGACCTCATGCCACCTCCTCCTACTAATGTAGTAATGAGAGGATACAATAAGAGCAGCACATGGCAACAATGTCACGGTATACGTATCTGTACTGCTCGCTCCATTCCTGCTGCTTTGTGTGTACAGCTTCTGTACAGAGTAATATGTTTCCATGGTAACAGACTACAAACACATCCTGTGCAGTCTGATATTGCACTCGTAGACTACTGTATCTTTCTAGACATGGGTTTGGTAGATTTGAAAGGAATGTGATTGCAGGATCAGACTACACTGGGTTTGTTTTGTAGTCTGTTACCATAGAAACATAGGCATGTATAGGAGCTGTAAGCACAAAATGTTACAAAATGTTTAACAAACACCACCTTATTGCATCAGACATCGGGTCACTTGTTTGTGAGATCCTATGATCATAAAAACCCTCACTAGAATGGGACTGAGCTGCAATACCAATCACAGACACAGGAGGCGCTCTTCTGGTGAAGGGCAATACCCACAATCACATAATGATAAGCTCTGCTAAAGATTGACACAAAATGTCCTAAACACATTGGCAGAGTCCCCAAGGTCAGCGCTCAGTGACTCAGTGACGATGTTTCTGGGTGTGAGCTCTTCAATAAATACATTTTACACCGTCCTGGGGAACATCATTAATATATACTGTATATAAAGCCTTAATCCCCTGCAGACATGATAGGTGGACAATCCCTTTAAGGCGATGTCTGCACCTTTGTGACACCTTGATGCCTCACACACAGGACATTGATCCATAGTAACACCTTACTGCGTTCCTGGGTGACGCCAGATCCTTTGTATCACAGTCACTGATACTTTGTGACTTTCACTTTCTTCTTGTCTTTTTTTTACCATCTTTAGAAAATGTGTTAAGAAGTTTTCGGCTCTGAACTTTCAAAGGGCAAAAGTTTTTGATTTTGCGACAAAATGTTTTGAGAACAGAAGCGTCTGAACTTCTGGCGTTGCGATTTCGCCTTTTTATCTGCGGTTTAAATTTATCTTAGTCGGTTTTAAAGGGAAACCAATTCTAATTAGACGCAACTAAGTAGATAGATCTGCAGATAAATTAATTAGGGAGATACAAAGTACCGCCGCTCTATTCCGTGGTAATGAGACGGCCGCTAATCTGAGGAATGAGAGATCTGAGAGTCCTGCGCCCCCTGACGGGGCAGCGTAACCTTTCACCAGCAGACCACCAGACTCTGAGCCAAGTACCAGTTCCACATTAGCAGCAGGGGGCTCAGGATGCACACCCCTATGGACAAAATACTAGATAGTGGAAGGCTTCACAGCAGTGAGAGGGTAGACTATAGGGTGAGAATACAATATAGAGGCATCGGAATAGGGGGTCGGCCAGCGGGGAAGTGACCTGTGCCGCGTCACCTCCAGATATATATCTATAAATGGTACAGTTCTGGTAATAAATGAGTTAAGTATAAAGCTGCTGTTTAGGTGTTGTATGGTAGTATAGGAACACTGTATGGCAGTATTATATGAGCATTGCAGGGTGGTAATTAATATTTTGTCTGGTTGTTTTATTTATCATTTTTGTATGGTATTATTTGGGTCCTATTTTGAGTTAATGTTTTGGCACAACATGGGGGTATTATTTGAGCACGATATGAGGCCTTATTTATGCTCTATATGCGGCCTTATTATGGCACATATGGGGTCTTATTTGTGCTTTATATAGGGCTTTATAGCATGGTATGTGGTCTTATTTATGCTCTATATGGGGTCTTATTATGGCACGGTATGGGGTCTTCTTTGTGCTCCATATGAGGCCTTGCTATTTGACGGTATGGGGTCTTATGTGTGCTCTGTATGGGGCCTTATTACGGCATGGTATGGGGCCTTATTTGTGCTCCATATGGGGCCTTATGGTACGGTATGGGGTCTTATTTGTGCTCTATGTGGGGCCTTGTTATGGCACGGTAAGGGGCCTTATTTGTGCTCTATATTATTGCAAGGCATGGGGTCTTTTTTGTGCTCTATATGGGGTCTTATGGCACGGTATGGGGCCTTATTTGTGCTCTATATGGGGCCTTATTATGGCATGGCATGGGGCCTTACTTGAGCTCTATATGGGGTCTTATGGCACGGTATGGGGTCTTATTTGTGCTCTATATGGGGCATCATTATGGCACGGTATGGGGCCTTATTTGTTCTCTGTATGGGGTCTTGTTATGGCACAGTATGGGGCCTTATTTGTGCTCTATATGGGGCATCGTTATGGCATGGTATGGGGCCTTATTTTTGCTCTATATGGGGCCTTATTTGTGCTCTATATGGGACCTTATTATGGCACGGTATGGGGCCTTATTTGTGCTTTATATGGGGTCTTATGGCATGGGATGGGGCCTTATTTGAGCTCTATATGGGGACTTATAGCACGGTATGGGGTCTTATTTGTGCTCTGTATGGGGCATCGTTATGGCACGGTAGGGGGCCTTATTTGAGCTCTATATGGGGCGTTATGGCACGGTATGGGGCCTTATTTGAGCACTGTATGGCCATGTTTATTTTGCCGTGTGCTGCTACTTGCCACTGTGCAGTAGATATTTTTCAGTCTGTGCTGTCAGCTCTATATACAGCCGTCTCACAGTGATATTTGCTCGCTGGATGGCTCTATTATATACAGTACGTATGAGGCTGAAGCTGCCGGATCCTCCAATACATGTTGCATCTTCGGTATGAACAGATCTCGCCTTCTCCCGGGAATGATCGTCCCTGCTCTTGGCCTTTGTATGTAGATTCCACGGTCGGAGCGGCGTCCATGAATGTGTGATGAGGGGCCGTTCTCCACCCCAGATCTTCAGAGCCTCTCCTCTAATTGTCCAGATATGATAAGGACACATCCTCGCCGGCGCTCCATGAAAGACAATCAGCCTAAGATGTCATTAAGCCGCGGACGGTGACATTGTGTCCTCACACTGAGAATACACCGCCTTCCAGTCCTATTATCGCAGAGCACATTAGCGCTGTCATCGCCATAACGGATGATCCTCCAGATCCATCTCTACAATCACACACTTGTCTGTTTGTACATGGCAATGTCAGGCGAGCCATCATATCCGGAGAGAGCCGCCGCCATGAAGGCTAATTAGTGCGGCCTGAAGACAAACTGGGAAATTAACACATTAAAAGACAATTTGCCATTGAGAGAAATTTCTAGAATCATTATTTATAGGAAAATAAGGAAGCTGCATGAGTGGAGCTGAGGTCACATCAGCTACGGTGGAGTCAGGTCACGGCGTCCACAGTGGAATCAGGTCACGGCAGCCACAGTGGATTCAGGTCACGGCGGCCACGGTGGAGTCAGGTCACGGCGGCCACGGTGGAGTCAGGTCACGGCGGCCACAGTGGAGTCAGGTCACGGCGGCCACGGTGGAGTCAGGTCATGGCAGCCACGGTGTAGTCAGGCCACGGTGGAGTCAGGTTGCGGCGTCCACACTAGAATTAGATTGCGGCGGCCACACTGAATTCAGGTTGTGGCAGTCACGCTGGATGCGGGTCACGGTGGTCGCACTGGACTCGGGTCACGGTAGCCATGATGGACAAGCAGAGATCTTAGTAATGGTGAGGGATTGAAGCAGAGATCCAGACCACAGTTACTAAGCAGTTGTAAGATTCCCACAAGAGTATGTCGGAGCCAGAGAATGGATGACCTGACGCATCTGACTCAATGGAAACGACCTTGTACCCGACATAAAGCTGCCACACAAAGGGAAAGAGACTGGAGTAAATAACGAGACATGAAGAGTGACCCCCCCCAAGGCACTCGGTGCAGACCCCATGATGATGGGGGCCACCACGTGTCACCAGAAAGTGAGGACTCGGCAGGGGACAGCAAGGAATCAGTGGAATAATGATCCTTGCATCCCTTGAAATCAGTCTGGGAAGGGTCGGGTATAGGATCTGCTGCATAGTGGAACGACAGATGGACGGAATGATGGACGGATGAAACAATGGACACATCTGGCAAATGGCAGTACTCCTCAGGTTGCGGATACTGTAAAAACTGAGACAGAGAAGAAGCCGTCTGTTTTCCTTATAAAAGATAAAGGACGTCAGGCAGCACGATTGTGTCACTTACTTCCTACACATGGACATATAGACGGCAGCGAGGATGAAGAGGCACTGTTACCATGACACATAGAAGGCACTATTACTATGCAGAGGCACAGAAGGGGCGCCACTACTAAGTAGAGGCCCAGAGAGGGAGCTATTACTGTGGAGAGGCACAGAGAGGGCATCATTACTATGGAGATACATAGAGAGGGCACTATTATTATGGAGAGACACAGAGAGGGCACTGTTACTATGGAGAGGCACAGAAAGGGCACTATTACTATGGAGAGGCACAGAGTGAGGGCACTATTACTATGGAGAGGCACAGACAGGGCACTGTTACTATGGAGAGGCACAGACAGGGCACTATTACTATGGAGAGGCTGAGAGGGGGCACTATTACTATGGAAAGGCACAGAGAGGGCACTATTACTATGGTGAGGCACAGAGAGAGCACTATTACTATGGAGAGGCTGAGAGGTGACACTATTAGGCTAAGTGCACACGATCAGGAATAATTGCGTTTTTTTAGCGGTTTTTCCGCTATTTTCCGCGGTTAAACCGCGAACAAAACGCAAGCATTAAGCATTCTATACGTTTTAATTGATTCCGCATGTTTTGTACACATGTTGCGTTTTTTTCCGCGAAAAAAAACGCTTAGCGGAAAAAAAAGCAACATGTTCATTAATTTAGCGTAACCGCGGTGATTCCGCCGCCATAGGAATGCATTGAACCGCTTACTTTCCGCATGTGGCTATGCCCACTATGCGCAATGTAAGCGGTTCATGTGCGGATGGTACCCAGGGTCTGGAGCAGAGGAGACTCTCCTCCAGGCCCTGGGTACCATATCCCTGGTAAAACAATAATTAAAATAAAAAATAATGATATTCTCACCTTCCGGCGGCCCCCGCAGCCTTCCCGCCTTCAGCGACGCTCCCGGCAACTTCCGGTCCCAAGAGTCCTTTGCGAGAATCACCCAGATGGCATAGCGGTCTCGCGAGATGCACGTCATCGGTGTGATTTGTCGCAATGCATCCTTGGGACCGCGAGTTGCCGGGAGCGTCGCTGAGAGGCGGGAAGGCTGCGGGGGCCGCCGGAAGGTGAAAATATCATTATTTATTATTTTTTTTATTATTTTTACATTAGATCTTTTTACTATTGATGCGGCATAGGTGGCATCAATAGTAAAAAGTTGGTCACACGTGTCAAACATTATGTTTGACTCGTGTGACCAACCTGTCAATCAGTTTTCCAAGCGATGCTACAGATCGCTAGGAAAACGCTAGCATTCTGCAAGCTAATTACGCTTGCAAAACGCTATTATTCTGGCGGGAATCAGCATAAAAAAAACGTGCGTATTTCCTGCGGGAGAAGTGCGGGATTGCCGCGGAAATTTCCGCGGCAATTCCGCAACGTGTGAACTTAGCCTTACTATGGAGGGGCTGAGAGGGGGCACTATTACTATGGAAAGGCACAGAGAGAGCACTATTACTATGGAGAGGTAGAGAGGGCACTATTACTATGGAGAGGCACAGAGAGAGCACTATTACTATGGAGAGGCACAGAGAGAGAGAGCACTATTACTATGGAGAGATACAGAGAGGGGGCACTATTACTATGGAGAGACACAGAGAGGGGCACTATTACTATGGAGAGGCACAGAGAGGGCAATGTTACTATGGACAGGCACATCGAGAGAGCACTATTACTATGGAGAGACACAGAGAGGGCATTATTACTATGGAGAGACACAGAGAGGGCATTATTGTTGCACAGCTTCTGAATCCACACCTTTGCAGAGGAAACTTCACAGAGCAGGTTGCATGGGATAACAAGCGTTTACTTCTCTGAACACGAGGTAAAGGAATAATGCACAGACATTACAGCATTGCATCAGCAAACATGAACAAAACGAAAGTGAAACTAAACAGAAGACTAATTCTTATACAATACATTAAAGAAGGAAACGTTACACAACATCGCCATCTACTGTCAGGTCAGCATAAAGTTCTCCTTCACACAAATAAGTTCTGATCTGTTGCATATGACAACACCCTTTCTCAACAGTAAGGACTTATTCAATCAAACCCAATTTTTTATTAGTCTCTGATGTTTATCAGCATTCAACGCCTTCGTGAAAATGTCCGCTGTCATTTCTTCAGTAGGGCAATACTCCAACTTTAAGACTCCTTGGTCCTCTTTGAGTTTTGTTGTTTCCAAGTGTGATTGTCCTAATTCTGTCAAAAATTGTCTTAACCACAGTACTTCTTGTCTTTCTATCTGTATTCCTAGGTACTGTTTTACATTTCCCAAGTCTTTGATTTCAAAATGTTGCTTCAGGATTTTTAGAATGTTTTCTTTATCCCTTTCTTGTTTAAATCAAATCAAAATGTCGTCTACATATATGAGTACATAAATCCATCCATTACTCAGCCTTTTTGTGTACAAGCATGGATCAGCTTTGCTTCTTTAAAATTTTTCATTTGTTAGTACTTCTGTGATTTTGTCATTCCACGCTTTAGCTGCTTGTTTTAAACCATATATGCTTTTCTGTAGTTTGCAAACTTTGTTTGGATTTCTTTCATCTTTGAATCCTGGAGGTTGTTCCATGTAAATGTCTTCTGTTAAATCTCCATTCAAAAAAGCTGTCTTTACATCCAGATGTCTTAGTTCCATCTGTTCCACTGCTGCAACTGTAAGTAAAGTTCTTATTGTAGTGTGTTTGACAACTGGAGCAAATGTTTCATCATAGTCTTCTCCATATTTTTGAGAATACCCTTTAGCTACGAGTCTTGCTCGATATCTTTCAGGTGTGCCATCTGTTTGGTATTTTACTTTAAAAATCCATTTACATCCTATGGCTTTTCTTCCTTCTGGCAAATCTGTTAGTGTCCATGTATTTGAATCATGCATAGATTTAATTTCTGTTTCTGTTGCTTCTATCCATTTATTAGCTTCTTCTTCAGGAAGTTTAGATATGTCTTTCCCAAGAGGTAGGTTCATAGATTTTTCTTATACTTGTCTTGTATGAGAGACGTTTTGGTGGTTTTCCTTTGTTCTCTCTTATTGAACGTCTTGGTTCTGTGTCTGTTTGTAGTTGTGATTCTTCACTTTCAGTATTTTGTTCTTCATTCATTTCTACTTCTTTCTCATCAGATATTTCTTCAGTTATGTCACTATTGTTTTTCTCATTTTTTGTTTCAACTGAAATCATAATGTCTTCATTTAAATCTTCAATGAATGTCACACTGTTACTCACTGTAACTCTGTCTGTTTTGGGATCTAGGATTCTATATCCTTTGCAGTTTTCACTATATCCAACAAATATTCCTTCCATGGATCTGTTTTGAAGTTTGGAACGTTTTTCTGTTGGAATGAATATTAAAACTTTACATCCAAAAACTTTTAAATGATTGACACTTGGTTTCATACCTTGCCACAGTTCATATGGAGTTTTCTTCAGTTTTCTGGAAAAAAGTCGGTTCTGTAGATATGTAGCTGTCATTGCTGCCTCACCCCAATATTTCTCTGGTAGTTTAGAATCTGTCAGCATACATCTCATCATTTCTGTTAGAGTTCTGTTTTTCCTTTCTGCTACTCCATTTTGTTCAGGTGTGTATGGAACAGTTTTCTGATGTTCTATTCCATTTTGTCTTAAGTAGTCTTCTATTCTGTGACCTGTAAATTCACCTCCATTATCACTTCTGATGACAATTGGCTTCCTTTGAAATTTGTTACTTGATCTTGTTACATAGTCTACAAGTTTATCAAAAACTTCACTTTTGTTCTTAATTAAGTATGTGACTGTGTATCTTGAGTAGTCATCTATAAAAGTCAACATGTATCTATTGCCTCCTGATGTAGTCACTTTCATGGATCCACATACGTCAGTATGCACCAAATCAAGTGGTCTTTCACTTTTCATCTCACTTTCTTTTGGAATAGATATCCTTGTGGCTTTGGATTTTATACAACATTCACATCTTATGGTAATTGAGCAATCTGATATCTTTAAATCTTTTGTCAATTCTTTTCTCTGTAGTTCCCTTATACTGTCCGGGTGTCTATGTCCTAGACGTCTATGCCACATGTGAATACAGTTTTTGTGATCATGTGTACATACCTTCATCTGTTCCTTTGGTTTGTCAAAATGATATAATTGTTCATCTGCCTTGACTTTGGTTATCAACTTGTTTTCTGCAATAATTGCACACTCATTATCTTTGAATTTTACTGTAAGTCCTTTTGCTGTTAAACGTTTCACAGATAATAATCCGCCTTCCAATTTTGGAACATACAACACATCCTGTACAAGTATCTTTGAATCTTGTCCGAACTTGTTTGAACAATTTAGCATACCTTGTCCGATACCTTCTGCGGTTATTTTGCTTCCATCTGCAAGATAAATGGCTTCTTTCTTATTTAAATCAAGATCAGTAAAGAAATTCTTGTCACTTGCCATATGACTCGTTGCTCCTGAATCAATAAACCAACCAAGTGATGATTTCTTATCAGTTACTTTAAATGTGCCATTCCAATTATTAATTACATGAATCAGAAATTGTGTTTTTTACCTTCTGTATATTATCTTTATAGTGTAATTTCTGTTGTTCAGCTTTCCATATAGTACAGTCTTTCTTTAAATGACCTTTTTTCTTACATCTGAAGCATTCTCTTGTCTCTTTATTATAGGGTTTTTAAGTTCTGTAGCTTTAAGAGCATTTCCATTATCTTTTTCAGTAGAATCATTTGTTTGCTCTTTCCTTCTCTGATATTCATCTATGAGTCTGGTCTTCACAAACTCTAATGTAATGTCAGTTTCTGGTCTTGTCTCTAGTGCATTTATTAAAGCTGTATATGAATCTGGTAAACTGCACAATAAAATTGCTGCTATATGGCTTTCCTTAATGTCTTCACCAATAGATCTTAGCTGTAATATCACTTCCATAATAGAGAATATATTCTTCTGCATGTCACTGCATTTAGTCTCATATTGTAAAGCTTTCTTAGTATAAATAACTTGTGATTTAAGCTTGTATCTCTCATATAGCTTTCTTAATTCTTCCCACATTCCTTTCGCTGTTTCTTCATTTCTTATATGTATTAATTGAGCATCATCCACTAATAAGCTGATGGTAGCTCTCGCTTGTCTATTTTTTCTATCCCATGTCTGATTATCTTCATCAGGTCTATCTGTATTGATTACTTCCATAAATCATCTTTAGACAATAACATCTCTACTTTGAACTTCCATAGCTGATAGTTCTCATCAATCAGTTTAGCTACTGTGAGTTTTAGCTCTGTGCTATTCATCATTTTTAACTTATCTTACTTGTTTGGAGAGACTTGCACTGAAGAATTCTTCTGCATTCACCAGAGTCTTGCTGAGCGTTCCAGTGTCCTGGGTATCTGGTATTCTTGGGTGTACTGGGATCTGTGGTGTCTGGATTCTCTGTATCTGGGTACGCTGTATCTGGGTGCCTGGGTCTGGGTGTCTGGGCCCATAACCTGTTGCACAGCTTCTGAATCCACACCTTTGCAGAGGAAACTTCACAGAGTAGGTTGCATGGGATAACAAGCGTTTACTTCTCTGAACATGAGGTAAAGGAATAATGCACAGACATTACAGCATTGCATCAGTAAACATGAACAAAACGAAAGTGAAACTAAACAGAAGACTAATTCTTATACAATACATTAAAGAAGGAAACATTACACAACATCGCCATCTACTGTCAGGTCAGCATAAAGTCCTCCTTCACACAAATAAGTTCTGATCTGTTGCATATGACAACAATTATTACTATGGAAAGTCACAGAGTGAGGGCACTATTACTAAGGAGAGGCAAAGAAAGGGCACTTACTATGGAGAGACACAGTGCATTATTACTATGGAGAGACAGAGAGGGCACTGTAACTATGGAGAAACACAGAGGGGGCACTGTTACTTAGGAGAGACACAGGGCATTATTACTATGGAGAGACACAGAGAGGGCACTATAACTATAGGAGAGACACAGAGAGGGGGCACTATTACTATGGAGAGGCAGAGAGGGGCACTATTACTATGAAGAGGCACAGAGTGAGGGCACTATTACTATGGAGAGGCACAGAAAGAGAGAGCACTATTACTATGGAGAGACAAAGAGGGGGTGTGTGGGCACTATTACTATGGAGAGGCACAGAGAGGGCACTGTTACTATGGAGAGACACAGAGAGGGCACTGTTACTATGGAGAGGCACAGACAGGGCACTGTTACTATGGAGAGGCACAGAGTGAGGGCACTATTACTATGGAAAGGCTGAGAGGGGGCACTATTACTATGGAGAGGCTGAGAGCGGGCACTATTACTATGGAGAGGCACAGAGAGGGCACTGTTACTATGGAGAGGCACAGACAGAGAGAGCACTATTACTATGGAGACGTAGAGAGGGCACTATTACTATGGAGACATAGAGAGGGCACTGTTGCTATGGAGAGACAGAGAGGGGGGCACTATTACTATGGAGAGGCACAGAGAGGGCACTGTTACTATGGAGAGGCACAGAGAGAGAGCACTATTACTATGGAGAGATACAGAGAGGGCATTATTACTATGGAGAGACACAGAGAGGGCACTATTACTATGGAAAGTCACAGAGTGAGGGCACTATTACTACGGAGAGGCAAAGAGAGGGCACTTACTATGGAGAGACACAGAGGGCGTTATTACTATGGAGAGACACAGAGAGGGGGCACTATTACTATGGAGAGGCAGAGAGGGGCACTATTACTATGGAGAGGCAAAGAGAGGGCATTATTACTATGGAGAGACACAGAGAGGGCACTATTCCTATGGATAGACACAGAGAGCATTAGTACTATGGAGAGACACAGAGAGGGCACTATTACTATGGAGAGGCACAGAGTGAGGGAATTATTACTATGGAGAGGCACAGAGAAGGCACTATTACTATGGAGAGACAGAGAGGGAGCACTATTGCTATGGAGAGGCACATAGAGTGCACTATTACTATAGAGAGACAGAGAGAGTGCACTATTACTATAGAGAGACAGAGAGAGGGCACTATTACTATGGAGAGGTAGAAAGGGCACCATTACTATGGAGAGTCACAGAGAGGGCACTATTATTATGGAGATACTGTCACGCTGTTACTGCGTACAGGAGGTCAGGGTCCTATGCTGACCCTAAGCTGGGGCCCTGACTAATCCCTCTACCTGGAGGTACTGTTAATGGTACAGAGGTCCAGGCCGCCAGCGTAACCCTACCTCCTGAGAATCCCTGAACCTCAGTAATCTAGTCCCGAGAAGGACCCTGATCACAACAGTAGGGGACAGGGTAGTAAATGCTTATACACAGTACTAGACGAACGAGACAGTACAAGAAGAAAACCAAAAACCACCTTGCATACAAAAACTCCCACCACAATAACAGAGGGAACACAAACGGGTAAGGAGATAAATAATAAAGCGAGGAAGGGAAAAAACCACACCGAGTACACTTCGCTCCAAACTCTTCAATACCACGATCCGCTCTGATGGTCTGTATGAAATGCTTTCACCGACAACTACCCAATCAGACCGGCAGGTATTTGAAGGAGTCCCAGTACTGCAGAATTAACTGCAGCTGGGTGAGGCTGGGCCTCGTCTAGCACAGAGAGAGAGAATTAACTCCCTCACTGCCGAAAAACACCAAGCACCAAAAACTCAGCTGCGAGAAGTAAGGCTGTGCAATCGCGACGATCTTCGTGGCGACACACCCATGACAGTACCCCCCCTTCTACGAGGGGCCTCCGGACCCTCAGGGCCAGGTTTATCTGGGTGAGTCGTGTGGAAGGCCTGAATTAATCGGTCTGCGTTAATATCCGACGCAGGAACCCACATCCTCTCCTCAGGACCATACCCCTTCCAATGAACCAGGTACTGAAGGGACCGGCGATTAAAGCGTGAATCGACGACTTTCGATACCTGAAACTCCAAGTTACCATTGACCACCACTGGAGGAGGAGGTAAAGGTGACGGTATCACCGGCGCCACATACCTCTTAAGCAAAGATCTGTGGAACACGTTGTGAATTTTAAACGTAGGGGGGAGGTCAAGACGGAATGCCACCGGATTAATTATAGAACTGATCCTGTACGGCCCGATGAACCTGGGACCCAGTTTCCAGGAGGGAACCTTAAGTTTTATATTCTTGGTAGACAACCATACCCGATCATTCACACTTAGGTCCGGACCAGACACTCTTCTCCTATCAGCCATACGTTTGTATCGGTTCCCCATAGTACTCAGATTATTCAGCACCCGTCTCCACACTGAAGCGAGTGATGACGAAAATCGTTCCTCCTCAGGAACCCCCGAAGATCCCCCCCTACTGAAAGTACAAAACTGGGGGTGAAAACCATATGCCCCAAAAAACGGGGTCTTACCAGTGGACTCGCTCGGCCTATTATTAAGAGCAAACTTCGCCAGAGGCTAGAAAGAAGCCCAGTCCTCCTGGTTCTCTGACACAAAACACCGGAGATATGTCTCCAAGCTCTGGTTCAGACGTTCCGTCTGACCATTGGTCTGAGGATGAAAAGCCGATGAAAACGACAAATGCATCCCCGGCCGTGTACAAAATGCCTTCCAGAATTTGGACACAAACTGAGACCCCCGATCCGACACCACATCAGAAGGTACCCCGTGAAGCCTCACAATCTCCCCAATGAACACCTGCGCAAGAGTTTTAGCATTAGGAAGAGCAGGAAGAGTGATAAAATATGCCATCTTGCTGAACCTGTCCACTACAACGAGTATGACCGTTTTACCCGAAGAAGGCGGGAGGTCCGTAATAAAGTCCATAGACAGATGAGTCCAAGGACGCTCCGGGATCTTCAAAGGTAAGAGGGCCCCAGACGGACGGGTATGTGGGGTCTTAGAGCACGCACAAACCCCACAGGACGCAACAAAAGTTACCACCTCCCTGTAAGTTAGGCCACCAAAACCGACGCGAGAGGAGATCCACAGTTGCTTTACTCCCTAGGTGTCCTGCCAAAGCTGAGTTATGGTGTGCCTCGATCACCTTTTGTCGCAACTGATCTGGAACAAACAGTCTCCCTGGAGGTCCAACAGGAGCGTCCCCCTGAGCCTCCAATACCTCCTCCTCAAGCTCAGAGCATACTGCCGACACCACCACCCCCTCCTGAAGGATAGGAACCGGGTCATCCGTATTCCCGGCCCCAGGGAAACTACGAGATAAGGCATCCGCCTTTACATTTTTTGACCCCGGACGATATGTGACGACAAAATTAAACCTGGTAAAAAACAACGACCACCTAGCTTGTCTGGGATTCAGACGTTTTGCGGACTCAAGACATAGCAGGTTCTTGTGATCGGTGATGACGGTGACCGGATGGACTGCCCCCTCCAAAAAATGGCGCCACTCCTCAAAAGCTAACTTAATGGCCAAGAGTTCCCTATTGCCGACATCGTAATTCCTCTCAGCGGACGACAATTTTTTAGAGAAGAAAGCGCACGGATGCCACTTACCAGGGGACGAACCTTGTGATAATACTGGCTCACACCCCTACCTCAGAAGCGTCTACCTCTACAATGAACGGCTGTGACGCATCAGGTTGAATGAGTATGGGTGCTGAGGCAAAACATTCTTTCAAGGAGGAGAATGCTTGACAAGCCTTGTCAGACCACCTAGAAAAATCCGTCCCTTTTTTTGTCATGTCTGTGAGAGGTTTAACCATGGACGAGAAATTACGAATAAATTTCCGGTAATAATTAGCAAACCCCAGGAAACGTTGTAGTGCCTTAAGATTCTCTGGCAGATCCCACTCAAGAACTGCCCGCACTTTCCCAGGGTCCATACGAAAACCGGATGTTGACACCAGGAAGCCTAAAAACTGGAGTTCCTGTACGGCGAACACACACTTTTCCCATTTGGCGTACAGTTTATTATCCTGCAAGATCTGTAACACCTGCCTAACATGCTCCTGATGAGACACAAGATCTGGCGAGTAAATTAAGATATCATCCAGATATATGACAACAAACTGTCCCACCAGGCGGCGAAAAATGTCATTAACAAAGTGTTGGAACACCGCCGGAGCATTATTCAGACCGAATGGCATGACAAGGTTCTCATAATGCCCCTCCGGAGTGTTAAACGCCGTCTTCCACTCATCCCCCTCCTTCATCTTAATCAGATTGTACGCCCCCCTGAGATCCAACTTAGAGAACCATTTAGCACCCACGATCTGATTGAAGAGATCGGGATAAGTGGGAGCGGATACGGATCTCGGACCGTAATACGATTAAGTTCACGGAAATCCAGGCAAGGGCGTAGGCCTCCATCTTTCTTCTTCACAAAGAAGAACCCCGCGGCCACCGGGGAAGATGAAGGTCTAATATGCCCCTTAGCCAAACTCTCTGAAATATAATCCTTCATGGCCTGCCTCTCAGGACCAGATAGGTTATACAACCTAGATTTAGGTAACTTGGCCCCAGAGAGCAGTTTTACAGAACAGTCATACACGCGATGAGGAGGTAGTTCCTGACACCCTTTCTCCGAGAATACATCCTCAAAATCTGCCAGAAATGGAGGTAAGACTCTAGGAGCGACCGCACCGATGACCATATTCATGCAGTTTTTATTACAGAATTCACTCCATTGGCTTATCTCTCTGGATTGCCAATTAATAACCGGGTTATGCTTAGTTAACCAAGGAAGGCCCAACACTATAGGAGTGGGAAGACCCTCCAACACGAAACAAGACAACAGTTCTTTATGTATCGCCCCCACTTGAAGATTTATGTTATGCACTGCTTGCAAAAAACTTCCCTGACCGAGAGGCCTGGCGTCGATCGAGAATATGGGGATGGGTTTAGCCAACACACTCAATCGCATACCTTGAACCCAGGCAAACCGAGCGTCCACCAGATTAGCCCCGGCCCCACTATCCAGAAGAACAGATATCCTCTCAGTTCTCGTACCCACCACTACCTCCGCCGGTACGAGAAACTGAGACAAACCTAGGGACGAAATACCTACTCCCAGATTGCCGTCCACCACACAACCTGGGATCAATAGTTTTCCGACAACCCTTTACTCTGCAAAGGACGGGATGGACACCCCCCAATAAACTGTCCCTTTCTCCCGCAGAAGAAACACCTTCCTGTCTTGTGGCGCACCGCCGGTCCCCTCCCCCGAAATGATGTCCCTCCTAACTGCATAGGCTCCTGTGGACTGACCAGGAGAACCTCCATGTAAGGGAACCTTGTAGAAGGTGGAGTCGTCACAGGGGACGGAGTTACCCCGCACCTCTCCCGAAGCCGTCTGTCAATGCGAATAGCAAGGGCCATAGCGGCTTCCAGTGACGCGGGAGGGTCATACTGTGCCAATACATCCTTTAATTTGTCAGATAAACCTTGACAAAACTGGCTCCTAAGAGCCGGGTCATTCCACTGAGTGTCCGTGGTCCACCTACGGAACTCCGAACAGAATTCCTCCGCCGAACGATCTCCCTGCTGGATCCTACGTAACTTAGATTCAGCAAGGGAGATCCGATCCGGGTCATCATACACGAGACCCAGAGCTGCGGAAAACCTATCCACTGACTGGAGAGCCGGGGAGCCCGGGGGAAGAGAGAATGCCCATGATTGTGGGTCCCCTTGTAGGAGCGAGATGACAATTCCCACCCTTTGTTCTTCACTCCCCGATGACCGTGGCCGCAGCCGAAAGTACAACTTACATGCCTCCCGGAAAACAAAAAACTTGTCCAGCCCCCCAGTAAACCTGTCAGGGAGAGCTACTTTAGGTTCTGGTCCGGCTTGCTCCGGGGGATACAAAACCTTGGACTTAACGTCCGCCAGCTCCATGGCCAAACTCTGCAACTGCCGAGCTAGACTGGCTACTGGATCCATGGAGGCTGGAGAGAATCTTTTGTCGGTCGGTGAAAATGTCACGCTGTTACTGCGTACAGGAGGTCAGGGTCCTATGCTGACCCTAAGCTGGGGCCCTGACTATTCCCTCTACCTGGAGGTACTGTTAATGGTACAGAGGTCCAGGCCGCCAGCGTAACCCTACCTCCTGAGTATCCCTGAACCTCAGTAATCTAGTCCTGAGAAGGACCCCGATCACAACAGTAGGGGACAGGGTAGTAAATGCTTATACACAGTACTAGACGAACGAGACAGTACAAGGGAAAACCAAACACCACCTTGCATACAAAAACTCACACCACAATAACAGACGGAACACAAACGGGTAAGGAGATAAATAATAAAGCGAGGAAGGGAAAAAACCACACCGAGTACACTTCGCTCCAAACTCTTCAATACCACGATCTGCTCTGATGGTCTGTATGAAATGCTTTCACCGACAACTCCCCAATCAGACCGGCAGGTATTTGAAGGAGTCCCAATACTGCAGAATTAACTGCAGCTGGGTGAGGCTGGGCCTCGTCTAGCACAGAGAGAATTAACTCCCTCACTGCCGAAAAACACCAAGCACCAAAATCTCAGCTGCGAGAAGTAAGGCTGTGCAATCGCGACGATCTTCGTGGCGACACACCCGTGACAGATACATAGAGAGGGCACTATTGCTATGGAGATGCACAGAGAGGGCACTATTACTGTAGAGAGGGCACTATTACTATGGAGAGGCACAGAGAGAGGGCACTATTACTATGGAGAGGTAGAGAAGGCACTATTACTATGGAGAGGCTCAGAGAGGGCACTGTTACTATGGATATACATAGAGAGGGCACTATTACTATGAAGAAGCACAGAGAGGGCAGTGTTATTATGGAGAGGTAGAGAGGGCACTATTACTATGGAGAGGCACAGAGAGGGCACTATTACTATGAAGAAGCACAGAGAGTGCATTGTTACTTTGGAGAGGTAGAGAGGGCACTATTACTATGGAGAGGCACAATGAGGGCACTATTACTATGAAGAAGCACAGAGAGGGCACCATTACTATGGAGAGGTAGAGAGGGCACTATTACTATGGAGAGGCACAGAGAGGGCACTATTACTGTGGAGAGGCACAGAGAGGGCATTATTACTATGGAGAGGTAGAGAGGGCACTATTACTATGGAGAGGCACAGAGAGAGCACTATTACTATGGAGAGGCATAGAGAGAGCACTATAACTGGATCGCCCAACAGGGCAGTGGGATACTCGGTACCGGGCCGGTGTATCGAAGGGATGTGTCACAGCGCCGGTGACTAGGTCCGTGGCCCTGGGCGTCCAATGAAAGGGGAATATTTACAGTGGATGTTTAGCGTTTGTAGTAAGGTATTCGTGACGCCACCTGTGGTATCTGGTCAATGGTGACCAGCGCTGCGATGCAGATCCTCTGGGATAGATGGTGTGATGCAGCAGAGTTGGTACAGCCTCCCACAGGTGGGACTATGAGATCCCAGGGCAGGTAGATGTAGTAAAAGGTGGTAATGGTTCTGGGAGATGTAGCTGAGTGTAGTAGGTGACGCAGGAAGAAACTGAGAAACAATCAGCGAGTTGCAGTTTCCAAAGCTATGCCTTCTCTGGCCGTCTCCCTGTGCTGATTTCCCACTCCATCCTTCCTTCCAGCACCTTCGCTAAGCAGTGTCCCAGTCTAGAAGCTGCGGATCCTGTTGGACAATGTCTTATTTCTGCATTCCCTTGATCCTATATAGCATTCCTTCCCAAAGAAGATACTTGCGGATGTGACTGTGATCCCTAAAATCATCACAGCAGTCGGTTCGCTAGCTGAGTCATAAAGTTCTCCACTAGTCTAGGGCCGAGTCCCTTCTGCGGCCTGGATTCTCCCAGCCGGCGTCCGCCAGTCCTGGAATAAGCCACCTGTAGCTTTCAGCTCAGCCATGTCTCTCTCTAAGAATCCCTTTTCTCTTCCAGGGAACCTCTCTTCTTTCTTTCTATGAGCAGCTCCTTAGGACTAGAGCCTGCTCCACGATCCTATCTCCTTCTCTTCTCACCTACGGGAGAGCTGTCTCAAACACGTCTGCTCTCTTCCTTCCCCAAGGGGGAACTCTCCTCTAACTTCCCTCTAACTCCTGCTCTGACCACAAGCTCCACCCACCATCTACAACCTTTGCTAGCTGAGGCATGCTAAGAGAGAACTCAGCTAGTATGTGTGATGGATGCAGCGCTGCCAGAGCCAGGTGTAATGTCTCCACCGTACCTGAAAGTTGAGATACCACATCTCTGGCTGAGATGCAATGCCTCTGTGGCACCTGGACCCTCAGGGGCGCCACATACCCCCCCTGTTAAACTCAGCACATCTGCGGGCTGAAACAGAGTAAATGATGTTACCGGAAACATACAAAATTTTTAGTTATGCATAACAACAAGTAGAAAAATAACTTTTCAACTCAACTCCCCAGTAGGGGAGACACTACTTCCCGAACGTTACAGAACAAGTACACAGATAAACAACATGAGCATGAATAATACTGATGCTATAAAATACAACATTCTTTGGCATTATTTACTCTAAAAGTGCTTGTGGCAGCAACCGTCAAAACTTCCAAGTTCACCACCAAGGTAGGGCCTTCTATCCCTACAGTCACAACATTATATTCACATTAGTTTCCTTTTCTACAAAAATACTGTGAACTTACTAACACTCATTCTGCTCTATTATTATTTTATTATTATTATTACACATTTATATAGCGCCATTTATTCCATGGCGCTTTACATATGAAAAGGGAAAATATAGACAGGTACAATAAACGTGTGCTAGACAAGGGACACACAAGTACAGAAGGAGAGAGGACCCTGCCCGCAAGGGCTCACAGTCTACAGGGATGGGTGAGGATACACTAGGAAAGGGTAGAGCTGGTCGTGCGATGGTTCAGTAGACTGAGGATCATTGTAGGCTGTAGGCTTGTCGGAACAGGTGGGTCTTCAGGTTCTTCTTGAAGGTTTCCGTTGTTGGTGAAAGTCTGATGTTTTGCGGCAGGGAGTTCCAGAGTATGGGGGAAGCCCGGGAGAAGTCTTGTATGCGGTTGTGGGAAGAAGAGATGAGGGGGGAGTCGATAAAGAGATCTTGAGAGGATCTAAGGTTGCGTGTGGGTAGGTAGCGGGAGACCATGTCACAGATGTATGGAGGAGAAAGGTTGTGGATGGCTTTGTATGTCATGGTTAGGGTTTTGAACTGAAGCCTCTGGGCAATAGGAAGCCAGTGAAGGGCCTGGCATAGGGGGGAGGCTGGGGAATATCGGGGAGACAGGTGGATTAGTCGGGCAGCAGAGTGTAGGATGGACTGGAGTGGTGCCAGAGTGCTAGAGGGGAGGCCAGACAGTAGGAGGTTGCAGTAGTCGAGGTGGGAGATGATAAGGACGTGCACTAGTGTTTTTGTGGTTTCGTGGTTGAGGAATGAGCGGATCCGGGAAATATTTTTGATTTTGAGGCGGCAGGAGGTGGCGAGGGCTTGGATGTGTGGTTGGAAAGAGAGGGCAGAGTCGAGGATCACCCCAAGGCACCGAGCATGCGCGACTGGGGAAAGCGAGCAGCCATTGACATTGATGGATAGGTCTGGTGGAGGGGAAGAATGAGGTGGGGGGAAAGATGATGAATTCTGTTTTGTCCATGTTCAGTTTGAGAAAGCGAGCAGAAAAGAAGGCTGAGATAGCAGACAGACACTGTGGGATTTTGGTCAGTAGGGAGGTGAGGTCAGGTCCAGATAGGTAGATCTGCATGTCATCGGCGTAGAGGTGATACTGCAAGCCGTGGGATTATATGAGCTGTCCCAGGCCGAAGGTATAGATGGAGAAGAGTAGGGGTCCTAGGACTGAGCCTTGAGGAACACCGACATACAGGGGGCGAGGTGAGGAGGTGGTGTGTAAGAGGGAGACACTGAATGTTCGGTCTGTTAGGTATGATGAGATCCAGGATAGGGCCAAGTCTGTGATGCCAAGAGATGAGAGAATCTGTAGCAGGAGGGAATGGTCCATGGTGTCGAAGGCAGAAGACAGGTCCAGGAGAAGGAGGACAGAGTAGTGTCGCTTGCTCTTGGCGGTTAGCAGGTCGTTAGTGACTTTAGTTAGGGCAGTTTCAGTTGAGTGATGCGGTCGGAAGCCGGATTGTAAACGGTCAAAGAGGGAACAGGAGGAGAGGTGGGAGGACAGTTCGAGATATACATGCTGTTCCAGTAGTTTTGAGGCGTAGGGAAGAAGAGATATCGGGCGATAGTTAGACACAGAGGATGGGTCGAGGGAGGGCTTTTTGAGGATGGGAGTGATTGAGGCATGTTTGAAGGATGAAGGAAAGACACCATTTGTAAGTGAAAGGTTGAAGAGGTGTGTGAGACTAGGGATGAAGACTGTGGCAAAGTTAGGGATGAGGTGGGACAGGAGTGGGTCAAGCGCGCAAGTGGTGAGGTGTGATCGTGACAGGAGAGTGGAGAGCTGATCTTCTGTCATGGTGGTGAATCTGGTTTTGGAAGAACAGGGCTGAGTGGCTAAGAGGGGCATTGGCGGCTGCAGGTCAAAGCTTTCTCTGATCATATCAATCTTTTGCTTAAAGAAGGAGGCAAAGTCTTCAGCAGAAATGAGAGGAGAGGGAGGAGGTGCTGGGGGACGGAGTAGAGAATTGAAAGTGTTGAAGAGCTGTTTAGGGTTGTGAGACAGGGAGGATATGAGAGATGCGAAGTAAGTTTGTTTTGTGGCAGACAGCGTGGACTTGAAGCTGGCGAGGGACTGCTTGTATGCGTTGAGGTGCTCGGTAGAATGGGTTCTCTTCCATCTCCGCTCGGCAGCCCTGGAAGCCCGTCTCAGTTCTTTGGTCAGGCCGGTCAGCCAGGGCTGCCTGTTGATTGTACGAGTCATGCTCTGCGTGAGGGGGGCGGCGGAATCAAGTGTGGCTTTTATTGTGGTGTTATAAAATGTGGCAGCAGCATCTGTGTCATTAAGTGAGGCTATGTCTGTGAGAGGGAGGAGGGACTCAGAGAGCGATTGTAAATTGAGGTGTTTGAGATTTCTGCGAGGGTGCAATCCCCATCCGGGTCATGTAGCGCCTGCTAAAAACTGTCAAGTTCGCTACCAGGATAGAACATTATTTTTCTTACCAAAAATACAAAAATACTATAATATTTACATTTGCTTCTCTTCTCTACAAAAGGTACTATCATGTTTACAATAACTTCTTTTCCTATAAAAGTTCTGTCACTATATTAACACTTATAGTGCAAGCCCCATCCGGGGTGCCCTCTTCGTAGCAACCATTGCTAGGTGGTTCGCCACAGAATTTGGACTACTCTGTCCCTACAACAATACTTTTCTAAGTACTATTACTCTTATAACATACTTACAAAAAGGTGCTTTAGTTCTCACTATCTGTCTGTACAGTACATATTTACACTAAGTGATATCTATTACCCAAAAACTATCATGCACATTATCTACAAATATTCTTCTATGGTTCTGCCATATAAAACAAGTCTGCTATATAAAACACTTCAAGATAAAACAATTCTTACTTCACTCTAAGCATATTGTACAAATATAGTAACACTTTTATTAATACACAATCATTATTGTCATCAAACGAGGTAAGTGGCAGATTGGCAGATACTAGCCCAGCCGGGGTATCTTCAAGTGTCCTTGTACTTGTGGGGGACCCGCTCAAAACCCCCAATGTTGGTCTTGGGTGGGCTGCAAGACATAAGCCTGACCCAGAAGACGCTGTCTTCAGCCACACCTAATGGGTTTTTCTTCGGATCTGTGGTTGCAATGATGGGACTTAAAACATTTTCCCAAAGTGTATGTAAAACCAAGATGGATCACCTAAATAGGTGCAAAACTATTTACAAAAAAGAGTTCTGGATCAGCCCTTCATCCATACTCTCGCAGTTTGTCAGTGATTAAAATGCAACAAAACTTGAACAAGTAGAACACTTTTGAAGGACCCCTCCTGGGGTGAACTATATACAGTCCTTTACCTGAAGGGTTAAACACTAGAAAAACTTTACTTACCTGAAGATCTATTCACTCCGATCTCCAGTTTGGGCGGAAGCATTTGACTTCTGTTGCTTCCATGGTAAAAGCTGCTTGCCGTTCTCGTCTCTCGCTATGGGAGCCGTGGCATGTGGAGGCACTCCCTGTGTAAATGTAGCAGTAGCCTGCACAGCTACCTGAGTCACTTCCGTTACTTCCTTTGCAGAGGCTACCTGGTTAGGAGCCATAGATTGTGGCGCGCTCACCACTGGTGTCGCTGTTGAGTTGGTTGAGGCCATCGTGTCTGCTGCCCCCTGGTGATGGCGTGGTGTAAGCTCATCTGGGATCATGCGCACGTGGAGAGCATACCATCCCCTCGCACCAAGATGGCGGGTGAAGGAGACGAGCTCTCCTGGGAACAGGTCCCGTTCTGGATGTCCCCAGATAAGATGGGCCTCAACATCCCTCCGGTTAACAAACAGATCAGGGGCTTTGCGGAAATCTTGGATGAAGCCGAATCCCCGCTCCAAGTCGAAGCTAAGAACTCGGCCCCATCTCATGGGATTCAGATATTCTAGAGACCTCTCCCTGGCCTTGCTCTTGCCTGCCAAATCTCTTTTCTGCAGGGCCTCTAGTCAGGCCTGCCGGTCTCTCTCCTCCTGCTTGAACTGCTGGATTTGCCAGCAGCAGATTTCTTCTGTCGTCAGGGAAAATCCCATCCATTCTGCTCCGCCCTGGTCTTCCCATTCTAAGACCTCTGGCTTGTGTTTCACTAGAGCTGGCGGCTGCGGGATAGGAACTGGCTCTAGAATCCCCCCCTGTGGAATGATGTTACGGTCCCAGGCGATGTTTAGCACTAGCTGGCCTGCCTTAGGGGTTGGTGGCATCCCAATGGGGCCCAGCGAGTCGTCCCACGACCCATGGTCGCTATCCGTACCTGCGCTCCTGGGTTCACCGTCCTCTGATGTGGCCTCCGGTGATATGGTGGCATGATCCGAGGGGACCGGCGACGAAGACACTGGGGATCCTGATCCGGTGGCAGCAGTTTCTGATGGTTCTGATCCAGGAGCTTACGGTACCGGTGATGAGAGTGCCCGCTCTTCTATAGCTTGTTGTCTGGCGGCCTGCCTCTTCTTCCCCAGCAGCGCCTGCTTTTTCTCCAGACGCCAAGCCAGCTCCTTGATCTCCTGCTCCACGCTGGCCAGGTCAACCTCCTCTTGAAAGCTTCTCATGCTTCCCGCGCTCCTCAGGCCTCCCTCCGCTCTCCATCAAGGCTGCCTGGTCAAGTGCCTTCTTCTTTCTCACTCTCTTTCCCGCTTCTGAGCGTCTCTCCACCCCCGAGGGGCGGTGTCTTTTTCCTTTGCCGCCATACCATGCTAGGACACAAACTCCCCTAGCGGTCGGCCACGATGCTGTTGCATAGAAATACAGGCAGGTGAGGTTCGCTACTTTTCGAGCTTTTCTTTGGGTGTCGCCCAAGATGGCACGCCTCTCTGCACTCCTCGTGGCACGGCCATATCCGCCATCTTTACAGTCCAAATCACACATCAATGGGTTTAATCCTTTGAACATTCTTTCAGGCACACAGAACCCTCATTCAAGGGTCTGTTCATCCTGTTCGTGACACCAAAATGGATCGCCCGCCAGGGCAGTGGGATACTCGGTACCGGGCCGGTGTATCGAAGGGATGTGTCACAGCGGCGGTGACCCGGTCCATGGCCCTGGGCGTCCAATGAAAGGGGAATATTTACAGGGGATGATAGAGTTTGTAGTAAGGTATTCGTGACGCCACCTGTGGTATCTGGTCAATGGTGACCAGCGCTGCGATGCAGATCCTCTGGGATAGATGATGTGATGCAGCAGAGTTGGCACAGACTCCCACAGGTGAGACTATGAGATCCCAGGGCAGGTAGATGTAGTAAAAGGTGGTAATGGTGCTGGGAGATGTAGCTGAGTGTAGTAGGTGACGCAGGAAGAAACTGAGAAACAATCAGCGAGTTGTAGTTTCCAAAGCTTTACTCACAGTTCCAGTGCTAGCAGTTCAGATGCCCACTTGGTGCCACATCCTTCAGGTGAGGAGTCCAGCCAACTCCCAGGTGGATGAAGAACACTAGTCCAAAAGCTCCCTGTCAGTACATGCCTTCTCTGGCCGTCTCCCTGTGCTGATTTCCCACTCCTTCCTTCCAGCACCTTCGCTAAGCAGTGTCCCAGTCTAGAAGCTGCGGATCCTGTTGGACAACGTCTTATTTCTGCATTCCCTTGATCCTATATAGCATTCCTTCCCGGAGAAGATACTTGCGGATGTGACTGTGATCCTTAAAGTTATAACAGCAGTCGGTTCGCTAGCTGAGTCATAAAGTTCTCCACTAGTCTAGGGCCGAGTCCCTTCTGCGGCCTGGATCCTCCAGCTGGCGTCCGCCAGTCCTGGAATGAGCCACCTGTAGCTTTCAGCTCAGCCGTGTCTCTCTCTAAGAATCCCTTTTCTCTTCCAGGGAACCTCTCTTCTTTCTTTCTATGAGCAGCTCCTTAGGACTGGAGCCTGCTCCACGATCCTATCGCCTTCTCCTCTCCCCTACTGAAGAGCTGTCTCAAACACGTCTGCTCTCTTCCTCCCCCAAGGGGGAACTCTCCTCTAACTTCCCTCTAAAGGGTATGCCACACTAAACAATATCGCTAACGGGATCGCTAAAAAACGTCACTATTTAGCGATCCTGTTAGCGATGTTGTTCAGTGCGGCAGCTTCCAGTGACGAGCTTCCTGCTGTGATCTCGCTCGTCGCTGGAATCGCTCCGGACCCTATTTTCTCGTCGGCGCTCCCGCTGGGTAAGTATCTAATCGCTGTGTGGCACCTTTTCTTAACGATTTAGCGGTACTTTTGTACCGCTAAAGTCTTAAGAAGATCGCTAACGGCGATAGCGTCGTTAACTATATCGCTAAATGTGGCCGCATTTAGCGATATAGAAACAATCCCGCTAGCGATCGCATTAGTATGCGTCGTTATCGTGATCGCTAGCGGGATTGTTTAGTGTGGCAGTACCTTAACTCCTGCTCTGACCACAAGCTCCACCCACCATCTACACCCTTTGCTAGCTGAGGCATGCTAAGAGAGAACTCAGCTAGTGTGTGTGATGGATGCAGTGCTGCCAGAGCCAGGTGTAAAAAAAGTTGAGATACCACATCTCTGACTGAGATGCAATACCTCTGTGGCGACTGGACCTCAGGGGTGCCACATAACTATGGAGAGGGAGAGTTGCTAGTAAAAAGCACTATTGCTATAAAACGGCACAGAGGGGGCACTATTGCTATAAAAAGGCACACGGGGCACTATTACTAGGAAAAGGCACAGAGGGGGGCACTACTACTATGAAAAATCACAGAGGGGGCACTATTGATATGAAGAGGCGCAGAATTGAGGCACTGTCACTGTGAAGAGGCACATTAGGGCCAGTATTACTATGTTGTGGTAGATCGGCTCACTCAGGTGCACACAGAGGTAGGCACATGAGCGCTGTCTCTTTAAGTCCTTTACGGGTTTATTATGTATAGGCGGCATAAACCACGGTGAAATAAAAATAAACAAGGACCTTAGGGCAAAACAAGATAACAAAACAAAATGGTATATCACAGTCCATACATCTGCGGGGATCCGCCCACCCAGGAGAAAAACAGCATAAAAAGATTCAGCTTTCCTTAACAGGATATCTAACACTAGAGTTCCTCTCTCCAGACACCGAACAGTGAATGCGTGTGGAGGTCAACTATTTAAGCCCTAGACCACAATCTGGGGTGGAGATAAGTTGGACAACCTCCCACCCGCTCTATGGTTGTCCACAAAAACCCAGTCCTTAAAATGGCCGATTAAACCCCCTCAACACATATTGTGCTGGAGGAAACTTCTGGGTTCAAATCACTGAAGCTAACAGCCTTAGTGATACGTATCTTCCCTCTAGAACTTTGACACAGACTTTGTCACAATGTGGACGTAAAATCACAATAGCGCATTAATACTGTGTGAGGCACAAAAGTGGAGTCGTCTAAGGCCATGTGTACATGTTGACTATTTGGACAGTATTTTACATCCGTATTTGTAAGCCAAAACCAGGAGTGGGTGGAAAATACAGAAGTGGTAACGTCTTTCTATTGTACTTCTCTGATTGTTCCACTCCTGATTTTGGTTTACAAATACAGTTGGAAAATACTGACCAAATACGGAACGTGTGCACGTGGCCTTAAAGTGAAGTGCAGTGTAGTAATAATATTACTCTTAGGACTCATTTGCGAGAAAAATGGACGAGAAAAAATTGGATTGCACTCAGACCAATGTTATTCAATGGGTTACATCTCATCTGCGATTTTTTTCTCAGCGAAAATCGGACTGAGAAAAAAATCGCAGCATGCTGCGATTTGCTGCGTATCTCGGACGAGACTCACCAATGCAAGTCAATCGCTGCGAGAAAAAAATCACATGGCATACGGACCATCCGTATGCCGTCCATTTTTTACAGATACCCTACCATTCTGTGGCAGAGAACACTGTAAATGGTCCTGTAAATGATTGTCGAAAAATAGCTGCAGAGAAAAAAATCGCATTGTACTCGCATGAAACTCGTCCTTTTTTTTGGTCCTGTAATCGGAACATTTTTTTTTCACACATATGGGTATGCACCCTTAAGTGATATAAGGGGATGCTCTTGTTGAGTGGAGCGCCGCAGGACAAATCTAAGTTGTCTGTGTTACATTCGGTAGAGTTGAGACATGGATGGAAGAAGTTGTCATTGTGGTCTGGGCAGAAAGGAGAAGAAAAAAAGAAATGTTGACATTTGAAATATTAAATATTTGTATTCAGGGCCGGCGTCAGCACCCGGCATACCCGGGCAAGTGCCGGGGCCTTGAGCAGGCGGGGGGGCCCATTCGCCGTCGGGCACCCCGGCGCCTGTTGTGAATGTTTTAGAAATGAATTCTGAGCAGAAGCTCCCTCTGGTGGTTACAAACAGTACTGAACCATTCAATGAGGATTGGCAATCAGGAATCACAGACTGGCTGGTGTAGGGATCCGCTCTGGTAGGCAGGGGCCGGGCCGCAGTAGTGAGGCAAACACACAGGCTTTTAGTTCAAAGTTCAGTGGTTTTAATAAACGGGTTCAACAAAAAGTCCAGATAACAAAATCAAAACAGAACATAAATCACTCCAGTTTGGAGAACCACTGGTCCCAGACTCACCCTTGCTTGGGACGGGCTTAACTAAGCGGCTGCAGGTTAGCAGAGACCGCCAGGTGCCATTCCGGGTGGTCTGGTACTCGCTTCCTGGTGCACACTGACCACTGTAACAAAACAATCTTCCTGGCTGACTCCAGCCAAACTCCTTCCTTCCACACCCACCAACTACAACAGCTCCTTGTTTTATAGGCCTAGTCTACACCCTCAGGTGAGGTACACATCAGCTGACCTGATCACGTGACTATGACCTCATCACAGGTCCTTGAGATCAGGGAAAATCCTGACCAATCTCCAGTCTGCTAGGAGAAATATATCTCCCATCCATCAAGACCCCCTTTGGTGTACCACATACCTCCCCCCTTTGTTCAACCTTAGGAGGGTGGACACATGACATACAGTGAACTCTGGACAGTGCATCTGCGTTCCCCTGTAATTTGCCTGCCCGATGTCCTACTGAAAATTTGAAATTTTGCAGAGACAGAAACCGCCTGGTGACTCGTGCATTTCTCTCTTTGGCTTGACTCATCCAAGTCAGAGGGGAATGATCAGTTATTAACCGAAACGTTCGCCCCAACAGATAGTAGCGCAATGACTCCAGTGCCCATTTGATGGCCAGGCACTCTCTCTCTACAATGCTGTATCTGGTTTCAGCTGGAGTAAGCTTTCGACTCAGGAAACTAATGGGATGCTCCTCCCCGTTAACCTCCTGAGACAACACGGCACCAAGACCTACCTCTGACGCATCAGTCTGGACAATGAATTCTCTTTTGAAGTCGGGTGTGATCAGAACTGGTGACCCACACAGTGCCCCTTTTAGTTTTACAAACGCTTCTTCAAGCTGATCATTCCATCGCACCATTACTGACTTCCTCCCTTTTAGGCAGTCAGTTAATGGTGCCGACAGGGTTGCAAAATTGGGAATAAACCGCCGGTAGTATCCCACTAACCCCAAAAACCCTTTCACTTGTTTTGTGGTGAGGGGACGGGCCAGTTTTGGATTGCCTCCACTTTGTTTATTTGGGGTTTGATAACTCCTCTCCCAATCACATACCCCAGGTACCGAGCTTCCTCCAACCCTATGGAACACTTCTTTGGGTTGGCAGTTAGCCCTGCTTGTCTCAGAGAATCTATCACCGCCTGTACCTTGGCTAAGTGACTTTCCCAGTCTGTACTGTACACCACAATATCGTCCAGATAGGCCGCGGCATATCGGCGATGAGGACGAAGAACAACGTCCATTAACCTCTGGAATGTCGCTGGAGCGCCATGCAACCCGAAGGGTAGGACTATATACTGGAACAGTCCCTTGGGTGTTACAAAAGCCGTTTTCTCTCTCGCTGCTTTTGTTAGGGGCACCTGCCAATACCTTTTGTGAGGTCAATGACTGAAAAATACCGGGCCTGCCCAAACCGCTCTATTAACTCATCGACCCGCGGCATGGGGTAGGCGTCAAACTTAGAAATTTCATTCAGTTTTCTGAAGTCATTACAGAACCTTAGTGTCCCATCTGGCTTTGGTATTAGGACTATTGGGCTGGCCCACTCACTCTGGGACTCTTCAATGACCCTAACTGCAGCATCTTCTTGACCTCTTCCGAGATGGCTTGTCGCCGGGCCTCAGGCACCCGATATGGCTTTAATCGGACTTTGGCCTGCGGCTCCGTGACAATGTCATGTTGGATTAGGGAGGTACGACCAGGAAGTTCCGAAAAAACATCGGTATTTCGGCTAACAAACTCTCGGACTTCCTGAACTTGTCTGGGCGACAAAGTGTCTGCTATTTTGACGGCGGAGAGGACTTCTCTTGCCTTCTCCTGAGGCAAGGAAGCCATCTCTACTGGAAATGCAGGCCGTGGACAATCCCCACCAAGCGGGTCTCTGTCTTTCCATGGTTTGAGCAGATTCACATGGTATACCTGTTCTGGCTTTCTCCGCCCTGGTTGGTGTACTTTATAGTTTACTGGTCCCACCTTCTCTATAATCTCGTAGGGTCCCTGCCACCTTGCAAGGAACTTACTATCCACTGTAGGCACAAGTACCAACACCCGATCCCCAGGGTTAAAGGACCTTACCCGTGCCTCCCGGTTATAGACCTGCCTCTGTGACCTTTGTGCTGCTTCCATATGTTCTCGGACTAATGGTAGGACTGTCTCCATTCTCTCTTGCATTTTGGCCACATGTTCTATCACACTTTTGTGGGGAGTTGGTTGGTTTTCCCAGGCCTCTTTAGCTATATCGAGTAAGCCACGGGATGTCTGCCTGGGGCACCTCCCGCACTGCAAACATCAGGTATGGCAACAAGAGATCCCAGTCCTTACCATCTTTAGAGACTGCTTTTTTCAACATATTCTTCAGGGTTTTATTGAACCTTTCTACTAAACCGTCTGTTTGGGGATGATAGACCGATGTGCGCAACTGTTTAACACTTAACAAGTGGCAGAGTTCCTTCATGATTTTTGACATAAAGGGGGTCCCCTGATCTGTTAAGATTTCTTGAGGGATTCCCACCCGAGAGAACATACCCATGAGTTCTTTTGCGATCAGTTTGGCCGAGGTGTGTCGCAGGGGAATAGCCTCAGGATACCTGGTAGCGTAATCTAGAACTACGAGGATGTGTTGGTGACCCCTTGCTGATTTATTAACCGGCCCCACCAGATCCATGGCTATTCTCTCAAACGGGACCTCTATAATTGGTAATGGCACCAAGGGACTCCGAAAATGAGGCTGCGGACTGGTTACCTGGCACACGGGACAAGAGTTACAATACCGTTTAACTTCTTCATAGACCCCTAGCCAGTAAAACCGCTGTAGAATTCTGTCTAGGGTTTTCTTTGGCCCAAATGTCCCCCTAGTACATGCGCATGTGCTAAGTCCATTACCAACCTCCGATATGACTGCGGTACCAGCAATTGCTCGACAATTTCCCCATGTATTTTGTCAACCCGATACAGCAAATCTTGGTTCAGCTCGAATCGGGGAAATACTGTAGCTGACCCGGGGTGTTGGGGTTCCCCATTGACAACCAGTACATTTTCCCGGGCTCGAGTCAACGTAGGGTCCCGGAGTTGCGCCGTACCAAAATTGTCACCTGCCACATTTAAGTCTGACAACTCTAGTCCCGGTGGCAAATCTTCCATCTCCCAGCTAACACTTCTATAGGAGAGGGGTTTTCCTCCTCCACCGAAGGCAAAGGTACTCCTACCGCCAGCACATCTTCCTCTGGGCCACCAGGTTCATGCCCGATTTCTGGAGAATGCAACCTGGTTGCCACTGGTGCCGATGACTGTTCCGTGGGAGGGGTAATTACAGGCCAAAGCACAGAAAATAACGGAAAATCTCTCCCCATTATTACATCATAATGCAAATTCACCACCACCCCCACCTCGTGGCACATCCTCCCCGCTGGCGTGTTTATCATCACCAGGGCTGTAGGATAATGTTTTAGGTCCCCATGTATACACAACACACCCATCTTCCGACCAGTATACTCGCTGATTTGGACGTGGCTGGCTCGTATTAGGGTCACGAGACTCCCTGAGTCCAGTAGAGCCACAGCAGGGTTACCCTCCACCTCCACTTTACACAAATGATTCATATTGGGTCCCTCTGGTTTACCCACTGCACACATGTGTTCGGCATAGTGAGACTGATAGTACCCATAGTTTGTGTCCATGGGCTCAGTCAGGTGGGGGCAATCAGCTCTCACATGTCCTGGTTCTTGGCACCCCAACAGATTATGGGGCCCCTTTCGTCCCCCGACCCGTCCTGGGCGGCCTTCCGAGTCTCTGCTCGCCGAACGGCGGGTGAAGGTTTGGGGAATTTACTCATTACCTTCCGGGTAGTCTCTCCCTGTATCTCCTTGGTAGCCCCATATCTTTCAATGAGGTCTACCATTTGGAGACCATCAGTAGGGGCTGCCTGTTCAACCCATGTTTGAAGGGTGTGGGGCAAAGTTCTCCAGAATTTATCAGTCACTATATGATCCAGCATAGCGCGGGGTGACAACACTTCCGGCTGCAACCACTTTTCTATCAGGTGTATCAAGTCATAATACTGGGACCGAGCTGGCTCGGAAGGGGAAAACTTCCACTGGTGTACCCGCTGAACCCGGACTAACACATTTACCCCAAGACGTGCGAGTATCTCACCCTTGACAATCTCGTAGTCCCTCTGGTGCTCGGGGGGTAGGTCTCTATAGGCTTTCGCGGGTCCTGGAGCCAAAAACGGAGCCACGATCTCGGCCCACTGGTCCCGGGGTAGTCTCTCCCTCTCAGCCACGCCTTCAAACACCTCCAGGTACACCTCGACGTCATCTGACTTTTCCATTTTCGGAATCGCTGTGCGTACCACTTTCCGGACATCCTGACGTCCCGGGGCAGCTCTTGCTGTCTGCGGCACTGTGATGTACTGCATCAGTAGACTGTTGGTTTCCTGTTGCCGCTCCATAGCCTGCTGCTGTATAGCCTGCTGCTGCTGCATAGCCAGCTGCTGCTGTCGCATGGCCTCCACAAGCATTTTTATTGTGCTCTCCATCTCCGGACAGTTATCCACCGGGTTTTGCGTCACTTTCTTCACCCAGGACATTTACTGTCATGCAGGAAAAAAAAACAGCCTGACCTCACTGCGCTGCCCGCATTCAAGCCACCAATTGTAGGGATCCGCTCTGGTAGGCAGGGGCCGGGCCGCAGTAATGAGGCAATCACACAGGCTTTTAGTTCAAAGTTCAGTGGTTTTAATAAACGGGTTCAACAAAAAGTCCAGATAACAAAATCAAAACAGAACATAAATCACTCCAGTTTGGAGAACCACTGGTCCCAGACTCACCCTTGCTTGGGACGGGCTTAACTAAGCGGCTGCAGGTTAGCAGAGACCGCCAGGTGCCATTCCGGGTGGTCTGGTACTCGCTTCCTGGTGCACACTGACACACTGTAACAAAACAATCTTCCTGGCGGACTCCAGCCAAACTCCTTCCTTCCACACCCACCAACTACAACAGCTCCTTGTTTTATAGGCCTAGTCTACACCCTCAGGTGAGGTACACATCAGCTGACCTGATCACGTGACTATGACCTCATCACAGGTCCTTGAGATCAGGGAAAATCCTGACCAATCTCCAGTCTGCTAGGAGAAATATATCTCCCATCCATCAAGACCCCCTTTGGTGTACCACACTGGATATAAGGGAGGTTTCCCCCCATCATGGTTGCCGGTGATCAATTGTTCTTGTCTCAATGTTGTTTCCTGGTTCACTTGGAAGCTTGCTGAGTCTTGCCTCTTCTCCTGCTCTCAGATAAGATATTTTCAGTTTTTTGTTTTTGTGCTTGCCATTTGCATATTTCTCTGCATTTCTGTGAGGTTGGCCAGGTTCCCCTCCCGGGGGCTTGGGCTCCTCTCGGTTCCTCTGGAGCCACTGTTGTTTGTTCATTTGCCTTTTCCAGTTTTTTCGGTGGCTGCGGCTTAGTTTTGTTACACCAGAGAACTAATTTAGGTGGTAAAGGTCGTGTGATCTCAGGTGTTTTTTGCAATTAGTAGCGTTGGCTTTTTTTAGGGTTTTTTTGGATTGCAGTAAGTATCTTTCCTATCCTTTTCTGTCTAGGCAGATTGGGCCCCAGCGTTTGCTCATACTATTTTCTGTCTGTGTCTGTATTTCCTCTTGTCTAACCGCCATTACATGTTTGGGGGCTTCCTATGTTCTTTGGGGATCTGCTCCGGGGCAGATAGCTTTCCTCTTTCTATCTTTAGGTGTAGTTAACCTCTCAGGCTGTGACGAGGCGTCTAGCACCAACGTAGGAACGCTCCACGGCTGCCTTTAGTTGTGGTGGTTAGTCAGAGTACTGCAATCCAGTAAATTCCAACCTCTCTGGTGTATTGCCCTTTTTGCCTGCTCTCCTCAGCTACCAAAACATAACAGTATCACCGGCCCAACTGAAAATTATATGGTACTCACAGAAGGGAAAAACCGTGTGGAAACAAAAAAGGTTGTCAGAGTTGTCAGAGATTTTTTTTTTCTGTTTGTTGCATTTTTTCCCTCTTTTTCTCTGGGTGCTGAGGAGGATTTTTTTTTTCTTTTTTTTTTTTTTTCTCAATGGAGTTTGCACAGTTGTCTGGCCGTGTGGATCAGCTTGCCACTGAGGTTCGGAGTATTGCTACCTATCTTGCTAGGTTGCCAGTTGTGGAACCCAGGATCCCCATGCCAGATTTGTTTTTGGGGGATCGAGCTAAATTTCTGAATTTCAAAAATAACTGTAAGTTGTTTTTTGCCTTAAAACCTAAGTCCTCAGGGAACGCAGCACAGCAGGTTCAAATTGTCATCTTTCTCCTGCGTGGCGATCCTCAGGATTGGGCTTTTTCCCTGACACCTGGGGACCCTGTTTTGAGTAATGTTGATGCATTTTTTCTGGCTCTGGGGCTATTGTACGATGAACCTAATGTCACTGATCAAGCTGAAAAAACCTTGTTAGCATTAAATCAGGGGCTTGAGGACGCTGAGTTGTACTGTCAGAAATTCCGAAAGTGGGCAGTCCTGACCAAATGGAATGATGATGGTTTGGCAGCCCTTTTTCGGAAGGGGCTGTCAGAGAATGTAAAAGATGTTATGGTGGGTTTCCCTGCTCCCTCTGGTCTCAATGATTCTATGTCATTAGCGATTCAAATTGACAGACGTTTGCGTGAGCGTAGAAGTATGCGTGGAATAGTGTTGCCTTGTGAACCAGCTTCTGAACCCATGCAGTGTGATAGAGTGGCTTCTGGGGCACAGCATCATGATTTTCGAAAACGCAATGGGTTTTGTTTCTACTGTGGTGATGCCTCTCATGCTATTTCAGTCTGCCCTAAGCGGGAAGACATTTTGCACGCTCAGTTGTCTTGGGTAGTGTTCAGACTAAATTTCTGTTGACTGTTACCCTGATTTGCTCCCTGTCCACATTTTCTGCTCAGGCTTTTGTTGATTCGGGAGCAGCTATTAACCTGATGGATTTTGATTTTGCTAAACGTTGTGGGTTTCCCTTGATACCCCTACGGAAGTCTATTCCCCTACTGGGGATTGATTCTACCCCTTTGGCTGAGAATAAACCCCAGTTCTCTACTCAGGTGATAATGAGGGTTGAACCTGATCATCAGGAGAGTTGCAAATTTTTGGTTCTGTATAATCTGCATGACATTATTGTACTAGGTTTCCCTTGGTTACAGTCTCATAATCCTGTTTTGGATTGGAAAATCTGTGTCTGTAACCAGTTGGGGCTGCCAATGTGTTAATGCCAACACTTCTGTTTTTTCTGCCTCTCCCCAGGCTCAAGATGTTCCTGACTTTTTGACTGATTTTTCTGATGTGTTTAGCGAAAGTAAATCTGCATCCTTGCCCCCCCATAGGAGCTATGACTGCACTATTGAATTAGTGCCTGGTAGTAAATTCCCTAAAGGGCGCCTTTTTAACTTGTCTATACCTGAACATGACGCTATGCGGTCTTATATCAAGGAGTCATTGGAGAAGGGTCATATCAGACCATCCTCTTCACCCTTGGGTGCCGGTTTTTTCTTTGTAGCCAAAAAGGATGGTTCATTAAGGCCGTGTATTGATTATCGTCTCTTGAACAATATCACTGTGAAATATCAATATCCGTTACCCTTGATTTCTGACCTGTTTTCCAGGGTGAAAAGTGCTACTTGGTTTACCAAGCTTGACCTCAGGGGGGCGGATAACCTTATTCGCATTAAGCACGGGATGAATGGAAGACGGCGTTTAATACCCCAGAGGGGCATTTTGAGTACCTAGTGATGCCCTTTGGGCTCACTAATGCTCCTTCCGTCTTCCAGTCCTTCATGAATGACATTTTCAGGGATTTTGTGGATAAATTTCTGATTGTTTATTTGGATGATATCTTGATTTTTTCCAATGACTGGGACTCTCATGTGAAACATGTTCGGACTGTGTTCCAGATTTTGAGAGAGAATGCTCTGTATGTAAAGGGATCAAAGTGTCTTTTTGGCGTACAGAGGATCTCATTTCTGGGATTCATTTTGTCTCCATCTGTTATTGAAATGGACCCGGTCAAGGTTCAGGCCATCTGTGATTGGGTCCAACCTACTTCATTAAAGGCTCTTCAGAGATTCTTGGGTTTTGCCAATTTTTATCGTAAATTTATTGGTAATTTCTCTGTTATTGTTAAAAACCATTGACTGATTTGACCAAAAAGTGTTCTGATGTGGTGAATTGGCCTCCTGAGGCAGTCTCTGCGTTTCAGGAACTTAAGCAGAGATTCACTTCTGCTCCTGTTCTACGGCAGCCTGATGTTTCTCTGCCATTTCAGGTGGAGGTTGATGCCTCTGAAATTGGGGCAGGTGCCGTTTTGTCCCAAAGAGATCCTGAGACCTCTAAAAGTAACCCTTGTGCTTTTTTCTCTCGAAAATTTTCTCCAACTGAACGTAATTATGACGTGGGTAATCGGGAGTTATTGGCCATGAAGTGGGCTTTTGAATAGTGGGGACATTGGCTGGAGGGAGCCAAACATCAGGTGGTGGTCCTCACGGACCATAAGAATCTGGTTTATCTGGAATCAGCCAAGTGACTTAATCCTAGACAGGCCAGGTGGGCCTTGTTTTTCACACGATTTAATTTTGTGGTTTCCTTTCTTCCTGGCACTAAGAATGTTAAGGCGGATGCCCTCTCAAGGAGTTTCCTTGCGGACTCTCCTGAGTTATCTGATCCTGCTGTTATTTTGAAAGAGGGTGTAGTTCTTTCCGCCATCTCGCCCAATTTGAGACTGGCTCTGGAAGGGTGTCAGGAGGATAAACCCGAGCGCTGCCCTGTTGGGAAATTGTTTGTCCCAGACCAGTGGAAGAAGAGTGTGATGTCTGAGATTCATTGTTCCGCGTTGGCCGGTCATCCCGAAATTTTTGGTACCAGAGACTTGGTGAGTCGGTCCTTTTGGTGGCCTACTTTGTCTCGTGACGTCAGGGAGTTTGTGCAGTCCTGTGGGACTTGCTCTCGCTCCAAGCCTTGCTCTCGCTCTAGTGGTTTGTTGATGCCATTGCTTGTGCCCAAGAGACTATGGACCCATATCTCTATGGATTTTATTTCCGACCTCCCTGTTTCTCAGAGAATGACCGTTATCTGGGTGATTTGTGATAGGTTTTCCAAGATGATACATCTTGTGCCATTACCTAAGTTGCCTTCCTCCTCCGAATTGGTGCCTTTGTTCCTTCAGCACGTGGTTCGGTTACACGGCATTCCTGAGAACATTGTGTCTGACAGAGGAGTCCAGTTTGTTTCCAGATTTTGGAGGACTTTTTGTTCTAAACTTGGTGTTCAATTGTCTTTCTCCTCTGCTTTTCATCCTCAGACCAATGGACAAACTGAGAGAACAAACCAGACATTGGAGACTTATCTGAGATGCTTTGTGTCTGCTGATCAAGATGACTGGGTCTCTTTTTTGCCTTTGGCTGAGTTTGCTCTTAATAATAGGGCAAGCTCTGCCACTTTGATGTCTCCATTTTTCTGCAATTTTGGGTTTCACCCTCGATTTTCTCGGGACAGACGGAGGCTTCTGTCTGTCCGGGTGTTGACTCTGTTGTGGAGCGTATGCAGCAGATTTGGGACCAGGTAGTGGAGAGGTTGTCCCTCTCTCAGGAGAATGCCCAGCGGTTTGCCAACCGGCATAGGACTGATGGTCCTCGGTTTAAAGTGGGGGACTTGGTCTGGTTGTCCTCAAGAAATATCCCTATGAGAGTTGCATCTCCTAAGTTTAAGCCTAGGTTCATTGGACCTTATAAGATCATGGAGATTCTTAATCCTGTTTCCTTTCGTTTACTTCTTCCAGGGACATTTAAGATCCATAACGTGTTCCACAAGTCCTTATTGGAGAGGTTTGTCGAGCCAGTGGTTCCTATGGCTGCGCCTCCTGACCCTGTTTTGGATGGGGGCAATCTGGAGTATGTGGTTGAGAAAATATTGGATTCTCATTTTTCTAGACGGAAACTCCAGTATTTGCTTAAGTGGAGAGTTATGGTCAGGAGGACAATTCTTGGGTGTTTGCTTCGGACATCCATGCTAGGAGACTGATCCGTGCATATCACAGAGCTCATCCTGACCGACCTGGTTGCACAAATGAGGGTTCGGTGACCCCTCCTCAAGGGGGGGTACTGTTGTGAATGTTTTAGAAATGAATTCTGAGCAGAAGCTCCCTCTGGTGGTTACAAACAGTACTGAACCATTCAAGGAGGATTGGCAATCAGGAATCACAGACTGGCTGGATATAAGGGAGGTTCCCCCCATCATGGATGCCGGTGATCAATTGTTCTTGTCTCAACGTTGTTTCCTGGATCACTTGGAAGCTTGCTGAGTCTTGCCTCTTTTCCTGCTCTCAAATAAGATATTTTCTGTTTTTTGTTTTTGTGCTTGCCATTTGCATATTTCTCTGCATTTCTGTGAGGTTGGCCAGGTTCCCTCCCCCGGGGGGCTTGGGCTCCTCTCGGTTCCTCTGGAGCCACTGTTGTTTGTTCATTTGCCTTTTCCAGTTTTTTCGGTGGCTGCGGCTTATTTTTGTTACACCAGAGAACTAATTTAGGTGGTAGAGGTCGTGTGATCTCAGGTGTTTTTTGCAATTAGTAGCGTTGGCTTTTTTTAGGGTTTTTTTGGATTGCAGTAAGTATCCTTCCTATCCTTTTCTGTCTAAGCAGATTGGGCCCCAGCGTTTGCTCATACTATTTTCTGTCTGTGTCTGTATTTCCTCTTGTCTAACCGCCATTACATGTTTGGGGGCTTCCTATGTTCTTTGGGGATCTGCTCCGGGGCAGATAGCTTTCCTCTTTATATCTTTAGGTGTAGTTAACCTCTCAGGCTGTGACGAGGCATCTAGGACCAACGTAGGAACGCTCCATGACTGCCTTTAGTTGTGGTGGTTAGTCAGGGTACTGCAATCCAGTAGATTCCAACCTCTCTGGTGTATTGCCGTTTTTCTCCTAAGCTACCAAAACATAACAGGCGCCCATCAGCGCAGGAGAGCAGTGCCCCCCCCGCTTGCTCAGGGCCCCGGCAGCTAGCCCGACACAATACTCACCTCTCCCCGTGCCTCCGCAATCCGCAGTTCCAGGCTCCCTCTGCAGGGCGCCCGCGCTTCTTCTGACAGCAGCGCCGCTGGATGATGTCATCATTCAGGGGCCGGCTGTGGCAGAGAGAGCGCTGACGCCGGTCAGGTAAGGTGTGTGTGTGTGTGTGCAGACAGGTGAATGTTGCTGTGTGTGTGTAGGTGGAGGAGAGGGCAATGATGGGGAGAAGGCATTGATGGAGGTGATGGGGAGAACTTGAAGGCAATAATGGGGGTGATGGGGAGAAGGCAATGATGGAGGTGATGGGGAGAAGGCCATGATGGAGGTGATGGGGAGAAGGCAATGATAGGGGTGATGGGGAGAAGGTAGTGATGGGGAGAAGGCATTGATGGAGGTGATGGGGAGAAGGCCATGATGGAGGTGATGGGGAGAAGGCAATGATGGAGGTGATGGGGAGAAGGCCATGATGGAGGTGATGGGGAGAAGGCAATGATAGGGGTGATGGGGAGAAGGCAGTGATGGGGAGAAGGCATTGATGGAGGTGATGGGGAGAAGGCCATGATGGAGGTGATGGGGAGAAGGCCATGATGGAGGTGATGGGGAGGTGATACGGCCTCTCCTGAGCCGTAACAATGCAGAGCGCAGCGCAGTGCAGAGGAGAGCTCCATATTTTGTATGGAGCATTATATGGGGGATGGGGGGTGACATCCTGCATGGGGTATTATATGGGTGATGAGGGGGAGACTATGTGGTGCCCATAATATTGTATGGAGGACTGTATTGTCCAGTCTGTACTTTGCGCTGTGAGAATTCGGCGGTTTCTGAGCTATTGTAGAATTTACAATAGATATCACTCATGTAATAGAAGAAGTGAAGTGTTTGGCATTGTACTATACCCATATTTCTCTGCCGTATCTGTGCATCATGAATCGTGGTCTGTGTTAAAGGGGCCCACTGAGACTCTTTCACCCGGGGCCCATAAAAACCTGGAGCCGGCCCTGTTTGTATTATTTTTTTGAGGGTAAAGGACTGATACTGTATTTGATATGTACTGAGTATTGGGACACAGTCTGCTGTTACTACCATGTGACAGAACTGCTGGTGGTGTAGAGCTCACTGATACCAGCGCCGTACTGTAATAGGAGCTACTGGGGTAACAAGTCCGTCCATGACATTTGTTCTTCCTGAATTTTCTCCATCAACTGAGAGTGATATTATAGAGAAGTGGAAGAAACAGCAGCAACTCAGCCACAAAGTGGAGACCCGGTAACGTTACAAAGCGGGGGGACGAGTGTTGAGGAGCAGATTGCTGAAAAGTCACCACTGCTCTACTGACCCCATAACTGCAGAGTTCAGACCTCCTATAGTATCAGCACAAACACTGTGCCACTACCGGGAGCTTCATGGCCCAGCAGCTGCATGCAGCCGTACATCACCAAGCACAATGCCAAGCGTCTGATGGAGTGGTGTAAAGCCGCCAACTGTGGACTCCATATTAATGACTGTGGAACTGGACCAGGAGATCTTCTTCTCTTCATATATTGCATATTATGGAATTAATCACTAAAATATTGGCCCTGTAAAGGAGCGCATGATATAAGGTAGAGATTCCCTTGACGCAGTTTTCTGTTTGGTTGGTGGGGCAATATTTTATAGCAGTGTTTTAATTAGCGTCCAGGCTGTTCTGCAGCTGCGGCGCGGCCTGCAGCCTCCGTCTATCTGTACACATGTTATTTTGTCATTTGCAGCATGCAGAGAATAATAACGAGATTCTCCAGCTCCCCAGGGCGCGCGTAGAAGGTGAAGAGATTCAGTCCAAGGTCAAGTTTAGAAAACAGCAGCAGAAATATTGCCGCACCGTCCTACTCTGCCTCCATCCTTCTCTGCCCCTGTCCTGTTCTGCCCCCCATCCTGCTCTGCCCCCCATCCTGCTCTTCCCCCCGTCCTGCTCTGCCCCCCGTCCTGCTCTGCCCCCCATCCTGCACTGCCTTTGTCCTGCTCGGACCCCATCCTTCTCTGTCCCTATCCTGTTCTGCCCCCCGTCCTGCTCTGCCCCCATCCGACATTGCCCCATACTGCTCTACCCATCTGCTCTGCCCCTGTCCTGCTCTGCCCCGTTCTGCTCTGCTCTTGTCCGGCTCTGCCCCGTTCTGCTCTGCTCTTGTCCTGCTCTGCCCTGTCCTGCTCTGCCCCGTTCTGCTCTGCTCTTGTCCTGCTCTGCCCCTGTCCTGCTCTGCCCCGTTCTGCTCTGCTCTTGTCCTGCTCTGCCTACCGTTCTGCTCTGCCGCCGTCCTGCTCTGCCCGGTACAGCTCTGACCCTTACTGCTATGACCCTTCCTGCTCTGACCCCCGTTCTGCTCTGTCCCCATCCTGCTCTTCCCCACCATCCTATGCTGCCTCCATCCTGCTCTGCCCCTGTTCTGCTCTGCCCCATTCTGCTTTGCCAACGTCCTGCACTGCCCCCTCCTGTTCTGCCCCATCCTGCTCTGCCCCCTGTCCTGCTCTGCCTCCCGTCCTGCTCTGCCCCCATCCTGCTCTGCCCCTGTTCTGCTCTGTCAACGTCCTTCTCTGCCCCCTCCTGTTCTGCCCCTGTCCTGCTCTGCCCCGTTGCCCTCGTCCTGTGCAGCCCCATCCTTCTCATCCCCTCTCCTGCACTGCCCCTGTCCTGCTCTGCTCTGCCCCGTCCTGCTCTGCCCACCTCCTGCTCTGCCCCCATTGCCCCGTCCTGCGCTGCCTCCGTCCTGCGCTGCCCCCATCCTGCTCTGCCCCTGTCCTGCTCTGCCCACCTCCTGCTCTGCCCCCATAGCCCCGTCCCGCGCTGCCTCTGTCCTGCGCTGCCTCCGTCCTGCTATGCCCCTGTCCTGCTCTGCTCTGCCCCCGATCCTGCTCTGCCCATCTCCTGCTCTGCCCCCATTGCCCCGTCCTGCGCTGCCTCCGTCCCGTTCTGCCCTATCCTGCTCTGCCCACCTCCTGCTCTGCCCCCATTGCCCCGTCCTGCGCTGCCCCATCCTGCTCTGCCCCTGTCCTGCTCTGCCCACCTCCTGCTCTGCCCCATTGCCCCGTCCTGCGCTGCCTCTGTCCTGCGCTGCCTCCGTCCTGCTCTGCCCCTGTCCTGCTCTGCTCTGCCCCATCCTGCTCTGCCCACCTCCTGCTCTGCCCCCATTGCCCCGTCCTGCACTGCCCCCATCCTGCTCTGCCCCTGTCCTGCTCTGCCCACCTCCTGCTCTGCCCCCATTGCCCCGTCCTGCACTGCCTCCGTCCTGCGCTGCCCCGTCCTGCTCTGCTTGTTCTCCGCTTTGTACCCTGTACGGTGTTTGTGGTTCCGCTATAATTACTGCATTCGCCGATGCATCGGTCGTATTTATTAACTTTAATGTGTTATTGATCAGGTAAATGCCGCTAATCAATGCAAATTATAAATTGGTCTGTAAAGCGCTGCGCGGATTGTTCTCGGGAAAAGTCAATGCAGCCTCGTTCTATTATAATCAGTGGCAGGAGGGGCTGGAAATATCCGGATACTTTATAATGAGGTCAGACTGGGAATTACAAGGGGGTCTACCTGAGGGGGCAGCGGTGTGATATGTGTGAGAGGCCAGGATTCTAGGCTGACGGTGCTTGACGTTACCAGAATAAATGTAACACCTCCATGTTCTGCAAACGGTCAGACCCTTAATAGGGCAGATAGGATAAAAGGCGATAAAAGATAGGATCACACGTCTGCACCCACAAGGTCAGCGCACTCCTCTCCTGAAATACTCTGTGCTGCTTCTTTCAGTATGTAACTCTCAGCCTGAGACCTTCCCACAAAATCGGCGCACTCCACTCCAAAAGTACTCTGTGCTGCTCCTTCTACTATGTAACCTTCAGTCTGTGACCTCCCACAATATTAGCACATTCCTTTGCTGAAATACTCTGTGCTGCTGCTCCCATTATGTTACACATAGTCTGTGCTTTCCAATGAGATTTGCACAGTCCTCTCCTGAAATACTTTGTGCTGCTCCTTCCAAAATGTGACCCAGTCTGAGCTCTCCCATGATATCAGAAAATTCATCTCCTGAAATACTCTGCGCTGCTCCTTCTAGTATGCGCCCCTCAGTTTGTGCTATCCCTTGAGATCAGCGCACTCCTCTCCTGAAATACTCTGCGCTGCTCCTTTCACTGTGTAACCCTCAGTCTGTGACCTCCCACAATATTAGCACAATCCTCTCCTCAAATACTCTGAACTGCTCCTTCTACTATGTAACCTTCAGTCTGAGCTCTCCCATGATATCAGAAAATTAATCTCCTGAAATACTCTGCGCTGCTCCTTCTAGTATGCACCCCTCAGTCTGTGCTGTCCCTTGAGATCAGCGCACTCCTCTCCTGAAATACTCTGCGCTGCTCCTTCCACTGTGCATCAGTTCCCCGCCTGCCATGATATAATTACATCCCACTGTTTGTGGGTTACATAAAAGAGCAGATGTTGGATCTGACTACACAGGGCTTGTTTGTAGTCTGTTACCATGGAGACACATAATGGGAGATTTTTAATCAGGACCTATAAAAAGTTGCATTTTCTCTGTGTTTTTAGAAATCTCATCTACAGTAATTCTGGCTTTGTACTTTTGAACCAGGAGGCTCAGGCTGAACAGATCTGTGTTGCTGATCAGTGAGGGTTAGTTCTTCCCTCCCTCTGCCATTTATTGACGTGACTTTATTGCCCCTGATTGATCCGTGTATGTTGCTCTAGAAGTTGAAGTTTTCTCTTCGGGTCCCAAATCTGCCTTAATTAATAGAGGATTAAATTTCCACGGCCGCGGCGCAGCGCGCCATCCATTACCGGGCTAGTGTATTGAGCCGTGAGACGACGTTATGAATATCGAGCCGCAGAGAATTAGACATTAGCTGGTCTTAAACAATGAGAGATGAGATGCTCTCCAGAAGTCAGGACGCTCTCGCCCCTCAAGACGGCGGGGAAATAGCACTCGCTGTTATCACTTAATCAATACGCAGCCAGCGCCTAATGTGGATTAGTGGAGTGAATGGGCCTCATCCAGAACGTTCCATAAATCAGGAGCGCAACATCCGTCGAGGGGGCGGCGGAGACAGAGACGTCAGACCCAGAGGCCGACAGCAAAATGTTACACAAAGTTATGTATCAGACAGGTGACACTAAGCCCCGCCCAGTAAGGAGGATGGGGCGGGACATCAACTTATCCTAAAAGGGGCGTGCAAATACAGCGGGTGGGATTGTTATTGAAAGGGATGGTAAAGCTTTAAGCAGCATGAAACCTGGAGAGATTGTACTTTCAGTAACGATTCATACTTTAGTGCTGAACACAAGTCTGGCGGCGTAAGATGGTGCTAATTTATTAGAGGGGCGCACAGAATGGCGCTATAATGTAATCGTTGCCATAAGTTACCATCACGCTGGCCTCCTTTGGCCCCTCCCTTCCACTAAGATCCACCCAATTATTAGAAAAGTACCGAGGGGAGCAAAAAAAAAAACAAAAAATGAAAAAAGTAGTACAATTAGCACACCAAAAAACTGTTACTAATAGACCACCTTTGGGATCAATTGTTTGGGTTTTTACTTCTTAAATAGGTAAGAGAATTTTCTAGAAAGATACATTGTAACAAAACCTTATCTCTGAGAAGTGTTTATTTATTTTACTCACTTATATAGCGCCGTTAATGCCACAGCGCTTTACAGACATTATCGTCACTGTCCCCGAAGGGGCTCACAATTTAGATTCCCTATCAGTATGTTTTTGGAGTGTGGGAGGAAACCCACGCAAACACGGGGAGAACATGCAAACTCCTTGCAGATGTTGTCCTTGGTGGTATTCAAACCCAGGACTCCAGTGCTGCAAGGCTGCAGTGCTATCCACTGAGCCACCGTGCTGCCCTGTCTGAGTCAATTTTACATCTTGACTTTTTTTTCACCAAATTCATCAAAATGTCCAGAGAAAGTTTGATAAATTGAGGCAAATTGAAAGCTGCTTATTTTTTTAGCTCTTTTGCTTTTCTAGAGTAAAAAATGACGAAACATTAAACCGTCGCTCGTTAGTCTTCAAAAATAAAATTAGACTTTGTGCTCCGCCAGAGGACTGGTGTAAAATTGCCAAAAAAATTGTAACATTTCCAAAAGAATTAGGATAAAACATCTGGATAAGGAAAATGGCATCCATAATGAATAAGGCGCAAATAGGGCTGCTTTCACACTTGCGTTTGAGCGACCTGCACCTGTCTGCGCATGACTGCCACTAAGCTCCGCCCTGGCCACGCCTCCTCCCGGCGGCTCCACCTATGGGCGCAGGACGCCGCATGCGACCTGCGTACCCTATTTTTAGCATTGGGTACGCAGGCCGTGCGCAGGTATGCGTTTGGCGGCGCATGCGTCTTTTTGACTTGTGCGGCGAGCGCACCAAAAAGCAACATGCAACATTTTGGTGCGCTCGGCGCACCGTCAAAAGGACGCATGCGCCGCCAAACGCATACCTGCGCACGGCCTGCGTACCCAATGATAAAGATAGGGTAAGCAGGTCGCATGCGGCGTCATGCGCCCATAGGTGGAGCCAACGGGAGGAGGCGCGGCCAGGGGCCGAGCTTAGCAGTGGCCTGCGCAGACAGGTGCAGGTCGCTCAAACGCAAGTGTGAAAGCAGCCTAAGAAAGGTCGCTATTTGCTGCATTTTCATTCCAGGAAAAAGGTGTAGAGACGATGATGAGTCGGATTCTTTGTCCATATTTTTATTTTTGCGCAGTTGAAGACAAACATGCGACATTTTACTTTAAAAAAGCAAATTAGTCTCAAAATAAGCATCTTTGAATTTGCACTGATTTATTAGATATTAAACATCTACTGCAAAAAAAAGCATTAAAAAATAGTTTAAAAAATGCAAATGAAAAAAGTTGCAAAATTTCTCATTATTCAGCGATGAAGCTTTACTGGACACCAGTAATGTATTTCATGATTTCGAGGTTTCTTCCTCCTTCGGCAGATACGAGCCACCCGGCCCACCAGGACCCCGCCAGCACCTGTTCTCTTCATCTGGAGGGATGTCATTTGCGCAGCACTGAGCCGTCCTGTATATTAATGGCGGCTCTTCCCGTTCCCTCCGCACACCTGGGAGCGCCGAATATAATGTTTTATTATCCATGAGAGGTGACGGCGAGATTTCATTCATTAATATTTCTGTCAGGATCATTGTGCAGGAAGCAGCGAAGGAACACGATCCGACAATGAGACAGTGGCGCACAATCCCCTCCGGAAATCTATGTAGGTGATCTTCTGCTAATGTGCAGAGAGAGGAGAGCAATGCTCTGCAAGTGTCTGGGGAGGCCGGGATGTGACAGTCTGCACAATGCTTCAGTATGTTCTGCAGTAATGTAATAATCTACATGTATCTGTCAGGAGGTGGAGGAGCGATGTTCTGCAGATCTGTAGAGGTCAGTGGTGTAATAATCAGCAGGATATATCACTATATATGTCAGGAGGTGGAGGAGCGATGTTCTGCAGATCTGTGGAGGTCAGTGGTGTAATAATCTGCAGGATATATCACCATTTATGTCAGGAGGTGGAGAGGCGATGTTCTGCAGAACTGTAGAGGTCAGTGGTGTAATAATCTGCAGGATATATCACTATATATAAGTCAGGAGGTGGAGGAGCGATGTTCTGCAGATCTGTAGAGGTCAGTGGTGTAATAATCTGCAGGATATATCACTAAGTATATGTCAGGAGATGGAGGAGCGATGTTCTGCAGATCTGTAGAGGTCAGTGGTGTAATAATCTGCAGGATATATCACTAAGTATATGTCAGGAGATGGAGGAGCGATGTTCTGCAGTCTGTAGAGGTCAGTGGTGTAATAATCCACAGGATATCTGTCAGGAGGTAGTTGGCATGGTGCAATGCTCTGCAGATTTGTAGAGGACTCAGTGATGATCTGCAGACTACGTCACGATGCATCCACATAGAACTAGTGTAATTGCACCAGCCGGCAGATTCTCCACCTGCAGCGGTTGGCTTTTATGGTCGTGGCGCGCTCGTTAGCGGTGCGGTCTGACATCGCTGTATTTATGTTTAGCATATTCCCAGTATAAATATTTATGCAGAATATTAAGTGCAGTCAATACCAGTACACTCCAAACTCAATAAAGCCGTGATTTACAGCGAGCCTTCTGCGGAGTGAAATACTGGAGAGCTCATGTTTTACTCTCTCGATGCTAAAAGCGTAAATGGCGCGGCGTAAATGTCACCGTAATTGACATCTTTATAGGAGAATTTTTGCTTCGCTTCTCAGAACCTTGATGAATGTTTTTGTTTTCTGACGTTAAATCATCAAATATTTAATATTGTTTTGTCTATCAATTTGGAGACAGATTTCGATTATAAATCAGCGTCGGCCGCAGCGTCCTGAAGAGCAAGGTGGGAACATGTGGGGGACCCTCAAAGAGAAGAGGTCGGAGGAGGTGACGATGGGATGAAGCCTGACCATGTGTAGAGTGGTCCTGCGAATCATCACCCCCATTAGGCACAGGACCTCAGTGCAACAATGTATCAGAGAGGAGGAGACACAACAGGCTCTGCATATAGGCAACATCTAGTGGAATAGGATTTCTCTCCTCTAGGGTTGATGCACTTTTTGAAGTCAATGCCAGGAGTGAGATGAAGACACAGCATTGATTAAGTTTACTTTTTTTTTTCATTAATTTTTTAGCTATGGCTTCAGAAACTGCAACAAAAGGTAAATGAAGACTTTTGAATCCACTTCTACATTTGGATCAAACACAACACCAAAAACTGAAGCATTTTTCCAAAAAAATAGAGCTTAATAAAATGACACCTTAACACTTAATAATAAAAATAATAAAAATAATAATAAATTAGTATTAAACCAAGCATCGCTGCAAAAATAGTGTATAAAGAAGAGGGCTTTTTAGGAGTTTTTTGGAACTGGTTCTCTGCCAAACATCGCCTGAAAAATAATTTCTACAAATCATGGAAGACTCGTCCTCTGCATCTGTATTGTAAGTACTTGTTACTTCTTTGTAGCTGCTCCAAATGGAAAATGCTTCAAATTGGGCATTGTCCAATCAGAATGTTGCATCAAACTCTGCAGAAATGTTTCACAACACTTTAGGAAATGAAGAATTCTTCAAAAAACTCCTGAAAGAAAGGGATCTCTCCTGAAGAGGTTTCCATCAGAAAATGATCGTTTTTATTTAAAAACCTCTGTGTGCACGCGGCCTAAGGCTATGTGCACATGTTGCGGATTTGTTGCGTTTCTGCAGCATTTTTTACGAGCGGAAATGCTCCAAAAATACAATGGATTATTTAAGCAATGTTAATCAATGACATTCCCGAATTGTTGTGCACATGCTGCAGAAATTTCCATCCTTATTTGCAGCTTCTTATTTTCCGCAGCATGTCAATTCTTTTTGCGGATCTGCAGCGTTTTCACCAATTGACTTCCATTGAGTCAGTCAAATCTGCAGCAAAAATGCAGGTGTAAAAAGGTTTGCTGACAAAAATGCTGCAGAAAAGGAAATGATGTCAGAAGGAGAAAGAGTGTGTGGGCGGAGAATATGTGTGAGCGGAGAATATATGTGGGAGCGGAGAATATGGGTGAGTTTCCACGATCAGTAAACGCTGCGTGTTTGGCGCTGTGCGCTGGCGCAGCGCCAAACACGCAGTGTCCAGATGTTACAGCATAGTGGAGGGGATTTCAAGAAATCCCGTCTCCACTATGCGTAACAACACGCAGGTGGCAGACCTGCGTAAACGGACATGCGGCGCGTCTTTTCAGACCGCAGCATGTCCTCGCGTGTTGCGGCGACGGTGCGTCGCCGCAACAGAATTTCACGCAGGGCTATGTAGCCCTGCGTTCTTTCCGGAGGTGTTCCGGAGGTGTCCTGAACACCTCCGGAAAGAGCGCGCGTCACAAAGGGGGCGGGGCTTAGACGGAGCGGAATTTCCGCTCCGTCCAAAGCGCTGTGGTTCCGGACCGTGGAACCACAACCTAAGTGTGAGCGGAGAATATGTGTGTGAGCGGAGAATATGTGTGTGAGCGGAGAATATGTGCGTGTCTGTTTGCGGGTGTCTGCGTCTGTCTGCAGGTGTCTGTGTGTGTGTGTGTACCCATGTGACGAACAGCCCATAGTGATTGTACAGTCATGGCCAAAAGTTTTGAGAATGACACAAATATTATATTTTCACATGATCTGCTGCCCTCTGGTTTTTATGTCTGTTTGACAGATGTTTTTATCACAGACAGAAATATAATAATTGCAAACATATGAGTAACAAAAGCTTATATTGACAGTTAGAATGAGTTAATGCAGCAAGTCAATATTTGCAGTGTTGACCCTTCTTCTTCAGGACCTCTGCAATTCTCCCTGGCATGCTCTCAATCAACTTCTGGACCAAATCCTGACTGATAGCAGTCTATTCTTGCACAATCAATGCTTTCATTTTGTCAGAATTTTTAGGTTTTTGTTTGTCCACCCGTCAGCCGATTCCCTTGGCTGAGAAGCAACCCCACACATGAATGGTTTCAGGATGCTTAACAGTTGGCATGAGACAAGACTGGTGGTAGCGCTCACCTTGTCTTCTCCGAATGAGGCGTTTTCCTGATGTCCCAAACAATCGAAAAGGGGATTCATCAGAGAAAATAACTTTACCCCAGTCCTCAGCAGTCCACTGCCTGTACCTTTTGCAGAATATCAGTCTGTCCATGATGTTTTTTCTGGAGAGAAGTGGCTTCTTTGCTGCCCTCCTTGAGACCAGGCCTTGCTCCAAGAGTCTCCGCCTCACAGTGCGTGCAGATGCACTCACACCTGCCTGCTGCCATTCCTGAGCAAGCTCTGCACTGCTGGTAGCCCGATCCCGCAGCTGAAACACTTTTAAGAGACGGTCCTGGCGCTTGCTGGTCTTTCTTGGGCGCCCTGGAGCCTTTTTGGCAACAATGGAACCTCTCTCCTTGAAGTTCTTGATGATGCGATAGATTGTTGACTGAGGTGCAATCTTTCTAGCTGCGATACTCTTCCCTGTTAGGCCATTTTTGTGCATTGCAATGATGACTGCACGTGTTTCTTTAGAGATAACCATGGTTAACAGAAGAGAAACAATGATGCCAAGCACCAGCCTCCTTTTAAAGTGTCCAGTGGTGTCATTCTTACTTAATCATGACAGATTGATCTCCAGCCATGTCCTCATCAACACCCACACCTGTGTTAATGGAGCAATCACTGAAAAGAGGTTAGCTGGTCCTTTTAAGGCAGGGCTGCAATGATGTTGAAATGTGTTTTTAGGGATAAAGTTCATTTTCTAGCCAAATATTGACTTTGCAAGTAATTGCTGTTAAGCTGATCACTCTTTATAACATTCTGGAGTATATTCAAATTGCCATTAGAAAAAGTGAAGCAGTAGACTTTGTAAAAATTAATATTTGTGTCATTCTCAAAACTTTTGGCCATGACTGTACTTAGGGGTCGTCTGATGGGACTACTACTCCCATCCGGCTATGTCTGCTGTTACATATAACAGAGACAGCATGAGCCAATGATGGGTGAATAGTCTCATTATTCGGCGCCTGAGTTCAATTGTAAAAAAAAATCAAAACATTGACATAATCACATACAATATACATACTCACCGAACACCTAATACCCGACGCCCACGTCTCCTGCTAGCAATCAAAAATAATAAACCAACATATACTCACTGTCCGCCATAGTCCATTTAAGGCCAGTGTCACACTTGTGACTGGGTGACATCGCCGTGGGACACTCAGTATTAGGTCAGTGTCACACTTGTGAGTGTGATGCGAGAAACTCGCATGAGTTTCTCACATCATCACTCGGCACTGCCGCCGGCACTCGGGACCAGAGTGTGCGGCTGCATGTATTTCTATGCAGCCGCACACTCCTGTCTGAGTGTTGGTGGCAGTCCCGGGTGTTGATGGGAGAAATTTGTGCAAGTTTCTCGCATCACACTCACAAGTGTGACACTGACCTAATACTGAGTGTCCCACGGCGATGTCACCCGGCCGCCGGCGATACACTGAAAGGAGGTAATTGCTCCTGCAGTGTTATCACTGAGCAGCCGTGAGAGTTCACCGGAGTACATCAGCTGATCAGCTCCGGTGCTCTCACTTACGGCACCGCTGCATATGAAAGTTCTTACACAGCGGAGTGCCGTGAGAGCACCGGAGTTGATGAACTCCGATGAACTCTCACAGCAGCGCAGTGATACACTGCAGGAGTGATTACCTCCTGTCAGTGTATGGCCGGAGGCCGGGCCAGGTAGAGCAGTCACATCTCTCGATGTGACTGTTCTACAGTCATGGGCAAAAGTTTTGAGAATGACACAAATATTATATTTTCACATGATCTGCTGCCCTCTGGTTTTTATGTGTGTTTGACAGATGTTTTTATCACAGACAGAAATATAATTGCAAACATATGAGTAACAAAAGCTTATATTGACAGTTAGAATGAGTTAATGCAGCAAGTCAATATTTACAGTGTTGACCGTTCTTCTTCAGGACCTCTGCAATTCTCCCTGGCATGCTGTCAATCAACTTCTGGACCAAATCCTGACTGATAGCAGTCCATTCTTGCACAATCAATGCTTTCATTTTGTCAGAATTTTTAGTTTTTTGTTTGTCCACCCGTCTCTTGATGATTGACCACAAGTTCTCAATGGGATTAAGATCTGGGGAGTTTCCAGGCCATGGATCCAAAATCTCTATGTTTTGTTCCCTGAGCCATTTGGTTATCACCTTTGCTTTATGGCAAGGTGCTCCATCATGCTGGAAAAGGCATTGTTGATCGCCAAACTGCTCTTGGAGGGTTGGGAGTAGATGCTCTTGGAGGACATTCTGGTACCATTCTTTATTCATGGCTGTGTTTTTAGGCAAGACTGTGAGAGAGCCGATTCCCTTGGCTGAGAAGCAACCCCACACATGAATGGTTTCAGGATGCTTAACAGTTGGCATGAGACAAGACTGGTGGTAGCGCTCACCTTGTCTTCTCTGAATGGGGCGTTTTCCTGATGTCCCAAACAATCGAAAAGGGGATTCATCAGAGAAAATAACTATCCCAGTCCTCAGCAGTCCACTGCCTGTACCTTTTGCAGAATATCAGTCTGTCCATGATGTTTTTTCTGGAGAAAGTGGCTTCTTTGCTGCCCTCCTTGAACCAGGCCTTGCTCCAAGAGTCTCCGCCTCACAGTGCGTGCAGATGCACTCACACCTGCCTTCTGCCATTCCTGAGCAAGCTCTGCACTGCTGGTAGCCCGATCCCGCAGCTGAAACACTTTTAAGAGACGGTCCTGGCGCTTGCTGGTCTTTCTTGGGCGCCCTGGAGCCTTTTTGGCAACAATGGAACCTCTCTCCTTGAAGTTCTTGATGATGCGATAGATTGTTGACTGAGGTGCAATCTTTCTAGCTGCGATACTCTTCCCTGTTAGGCCATTTTTGTGCATTCCATTGATGACTGCACGTGTTTCTTTAGAGATAACCATGGTTAACAGAAGAGAAACAATGATGCCAAGCACCAGCCTCCTTTTAAAGTGTCCAGTGGTGTCATTCTTACTTAATCATGACAGATTGATCTCCAGCCATGTCGTCATCAACACCCACACCTGTGTTAATGGAGCAATCACTGAAAAGAGGTTAGCTGGTCCTTTTAAGGCAGGGCTGCAATGATGTTGAAATGTGTTTTTGGGGATAAAGTTCATTTTCTAGCCAAATATTGACTTTGCAAGTAATTTCTGTTAAGCTGATCACTCTTTATAACATTCTGGAGTATATTCAAATTGCCATTAGAAAAAGTGAAGCAGTAGACTTTGTAAAAATTAATATTTGTGTCATTCTCAAAACTTTTGTCCATGACTGTACACGTGAGATCGCCGTGGGACACTCTGTATTAAATGGACTACATCCGACAGGATAGTATTATATGTTGGTTTATTATTTTATTTTATTTTATTTTTGTTGCAGGAGACAAGGACGTCAGGGATTAGGCGTTCAGTAAGTATAGTTAATTAAGATTCAATAAAGGATTCGGTGTGATTATTTCAAATAAAGGACTTTATTCTGGCTGTGTGTTTATTTACCATATAACGATAGGATTAGTAATGGATAGGTGTCTTATAGACGCCTCTCCATAAGCCGTGGGCTTGATGTCACCTGACAATACAAAGGTGACATTAACCCCACAAATATGAACCCCACTTGCCACTACTACAGGGGAAAGTGGGAAGAGGCTAAGTGCCAGAATTGGCGCATCTATAAAATGCACCATTTCTGGGGCATCTGAGAGCTGATGTTTTTAGCCTGGGGGTGCCAATATACATGGCCCCTTCCTAGGCTATTAATATCAGCCCACAGCTGTCTGCCTAGCCTTTGCTGGTTCGATTTTATAAGGGGACCCCATGTAAATTTTTTTCTGGGGTTTCCCTCTATACTGGCCAGTAAAGGCTAGGCAAACATCTGTGAGCTGATATTAATAGCCTGGGAACCTATATGGCTATTGCAGCATTATCGGTGTGACTCTGCAATCTGTATACAATCTTTCATCAATGCCAGAGACAATTTCTGAAGTAAGAAAACTTTTTAAAAGTTTCCATTTATTTCAGAATGGTAAAAAATAGATATAGTACTCGAGTAGGAAAAAAATTGCGAAACAGTTTACTCTATAAGTTTAATTTACTATTGCATTTGCGCCTATTTTTGCCTAGTTTATTCTGTTTTACTCAGGTTTTGTTTGCTCCAAATCAAGTCTATTTTCTACTAATTAATCTGTTTATTTTTTTTTCATCTGGCCACTGTTTTTTTTTTTTTAAATTCACTTTTAAAAAATCGCTCATTTTTTGCACATATGTTCTCATCTCTGCTTCCCACAGTGATTTATTTTTTTCCAAAAAACTTTGGCTCAGATGTTAGGGTGGTTTCACATTTGCATTTCACAGACCTGCGTCGGTCTGCGCACGGCCGCATTGCATTTTGCATTTTGGTGCGCTCGGCGCACCGTCAAAAGGACGCATAAGCCGGCAAACGCATACCTGCGCACGGCCTGCGTTCCCATTGCTAAAGATAGAGTATGCAGGTCGCATGCAGCGTCATGCGCCCATAGGCGGAGCCGCCGGGAGGGCGTGGTAAGGGGCGGAGCTTAGCGGCGGCCGTGCGCAGACCGACGCAGGTCTGTGAAACGCAATGTGAAACCACCCTTAGCGTTGCATGCAACATTTTAAAACATTATGCAAGTTATTGCTCTAAAAAGGCAGCTATACGGTGCAAGACAAAACAGCTTTGATTTTGCAGAAAATGTATACCCCCCAGGTGCACCATTTTGAAGAACGTAGTCCATGAAAAATGGCAGCGAATGCAACTAAACAAAATTGAAAAGTCACTTGGAATAAAAAAATAAAAAAAAAAAAAAGATGAATCGGGCCCTATCAATTCTAAAATGATTCAGTTATAAGCCAAAGAGAAACATGAGAAATACAAAGTAACAAGTCAATAATGTATCCATAATAAAGGAGCCGCAGGTACTGAAGGCAGAACATTAAAAACCTCAGAAAAGTCACGAGATAGAAATATCAGAGTCTCACACCGACAGTGCCGAGAGAAAAATATCAGGAGGTTGTTACAAAGCAGCCGTAAAATTATCAGTGGAGATTGTGGCTCTCCGGGGAAATTTAGTAAACATAAAGCCAATCCCCGGCATTTTGGGTTTATCGCTAGGAACACATTCAATTAGAATGAAATCTGAAAAAGTCAAGCCTGTGTCTGAGAGCTGCTGCCTGTGTGTGAGTGAGGAGAAATCCCATCCTGGCTGCTCCCTAGTGAGCAATTTACTAAATAAACTCTCCACTGTAAGAACAGATTCACAGGAAAATCTCCTCCTCAACAAGTCACACAACAACTTACTAAGTTTCTAAAGGTTCTCCAAGTCATTAATTCTCCATGGAGGATCACGAGTCGGGTCAAAACGATTAACGTCTTTATTTGCTGCGATAGCGGCTCCGTGGGGTAAATGTTCCACAACTGGGGAGTTGTGCGCTCAGCGCTGGGCCGTTTGATACATTTTAACATATAAATTAGTAATTTTGCAAACGTTTTACTTTCTGCAGTTTTCCTCTAAGCTTACAGGCTGCAGTATCTGGCATGGCACTGTAGTCCCTGTTGGTTCAGTGTCTGCACAGTCACTAAAAAGTTCTGTCAGCTTTGTAAATTACTGCTGGTTTGCGGTTAAGGTTTCATACTCAACCGTGATAAAAAAAAATCGGATTGCACTCTGACTAAGGCCGGCGTCACACTAGCGAGTTTGATGCGAGTTAGTCGCACGACTTACTCGCATCAACACCCGGCAAGGCCGCCCGCTCTCGGACCCGAGTGTGCGGCTGCATGTATTTCTATGCCGCCGCACACTCGGGTCCGAGAGCGGGCGGCCGTGCCGGGTGTTGATGCGAGTAAGTAGTGCGACTTACTCGCATCACTCTCGCAAGTGTGACGAGAAAAAAACGGTCCGATTTGCGGACCGAAAAAACAGACGAGTGTAATGCGATTTCCGTGTCATTTGGCAACGGAACATCTGTGTGACATGCGTATGCAATCCGTATGCAATGAGATTTTTACATGAGCTTTTTCATACAGCAGTTCTCTCTATTGTAAAAGCTCATGTTAAAATCGCATTTTAAAACAAAACTGTACACATAATTTTAAAACCAAATAATCTTCAAAACAGACATGCACTTATATATATATGTAATTTATATATATATTATATATAATATATTATTTTCTTAATAATCACATATATATATATGTGATCATTAAGAAAATTTGGCAGCACTACCAAAAGAAGCCGGGTGCAATAAAACCTGATAAGGTGATGTCCAAACCTCCAAAATAGAAAATAAGAAAAAAACAGGCAGCACTCTCTTTTAAAACCAAATAATCTTCAAGACAGACATTCATATATATATATATATATATATATATATATATTCATTGATAGATATATTAAAAGCCCGCAGATGCCGCGGACAGTATAGAATAGAGTAGGTTAGAATAGAATAGATAGAATAGATATATACGCATACAATAGGTGTATATATATATATGTATATATATATAGATATATATATGTCTTTGACACACATATATTTATATATAATATATATATATAATATATTTATATTTCATAGAGAGATATATATAGCAGAATAGCCAATAGTTAAATTGTCGGCTTCTGTAAAATCATTGCAAAGCCCGATAGTATATGAGTCATGGTTTACATACAGTAAACCATTGCATATAATTTCGATTTATATATGTCCCTGACTACTATTGTTGTTAGTGTATGTGTGTAAAAATTTGGAGATGTAGGTGTTAAATTAAAGTAATTATTCATGGAAAAAATGGCGTGGGCCCATTTTCTTGCGATGTCGTCATCTTCCTTGCTTCCTGTCGCGGCTCCTGTGCAGGCGTACTTTATCTGCCCTGTTGAGGGCAGAGCAGAGTACTGCAGAGCGCAGGCTCTGGGAAAGGTCAGAGAGGTCCGGCGCCTGCACACTGCAGTACTCTGCTTCTGCCTCCCCAGGGCAGATCAGTACGCCTGCGCAGGAGCCGCGACAGGAAGCAAGGAAGATGATGACATCGTATGAAGATGGGAGAGCCTGACCCGTACCTGTGATGCCCATCGGATCGGACCGCCCCCACAGGTGAGTATAATATAACTTGTTTTTCTTATCTTTCAGGTTACATCGGGGGCTTATCTATAGCATTTCAGAATGCAGTAGATAAGCCCCTAAAGGCGGTGGCTGCAGCTTATATCCAAAAACGGAGGTGACAGGTTCCCTTTAAAGGAAAAAGCACACAGAGAAAAGTCCTTTATTTCTACAAAGCACTCCTGACCCTCTTTTACCCATTTATTACCTTTAAACAATACAAGAATCTAAAGGGGTTTGCCATAAATCTATCCCATGTCCCACGACAATCCCCAACTCTACTACATCTGGATGGTGTGTTAAACGGTGATATGAATAATGCGACCACTAAGCACTCCAGCCCGTACACACTGTCAGTAGCGTGCTCCTGCAAAGAGTGCTAATGTCACTTAGGTTATTGCAGTTCATAGCGAATGAACGGCGGTAACCTTACTGATGTCAGTGCTCGCAGCGTAATAAATTTCATGGTCCATGTGTTGTGTAATTTTTTTTCTCATACCCATTACTAACCCCTGGGCTTTATGTCAGTGGACATTACAAAGCTGACAAACCCCAAAACAATTACCCCGCTTTCCAACGCACCAGGGCAAGCTGGAAGAGGCAAGGCTAAGAGCCAGAATTGGTGCATCTAATGGATGCCCCATTTCAAGGGTGGCTAATAGCTGATGTTATTAGTCTGGGAGGGGACCAATATCCATGGCTCTATCTCAGCCTATTAATATCAGCCGGCAGCTGTCTGTTTTGCCTTTTCTGGTAATAAAAAATAGGGGGGATATCATTTTTTGGGGGGGTTCCCCCCTTTTTATTAACCAGAAAAGGCTACGCAGACAGCTGTGAGCTGATATTAATAGCCTGGGAAGCTCAAGTTTATTGCCCCCTTCTTACACTATTAAGACCATCTCTCAGTTATCTGCTTTCCCTCAGCAGCTTAATAAAACTAGGGGGACCCAGACCATTTTTTAAAAAAAATTTTTATCAGCTAAGTACAAGTATAGAAAGCTACACACGCAAAGCATTATTTATATATCTCACTGATATATGTTTATCTATCTGTATCTAAGATTGTTTTATTAGTTAGTAAACTAGCTTGAAATGACTTACTGTAATTCTCTGTAAAAGCTGATGATACAAGCGCATTGCATACTGTTGTCATCCGGATGGTAGGTGAGAAAAATCACATTGTACCCATATGACTCTTGTCCTACTTTTCAGTAACAACATGGGAGTGATTTTATCTGTGCAGATGAGCGCCAGTCCTCACTCTCAGGTTCTGGTAGTAGAAGGTTAGGTGCACACAGAGATGTTGAGGAATTTTTCTGACCACTTTTTTCTGACCACTTCATAAACCTCTGTGTGCCTGTACCCATAGACGTTCCTGAGTGGGGCTTATATGGAAATGTAATTCAGAGTGGTGCGGCCCCCAATTAGTAGGACTCTGCCTGAGCATGTGAGTCGCACGTAACAGGGCTTTGGGGTACTCGGCACCAAGCCCGTTCACTTTACTGGGGGATGTCACGGGTAGCACAGCTCGGTCCGTTGCCCTGGGCGCTCACTAAAGGGGGATATTTACAGGGGATGATAGAAATGTTCGTGACGCCACCTGTGGTTTCTGATCAGGGTGACCAGCGCTGCAGGGTGAATCCTCTGAGGGGTTGTTACTGGGCAGCAAGGTGTTAAGTCTTCCACAGGTAAGACTGATCCCTCGAGGTATATGGCGGTGTAGGGGTGAAGGAGCAATAATGCAGACACACACAAGACAGTCTCTTTCTGTACCTTTACTGGTGATGAAGTTGCAGGCACGTCCCGGGAGGCCGTCAGGGTGGAGGATGCACGTCCAGCAATCCACTGAGTAGGTGTAAGGCCTCCTTACGTCCTTATGTGTGTGAGTTTCTAACTTGCATAAAACAGAGTTTAACTCCTTCTCTTTGCTACGCCCGGCTGATCTTGTGATGAGGTCTTCTTGTGGACAGAACAGTGTCTCTATGGCGGTACCTGCCAGACCCCCGTCTTCCTAACCTCAGTTACGTATCAGCACTGCTGGGCCCCTGCGACTTGAAGTCCAGGGTCTCCGGTTTTTCCCACTAGGTGTGAAGATACTAGCAAGCTCGGACCCGGTGTCCGGTGGTGCAGAGTGGAGGTAAGCTATCAATGCTGGTTGACCTCTGTCACTCTCTCTTTTCCTTTTTCCACTTGCCTGTCGTCCTACTCACACCTTTGACATAAGCACAGGCAGCAGTAGATGTCAGCTACCTCGTTCAGACTTCCTCAGCCCTCAGGCTTATCTGACAGGAGTCTCTCCCCGGTGTTCTGAGGAGATCTAATCTCTCCCTCACAGCTTGTCTGAGGTAACTTTCTCTCTAACACGCTCTGACAGGAATCCTCTCACTCCGATGCTCTGAGGAGAACTGCACTGTCTGAGGTACAACCAACAACTCACTAACTCGCAGCTAGACTGCCTTCATCTCACTACTGTCTCAAGGGCTCCCTCTGGTGGAACCAGGGAAAATGTGAAGTGTTGTGTGCTTATAGATTATCATGGATTTACCTTTCCGTGCATCCTCCTGGGTATATGTGGCACCAAGCACAGCTGGGCTACACACATGTGGTTTATTTAAATGGCCCCCAACGTGTCATATCGAGCACCTCCTGCAGCGTCCCCTATAGTGTGGCTGCAGCTTCCCTCCTCACTACCGGCTTCTTACTTACAGAAATTATTGTTCTCATTATTTTGCTGCATAAATGTAACTTTTTTCTTTTGACACCCTGCAGCCATTGGTGGTTCAGTGTCTTTCTGATACATTGTGCTAAAGGCAATCTGTCAGGAGAGTTTTGCTATGTAATCTGATATATGGAATATTCTTTGGCTGTGCAGGATAAGGAAACCCCTTAAAGAGATTTCCGGGGACTGGTGCATCCCTGAAATTGACAGATTTGCTCCTGATGCTGTAAGCAGTTGCTGGATCGGAGGATCACAGGTGCATTGCCTGGATCCAGATCTAACATCCCACAGACTTCAGAGCAGCACTTACAAGCTCTATTGGGAAGAGCCTAGGAAACCGACTACCGCAGATAAACTCCATAGGTGGTTGAAAACTTTAGCAATGAGCCACAAACAAAATTAAAATTTCCTCTGTTTTCAGGATTTTTATTAGGTCCTTGAAAAAAAAACAGATTAAAGAAGATGAGACAACCCTTTTAAGGCCTCCATTAATGTGTCTGGGCCAGTACTGGACCTTTTTGTTAGAAATATCTCTAGAAGATAAAACATTGGGCAGAATTCCATTTCCGGAGCTGCACTCCCCGCATGAGTTTCTTCCTACTTTTTAAGAATTCCTGAAGAGCGCGGCAGTGCCGACGTCCTGATGTGACACCTCCTGTCACACTGAGTGACTTCTCTTGGGTTTCCGCGTCAGTGGTTCGGCTGCTCTGCAGGAAGCACAATATTTGCTGGGATTATGCACAGACTGTAGCCGTGATTTCCATACACCGACTTCTGCGCCCAGACCGGATCACTGGAGCAGCAAATCAGGAAAAAGTGGAAATGCTTCCTAAAAGGCAGGAGGCCTCCGTGCAAGAAGCAGCCTGCAGCCCCCCGATGGAGTCCATGCGTCTCTGCAGACCTCCATCACTCGGATAATCAGAGTAATTATCTGCTGCATCAAAACAGAATATTGGGAGCTGGGTGCTGCCTGCAGGGGGTTGTGTTGTGAATGGACTTGAAATGAGTTCTGAGCAGAGGCTCCCTCTGGTGGTTACAAGCGGTACTGGACTGTCCAGTGAAGATTGTGAGGAGTGGGAATCAGGTGTTACTGACTGGTCTTATATAAGGGAGTCGCCTTCCCATCAGGGTTGCCGGTGATCAATTGTTCTGGTCTCAATCCTTCAGTCCTGTTTCCTTTGTAGCCTGCTGTGTCGTGTCTGCATCTCCTGCTAACAGATAAGACATTTTCTTCTTTTTGTTTTTGTGCTTGATTTTTGCATTTTGTCCTGCACTTCTGTGGGGGCCTTCAGGGTCCCCTCTGGGGGCTTTTGCCCTCTCAGTTTAGTTCAGCCACTGATGTTTGTACTTTTGCTTTTTCCAGTTTTTTCAGTGGCTGCTGTTTTGATTTTGTTACACCAGAGAACTAATTTAGGTGGTAGAGGTCGTGTGATCTCAGGTGATTTTGAAATTAGTAGAGTTGGTGCTTTTCAGGGTTTTTTGGGATTGCAGTAAGTGCCCTTCCTATCCTTTTCTATTTAGGTAGTTTGGGCCCCAACGTTTGCTCATACTATTTTCTGTCTGTGTCAGTATTTCATCTTGTCTAACCGCCATTACATGTTTGGGGGCTTTCTATGTTCTTTGGGGATCTGCTCCGGGGCAGATAGCTTTCCTCTTTCTATCTTTAGGTGTAGTTAGTTTCTCAGGCTGTGACGAGGCGTCTAGGACAGACGTAGGAACGCTCCACGGCTGCCTCTAGTTGTGGTGGTTAGTCAGGGTACTGCAATCTCATAGATTCCAACTTCTCTGGTGTATTGCCTTTTTTACCTGCACTCCTCAGCTACCGAAACATAACAGTATCACCGGCCTAAAAATTGAAAATTGTATGGTACTCACAGAAGGGAAAAAATATTGTGAAAGAAAAAGGTTGTCAGAGTTGTCAGAGATATTTTTCTGTTTGTTGCATTTTTTTTCCCTCTGTATCTCTGGGTGCTGGGGAGGATTTTTTTTTTTTTCTCTCAATGGAGTTTGCACAGTTGTCTGGCCGTGTGGATCAGCTTGCCACTGAGGTTCGGAGTATTGCTGCCTATCTTGCTAGGTTGCCTGTTGTGGAACCTAGGATTCCCATGCCAGATTTGTTTTTAGGGGATCGAGCTAAGTTTCAGAATTTCAAAAATAATTGTAAATTGTTTTTTGCCTTAAAATCTAAGTCCTCAGGGAACGCAGTGCAGCAGGTTCAAATTGTCATCTCTCTCCTGCGCGGCGATCCTCAGGATTGGGCTTTTTCCCTGACACCTGGGGATCCTGTTTTGAGTGATGTTGATGCATTTTTTCAGGCTTTGGGGTTATTGTATGATGAGCCTAATGTCACTGATCAAGCTGAAAAA